>OX402595.1:7400947-8650947 GCA_948098905.1 Tiliacea aurago
TACTGAAGGGGTACAAGTACAATATTTTACATTACATTAGAATACACATAAAACAACCATTTTTGATTATTTTAGGGCTCCGTCAAATATTTAGTTTTCCAAAAGGGTTCCGTTGCCATAAAACTTTGAGAACCACTGGAACCACACTTACAAAACATACCATATATGGCACTGGTTAAGATCGGGACAACATAATAACGTGAGATGAATATGTGTAAATATTAATTATCATTTTGTTTTCAGCTGTTTTACAACGTACGCAGAATCGGAAAATGAATGTCTCGTGTGTGCGAGCGCCCGACGCCGACCAGACTCACAACCACACGTCGCAGAGGCGTTACACGGAAGACTGCACAACGAACATGACCCGTAAGTACTGCACTTTATTTATTACTAAATTGTCTCGGAAATCACGTTAAGGGCCCCTTTTCCCAGAAGTTTAGGCATGAGACAGTTTGCGCCCGCGTTGCACAGGAGGTTCGCAATAGCACTATAGCACAGGCGCGGTGCGCTCGAGCCGTTTTTCACGTATTTATTTAATATAAAAAAAAAATGTGTTATATTATAAATCTATCCAATAATATCCCTGTCAAACCCGATAAGTAAATGAAATATTAAATTTTCATAAAAATTGCGTTCCCCCAAGTCTCATACAACTTAAAATACTTTCAAAATCGACTTTACTTCAGATTTTTTTTTTATCAAGCAAAATGTTCAATATCGTGTTTTTAACCAAAAAAGTCACTAGATCAAACATGTATTCTGTACTATATATTTTTGTACGAATTTAAATATGGTGATTTCTCTGAATACAACTCGATCTAGAAACGTAAATTTAGGAAAAGGGCCCTTAAGCCGGCCCCAGCGGTCGTTTGTAGGTTGTCAGAAGTCTTGCCAAGGGGTATCGTGTTTGTTACCCGGTAACTGGGTTGTAGAGTTGAGATAGGCAGTCGTTCCATAAGGGAGCGGGAGATCTCTTCCGCTCACTGGGCACTGGGCGTCGGCAGAGGGCAGATAATGCCCTCTTCTGGCCCCTAATTGGGTCCAGGGATGGCGGACTTCAGTGTGATAGGGGGCGGCGGGACGTCCGCCGCCCCCTATCACACTGGACCCGAGCTGGCGGCGCGTAGTGTTTCACGCGCGCCCCTTTCAGACGTCACAGAGGGGAGGGGGGCGTCAAACACCTCAGCCCCCCCCCCCCAGACTTGAGGTGGCCCACAGAGGCGGGCACTAGCCGGGGATTTCGGAAGTAACAACAGATCCCAAGATGGGGGGTGCAAGTTTGGGAAGGGAAAGGCGTATGTTTGTTTGTTACGCTTCCACGCTAAAACGGCTGAACGGATTTGGATGAAATTTGACAGATAGGTAAGCTTGGGAAAACGTTAGACAGATGATGATGTAGTGAGGTGAGTATGTCGCTAAGGCGCACAGTCTTCGTCGCTTATACTCACAACTGCATATTATGCCGCCGACACACAGCACGAACATGACCCGTAATTGAAAGATTACTACTCGCGTAATTGGTAATTTAACGCTACTGTCAGTAATCAAGGAAACAGTCCATTCACTAATAAGTAAAACATGCGACAGTTACTACACGCTTTTTGGCCACAGCTCGTTTTTTTTTTATGAAATTGTTGCTTACTTTTCTCCATCCCACCAGCGGCAAACTCAAAACAACACTGTCTTATTTCATACACGAAATGCATCTAAAGTAACGATCACTATCCTTGAGTAATAAAATAACTTCCTCGCTCTTACTAATTATGCATACACCAGGAATGCTGGAAGATATTTCTTTACATATATAGGGTCAAATTAAATTAGCTAGCGAAACTCCGCAGGCGTGGTGGGTTATATCTAAACATGATAAAACAAAAGAAAACCGATTTTCTCAGCTCATACTTAAAGTAACAACGCTAACAGAGGTTGACCCCAAAAAAAAAATCGTATCGTATCTATTTTATGTTATTTTGTCGTGTTTAGTTATCGATACCCATCACTTATTTAATTTGACCCGTTATAAGCATCACCTTTGTACGTATTTTTCTGTTCCTTTTTTCTTGTCTGTTTATTTTATATGGGTGTACATTATGTTATTATTAGAAGTTTACCACCGAAGTCATCATTTCAGCCGAAAGACGTCCACTGCTGGACATAAGCCTCTCTTAAAAGGAAGGGGGATTGCCATTATCGTCACGCTTGGCAGACGGATTGGCACCACCGAAGTACACATTGTTAAATGCAATAAACGATTGAGTATTAAGCGACTCTTAAACCACAAATCACTAAACTCATTTAGGGCTAAACGACTTAGCCCTGCCGGCACCGAATAGGTGCCGAGAACAATAGATTAATTACCATTAGGTATTCTACATATTAAAACATCGTTTTATTAAAGAAGTACGAGCGAGACATATCTCAGTTTTTTCCCTATTTTAAATATAGCTAAAATATATATTTTTGATATTAGAAATCAATGGCTAACACCAAAATATTGCCTTATGGGCCAGGCCACAACACTGCGATGCGACGACGCGTCGCAAAAACGACGTTACACTACTTAATACGATTAGACGGAGATTGACGACGTAGATTTCTACGGTGCGTCGTCGCATCGCAGTGTTGTGGCCTGGCCCTATGTTTTTGTTCAGGCGATATACAAAAAAATATTGTTTATACCTATTTACCTTCAAAATTCGTAATGGTATGCAACTCAATCACGGTACAATAATCATGGACTTATCCAGGTGACCTGGTGATGGATCTGGATTATGTAATTTTTAAACTTCTAGTATAACAATCGAGTTAGGATTCATTAAAATCGTCTTAATCGGTGATTCATTGCAGATTAGAGATTAGGGTATCATTAAGAAGCTGGATAGATAGTGGAAGAGTTTGAATTTATCCATATTAACTCCATTTCAGTGCCGTTTGTGAAACAAAAATAAAACCAATATTTGGAAATCAAGGTTTTACTCAATATCAACGTCTCTTTTAGAACATAATCCATACCCAGTGCGGGATGGTCAAAGTGATATTCCATTTATATTATCATCAAACATAATATAAGTGCAGTACGTTTTTATCCCTACGTGTCGCGAGTGAATTCTGCACCTGCATAGGTATTCACAAAGGTACGATACGGTTTCGTGCCGTATCGAACGTCCGTGTTATCGACGTAGTCCTCCAAACGCTATTCACAAATCCGAAACCGTACAGTTTTGACAGTTCAAATACGGTATGAACACATCGATTCTTCCGACAGGTATTTGCTGTCGGAAGTGATATCGAACAATAAATATTGTTTAAAAAAAACTAATTTAGGCACTATCTGAAGGAACACGGTGGGTTTTAGTCAGTAAAAGTCTGACACTCCCTCCCACTCCGCCCAGAGCGGGAGAAGTTATTTGATGATTTCCCACCCAAAAAAAAAAAAAAAAGGCACTATCTGAAGTAAGTACCTCTACTTAATGTAGGTTCATAAAGTTTTCTTATTGTTTTGACCGCTGAATAGATCCAAGCTATGTTTAATTTGTAAAGATGTATAGCACTTTAAATTTTTAATGATAAAAATAATTTGATTCATATTTACTTACTTGATTTATTTTAAATCATGCTTCTACTCATATGTGATTTATAATAATTCTATTTCAAAGATAATACAATTTTATTATGCATTTTTAACTAGGTTTAGAACATGAAAATGAGCAATTATCAGGAAATTCTAATTGTTACATACTGATAAAATACCCACACCCATTTTAATAAACTAGTCAGAGTTTTTTTGTTAAAAATTATTCAAATACCAAAATGGACTCAAAGTTGAAGTTTACAAAGCAAGTTTAATAGAAATCAGCTAAATTTTATTTAAGTTAAAATCATTGTTTACTGTTTCTTTTTTTGGTTAATAGTTACTTGATGCATATTCTATAGCTGCACTTAATGAAATACCCAATAAAAATCAATTATGGACAACTTTGCATTTTCTACCACGATTTTCTATTTACTACCATTTCCACCGTTCCACATAAACACACCTACAATCGGTTTTTTAAAAATCGTTTCTGCACGGATCTGTGAATAGAGTTTTGTCAGTCCTTCGGTACAGAAATCAGTTTATCGAACAAGTGCCGTTGTCGATACGGTAGTGAATCGTACCGTTGTGAATAGCTATGCTGATTAAAATATTGTTATCTCTGCCTTCTACCGCCGGGTGTCTATATATTTACATATTATAAACACCCATTGAAATCTCTTCGAGCTTCCTGTAACCGTTCAGTCAGAACGTATCGACGACGACGACGATGTAGTGTACGTTCACACGCAGCACATTCGGCAACCATATCAACGAATCACTCACGAAGCAAATAATCATGTCCGGTAATAAGAAAACCAAAAATTGTAGCAATATTTTATATTCAATGTCGAAAATAAAAACGCACAGATCGCGACAGAAAGAGCGAGAGCTTTTTTTTTAATGGCATCTCGCATTTCAACCTATGAGGTTGTAAATGGTGCATGTGGGCTTTGTTCGCGTCGCAGGGAAAGGAGTCGTAGGCACGAATGGCCGCGTTCTTCTCGGTTATCAGTTCACGTACGTCAGCCGGTACTTTCCAGCGATGATCTTCCATCACCGGAACTTCCCGTGAACAATCCGTCAATACGGATTGTACATGTTCTGTAAACGAGTCGATCGCGCCCGTCGTGTCTGCGACTGAGACTGTGAGGTCAGGAATGGAGTCCAAGTGAGCCAATGTGGTGGATTTCAATCTTTCACTAACTTTCCTCCAGTCAGTTATCACTTTGGTCTGTGGGGGACAGACAGCGAAGGACAAGCTTCTAATGAAAGAGTGAGATAGCATGATTTGTTATTGGGTTACCTGAGCCGCAGCAGGTAGTGAAATTAATATTAAGAGATTATAATAAGTACTACAACTTAAAATAAAGGCATTAAATAAGTATATTGTGTTCCACCATGAATATTTTAGCTCTAATGGAGCTAAAAGCTTGATGGCTGTTTATTTTTTGTGTTTTTATCTAAATTGGCGTCATTTTAAATTTATATAATTGATATTCATTAAAAAAATAATTTTAAAATATTTTGCGCAACCAAAATTAAATGGCAATTTATAGGTGTTAGCCACTGATATTCAGAATAGTAATAATTTATTTATGTTATATTTAATATAACAAAATAACTGAGATACGTTCCTTTTGTGTCGGGCCTGGGTAAATTTCCTAAGGACCGTGACCGTTCTTCTTTCTGTCAATCTTTTGAAGATGGCAGAGACAGGATGATGGTTAATAGTATATTATTATACAAGTGTGGTATGTTAGTCATTACACTCGAGGCGGTATTATTCCGATATATACGGGAGCCGAGTGTGTAATGATTTATGCCTACACGTTTCATACGACCTTTTTCAACACACTTGCGAGGAAAAAAACCAGACTTGTAATGTTACTTTAATATTACTTTATGGAAAATGGCGCGCTGGTTTTGTTTTTTCCACGCGCCGCGCTAGCGATCCGCCCGCAGGTTGAAATAATAGCACAGGCAAAACCGCTAAACAGCCTATATAATAAACAAAAAAAAAAATTTCGAATACACAAATTAAAGTTAATAGAAGAAAAATATATAATTTGATGAAATGATGATAATTTTGATGATTGATTTGTCATAATTATGTTAACCTAAATAGTTTATTTATTCACAAAAGAATTTATTGTTTTTAGACAGAGTTTGTTTAAAAACTTTTTGCAGAGATTGAAAAATAAATGTAAAGTAAAAACACTAGTATGGTAATGTAAAGTAAAAAACACGAGTGTAAAATTAGCTGAAATGCGTTGCCTTATGAGTCACTTTACAAACAAGTGTGTTGAAAAATATGTTTAGCGCTAAACGCACAGAACGCAGTAGCCTGAACTAGTCGGCCGGCTTCTAGAGGCATCATCTGCGAAGGCCCTTTGCAGCATGTATATCGTCAGCACGATTGTTTCTGCACAAAGGCATATATCAGCAAATTATAGTTGTTCAGATTCCAACATTTTACTGAACATCAAAGACGGTTTCAAAGGAAATAGTTACTATTGTATCACAAACAATCGATTGACGTCACTCTGTTGTCTCAGCTGGGCTATATTACCAGGTCCTATAGTCCTATCAAACTTATTATTAAGGCGACGATAACCGACTTTTAATGATTTTATACTGAAGATCACGTCTCTCCTACTTTTAGCTGTGCCCGACAGGGTCCACAATGATCATATTTGTAAAACCTACCACCTAAGTTCACATGTGGAAGCAATAAATATATTGAGTATTGAGTATTTAAACGAGTAGTGTTAATGATTTAAAAAAAAAATATGTTAATTTAGAGCATTTTCTCAATAACTTAATATGTGAATATTTAAGATTTTGTTTGACTATGTACTAACATAGTGAAATTAATTAGTAAAGTTATGTCAAACGCGGATAAAAAAACTGAGAATGGCGCAAAATCTACCAAGCGTATTTTTCTAAAACCTTCAACATTTTAAAGATAATTTAATTATTGATCTTTTAGTATACGCGTTTTATTAAAATTACTTTTGTTTTGTGTTTAATAAATTAATAATGCGTCAAATTAGGGTACAGAGCTCCTTGATGGGCGAGTCCTATTACTGGCTGAACGTACAACGCGTTGCGTGAGCTCAGTACAGAACACGCAAGCTAACCACTCAAGGTCACTGGCATATATCTGCGTCTTAAAAAGGTATCTGCTACACTTGCTCGTTCAGTGAATGAAGCTATCAATTGTATTCTTAATCGGTTTCAAAGTTTTAACGTTTATATTCATTAAGATATAGACGGACGATACAAATGTATTTTGGACTTGTAATGTTTTGGTAATATTTCTTAAAATACAAGTCGCTTCTTCATTACTTTTTAACAATTTCTTTTTGTATATAATTCATCAAAGAAAAGCCGATAGTAAAACGCAATCCGTCGACACCTGTCGTAACATAACATTGATCGAAGTAAGCTAAGCCAGTCAGTTGGCTCATGGCTGCGCGCACGCAATCATGTCGTGTTATCACCTCAATCGCATTTAATTCACTACAATATTAACGCGATAACGTGGAACATAGTGTAACAATTATAAACATGTATTTATCACTGATCAAGTCTATCACAATTGCGCCATTTTCGTGGTGTTTTCCTAATAATACGGAAGATAGGTATGGGTGAGTGAGATTTTATTATTGTAAACATTGTTCTGTTTAGATTATTTGGAACTAGTGACACGCCTCAGCTTCACATGGAAGCGATTTACTGATGTGGCGACATGTTAAAACATCAAGATTTCTGTGTTTTATCTAATTTAAGACCAGGCACTCTAAAACAAATTTTCACGCAAGCTTACAATTTCCGCCCCATGCTACGCGACTCCGTCGTGTGCTAAACGCTAACTCATCAGTAATAAAGTTGAATATCGCGTGCGCTCTTTGATCGTGTTCGAGCACGAAACTAAATAGCTTAAGTCTCAATTGTTATTTCGTTTCAAACTAAAGTAATAATTGATCTAGAGAAAAAATATCTGGTGGCTGGATAATAAATATATTTTCTTGCTGTGAATATTTATTTTAGACATATTAGCCGAACAATCTTGTTTTTTTTTTAATTATCTTAAAAACAGACATGATATTCGAATAAAAAAATGGTCGAGCGAATATATTACACCTATGTAACTGTCTTGTACGTGGAAAGAAAAAGATCCTATATATCATATACTAAAGTTCCATTTTGATTGTATGTGTGACTGTTTTAGAATATTAATGTAAATTAACATAAAAATAGGGAGCCCCCCCTCTTAAATATTGATTTATTGTAAGTACACTTATACCTTCCAGAATAAATCCTATAAATGATGGTCAAAACCGCAACAAAATCCATTGTGTAGTTTAAGAAAACTAACCAGTCACACAGACTCGAAAACCGACTTCGGTTTATTTAAAACTACGTTTATAAAAAACCGGCCAAGTGCTAGTCGGACTCGCGCACGAAGGGTTCCGTACCATTATCTATAAAAATGGCAAAAAAATCACGTTTGTTGTATGGGAGCCCCCCTTAAATATTTGTTTTGTTTTAATTTAATTATTTATTTTTAAAGTGAATATATAACTTAATATTCAGTGAATATTTCATGCTTCTACCTGTTGCCGTTATCAATATAGAGCAAAAACGAGCAAAAAAAATCACGTTTGTTGTATGGGAGCCCCCTTAAATATTTATTGTATTCTGTTTTTTAGTATTTGTTGTTATAGCGGCAACAGAAATACATCATCTGTGTAAATTTCAACTGTCTAACTATCACGGATCATGAGATACAGCCTGGTGACAGACAGACAGACAGACGGACAGACAGACAGGCAGACAGACAGACGGACAGACAGACAGACGGCGGGGCCTTAGTAATAGGGGTCCCGTTTTACCCTTTGGGTACGGAACCCTAAAAAATACTACCGAATTGAGAACCCCCTCCTTTTTATGATGTTGGTTAATAAAACGAACTCTATTAAAATCGAATTAAAATCAAGCTGTAACTTGTTAATTAGTCACGGTAAGCAATACTTATAGCGAATTTAATTTGATTAATAAAATAAATAATTTAAAAAAATCAAAAACCCGACTTCAATAAAGACAATTTAAAAGTACCAATGCACTAAAAATACCGAAACAAGATTGAGATTAGACTCGGTAACTAAACAGATAATAAATAAAATTATCATTGCTGTCGGGGGACCTCTTATATTAAAAAGTGTTCCACACAACGGTCCCCCGACGGCAATGATAATTTTAAAACATACATTTGTTTTTTAAACATACAGCCGAACATATTATAACCTCCTCCTTTTTAGAAGTCGGTTAAAAAAAGACTGCATCACTTGTACCAATTTATTTAAATAAACACAGAAACACACTGACAGTCGGGTTGGTTCACAAATTCAAGGTCACTCAGCGTGCTATGGAGCGGGCTATGCTCGGAGTTTCTCTGAAGGATAAGATCAGAAATGAAGTTATCCGGAAAGGAACCGGAGTTACCGACATAGCCTGCAGAGTAAGCAAGCTGAAGTGGCAGTGGGCTGGCCATGTAGTAGGACCGATGACCGGTGGAGCAGACGACTCCTGTATAGCCATTCACAACCGATCGACAGGCTATCGTGTCGAAAATGACACATTTCGATTACCTGATTTGCCTTGCCCCCGACAGAAAACAGCTGTCGGAAGGATAGCGGTCGACTATTTGATTTAAACTGACAAAATTTTCGGGTTTTCGATTTGTGAACAGTGTTGAGAAGACTCCTTCAATACCATTGATTGATGTTCGGTTCGGCACGGAACAATATCGAACGGTTGTGAATAGCTATGCTGGAGTGGAGACCGCGTATTGGCAAGCGTAGTGTGGGACGCCACCCAGCTAGGTGGACCGACGACCTTAAAAAGGTGGCTGGGACGGACTGGATGCGGAAGGCGGAGGACAGGGTGTTGTGGCGCAGCCTGGGAGAGGCCTATGTACAGCAGTGGACTGCTATAGGTTGAGTTGAAATGTTAAAAAGTATAGTTAACTATCTATGACAGTCTCAAACTACTGATACCCGCACTGAAAAAAAAAGTGTTTGCTTTAACAAACATCTTGTTTAATGTGATCACGCATCTTGACTCCATACGAGCCTAACAAGATCTTGACTTCTGAAGCTAGGAGAACTTTGTTAAATTATCATTTGTTTCATTCGTTATTTGATTTAAAAAAGTGAAGAAGTAAATTCAAACAAAGCATATAAGATGTAACAAAGACCGGTGACTATTCTGTACATGCCACATTGTCGATATAAATAAAATGAATTTGTTCTGGCAAATATGCTATCTTGTTTATAGTAAATAAATAAATAGTGATTCCAAACATTTTAATGCCAACTAAGAGAAAATGTATCTTAGTTAGCTCGCATTTTTTTCAGTACGACAGATGTTGCCCTGTCCTAATTTCAATAATCCATACAAAAATCATCATATTACAGTCTAACCGGATGCAGTTAAATACCAGTATTTTACATGGAGCGACTGCCTATCTGACCTCCACAACCCAGTTACTGGGTAATACGATACCCCTTGGTAAGACTGGTTGTCAGACTTTCGGGCTTCTGATGACCCGTAACGACTGTCAAAGATCCACGAATGACAGCCGGGACGAACGGCTTAACGTGGTTTCCGAGGCACGGAGGGGTCTTGGTATGTAAAGTACATGTATATGTAATTCATACAAAAATCTCATAGAAAAAGGCCGTTCAGTTATTTCCGAATATGAAAATTATACGAGAAGCTTTTCAAATTATTCTTTCCTTAAAAATAACCAAATTGGTCCTGCCATTCTCAAGTGATGCGCTTATCAACGAACAGCATTTCATTTTTATTCATACTTATACTTATTACAAAAAAAAAAAATACAAAATTTTTTTATTGACATAAAACATATTTTACAATAAAATAGAATTCTCTGACTCCTGCGCTAGTTAAAACTGTGTTGCAGGATCCAGCGTCCTCCCGTAATAAAAGACACAATTTTGTTGTTTTATGACAAGACAAAGAAAAACAAATATAAAGAAAGGAAACAAAAGATACTTCACTTTATATGTACTTACATCTAAACTAAAAACAAAAAAAAATATTAAGAAATACCTAAACAATAATTATGGTGCTTCATTTGCGCGAAAGTATGTTTTTAGTGTATGTGTGTGTGTATAATTGTATTTGTGTGTGTGTGTGTATGTGTATTTGTGTTAAAGTGTGAGTTTGCATGCCCCAATTAGGTATGTAAAGTATTTTTCAGGTATGTTTTTTATATTTTTATTTTAATGATAAGAGTATTTGAAACACATAATTTCATCTTTTTGTTTTTACAAGCTGTAGTTATTTTTATATATTTTTTTAAAGTATTGTTCGTACTGACGTCACTAGTAGAACTGAATAGCTTAGGATCTTTGCCACGTTTAACACTTATTTAAAACCAAAATTCAGTAAAGTCAAACTGTCAAATTTGACAAATAATTTGTTTACATTTCATACTTTAGCGATTTCCGTACTTTAGTTTAAAGATATGGCTTAATAAAATGAATGGATTCAAAGACTACTTCTGCTAAGTGATTCATACCGTCAAGTATAAGAAACACCACAACAAATAGCCGACACAAATTGATTGTTAGTAAAAGAAACCTTAAAAAGGAAATGGTGCGAGGAAGTAAATGTTGAGTACAAGTCTGGGCGGCGTTTGTTTTATTGTGAAGATCATTTGAACGTAAGTTAAGTTTGCCTGAGGGGATACATCGATGTGATTCGACTTGTACTGTCCGCCGCTGGTGAAAAACTACACTATTTACTTATATATATAACTGAATAGTATTATGTGCTTCATGTAAATTTGACGTTGACATGACACTTGACACATAAAGAACAACTTAATTACAAGAGGCACTGAAAGTTTCCAATTCAGGCTGCTTTGTGACGGCATTTAGAGGTCAAATAAAAGTCAAGTGATTTTAAGTATTTTTGTGAAAATAAATACGATCTTATAATTTTAAGACCTATTAATAGAAAAATAAGTCTTAGAAGCTTAAAATCTCGAAATGGTTTTGGAATCGGCATAGGTTAATTTTTACTTTACATACCCAATTGTTTGTTATGAAGAGGCACCAACTCAGAACAATGGCCTTCAATTCGACAGTTCAACAACATTCATCGCGCTATCAACTTTGTCGAACAGACAAACCTTTAGAACATAATTATGAAGCAATGGTTTAGCATTATCCCTAAAAATCTATTCATTCATTACTTATTCATGCTAACGGCGCCCCCGCGCCTCCAGGGTCGTCTTACGCTCATTGATAATAATTTGGCAGTAGGTACCTAACCGTACGGCGATTGTATTGTAAGCAATTAAATGGTGACAGCGTTTTCCATCACACTTAAATATTTTTGGGACAAAATATAACATGGTGTAAAAATTATTGAAATCGATTCTGTTCCTTATTCTGAACAAACTATATTCAGGTTTCGCATATACTAAAAATAATGTTGTATACAAAAAAAACTAGTTTGTTATACTGTTTATTGATGTGAAATAATTTCTGATTAGTTTACGGAAAACTGCGTTGTAATAACAAGTCATGGTAAAAATCGTGTGTTTTTGTTAATACCTACCGATATGCTATCGGTAATATTTATAATTTTATCGCTCCCTTTCAAATTTAATCGTGTTTTAGTTAAACATTTCCATGTACAATGCTTTGATTGTAAAAATATGTTGTGGTAATTTTAAAACTACTATAAGTACCAATAACGTTTCTAATTACTAATAAGGGTTTTTATAGTGATAGCGTTGCTGAGTAGTTAGCCTAACAAAAAACTTAACCTCGTTTCGAGCGATATTTGCCATCGACAGGCTAACAAAAAGATTGTAACTACCGAGTCCGACTGACGTCACATTGATCGGAGTCAAGAAAAAACCACCATCGCCCTTCACCCAAAATGCTGTTATAACATTTTGTTATCGTTAAAATTGCCATAAAAACATAGGTACTATTCGTTTATCAGTAACTGCTATTTAAACATAATTATTGTATAGAGATCGCCCAGTTTAAAACTGCATGCCCCCTTTACAAACATTTAAACTGTGTATGGAACAAGCAATGGAGGGGCGTGCAGTTTTAAACGGAACGATCTCTACAGCTGTATGTATGTACCACCAAAATGCATAAACAATATAATTGGCATTAATTGACCCGCTTCCATTGCACTTAAAGATAAAAGATACAGGCCATCCCTAGTTTAGGAGACAGGATTTAAATTTTTGTTTTTATAGACAATTATTTTATTTTATTTTTTTCCACTTGTGTCCATTGTTAGTTGTTTAAGTCTTAGCATGTAACTAGTATACAACCCGTGTCTATGTACGTATATATTTTGAATCAATAAACTTATTATTATTTATTATTATTATAAAGATATTTTTGTAAAACATGAGTAAGTACAATACATGCACATTGTGGATGGAATTAAAATAAATAAAAAGGAGCTACATGTTTTGCCACTTAAAGCGTACAAAAAAAACACAGAACTTATTTTTACCATGCATATGCCTAACTACATTATCAATACATCAGTTTAGAAACAGCTTAACTAACTAACATAAAAAAGTTCATTAACCATTAATAGGCTAGGAGAACTGTCGCAATTTTCTTAATTTCGTTCATTTAAATAAATGTAATTTTTCGTTACCACTAAATATATGTCTTTCTATAAGCCACTAGGGATCATAAGTTCAAAGGATCTGTTTCTCGAACAAATACTTACTACAACTTTTAACCGTGTATGTACCGATGTCATCAATTTCATGATGATATCATCTAAAGCCGCGGTCCCACGGTCTGTCGAGGCGTATCGCGGCCTGGCGCGTGGCCATTCCTGTCGAGGCCTATCGCGGCCAATGCCGAACATTCCCACCACAGGCCTCATCACATCGACGGTTCTCACGATCGGTGATCGTTTTTTGGCAGGGCAGTCTTGTTTTTGAATGTTTTTAATTATTTATTCATTTAATTTATACGGTAGGCAATTACAATTATGTGGGAACCATCGCATCACACTCTACAGGCAAGCAGCACCAGGCTTTTTTGTATAAGAATGCGATGCATTACGGCCTGATGCTGCCCTAATATCCCGCAAAAAATCAGCCATTGTCTCTTTGCAACAGTAACAACATGAACATTTCGGTCTCACATGTTATGGTAACCAAGCCATCGTTCAAGCCCCGTTCCAGCAAATGTTGTGTAGAACCGTGTTTTATAAACATACATAATTGATACTTGGCCACTCACAATGGTTATTGTTAAATGCTTTGGAAAATATGTTTTAAAAGAAGACACTCTCTCTGTTTTCTGTATGATGTTTATTTCTACTAAATCTTTATTCTTTTGTTCTTTTTCATCAATCTCGTGAGTGGCTTGTGGCTAAGTAATGACAAGTAATACTTCAATCTCTTATTTCACTCACACCCCAAAGTACAAACACACTGAAATCCCTCAACACCTCAACCCCCTATCATACCAATCCTCTCCCCCTACTCACATCATAGCCCTTACACACACACACACACACATACACACACATACACTCACTGACACACGCACACAGGCACAGTCACACACACACAAGAGTGAGCGCGCTCTCTTAAATTACTAATTACTAAAAAATTTTTTAGTATAGACCTTCCATCCTTTGAAATTGAGGGTTTTTCTTCTTCTTCTTTTAATTAAGTTTTATCATTCAATAACCTAAATACTATTAATACAGTAGCCATTGGAAGGGCGTAATGTGCTAACACAAGCATCTATTTTGCTTAAAAGGACATTCCTAAAAGTAAAAATGTAACTAATTGTAAGTTTTATTGAAATAAACATATTTTTTTTTTTATATTTTTTTTAACAGCTGAGCGGGTCGATCGATTAGGTTAAGCTACGCTTGCCGCGGTTGGTCCGTGGATGGGTGACCATCTTTACATACCAAGACCCCTCCGTGCCTCGAAAAGCACATTAGTCCTTTGGTCCCGGCTGTCATTCGCGGATCTTTGACATTCGTTACGGGTCGTCAGAAGCCCGAAAGTCTGACATCCAGTCGTACCCAGGGGGAATCCCTTGGAAGGCCGGGGGGTCACGGTTGGCGCAGTGGTTAAGCGATTGACTGCTGCACTGCGTGTCGCGGGTTCGATTCCCGCACGGAACAAATCATTGTAAGACCTACAAGTAGTTGTTCCGGGCCTGGCTGTTAGTGTATGTGAGTTTAAATGTTTGTAAACGCACCCACGATACAGGAGAAATTCCTAGTGTGAGGCAACGGAAACAGCAACCAAAAAAATAAATCGTATAACTCAGTAAGTGGATTGTGGAGGTCAGATGGCAGTTGCCCCATGTAAAATACTGCAGCTGCGTCCGGTTAGACTGGAAGCTGACCCCAACAGTTCAAAAAAGTCTAGACTATGATGAATCTACTCGTCATTATTATCGGCTATTTTCTAAGATCCTAAATCAACATCCCCCTTTCATCTTCCAGTTACGCGGTAGTATCAGAATACTACGGACGGGGCCTGTTTAACAAGCTGACCGTAGTAACAGAGAGTGGGGCAGTGGAGCCCACCCTGGTCGGGCCCGCTCAGCCGACACCGCCAGCGCCCGCGCCGGTGCCACAGCTATACGGACCCGGAGCCGAGGCCAAGCTGAGGCAATCGGAAGGACAGAGCAAGCAGAGTGAGTTGATTTATCTTATTTGCCGTCACTATTATGCCCTTTCTAAGGTCGTCAGGTAAACTCTGAGTAGCTATTGATTTTTATCTTCATCCTTAACTGGTCACGAACGCTATGCGCTAGTTATTAATTTGAAAGTATTGACAGTTCCCCAAACAAAATAACTATCAGAAAGATATCTGGCGCTAGAAAAACAACATCGTTGAGCCCCTGAAGTTCTGAGTTGACCTGCGCGATCGATCAACGATGTTGTTTTTCTAGCGTGCACTGACTGGACTGGACAAAATCCACCCTGTATATTCAAACCGTCAACTAAGAAAGGGTTCTTTAGTAAAAGTTAACCAATGTACAACGAAACTTCGTTATAATTGTGTGGATATATCCTAAGTTCCTAACTAATATTATAAATGCGAAAGGAGTCTTGTTTGTTGCGCTTTCACGCTGAAACGGCTGAACGGTTTAGTGGTTACATTTCGTGGGTGCTGAATTGGGCACATGACCTGGGAGTCACAGGATACTTTTTATCCCGATATTCCCACGGGATCGAGTCGAATTATTATCTATTTATAAAGATATTGAAACAGTAATCCAATCTTGAAGTGGTCATTAAATATGAGTAGCATTATTATTGCCAGTGTTGATATTAATGTGATAATAAATTCAGATTCGTGAACGGGCGCCGTGAGTTGAGACTGGTCTTCTCTTAACTGTCAGGGCTTATTTGTAATATTTTAATCTTATATTTTGTATTGATTTTTAAATAAGTAATTTAATTTTTTACATTGTTCTCACACATAGAAGCAACAAGAATAATGTACGGTCCAGGATTTTGTAATATCTTGATTTAAAAGCGTGTCCTTGGAGTTTCTTGCCTGTTCTTCTCCATAGAGATCTACGTTTTGGAATGGGCAAAAAGCTTCAACTCTCTGACTAATTGACCGACTCTTTGACAATTCAAAAGTGCCTGTAATAGGTTTAATTGAAATAAATGTTTTGAGTTTGAATTTGAGATACATTTTCAAACTAGTTTCCCCATCGTATTATCGACTCCATGTCATTAATTAATATTCTATTAAACCCAACGAACTCGATCGTTTCGATATTTTTATTCTATTATATCATCATATCTAACTATAACCTTGTATTTTTATTTCCAGTATTTATACCAAACACAGCAAAACAAGTAGTACCAAAAGGTACCAGTGTCGTTCCCGTCACAGAGGGTAGAATGAGGCTAATCGAGCAACAACGATACAGCTCGAGCCTCGAAGCAAACCTGAACAAACTCGAGCCGGTCCACAAACTATCCCCGTACTCCTCACCAATCACGGCTAAGAAACGATTTGAAGAGAAACCCAGAAGTACGGGAGTATCACCCGTCGTTCATCATAATATTTCTGCAGCCATAAGCAATGGGTCGAACAAAAATCCATTCGAAGATGAAAACTATGATGAAGCTAAAAATCCTTTTGCGGAAGAAGCTACGGAACCAACGAACCCTTTTAACGAAGAAGATGATTACGACAGTAATTACAATCCGTTTTCTTGAAGCGAGTTTTAGTTGAGCAGTGCTAAACGTTGAAGTGATCGGGCTCACGTGGTGTGCTAAGCAGTTGTACTGTGTTTTTTCGCTCGGGACTTTTCTGAAACCACGAAAAATTTACGGAGTTCTGAAAAATTATAGTATGTATAGCAATAATTTTAAATGTTTGTTTTGTAGTTAAGCTTAACAATTTAGCTACACTATGATACATACTTATGGTCGGCCGTACCGTTCAAAGTGAATCTATTTTGTTGATCATCAACATCATTTCAGCCGAAAAAACGTCCGTGCTGGACATAGGCCTCCCCCAAAAGGGGGGGGGGTTGCAATAATCGTCATGCTTGGCAGGCGGGTTGGCGATCACAGTATGGTGTTCAAATGCACAGAGAACGCTGCTGCCCATTCTCTAGTAAATCCCTTAGTTTTTTACGACACCCACGGGAAGAAATAGGATGGTGCTATTCTTTACGTTCGGCACCACACACACTAATCTATCTATACATAATATAAATTAAAGCTGCTTTTCGTGTCCTGTCTGTGTGGCCATGTTGTTCTTAACTACGGACGCAACTTATTTCGATACGGTTGTCACCATTATTTAGAGAATTTATTCCGGAAGGTTTTCTTTGTACCAGTCGGCCCCGATAAGGTGCCGAGAACAATTGATTAATTAGCAGTAGGTATTTGAGTCTTACATAAAATAAAGAAATCTAGATGTTTTGTCAAGTCGTAAAAACCATGCGCGAAGCAGGGGAACGTCGCTATTATTGCCATAAAGCTTTATCTATTAAGATAAATTTGAGCAATCATGCAAAGCCTAGTATTTTAAATGGATTTCTTTTCCTGCGAACTATAGAATATCGCATGGCGTGGTCATATATTGAGCTATTTACTGCTGACGCTTTGAATTAATAGTGTCTTTCCTTTTGGCTATGTCAATGCAAAAAAAGAAACTAGAATACATCAAGAAGTTTATTCTCATATTGAAAACATCATTCTGTCTTCGCAAAATACCCGCTTTGACGTGGAGTTGCGGACACCAGCCCGTATCTGTCATCTTCAAACGTACCTGTTACCATCATTCTATCTCTGTCATCTTCAAACGATTGACCGAAACAGAACGATGTTTTAAATTCGTAATCTAACATATTCGCCAGATGAGAGAATACGGTCCAGACACCTGTCAGGGGAGTTAAAAGAAAACGTGTTTTGCGAATTAAAATGTTATTATAGTCCATTCGCGTTAAGAAAATAGTGAGTCATCGTTGGCCGGCCTAGCCCCGCCCCGCGACCAATCGGGTCGCAAAAAATTAAAACACCTTTACCCAATGACGTATTATAAATAGACGCGTCATACACGACCATTAGTGCACTCAAAAACAGCGTAAGTTATGAATGTAGCTACATACTTGCGTACAATCATCCAGTGCGTGAATAAAAGGAAAGACCTAGGTATACCGATATTGTTGTTAGAAAGAGACGAACATACATATTTAGTTACGTGTAGTAATATTACTTATTCTGTGGTTACGTCACTAGCTGCTGCATGTTTATTGGCGCGTACGTGATAATAATTATTATTATTGTAAATATCAGGCTATTGCCTGACATTTATTTTGCCATTATGGAGCGCAGGTAACGCATCTAAAGGTAATAAATCATTGCCTTTACCCTGCAGTTGCACTGATGACTCACTATTTACATTATTACGCGAATGGTATATAGTTCCTAATCGTGTCCAACTAACAGATGTCAGGAAAGTATTCTCTCGGCAGCCGAAATATAAGTGAATTGCGATGCGAGTAAAAAAATGCCCCATAATTATTGGGAATGTAACAGAGCTGAAAACGGGCACTACTGCAAAACATCTCCGTAATATTGATTTTATATCCTGTCCACTTCACTTTCATGCAATGAAAGAAACGCTAAAAGACTGCCATAGATTTTTATAGCAATAAAAACATAAAGTCACTAATAAAGTCGAGAGGTGTCGTGGGACACCCGGTTGGAACGAAATTGCTTTCCGAGTGAGAGTTAACCGGGTGTGTCACGACACGTAGTTACTCTCAAACGTTAACTATTAACAACGTTTGAGAGTAATGTAAGTGTCGTGGCGGTCAAAATGTTAGTATTTTCGGTCTAGCTTTCATTCGCCAAGTTTGTGTGCAAACGTGCGATAGTATAAGCATACAACATTCGTTTTTGTTTATGCTAAACCGATCGTAGGTTCGACAGGCGCTTTACTTTGTGTACATTATTTCATCACCACTGCTCTGCATTAATTTATCATTTACCGAAGACATGCGACATCTACCAACCCACACTGGGCCCGCGTGGTGGATTACGGCCCACTCCCTCTCACAGAGCGGAGGCCTGTCCTAGTGGTGGGACCATTATACAACATTAGTTTTTGTTTATTCTAAACCCGAAAAGGGGTCATTGTACTCATCATTTTGAACATTTTTTTCTATGGGACCAACCTGGAAATCGTGAAATAAAAATCAGCTGCTCCATACATTTTGTCGATTTAAGTGAACACAAATGTATGGAACAGCTGATTTTTTTCGCGAGTTCAAGGTTGATCCCATAGAAAAAAAAAATCAAAATGATGAGTACAATGACCCCTTTTCGGGTTTAGAATAAACAAAAACTAATGTTGTATAATGGTCCCACCACTAGGACAGGCCTCCGCTCTGTGAGAGGGAGTGGGCCGTAATCCACCACGCGGGCCCAGTGTGGGTTGGTAGATGTCGCATGTCTTCGGTAAATGATAAATTAATGCAGAGCAGTGGTGATGAAATAATGTACACAAAGTAAAGCGCCTGTCGAACCTACGATCAGGGACCGTACAACCTCGGTTAAGAGTTAAGCCTTTCGAAGGGGTAACCCATTCAATGGGTTACCTTTATCATGATGTAACCCATTGAAAGGGTTACATGATAACCCATTAAATGGGTTTTATACTTGAAACCCAGTGAAAGGGTTACATGATAACCCATTTCAATGGGTTCTATACCTACTTGAAACCCAGTAACATGAAAAAATCATAATATGATGTTATTTCGATATCCGCCCAGCACGCGTAGCATGACCAATTCTATCTCTATTCTACCCAGGGACCATTTTGGTTACCATTTTAGAAAAACCCTATCGAAAACCCTTTCAATGGGTAACCAAAATGGTCCCTGCCTACGACTCGTAAGTCGCGTTTGTTACCACTGGGTTGCGTTCCAATAAGTAATTTTTGTTTCCACAGAATGCATGCCTTTTTTCAATACCTTTTACATAAGGAAAAATTGTTCAATTGTCAGTTATTTTATCTTACTGGAATACTATTGTCTTATAGATTATTTTTATGTAAAACATAGGTCTGATATTTTCCTTTTAAATTTAAAACTGAAATCAAATTATATTATCGGTATTATTTTTCACGCTAAGTTTGACTTGTACGAATTTTATTTTCAAACAAACTAGTCAAAACAATAAATATGATATTCTCTTAAAAGTATATTTTATTGTAGTGTGTCTCAAAATGTATTGTAAAATATTAATACATTCCTTATTTAGATATTCATTATTTGATGTACACACGGCTCGGCTACAAATCAAGCTATACATTTCCAGTATACGCTGACCTGTCATTCTACGGAAATCCTATACAACGGGAGATCAGCTTATACTGGAGATTGATGTGTAGCCGTGTGTACATAATATAAAGGCTCATAATGGAAACTATGTATTGTTTTGTAAGCTATATCCATTTTGTATCATGATTGCATGTGATAATAAATATATAATTTAAGTTATGCTTGTTTTTCTACTTAATAATTGCCCCGCCACTTTAGTTAAATATGCAAAGGACATAAGCCCATTTTTGAATTTAGAATCTTATATGATTATCAAGTTTTGGGAACACAAACTCAATGTCATAGAGGACAAAGTTTAAATTCCATTGCAACCGATTTCTGTAGGACCGCTACGAGTATAATACAGACGGTCAAAATCGCTTTAGTTCACGTCACTTCCGTAGGATCATACCAATAAAAGGAACTGTGATCTAAATGGGTGCTAAATTGTTGTAAGAAAGTCGAATGTAACTTGGCAAGACTTCTAAAGTTTCAACAGTTGCAAACGAGGAATCAATAAACTTAATTCGATTTACTTTCATTTCTATAGTACCTACTTGGAATCCATTTACAAAGATGTCAATTGTTTTAACGGCTAAGCCGACAATTCCCTAACATTGTGACCCGTCGCAACCTTTAGGCCGCGTTCAGATAACCCGGGCGGACCACGCGCGGCGTGCGCGTGGTCCCTATAGGGAATACAGGCGTGATGCTAAGAAATTTTTAAAATATACATACATGTACATAAACTCACGCCTTCTTCCCATGGCGGTAGGCAGAAACTAGAACGCCTTACTAAACTACTACGCTCCTTACATACTCCTTTTGCTTCGTTTACGTTCATACATCTGGTCATACACGCACGCCGGTTGCGAGTACTACGCACCTGACATTTCCGAAGAACATCACCAATCATGTCCTCCTAGGGCGTCCCCTCCCGGCGTTTCATAACTTTTGTTAGTTGCCTTTCATTCATCCTCTCAACATGACCAAACCATCTAAGCATGGGTACTTTTTCAATTTTTGTCACTACATCTTTTGCACCACACCGTTACCTTATCACATAATTTGTCAGCCTATCATTCACAGTCATGCCACACGTGCTTCGCAAGGAACGCATATCCGCAGCATTTATTCTTGCATTGCATTTATACTTCTTTTGCCAGTCGAGCCTTTTTGGGCATCGACTCGGTCACAATCGCATGTAAGCACCATTGACTTTATTTCCCGCATTTATTAAAACTTCCCTGTATACTACATTTGTAGTTATGGTCTCAGCAGCCAAAATACGAGACTCAGGACTGGTGACGCGCGCGGCAGCAAGCGACGCGACGTACTTACTTAACAGTTGTCCGTGTGAGAAGCAGTTATAGTCCTGAGGTCGACTCCGCAGTCTTCAGTAGCAATTTCCCATTGGTTGCGAAGTCTTTCGTTTTTAGTGAATTAATGAACGCCTGCGTTCCTGCATATACTACCTAATGCCACAAAACTGATACACTGACTGATGCATTCTTACGGATTATTCATGAATAACGGCTAATTATGCAGATGTCCGGTGCGGCCGAATTGTTCTAGAGTGGCGACCGTGTATCGGAAGCCGTAGCGTTGGAAGGCCTCCCACGAGGTGGACCGATGATGTGAAGGCCGCAGGAATCCGCTAAATGCGGGAAGCACAAAACCGGTTGAAGTGGTGGCGCTTGGGAGAGGCGTATGGCCAGCAGTGGACGTCTTGCGGTTGAATAATGTGATAAAACTACAAATTAACGATTTTCGGACTAGGATTTTCGTTAGGGTTAGGCTATTGCTTTTTTCCCCCTTTTACTTTTATTCTCAGTTCGTTTTAATCATGGTCTGGCAGTTTGAGTAATTTATTTATACGGCCTACCCAAATGTCCTTTTCTGGTATTGGTCGTCGCATCGTTGAGCTCCTTAAGTTCTGAGTAGAGCTGCACGATTAGTGACAAATTCGTGCACTGACTATGGTCTGTTGAGGAAAGAAAGAAATGGTCTTTCCTCAAAAGACCATTTCAGACACCAATCTACATGGCCTTCACATGATCTGACCAAGACTTTGATCTGTTTCTGACTGAGTCTGGACTTTAAAAGAGACTGTGACCTCTTGAGTTTGTTTCGGCCTTTCTTCTCAGAGTAGTCAGATAGGAAACGCCGACCTCATCTTTTTTTTTTAAATATGATTGACGTGTGTTTGACAAACCTATACTTACAGAAATAAATATCATTTATCATCAATTGAACTGCCAAAATGAAACCCATTGCTACTGTAAGGCCCTTTTCTGATTTGTCGGTGCGTCAGCGCCCGAGCATGCTGATCAGCATGGTCAGTATACCTGGTACTGAAAGCTCACGTACCTATGTTTCAACGAGCGTTTCCTGATTGGCTTGGTATTAGCGGGAGTGTTAGTTAGTTAGGTTTACCGTATCTCGGTAGAAATATCCAGTCACAGAGCAGTATATAATGCACCCAGCCAACCTTGGTATTTACAAAGACACGTCACGTGTTTTAATTGAAAATTGTTATTGCTGTACCAACAAGATATAAAAGCTTTAGACATTCTGTACATGGATAACAAAATATTATCATCCTGTGAAAGTTTTCTATCTGCAAGTATAGTCGACAATTAATATTTTTTTCAATGTACGAATGTTGCCAATAGCTTCAAAAATTTATAGTTTTGCCTCTTTCAGTTCAATTATTCAGGATTATTATGAGCTTTTTCTCACATCGTAATTAAGATGTCTATGTATGTATGTGTTTGGTGTCAATCAAGTCAGCCTATCGCAGTCCATGGACATATGCCTCTCCCAGGCTGCGCCACAACACCCTGTCCTCCGCCTTCCGCATCCAGTCTGTCCCAGCCACCTTCTTAATGTCGTCGGTCCATATAGCCTCTAGCTAGCTAGAGGCGTCCCACACTACGCTTGCCGATACGCGGTCTCCACTCCAGGACTCGTCTGCTCCACCGGTCCTTCGACAAACATGGCCAGCCCACTGCCACTTCAGTTTGCTTACTCTGCAAGCTATGTCGGTAACTCCAGATAATTTCATTCCTGATTTTGTCCTGTATTTGGTGCAGGATAGGTAAGTAAAAGAAAACAACGATTTGGAAATTTTCAAAGCATTTTATTTATGACCTTTAACACTGTGTATAATATATTTTGATAGTACATTTAGAGCAATGAGTAATATTACCAATCATTACATTGTTCTTATTTTCATAAATTGAATGAAATTCATAAATTATATATAGAATATATAATTTGTTTTCAATATCATTCTCGCCCAACAATCAACAATCACTATCGTAATCACAAGAGCGGCGCCGGCGCAGCCGCTGTGACGTCACAGGCGGCCGCGCCGCGCACCGCAGAACAACGACGCATACCAAATAAATTAGTTGAGAAACAAACAAACGTAATCAAAACAACAGCTAGTCCTATAAAAATAGCAGTATAGCTTAAACAGTATACTCTATAAAAAAATATAATCCAGCGTCCAGCTGTATCTCTAATTTAAAATGTTTTGTTTCCATAGAATTACAGTAGTATAACAACTAAACGCGAATTAGCAAAATAAACGTCAAAGGAAATAAAAAGCTATAAAACATAATTTTTACAGCCACCTCGACACACCCGTTGTTGTATCATTCTGCTCGCTATTACTCTACGAAAACACCATTTTGCTATGCAAAATACATTACCCTATTTATTTCAAAAAAAGGAAATAAGTAATATACAAACTTTGGAATGTAATGTAAATATAAAAAAAAATGACTAGAAAAGAAAGGTATTAACAAACATGTCATTCAGCTTGAGATCTCGTTCATCCTTAACAACACACCTATTGAAGAAGTTACACAAATATTAATTTTGGTGAAGAAGTACTTGGACATAGTAATCTGTTAAGCCGCGTACAGATTTGCGAAACGTATCATGAAATGTAACATGCAATGAAAGAATTTTCCGTCCACATTGTCGCAATGTATCATGCAATGTAACAGAATTCCCATAGTGTCGGAAACAGATGTGAGTACGTACATGCTCGGTTCGTGCGCGCCCTGCATCCACACTTATGAAATGCTCCTTTCATGTTACATTGCATGCTACGTTTCGCAAATCTCTACGCGGCTTTAGATTCTTATATTTTTAAGAGCGTTTCGTGTTTCAATAAAGCACACCGCCAAAGTATTGAACCAGTACACGAATGAAAAATAATTTTGCAACATTTGACGTTGTGCTGTATAAACTGAAACGGTACATAATCTCGACGACAATTGTATTAATTTCAATTTCAAGAAATATTACCTATAACACACAGCATGTCTAAATTTTGGATAATACTTTTTGTTCTTATAGCTACGTTTATACGCTAAATTATTATCAGGATATTCTCTAGTGTTAGCCGAATATGTTATGTCTACGGTTTAGTGTGTAAGCCGGTGTGACAGGACTTTGATCAGGAGAAAGCTATTTTTTTTTTTTAATAATTTTCTGTAACCCATGTAGTACCAAATGAAGTAAAATATTTACAAAGACTAATAAGTCTTAGGCTTACAAGTTTGTTATATAACTATGTATGCTCGATTTCGAATGAAAAATAGTCACCTAAAAGCGATAGTAGTGACAATTATTATATTTATTCCACATTTATCAAAGCGGTAACGTGAGTAATCAATTGCTCGGACTTACAACAGTGTTTGAGATAAAAGTAATGCCTATAAAGATAATCCATATAAAATTACAGTCACATTCATTTTCTACCTACGATGATATTGATGTCGTGTATATGTAGTACTATGGACCGGTGAGACGACGGGGACAAGGGGGGAGGTAGGGGACAACGTAACACTGAAACACGTATTAACACACTACTTTGTGATTGTTCGCAGCACAGCATGGGGCTACTCTATCACATACATGTACCTACACGGTATATGACTAGAACGTACGGAATGCTCCGAACGGAATCATCGGTAATCGAGAAATCATCGAGATATACCTGAGTAACATCATATTAACCTACTTTATACATCCCATATTAAAGAATTTGAAAGAAAACATCGTTACACAAAACAATATCAAGTTAAATGATATTACCAACTACATACTGTAGCGTAAATGATTTATAATGCATAGTCTACATTTAACTACAAATATTTAATGTATTTACAATCGATACTAAACGTGAAACGAGTACGTATGACGACATACGAGTTCGGACTACCGCCAGCCACCACGGCCTTTTGAGCCTCAAAATATAATTTTATACTACCGTTCGGGTCATACGTATATACAAGGTAAATTACATTAATAATGTATCCAACGTTAGAAGAAAATTTATATAGTTCAGTAATTTGTCTTTTCACTAGTACAATGTTTTTTTTTTCTTTAAATTCTTAGGTATAGTCCTGTTACAAATGGAGTCTATCACACAGCGCCGATATTGTTTGTGCGCAACACAATTTTTTTATTATTGCATGGAAGTTGTACGTAGACAAACGCATTAACATTTTCTACAAGTTGGCCAATGGATCACGATATGTAGGTTACATAAATGCTGGTGTTATTATTATATATTTTTGACTATATATTTTAATGGAGCTATGTTAATATCGTGGTCCAAAGTTGCCATTACAAGATAGATAAAAAGAAGAGCTTCAAATAGGCCTTGAAGACATTGAAACAGCTCGTAATCTCAACTAGACGTACATAATATAGAGTACGTATTTATAATCAATGTAAATATTATCTTTACCCCGTTCCTGTTATAATCAGTGCACCGGTTTGGTCCCGTCTCGTTTGACCCCCGCACTAAACTTAAAAATTCTAAACTCCAGGATTAATTGACCAGTTATTGGCAAGATGTTTGGCACTTGAATATTTTTGGTTAAAATAATAAAATCTCTTTTCACGATTATAATATTACTTTGTAATACAGGTAAAAATGGAACCAATGCGCAAATTTTGTTTGGTGCCTCAGTATCAGTAATAGAACACATTTCCATTATTTTTTAATATATTTCTTTTTTCGCGACTTGAAATTCTAATAAAATACCTAAAAACCTGCAAATCGTAAATCGAGCGAGCGCACCCGCGCCTGCCGGCAAGTCACCATAAAAAAAGTTTCAAATTAAATTCGTTAACGATAACTTTATTTTTTGGTACCAAGACATATCAAAATAAAAAATATATTATGTTTCATTAAACTCGCTTATGTTTAATTTGTCAAAATTTGCGCACTCGTTAATTTTTTTTTCCTGTATAAATATTAATTAAGCTACATCAATATTGTATAATTTATAAAGACACTTTCCTGTTTTAATCAGAAATATGTACGTCCAATGTCAGTGCCAAAGACCGGTTCTTTCATCCAATTAGCAAATATAATAAATAAAATATATATACATATATATCTATTTACGTATATATCGTATATCGCATTAAATGCAGCAACTTCATATAATACTGATAATAAAACTTAGATATGCTAACATAATTGATTCATTTGCATGTCCTCTGACTTTATTCGTATTATCTTGTGGTCCCAGAGTTGACGAAACAAAATTATATTTTATAGAAATAGTTAACTTCGTATAAAAAGTATGAAAATTCTCACTTACTAAATGTTGGTCAAAAAACATCAAGTCATGGTGTTCAAGCTTTTTTTTTAAATGGTAACACCATTATACAACCTTCGTCAATTTTGGCAACTTTGAATACGAAATAAACTAACTCACTAAATATTATATAAATGGACCACAGTAAATAAAAGCTCTGCGTTGAGCGCTCAGTGATTATATAATGACTATGCCCCACCAAACCAGTCACGGATATATTCCTTTTTTATCAACGATTACTTCATTCGATCTTTGGAATTAAACCTTTATTATCAACCACATAAAGGATCGTTTACAATATCTAGATATTTTATTGTTGATATTTATTGCAGCTAAAAATCAGTATTAGAAAATACCTGTCCTTCAATCATCATGCATATCGTATATTTAATTCGACAAAATATTTGTGCAACTGTTCGCACAGTGCGATCAATGATAAAGAATGTTGTTAAAATCAGCCTAAAAGTACTTCCTTAGTACTTTTCGTGTATTACCCTAACTATACGCTAGCGTAGCCAGACTGAATTTTAACCCTTCAATATAAGATATGCAGAAAGATATCACATTTAATTGAACACTTCTGAACCAATTTCATCGTCTTAGATAATATTATAATGGGTAATAACGGTAATATTATTTAAGCACATGTTCTGTTTTATTTCCATAGATGAAACCGACAGATATTAGATAAGAGTTTATAAGTAACATACGATTTCAATCGTCTTAAATGCATGTTCGTTTTGAATGATTCAGAAGTCTTCATTTTTACTCCTCAACCTTACATTTATACAGCTGCCTTTGTTCCTAACATTTATAATACATTTTCAGTTTTCGCATTTCATCTTAGTTTAATTCCACAAACCGAACGTCCGAGCGGTTTCAATACCTTTGCAAGGCTTTGTGAGTGAGCGTTCCGTTGGAGACGCACTTAAAAAACGAGGATAGACTCCATGATGAGGGCGTCTCATGGTGCAACGGCTGCCTTGTCGCCACGTCGCGCCGATCGCGACCTGATACGACACAACTTCACACGTGTATATTGACAGGCCCGACCCAACTAACCCACTTAAGGGGGACCCGATAAGGTAGCCCGCGAATTTAAATTTTGTTACGTTTTTTTGCAATTTGCAGGTCAGTGTCAAGTTCCATGTTAATTAAAATACGATTCGCGACCGTAATAAATATGTATTTACAGAAATATAATCATTGGAGTCTAAGTTAGAATTGGCCTCAAATGTCATGATTTCATAATATAGTCAATTAATCGGGTAAAATACTATTACTAGCTTTTGCCCGCGGCTTGGCTCGCGTTAATTTAGAATTTGACAATAATTTCGGGTTGTACTGTGCTTGTCCCATAATATAATTCAATCATGATTCGAAAGACACGTGGCGCCATCTGTTCTCATAAGAACATTATTGTTGTTTTCCTCGGAAACAGTACTTTTTTTCGGGATTTAAGGTACCTTAAGTCCGTTTCTGTACACCTGCTAACGTTTAGGCAAAACATCAGGATGATCGGTACAGTGGTTTAGGCGGTAAAAGGTAACAAACAAACTTACTTTCGCATTTATAATATTAGTTAGGATAGAATTGTTTTTGATTGATTTTAATAATTATAATTCTGTAATTACATTTGTTATGGTCGCGGATCATATTTTGATCAACTTATTACCTAATATTTACCTGCAAATTGCAAAAAATATAATACAATTTGAATTCCGTGGGCTACCATGGGGCCTTAGCAACAGGGAATTTTTGACACTAGTGGCTGTATGGGCTTAATATTTTTGCCTTAAAAAAGTGGCTGAATGGTCGAGTACCTATGCCTAAAAGTTGACAGTAAAGGTTTTACCTTTGGCTGTAGGGGTTGGTGCTTTTGCCTCAGTGGCAGTATGGCTTGGAGTCTTAGCCCAAAAATGAAGAGATAAGCAGAATATGATTATTTGGTAATAGTAAATTTAAGAAGTAAATTCAAGATAACTGTCATACTACGTCAGGTCATGCATGTTCTTAATATGAATGAACGGGTAGTGAATGCAACAGAGAAGGTCAACTCACCTGATTTGTCCGGCGAGCAATGGGTTGATGGCGTACAGCCAATCATGTACTTCCTTGTCACCGAGTGTTTGCAGCAAGTATCCGCGTTCCTTGCTCACAACGCTGAAACGAAAATATATACACATAAACTACTACTACTCAGCTTCTACTACCAACTTACTGTTTTACTATGTTTTGTTTAGCTGTAAGTCTTCCAAAGAATATAAATAAATGACGTCGTTAAAATAACCTTGATTAGGGACTGAGGTGATATCGACAACTTTGAAGCGATTATCGTATAGCTCTATTACACCATTGCTCTGCAACTCGCTTGACGAGTTAATTAAGGCATGCGTCTGCGCAAGTGAGTATCAACGTCATCTTTGACATTGTATTGCATTTTTTTTGCTAGCTTGCGCTGTCTCCTCCTGGGCATAGGCCTCCCTTCACTCCTTTCATCGTTGGCGTCGTTATCCTTCTTCCAGTTTTGTATCATCATTTTCATAATTTCAGCCGAAAGAAGTCCACTGCTGGACATAGGCCTCTTCCAAAGGGGGGTCAGGCCTCCCTCCACTCCTTTCATCGTTGGCGAGCCCAGATGTCCTTCTTCCAGTTTTGTATCATCATTTTCATAATTTCAGCCGAAAGAAGTCCACTGCTGGACATAGGCCTCCCCCAAATGGGGGTTACGCCTCCCTCCACTCCTTTCATCGTTGGCGAGCCCAGATGTCCTCCTTCCAGTTTTGTATCAATATTTTCATAATTATTTACGTCCGGACACCACACAGACCTGTTTTGCATATCCTGCATTATTTTTACCACACAAAACACGGGAACAGAGAAAATTACGGAGCTGCCACGTTTTTTGTTTTTTTTTTCGAATCGAATCTGATCGGTCACGCTATAGGAACACGTAGGTGTGACGTCACGTACCTGAATGTGTTGGGCATGCGGACCATCTGCTCCTGGTCCTCAGAGTACTCCACGTGCGCGTTGGCGAGGTTAATGACCGCGCGCTCGATAGGGTCGCGCTCGTCGCGGTATATGAACACGTAGGGTCGTCGGACCACCTAGAAATTAAAAGTTTTAGTAAACATTACCATCCATTTGGGCTTCGCAAAAAAAATCTTGATTCATGCAAAATGTGATGTTAATTTCTGTAACGTAACGCTAAAATAATTTATAATAATTAGTTTTTTTTATTTTCTCTCACAATGATTTTGTAGCACTACGGAACCCTAAAAATTTGTATATGATTCAAATCAATAATTTGTATAACTTGAAATAAAGTCTAATAAATAATTAGTGATTTTTAAATCCCAAGATTAATTCACGTCATTATCATCATAATTATTTAAAAATGTTGAAATGCATTCGATATCAATTTAGGATAAAGATAGATTGATTTAAACACAATACCCCTTATTACAAAACAAGGTTTATCTTCAGACCCAGGTTTAAAACATGGAGCCATTGTTGAATTTCGAACTTTATTCCGACTATGGTAAAGTTCCTAAACACAAAACTGACAACTTAGTACCAAACTAAGTTTTCAGTTTTGTATAAAGAACGGTATTTCAATCACAGTTACGTTCTTATTACAAAAACTGGCTCCATGGTTTAAGCCATGTCAAAATATAAATCTTGTTTTGTAATAAGGCGGTGAAAGTCTTATCCACAATGGTCTTTCATTATTATGTGACATGTTTTATATTTAAATTCTAGACTGATATCGGTATAAGTTAATATTTTTTTTCAGCATTAGAGAAATCAAACACATCAAAACCAAGCTACAATTGAGGACATACCAGCCAACGCTTCTTCCATCCATGCGTGCCATGTTGCAACACATTGAGATGTCCCCGCCGTGCCACGGCCGCCGACACGCGCACCTCCTCGCAGTCCGGCACGTAGAGCGCGGGCCCCAGCGCGCCGGGCCCCATGGCACCCAGGGCCCCGAGGGCTCCTAGTGCGGCCCCGTGCGATCCCGCCCAGCCTGACATCGATTTCTCTAGTAAGCCGCGCTCCGGGGAGCAGAGTCTGGAAAGCGAGGTAAGGTAAATGTCATTGTACACCAAAAAATAATAGGTTGTCTGTTCCAAAAGTTTATGATGAATGTGTACCAAACCATGTTCAGAGTAATTAGTACTTAGATTTTTTTTTATAATATGATGGGCACATGGGCATACCAATCATATTTAATTACAATCAATCATGTTTAAATAACGATTAGGATATTATAATAATACCAAATAAAAAATAATGTCAAATCGTTTGAATTACATCATCTTGATTTGGAAGTTTCAAGTTTATATCTCACCACTATTTTCCACAACAACTCAAATGAATTATCACAAAAATGGAAGTTCTAAAATTAAGCTCAATTATCAAATGAAAAACATCTTTAGGGTGATTTCAAATTAAAATTTAGTTTTTTTAAGTATTCAAGTAATCAAGAAATTGGGTTCAAATCAAATCAAATCAAAAGTCATTTATTCAAACTAGGCTGAGAAACAGCACCGTTTCGAACGTCAAAAATTACATGAGACAGTCCCCCAAAAACGCCCACCCGTCACCACTTCCTAGTGCTTTAGCTGGGAAGAAGTGGCGCAACAAACTCCCCAGCAGCACAGCTGTCTGTTCGCATAAAACTAGAATATATACATTAAAATGTAAAATGCAACACAAAACATTAAATTAAATTAAATGCCTTCTTTGTCATGGTATTCGCATGTTATGCGGAGGAATGTTGAAAATGTCGTGAGGAAATTTTGTAGATGGCTGTAAGAGTAGGGGAAGACCAAAGATAGGATGGATGGACTGTATGAAAGGATGATATGGCTAGAAAGGGGGGGGGGGGGTGACTACCGAGATCAAGACAGAGAACTATGGAAGAAAATGAGATGTTGCGCCTACAACAAATAAATTCTGATAAGGGGAGGAGAAAGGATCAATTTGTAAGTGGAAGAAACTGTTAGGTACTCACTCGAAGCTGCTAGCACTGTGTATGGAAGACAGCAGGCTAGGGGTGGAGATGTCTGCGGACACGCCCTCGTCCACGGGCGTGGCGGGCGACGCCGCCGCCTCCACCTCCTTGCCGGACGAGCCTATCCTTCCTGCAAAGGAAACTATTTCGTTTTAACTTTACTTACTATACTTTGCCAAACAAATATCAACATTACGTTAGTAAATCGAAAGTTGATATTTGTTTGGCAGTGAGAATCACTGCGCCTTGGCACCTGGCATATTTCCCATATAACAAAATTATCAACGCGACTATTTCATAGAATTAGTACTTATTAATGAAATACAAAATATATTGCTATTATTTTTGTATTTATTAAAGTGAAAACTTTTTTAGGCGCGTAGAGATTTTTGGTAGGGGAAAAACTTATGGATTCTCGTCACCGACATGCTAACCGCGACATGCTAATGTGACGTGTTGCCCCAGACTGGTGACTCGCAGCGGCCTGTGTATATGTATACGCATATATATATAAATGTTATTTCAAAGTGATAATTTCCATGACTGCCTATTTTTGTTGTCATATTGAATATGAAAATGCCAGTGGCAGTTGAAAAAGTAATGCGGGTTGCATTACTTACGTGGTTTTTCATATAAGCAGGCAATTAAACCAGGTACAGTAAACCGAAAAATTCGAGTTGTAGATCGGCGATTGTGATCTACAACGCAACATGCGTCAATGACCTGAGGTCACACAAATCCTGCATCGCGCAAGCAGAGTTTACCGCGTGACGGGCATATATACAACATCCCGACATCAACCGTCGGGCAGTTGCCCACCAGACATAACACCCGTCTGGTCGGAGGATCCTCCCTTTTCTTTGGAGGATGAGTGAACTTTACACCCTGTTCCTCATACCTCTATAGAGTAATCGATACCATTATACAAGTAAACGTATGTCATTGTTTAAAGCAAACGTGATGATTGTTTTTTTTTTACTTTTAAGATCTCTTGCATGATGACTATTTGTGTTGTATGTATTGTAATCGTATTTGAGCAAATAAATGATTATCTTGTCTTATCTTATTGAGATACCTTGTATAAGTTTGATGTATTTGGTGGAGAGTTCTTTCTCGCGTGACGTCATGTCCCATGGCTCGTACAGCGTCTCGTCGCGGGCGCAGTCCGCAGCCGCTTTAGCCGCCATGTTGCATACCTCCTGTTTTACAAATATCGTTCTCATTTATATTGCTCTAGCTTAGTTATGTTGATCTGGCCTTCGTCAGGTGTTTTTGTACGGGAGATATTCTTATCAAGCAAACAAAACTTACAGGCTGGACCATATTGATCTTTGAGTATACTAAGACCAATAAAAGATCATACGCAACATTTTTATCGAAACAGATTAATCATAATATTGTTGTGTATTGTGTATTGTCTTCTCTGGACTTTGGTGAAATAACAAATAATTATGAGCCAATTTAGAAACGTGTAGACGTATTACGCATTACCAATTTAAAAAAAAATAAATGATAAGACAATACTTCAAAGTTTCCCAAATATAAATCGAGTAGGTTTTAAACGTTTTTATCTACACCAATGCTATAAATCCTCTATAAAAGTTTCGGAAACAGTTAGCTTACTGCCAACATTAAAACAATCAGTGTCATAGTAACATTATATCATCCAAACGGGTGTTATAATGTTGTACTAAATTTCATTATGCAACTCCTTTTCTCACTACTCAATTCGTGGTATCTTTATTAATAAAAAAAAAGAAAATTGTCATGCACGCGCGTTTCGCTACAACAGTGCCGTAATTAAAAAAAACTTATAAGTTATACTAATTCACGTCGTATTCCGCCATTTTTGTTCGATATCAGTATTGCAAAAATGTATTATAGGGGATTCATATCATGGGTGTAGTAAAGTCTTGTATGCAACTGTACATAGTTAGGTATTAAAACACTCATGTGATACAATTATCACACTGGGCTTCGCTTTGTGTGATAAACCCACATTCGTGTTGACTCAGATATATACCAGTGACCTTGAGTGGTTAGCTTGCGTGTTCTGTACTGAGCTCACGCAACGCGTCGTACGTTAAGCCAGTAATAGGACTCGCCCATCAAGGAGCGCTGTCCCCAATTTGACGCATTATTAATTTATTATACACAAAAAGAAAGGTATTTTAATAAAACGCGTATACTAAAAGATCAATAATTAAATCATCTTTAAATTGGTGAAGGTTTCAGAAAAATACACTTGGTAGATTTTGCGCCATTCTTAGTTTTTTATCCGCGTTAGACATACTTTACAAATTAATTTCACTATGTACTTAATATAAACATAATCTAAAATATTCACATATTAAGTTATTGAGAAAATGCTCTGATTTAACATATATTTTTTTCAAATCATTAACACTACTCGTTTAGACGTGATCTTCAGAATAAAATCATTAAAAGTCGGTTATCGTCGCCTTAATACCCTATACAATAGTTGCATAAATAACTATTAATTACGGGATTGGCCTTCTGATTTTCTACTTGTGTTTTTATAATATCCCCGTACCTTCTCTGTCTTAGTGAAGTCGTTGGGCGCCACAGTGTTCTCGTGTCCGTGGCGCAGCCTCTCGCGCAGCGCCAGCAGGTGTCGCGTGCGCCCCACCATCTCCAGACGGGTCATCTTTTCCAGCTCCCACTGGGGACGAAAATAACGGGTTATTTATTATTGATAGAAATGCTATGAAAAACAAAACGCATTTTCTAGACCATGTTCATGCTCAAAAAATGCAGAGTTTTTTACTTATTTCTATGTCCTGTTCATTTGCAATACGCAAAAAATTGCGTTAGATTTATGAGAAAGTCGAACATAATGCTATTGGATTTTGTTCAAAAAGTTTTAACAGCGTTTGATGATTTCAAAGACAGCACTATTAAGGCCCGGCGCCCATTGGCGGCACGGCATGGCAAGGTATAAAAATACCGGCGACGAATAAATATATAACTAAATAGTATGGAAATAAAGTAAAATTTTCAATGTTAACGGTCGTAAGTACAAAAACCATATCGTAGTATGCTTACGACCGTTAAACATTGAAATTTCAACTTTATTTCTATACAATTAAGTTATATTTTTATTCGTCGCCTAAAAATAACTTGCCATGGCGTGGCGGCAATGGGTGCCGGGCCTTATAAGGCGCCATCTACACGGACGAGTGTTGCGGCGATAGTCACGCCGTGACATCAAATTGTATAGAAACTGTATGGAGCAATCTCCACACGGCGATATCATCGCGACGAGAATTTGATGGCACGGCGAGACACTATCGCCGCGATTCTCTCTTCGCCCGTGGAGATGGCGCCTAAAGGTGCAACTAGATTGCGGTCGATTGATGACATCGAATTTTCAAATAAATCCTTTGTGGGCCAGCTTCACAAAGAATTTCGCCGTATCCACTTCAAGCTATGGTATGCTACATGTAATTGCATGTGGCATACCATAGCTTGAAGCAATAATGCAAATATTGCATCGTCTAAACGTTGTTCGTTGACGATGCAATTTTTATTATTCAGTCAGTCAGTGGCCAGTGGTCTGTTCAGTTTTGTTGATGTTTCAATTTAATTGTATGCCACAGGCAAGAAACTTGCATCGTGTAAATGGCGTTTTACATTCATAGATCGATCATCGATTGTTTTGAGGCGATAAATATCGACCGGATAGCGTCGATCACGATCAGCCACAATGTACCTAGATTATGTTCTTTTAATAAAATTCTCATTCATGTTTTACAGGCATACGTTGATGATTATTGCTCGGTTCCTATAAAACGAATCGTTTTGCATACCAATGGTAGCTTTTTGGTGTGAAACATCTATAGGCGAACTTAAAACCGATTGCTGGCGGGGCGACGCATGCCGCGTGGCGATTCACCGCTCCCTCCGCGCGCGCGGTCCCCCCGCTACGCGACCCTGACCTTTTTTCGATGATTGTTTGATTTCGATGTTTCACATCTGCCAGGCGTCCCGTGACGGCTCACATTTTTTTTTATTGCCAAACTGGCCATTAAAATTGATTCGTAAGATAATTTGACCTGTAATAGCAACTTCCATATGGGAGGGTCTCCTATTCAAAGCGTTCCGTTTGGTGCCGGACGTGTCGTAATAGGCGACTAAGGGACTTACTAGAGAATGGGCAGCAGCGTTCTCTATGCATTTTTAAAACCATACTGCGATCGCCAACCCGCCTGCCAAGCGTGGCGATTATGGCAAATCACCCCCTTTTTAGGGAAGGCCTATGTCCAGCAGTAGACGTCTTTCGGCTGAAATGATGATGACTATGCAAAGCTGAGGTATTTACTTAATTATTGATAAAGATACAGGAGTCTTAATTTGAACCAATAACGGTTCGTAAATTATAGGAATCGGCCATAAGAGTCCTTACCTGGTGATCAAATATGAGCGAGTCCCCGCGCGGCCTCCACCCGTGCAGATTCTCCTCTCCGCGCACGTACGTGCCGCTCGTGTCCAGCACACGGCGCTGGCGACGTTGTACACCTGTGCAAGGGTATTACAAAGGTAACTTCATTTTTTTTAAATAATTACTGGATATTAGTACGAACGCGTTTAAAGTTAAACAAATGACCTACAGTTCCAGGGCGTATGATACGCCTAGTTTGGCTTTTCATACGAAGAGTTATTTATTTTTATAAGCTTATTCGCTTATAAAAACAATTAATCTTTAATCTGTCTTCTTTCAAAATAAAAATCAATGTTTATGGACTCAGAAAAGGCTGGGCCGATTTTGATGAAACTTTGGTGAGTTTTTCTGCATACGCCCGCAAAGGTTTAGGAGTTGGGTAGGGTAGGGTTAGGTAGGACACCACGCGAACGAATTCGGGAGGGGCAGCTAGTTCTTAATAAAAATATATAGCTAGCCAGCTTATTCAAACAAATAACTCTTTGTATGACCTAGTGGTATGCGAAGATCAGGTCTTCGTGATGATATTGTGTGAATATTTATTTCCGTCTCTGTCCGTGGCATCAAGCACTCGCCAAGCTGATGGAGCGCCTTTTGGGCTCATACAGGACAACTTTTGACTCAAACCCCGGTTAGGTTACACCGGGGCTTGACCTTGACTTTGTGTAATTATTTTCCTCCGCGAGTCCCAAGGATTAGTTTTTGTTTGTTGAGTGGTACAGTACAGTACCTGGCTCCAGCGCGCGGTGCAGACTGAGCTCGTAGACGCCGGTGATGTGGTCGGCGCGCGCGGCGCGGCTACCGAACAGTGCGCGGCGCAGCGAGCGGCCCGTGCGCGCCTCGCGCCCCACCACCACCAGCGACAGGTCCTTGGTGATGATGGCCGGCCGGCTGCAGTTGTCCACCTACACCAATATACAGGACATTTACAATGACTGTGTCTGTGCCTACTAATTATAACAAGTTGCCAAAGTCGGTTACAGAACTTAGTGATGGAAAATTCAAAACGAACATCAAACGTGCAGTTATCAAAAAAGCATATTATAAGATTAAAGACTACGTTGAAGACAAGGAAGTTTGGCATTAATTCCTTCTGCACATGTGGCTTCCCTGGTACCTCATTAACGGCAAAACTATGTACATGTCTATTAACTGCTCCCAACTTACGATGTTTATTTTAATTAATTTTTTTACAAACTTCACTGACATAATCTTTTTCTTATTTGACATTATATACATACCTACAATTTTAATTTCAACACGGTTCAAACTTTTTTTGTTTTTTTTTGTTTTGTTAGTGTGAGGACGTTATAGGCTTAATAGACTGCAGATTTGTAGACCATTTTCTATTTTGTTAAGTACCTAGTACTTTACACGGGCGTACACTGTCCTCCCATACCTATTAACACTATTAACCGTGGAGTTCTTGCCGGCCCTTCTCCATAGGAAACGACCAATTGGAACCGTGCACCTAGCTTCTGATTTTTCATAAGTGCCCGTGTAGGCTTAAGCCGCGTTTCCACTAGGCAACAATTGGCGCGCGACACGTGACGCTCAACATGTACGGCAACGCTGCACAACAGCGCGCGACGTTGCCAGCTGGCGCGCAACATGACGCGCGGCTTGTTGTTTGTTTAAAGAGCATCGTTAGTTGAGCATCAATTGTTGCCGAGTGGAGACGTGACGCGCAACAATGTCCGTAGTGTGAAATCAACACAAGTTCCTCTGACGACATGTTGTCGACGACTGACGTGAAGTAGTAGATGCGTAAACAGACAACGTTGTTCAACAAAGTTCCGCGCTGACTTTCAACTACTTGTGCAACATGTTGCGCGTCAATTGTTGCCTAGTGAAAACGCGGCTTTATGTGAAATAAAATATTTTGATTTTGAATATAATACAGGTTTATGCCTTCGGTGTACCCAGAAAACCAATCCGAACTTTCAAGGCAACTTTCAAGAAATACGAGACACGCTGTGCTTCTGTCCTCACCTTGCGGGCTGTTGCTTAAGTCAAAGGGAATCAGAAACGTGTTTCAAAAATTGGGCAACTATACTTGTCAAAAAATAACAGTATGGTTACTTAACTAGTTACGTCGCGATTGCCCATCGCGACGTAACTAGTTAAGTAACCATACGACTCTGTACTCGATACTCATGATAAATCGATTCAAGTTAAATGTCAAAACGGGCCTATTATTTTTTGACAACTTTTGACTGCCACGAATACGAGACTCAAAGTCAAAGTCTAAACGTGTATTGCAAACTTAACTGTACAAATATTGGTCTAATGTTATGTTGGTACTTGTGTCTTAGTCGCCTTTTGCTAGCATTGCAATATCGGAACAAATTCTTTAGTATCCATTTAACGATTAGCGTGTAGATGGCAATCTAAATTGTACAAACCAATTAATCAGTTGATTGGAATACTGACCTCCAAGTAAGCACTGAGCGTGATGTATACGACCTCTCCGTTGGCGCTGACCCTATTGAGTAGCGGGGATCCGTGCAGGCTACTGTCCCAGGCTGCTTCGAACCTAATATGACCAAAATTACATTATTTTCTGTGGCAATTAAGAATTTATTTTTTAAGCTGAAACCAGACGGTTCACTTTTCTTTTTTTTTTCATTAAAATGTCGGTGTTATCTTTCAGCTTGGCGAAGTTTTTTTTACAATATCCTTTTGCCTTCGTACTGTACAAAAATTGCATTTAGTTTTGTTATCGTTTATTAAGCCATCCACTTTATAAATAAAAAAAAATCTGAAAGCCAATATTTTTCATTGAGGCATACTAGTCGACAGACTAGAATGCCTCATAAAAGACTGTATGATTGAGACATCAATCTGTCAAAATACCTCAAATTATCATACTTCACTTTAGACATTGATTGTCACTGAGATGACATTACGACTTTAATTTTAACGTTTTTACGTAGGAGAAGTGGTCTTCAGATTGCTGAAAATAATTAGCTCACCTGAATACAGCCCTATCGTCAAGCGTAGGCCTCTCTCCAGGGAATAGTCCAAGAGACAGCGCGCCATCTTCATCTCCATCTGTCGTATCTTCATTCGCTTCCGGGGAGTTGCGGATGCGGCCTGCGACATCACATACTATTGTGACAAGTACACGAGTATACTCGTACAGTCAACAGCACACATCAGGTTATACAAAATTTGTCAAATTACTCCAAACGATTTTAAACCTTAAAATGTTCAAAACCGAATGAGAAAATTGTACAGTTTGTGGTAACTTGATGTGCTGCTGTGTTTACTTTATGTGAACAGAAATAGGGAATCTCGTTTGGAATTTGTTTTTTTTTTTTCAATAACCAGCATTTTATTTGCAAGCTAAGCTATTTCGAAATTTAAATAAAACCTTTGATAAGTTACCTCCTTGGTTGAAATGTTTCGGAGTAAAAGGTCGTTCCATTTTTAAATTACACGATAGATGAAAAACCCTATCGAAACCCGTTATTACAAAACAAGGTTTATCTTCAGACCCAGGTTTAAAACAGGGAGCCATTATTGAATTTCGAACTTTATTCCGACAATGGTAAAGTTCTTAAACTCAAAACTGACAACTTAGTACCGAACTAAGTTTTCAGTTTTGTATAAAGAACGGTATTTCAATCACTGTTACGTTCTTATTACAAAAACTGGCTCCATGGTTTAAGCCGTGTCAAAATATAAAACTTGTTTTGTAATAAGGCGGTTTGAGTTTACTATAATTTATTTGGTCGCTAAACCACGACACATATTATCGATTTTCATACAACTTTTAGTGGTCGCTGCTCGCATGTATTTGGCCAGTACAGCAATTGTGATTTATCTCGAAGAAGGTTGTCAAAATAATGCTCGAATTTTCAAGCATGTTTGAGAAAAAAACTTTAATTTGAAAAATATAAGTTCTCTTAATATTTCAGACTTCCTCAAAATTACAATTCTCGCTCGTGATTTTTTTTTACTAATAAACATGAACATACCAACAACCAGTTCCCTGACATCAGTCCACTGCAGATCCTGCGAGGGCTCGTGCAGGATGGTGATGCGGATGCGGCGCTGGATGCCCTGGTGCAGCAGGAACAGCCCGCGACAAGGGAGTTCATCTGAGTGTTCTACCACCTGGAAACCGTTTTATTACAAAACAAGTTCTAACTTCAGCCTAAGCCATGTATTTTGAATTCTGTTCAGACAAACGTAATGTTTAAAATACAAAACTGCCACCCCACTTGGGACTGTGAACCAGGGCAGAGATCGTAATGTTACAGATACTCAGGACTTCTTGGCGGGAAAGTGAAGCGTCATGTTCAGCAGTTTGTTAAATCTTCCAAAATTTGTGTTTAGCCGAATATTAATGTGTAATAATGGTGGATTATTAACCGTTAAGTGTTTGTGAAGGTGCATTAGTGTAGGCAAATGAAACAAAACAGTGCAACTTCGCTTCAAGTTCTCTTAAGAAGTCCGCGTGAGGTCTCAGTAAAGTGCCACATCTTTACTGAAACTCAAGGGGAGCTGGCGGGGATATCATCATCATGCATTGAATATAATTCATTTCATCAATATTAAACAAGTTTTGTAACTAAATAAAGACTCGGCTAAAAGGTCCCAGCAACCAGGCCATTAAAATATTATTAAAAAAAAAAACAGTTACTCACAGCAGGCACGTACTCGCCGCTGGGCGCGAGCTCGCAGATCTCGAACCACACGAGCAGGTCGTGCTTGGAGTGCAGGTGCGAGCTGCAGCACGGCGCGGCCACGGCGGCGGCGCCCCACTTGGGGCTGCGCACGGGCGCCGAGATCGGGATGGAGGGGGGCAGCATGCGCCGGGGAGGGGTGCGCCCGCCCACTGGGCCGTCCTGCTTTGCGTCCTGGAGTGAAGTAGAGGTAAAACTGATCAGAAGTTGTTAAATATTGAAATATATATCATCTTGATTCTTGTTACTCATCGTTTTATTTCTATCTTCCCCTAACTACGTTTAACAAAATATCTTACTCGAAGACTAAATAGGTACCTATCCGTCTCGAAGGACGAAAATAACAATGCATCCGACTAAAAGGACAAAAATAAACAGGGCAGGATGTCTGACTAGAAGAACCAAAATATCAGGGTATCCGAATGGAAGGACCAAAATAAACAAAATGTCCAAATTGAAGGACCAAAATATACATAATGTCCAAATTGAAGGGCCATAGTAAACAGAGTATCGAAGGACCAAATTAAATAGATTATCGAATGAAAGGACCAAAGTGTTTTTTCGACTTTAAGGACCAAAATGAACAAGTTATCGAAGGACTAAGATAAAATATATAATTCAACAAGTACACACGGCTACATATCAGCCAGCTTATTCTGGCAATCTTCTTAGGTTCTTTTACATAAGATCATATTCATTTGAAAGTTGCGTAATTTAATAGTCACGAACCTAAAACCGATTGCAATCGATTCCTTTGTTCGATCCGATGTACACACGGCTACACATTAAGCTATAAATTTCCAGTACAAACTGATCTCCATTGTATAGGATTTCCGTACAATGAAAGGTCAGTGTATACTGGAAATGTATAGCTTGATGTGCAGCCGTCTGTACCTTAAGTGTTCTCGTAATCTCTTTTCATTTAGACCAAATTACCTGTTCCGCAACTGTTTTAATGATATTTAATATTAGTTTATTATAGTTTTTGATGCGATTCTTTTTTAAATATTAATACATTTTTATACGTGTTAAAGTGGTGAATTTTCATATTATTTCACTACAATACGCAAATACTATCCGAGTCACAACCTGATAATTAATGCGATGAACGAACTTATTATTCATTTTATAACTAAACCAATCATGCGTACACACAAATAACACAGCAATAGTAGAATTTTACGTACAATTGCGCTTACCTTGTGGAGTGGGTGTTGTTGGTAGTGTCCGAACACTTCGAACACGATCGGCTGCGTCTTTATATATTCCACGAAGGACTTCGTAATGGGGACCGTGATCTGTCAACAAAATAATATACTTATTAAAAAATATTGTTAGGACCAAAATAAGTAGAATCCGACTGCAAGGACCAAAAAATATACAAGGTGTATTGAAATAACTAAAAGCCCTCTTTTCAGATATTTAAATAACACTTTGTGGTAACCGATTAGAAGGATCAAAATAATATACCATAAATTAAAATTAATGACAAGAAGGTGAATAAATATGTCCTCACATTTTGCACATGGTAGAATCCCAGAGGTGTGTTCTTTCCTGCATTCTTGACGGGCTCAGTCGAGAATGCATCTTCGTTGCGGTGTAAGAAGCTGAAACAAAACATGATTTTGTAATCCCGTTCCTCAAAAAGCTTTGCTTTTTTGACAGTACTCAAGTAACCCAAAATTAGTCACTTATTATGTGGACACAACAAAGATTAACAATTGCTTGGCAAACGATGTTTTTTTTATTTGCCAAGAAATTATAAACCCTATTTACAGCTCCGTTTGAACAGGGAGCCGTCAATGTAGTCTCATTCAATTCTCTTCGAGGATCAATTGTTCTATTTGGCAAGCAATTATGAACCATATCACCACAATTATAAAACTCACTTGAACTGGCAGAAGACGTCAGCGTAGTCAGTAGACACGCTGTGTGCTTGCAGCACGGTGACTCGGAAGGTAAACTCTTTGCCAAGAGTGAGGTGTTCGGGAAGCTCTTCCTCCTTTAGTTCTGAGGCAAGGGAACTGTCACCGCGGCCGCTGTCAGCGTCGCATTCGCCCATTGCTAGTTCTGTTATGGATGGAACAAATCATAGTACATTTTTAATGATAAGCAATCAAAGCTAGGCAGCTAAAATGCTCGCATTTAACCCAGTAGTTTTTTTTAAATACTTGCACCATTAATAATAATATGTAAGAGGCCTTAAAAGGCCTTGAGAGAGGATGGATGCGTAGTTCATACAAACGTAATACCAAAATAATTTGTAAATCAAACATATTCTTAGGGTCTTTATTCCGATTGGAATACAGAATTTCTAGTTTCCCAACAAGAGTTGTACGAAAAAAAAATCTATAGAAATTTTTAATTACTCATATCTCGTCTTTATATCATTGAACTTTCGAAATATATATTTGGGAACATAGATATTCTGTAATCCAATCGAAATAAATACACACTACCTTAAGAATATGTTTGATTTACAAATTATTTTGGTATTACGTTTGTATGAACTACGCATCCATCGCCGGCCCCTTAAAAAGCATTAAGATGAGGAAAGTTACAAGGCTTCATTCACAGTAAATAAAGATTCTATACTTAATCATTATTTAACTGATAACAGTAAAATTTTGGCATAGAAAGTTTAAAGTTATTGTTGTGTAGTTAAAGTTATGTGTGTTAAAGTTATTGGTTTACTTGCAAAAATATTTGGACAACTAGATCTTGGTAGTAGAAATTGGCTGGCAATACCCAATGATCTCAAAAAATATACGAAAAGTATTCCGGTATATGCATATCGTTCCGTTTGGTGCCGGACGTAAAGAATAGCACCATCCCATTTCTTCCCGTGGGTGTCGTAAAAGGCGACTAAGAGACTAACTAGAGAATGGGCAGCAGCGTTCTCTATACATTTTTGCGATCGCCAACCCGCCTGCCAAGCGTGGCGATTATGGCAAATCCCCCCCCCCTCCCCCCTTTTGGGAGAGGCCTATGTCCAGCAGTGGACGTCTTTCGGCTGAAATGATGATATGCATATCACAAAAATAACTTAATTCTATGCTCAATACTAAAATTATGAATTTCACTAATGATAAAAAAATCATGTACCTATTTTTGTCTGTATTTTGCATGCCAATGGTAAAATATTACATTTTTCTAAAATTCTAACGATTATGATTAATGATTAACCTTCAATCTTAATATTCGAGTCAGGCACATCAGTGATGCGCTCGTCGAGATTGATTGCGTTGTTCTTGTCAACAGCTGACAGTTTGTTGCGACGCGCCGGCGCCACGTCGTCATCGAACGAGATCTTTGCCGACTGCTTCACGCCCGCTGCGAATTCTGCGTTGTCTACAAAATCGTTTGAAGGCTTCAGAATAGGAAAGGATGAGATTGTAGAGGGTTTTTGGTAGGGAGTATTAGGTGAGTAGGGGGACAAAGATTGAGTTGAAATAGTAGGATAGTGTGATAACTTTTAACGTTAATAAAAATAATATAAAAAATAGAAGTACGTTAAGTTAGGCAACGGCAAGAAAGTACAGTCAGGGAAAATAATTATTAAGCCGTTGCATACAACTTTTATAGAATTACAGTTTTGATTTGAATATATGGGACAAATGTGCTTAACATTATTTATTCCCTGACTTTATAATAAACTGTCCTATATCGTCAAGATTTAATTTTGAGTTAGTACTTTTATATGAAGAGGTTGGGTAAGTAATTCTTGGTCATCCGGTCCGCGGTCCTTGGTCCCAAAGTTAGGACAGAAAAGACGAATTTAGAATCTCAAATTCTGAATAACTTGAAAGCTTTTTATTTTAGGTTTAGCCATTTTTTCTGTTCAAAGGCAAGTCAGACTACTTCAGACTAGTTTCCAAGTATACTAATCATTTTTTTTATAGGACCAATACTTTTGTTATCTCTTATTAATTAAGAGAGTACTCACTCTTCTCAGCGTCGATAACAGCCTGTACGGCCACCCGCAGGTACCCCTTGACGTCTCCTTTCTCGTTCACAATGGCCACCTTGTGAATGAGCGGAACCGGGTACAGCAGGTTCGATAAGTAGACGAAGCTCCTGAATAAATTGAGTATGTGATTAGAACAAGGAATATTTTATAAAAAAAATGTATGCATGAACGTACAAGGAAATTTTGGCGCGTGGGCAAATCAGAACTAAGGCCGCCATCTTGTTTTTTTCAATACAATTTCTGTGACATTTTCACAAATGTTTACCAATGACTTAAAAACCTATGGACTTGCCATACCTACAAAATTAGCGTGCATACCTACAAAAATCGGGCACATAAAAAGGGCCGCTTTTCGAAGGGTTGTAACTGCGAGTGCAAGAGAGAGCTAGCAACCGTTTGAAAGCAAATTGCCGAGTTTTGTATCACAAAACTTGTTTGGTATCATTCAAAAACCAAAACTGGTTTTGGTATCATCGAAAGTTTAAATTTTAAAGAACATAATTCCAAATTCAAATTAGGAAAAATGTGTGATTTTCATTAGTTTTTCTTACTGTCAAGATGAGTGAATCTAATGAAGAAATTCGATACATTTTAAAATTTTACTACAAAAAAGGTAAAAATGCAACGCAAGCCGCGAAAAAAAATTGCGATGTTTATGGACCTAGTGCAGTGTCTATGAGAGTAGCACAAATTTGGTTTAAGCGTTTTCAATCCGGAAATTTTGATGTCAAAGATGCACGTCGCTCTGGTCGCCCTATTACGGATAAAATGGATGCCATGTTTGAAAAAGTGGAGCAAGATCGGCATATCAGTAGTTACGACGTAGCTGAAGAACTGGGAATTGACCACAAAACAGTTTTGGCACATTTGAAAAAAACTGGGTACCTACACAAAAAAGCTCGATATTTGGGTACCTCACGAGCTCACTGAAAGAAACCTAATGAACCGTGTACTCATTTGTGATTCTTTATTACGACGTAATGAAACCGAACCATTTTTGAAGAAGCTGATAACTGGTGATGGAAAGTGGATCACGTACGACAAGAACGTGCGAAAAAGGTCGTGGTCAAAGGCCGGTCAGGCTTCACAGACTGTGGCGAAACCCGGGTTAACTCGCAACAAGGTGATGCTGTGGGTGTGGTGGGATTGGAAGGGCATTATTCATTATGAGCTGTTACCACCAGGCAGGACCATCGATTCTGAACTCTACTGCGAATAACTGATGAGATTAAAGCAAGAAGTTGAGAGAAAGCGGCCGGAATTAATCAACAGAAGGGGTGTGGTTTTTCATCACGATAACGCTAGACCTCACACATCTTTAGCCACTCAGCAAAAATTAAGATAGTTTGGCTGGGAGGTGTTAATGCTTCCGCCGTATAGTCCTGACCTTGCACCTTCAGATTTCCACCTGTTTCGGTCTCTTCAGAATTCTTTAGGCAGTGTCAGGTTAACATCACGAGAGGACTGCTAAAACCACTTGTCGCGGTATTTTGATCAGAAGTCCCAACATTTCTATAGCAATTGAATCATGTCCCTACCTACAAGATGGCAAAAAGTTATCGAACAAAATGGTACATACATACTTTAGTTAAATGTAAATAAACTATATTCAAAAAATGTTTTGAATTTTCTTAAAAAAATGCGAAGAAACTTTTTCCCCAACCTATTATATTCTAGTTGCGCGGTAAACTCTGCTTGCGCGATGCAGGATTTTGCGTGACGTCAGTGTGAACCGTAGTTCGTATGTGGCGATGTTGATGCCGCTACATCACTATTCTTCATATAGTAGAATATGCCATCTCCGTAGTTTTCCTACCTCAATGATGTTTACCAACAACGTGCTCCCCTCAACGTCATGCAGGCAAACGCCAAAAGATCCCTGTAGCACTTTAGATGTGAATGAATGAAAAAAACTGAGTGTGTGTATGATTGAAATCGTTCCTTCCGCTAGTGTTACTTCGGTTATTGCCGCTTTTACCTGTTTTTAGCTTTGGAATTATTTAAAAAAAACTGCCCGATTTTGTCAAAAGTATTACTAGGAAGCTTTTTAACAATATGCAGCGGTCACGAATGCTTTTTCCAAGATATTTTTATCGTCAAAGTTTTGAAATTGCAAACGTGGGTGTGAGCAGTTTAATAAGGCCTGAAGGAATTGTATTTTATTTTGTGTTTTTTTATAATGTATGACTTACCGTCCAACTAGACGGAACCATGGGAATCTGTCGTAGAAAGGATCGCCTCCGGTGACAGACTCGATGTTGTGATCGGGCGATGTGGGAGACAACTCAGCCTCATTGTGGTACATCTCGCGCATAAGCTCCAGCCTTTGTCTGATGAATAAACACGGTTTGTTAAGGTTTATGATGTTTTTGGTAAGGGTGAGAGTTGTGTAACATTGCATAGTTGTTTGTTGGATTAAAAATGAGATAATAAACTTTAGTTTCGGGAGAGATAACTTGATGCTGTAAGATTGTTAGCCATTAGTGTAGGTACTGAAGTAAATATTAATAGTTGCTAATTAATATTGCTCTATCCGTCGAAGACTGAAGACAGAAGCTTTATTAGTGTGTGTGGGAATGATCTCTACAAATACTACCCTACTCTTTGTGCAGCAATTGTGTCACACGCCATTTTGAACGCTAAGTTATTGGATGCAAGGTTCATAATAGTGGAGCTAAAGATACATGTGATGGTAGGACTAAGTGTAAAGGATTTACATATGGTAAAAATATTCTAGTTTCGAAGGTCGCAATTTCGAAAAAGGGGATAGTTTTTCATGTGTAGCTAAATGTCTTTATGTTATACATGCAATACACGTATTGTATTCATACAAGATCCATTTACAGTCGTTAGCACATTGCAAGCTGGAAAATAGTTCAACTCTGAAAACAAAATTATAATCGTTTTGCAAAATAATAGTGCATACTTATACAGAAGATAATATTATTAATCAAATCTAGTGCTATATTAATGTGGATTTATCTAAAGTCCATTCGCGTTAAGAAAATAGTGAGTCATCGTTGTCCTAGCCCCGCCCCTCGACCAATCAGATCGCAACAAATTAGAAAACACCTTTACCCTGCAATTGCACTGATAACCCACTATTTTCTTAACGCGAATGGACTATAGAATCAAGTATGTAGGTATTTTTACAGGTTTCACATACAATACGATTACAATTAGAAGGGTATAGGGTAAGGTAAAGGTTTTTAAGAAAAAACATTCCGTGGCTGAAGAACACATCTTTTACTTATCTTAACGAAACCAATTCAAAGGAATTTAGTTTCAAAGCTGAAATGTTGCAATACTTACAGTGAAAGATAAAAGGTTTCACATACAATACGATTACAATTAGAAGGGTATAGGGTAAGGTAAAGGTTTTTATAGAAAAAACATTCCGTGGCTGAAGAGCACATTCTTTACTTATCTTCCGAAACCAATTCAAAGGAATTTAGTTTCAAAGCTGAAATGTTGCAATACTTACAGCGAAAAATAATTCCTATTTTGATCGTATAGTTAATAATTTTTACAACCAATATACAGGCATGTTCTACAAGATGACTGAACAACCGGTCAAAATGACACTCGATATTTGTTGAACCATATACAGGGTGTTAAAGAGACTGCGACATAGCTTAGGGGTAGGTTCAGTATCGATAAAGGAAACAAGGAAAAACTAAAATAAAATTCAAAAAAATAAATAAAATGAAAACACAAAAAAAGATTGCAAGATCAACCTAATTTAGTACCTACTAACTTAAAATAGCAATTGTTTAGAATTAAAATTATTTTATTTCACGGTCCTAAGCCCGTTAGAGACAAAGAGACTTTTTTTTTAACCTTTAAATAAAATTGTTGTTTATTAGAATTTTATTGTTATTTTTCCTGGGTTTCTTTATCGATACTGAACCTATTCCTAAGCTATGGCACGCAATTACTTTAACACCCTGTTATTATAAAGAGTTAAAATTTGTGATGGGGTAATCTTCGGAACTACTGATGGGAAGCTACAGTATTGCCGAGTGTCATAGGATGCATTTTATGTTAAAACAAGATTTTTCACGCGGAAGAAGTTCGGACATATGCAAGTAGTTAAATACACAGCTGTGGGTTTCGGTCAATCGTCATTTTAACAGATTGTTTTCTTACATAGAAAGGTGGCAAGTAATCTATTTCCACATTTGGTGAAGTCTTTAATAGATTTGAGTAAACAATGGAATGATATTTAAGTTCGAGTATAATACATTTAGACAATTCTACATTCATGTTTGAAACTTAGCGTGAGGCCAGACTGGCATTATTTGCACAAAAACGTTCTTTGCGCACTCAAACGTTTCACAAATATGTAGAGATTTGAAGAGAGTCGCGTAATTACCACTGCGCAAATATTTCGTGTAGCTTCACCCTGAGTATAATAGGCTAGTTGACAGTAAGAAAAATATATTTAAAATAAAAAAACATTGACATTTTATTCTGTTGCAGTATTGTAGAAATTTATTTTATTTAGTATGGGTGGGTTGCATGAATTAAATGAATTTAATTTTTATGTTTTTATAATATTAAAAAAAAAAATATAACAACTATTAAAAATACCTTAGAATTTTGTTTGGTAAAATGTTTCTGCGCTAAAAATATCAAAACTCAACGTTTATATTTCGCTGAAATATTCAAATTTATAGGAAAATAACATTACTTAGTGGTTACTCAAAAACTGTCAACTAGCCTATTTGCGTGACAAGGACACTATTTACTATCTTTCACACCGAGTCCGAGCTACATGAGAAGCGTGGAGTCGCGATATAAATAAAACTACTTCGGCGACGACAAACACAAAGCTACCATAATCATCACCAACATAGCTGCTGCAGTTTACATATAAAATAAATCATTGAAATTTGAACCTTATGTCAATGATCAAAGTAAACGCACGCTCATAATCTGCAGCAACTATATTATAAATAAATACATATAAGTGGGAAGCTTTGTAAGCCTTGTAATAATTGTACAATTAAAATCAGAATACACATATTTCTCAAGTCTACTGCCACAGTCCATCTGTTTGTGTGTATGTACATGTTGCAAGCTGACAGTGCATGGCACACGTAAGTCCTCAGTGCAACAACACTGCTATGGCACAGGCGTCCTTCACGCGCAGCCTAGTCAGCCCTAAGCTCTGCGTCCCTAGTCTGTCTGTCTTTGAAGCCCGATACATCTTGATTGAATTTAGCGATTTAACTGGACAAACCTACTATGAAGTGTAGTTCAAGAATAGTATAATTATAAATATTTAAATGTTGGATGAAAATCCCTAACTTACTTTTCTGTCAATTTATGACTGTAAACAGTTTTATTGGCCTGTGAGAATCTACAAATAGATCAGTTTACACAGCTAAATCGCTATTAATAATCTCGACGTGAATAAGGGCTTAAGCGAGGCGCAGGTCGGCGTTCACAAACCTGGAGGGCAGCAGGTTGGCTAGCGAGAGGCGCGTCTGCTGCGCGCACGCAGATATACAGTGCAGTATGTCGGCGGGCGGGGCCTGGCCAGCCTGGCCCAGCGTGTGGCCGGGGATGGCCGGCAGTGGCGGCGGGGCCAGCACCATTGGCGGCGCTGCTTCGTCCTCCGCGCATGCGCTCTCGTTCATGTTGTATATCTGACGCATGAGCTCCAGCCGATGGCTACGGACAATACATCCATGTAGCCCGCCGCTGCCCTACCCGACCTATCCGTTTGACCTATCTGGGGTATTTGAGAGGATATGCCTCTCTGGTATGTGAGGACCAAATCCTTATGAAGCCCTTCTCAGAATATTATTTGTATAAACGGTACCTAAATAATAAAAAAACTAGAAAATTCTAACACATTTTTCTATATTTATAAAAGTAAGAAAATATTGATCCTTCTACGCTAATCTCGTAAGGAGTAGGCATGCCCTCTCATTTTGATCGAGCAAATGATCAGAACTTCATCATGCGAACTTATTTTGGATTTTATAAAGTGAAACGATAACAAAATATGGTTTAAAAAGAGTACTTAATAGTTCGCTTTTACGAAGCAAAAATGTATGACAAACATGTTTAATGAATTCTTTTCATTTGCTAACGTAATGATTTCATAAAATGAGGGAAACTATAGTTACATTATTTATAAATAGCACGTTAAAATAAGAAATTAAAATAATAAAGCAGCAAATCAAACAAGCGCTATTAGAAATGGGAAAGACATTGCAACTATACATTTAGTCCTATTAAAAGAAAGTGTACTTACCGACCCAGTCTATTTATATACAATGTCTTTAGTACGATATAACCAACCTTATATACAATAACGTACATAAAGAAAATTCTCAACACGGCATCAGCAAAACAGGTTTATATTCAATTCTCGAGGAATAAAATATTCGGACGAAAAGACCAAAAAAAACAAAATGCAACGAAATTAACAAAATAATGAATGTGAAGTCATACATACACAGAGATATTTTTTATAGAAACAAATAAAACGTAACTTAAAATAAGTAATAATAATAGTTACGAGAATAATACATAAGTGATTGTAATAGACCCAAGTCTATCAATCTTGGGGTAATGTAAAAACTAAAATAGTGACAAAATAAAGAAATGTCAAATTCAACCATGGTAGGTATTTATTTTACCGAAATATTTTAAATAATGTTTCAGGAAACGGATGTAAATGCAAATGCCTTAAATCTCCTCTGATCCTATGTTGTACAAAGACTATACTTTTCATGAAAATTCTATAGACCTATCTCATTGATGTATTAAATAGGAAGATAGGCCACTAACATCACGTAAATATTAAATGGACCCGATGTCGTGCATCACGTGCTCGACAACCGAAATAGAGAGACATATTACGGAGGCTATAACGGGAACGAGATAGCAATAATTGTCACTGTTACGTACCCATAACAACTCGGGAACAAATTATGATTCGGGTATTCCCCGCAAACCGAGAGTAATGTAAGTCGATTGTGTCCTTTCCCCTAATTTATGCGGTTCACGTCGAGGAGCGCGTACCATACTTCTATCATCTATCCATCTATCTTCTATCTTCATCATTACTATTTAATACATCAATGACCTATCTTTAAATTTTTATTTGAACACATTCAACTGCCAGTAACACAATTCAAAGTTCAAACACAGTATTTTCAGAGAATCAAGATCAGTTCCTTCATTGCAATTTAGTTTATGCTAATCTTGTTTGTTCCCTTCCCTACTTCTATAAAATTTCTCGTTATTAATAATCCCCCCACCATTCTCCCTCCACTTACCGTAACTTCTCAAGAGTCCAATAATGTGTAGCTCCGTTCTTAGTGTCAGTGACCTCTACAGCGACGACAGTGGGGGCCGAGGGGCGATACTCGTCGTCCGCGTCGTCACGAGGGGCGAGTTCAGCAGGGAGGGGCGAGTAGGGCGTGTCCGTTAGGAGAGTGAACTGGAACTGAACCTTCTTACGGAGTTCCACGGAGATTGCGTTGGCTTCCTGTGGGAACGTGAGAGTAAGATGATGATTTTGTACGTTTTGGAAATAATGAAGGTGAAAAATGAAATTAGGGACTGCCAAACCGTTGCAGTTTTTAAAAGAAGAGTGAAAGAACACTACTTCGTCATAGTTGCATATTATGTATTTATTATTTTATACTTATAATATATATATTTTAGTGATATTTATTTTAGAAGTATGTATGTAAGTATATTCTCTTATTGTGTGTTTACATTTAAATTAGTGATTAGTATAATAATAATATTAGTAAGTTTTTATTTTGATATTATGTATTATGTTTTTTCTTCTACTCTTACACACGTTGTCTACATCTCTTCGTCTACTTTCCTATCGCAGGTATGCTTGAAGAGATTTCTTTAGAAATAAGCATCACCTTTGTACATATTTTTCTGTTCGTTTCTTCCTGCCTGTATATATTATGTGTGTTCATAAACTGTTAAATAAATAAAAAACTAATAATGTGAAAGATGTATCTAACACATCTAAAACCAATAAATACATTCACAGTATTTATTATATTTCAGTAACATCTTTCCTCTCGGTTTCTGTAAGAGAGATTTCGTGAAAAGGGACGGAAGTGTGTAACAGTATGTGAAATGAAATCCTTTATTCTGTAAATTGGTTCTGTATTTTTTTAAATATTCTAGATGGAGTCGACATTTTCTATCTGACTACCCCTGAGAAGAAATGGCAAAACAAACTCAGGGGTCAAAGTCACTTTTAAAATCCAGACATAATCTTGGTCAGATCATGTGAGGACCATGTAGATCCGTGTATAAAGTGGTATTTTGAGGAAAGAACCACACAATTTTGAGTGGACTGCTCAACTCAAAACTTAAGGAGCTCAACGACTCGACGAACAATACTAAAGAAAGGACATTTGGGTAGGCCGTATAAAGTGCTCAAAATGCCAGACCATCATTAAAACTAAATGAGAAAGAAAAAAAAAAGGAAAAAATTTAAAGAAAATAAAAATTGACCTACGAGTGACAGCTTGAGCATGGAATAAGTAAGTACTTTTTAATACCATGGAATTAGAAGTACTATATAATAGCATGGAATCAGTGTACTCATGGAATTAGTAAGTATTATACAGATTGTAAGTGACGAGGCTAGACCAGTGGGCGACCACTAGTAATGAATAAAATTATTCGAATAAATATTTCAGTAGGTACAGACGCTACACACAAGCTATACATTCCCAGTATAAGCTGATCTCGCATTGCATAAGATTTCCGTACAGTGCGAGATCAGCGTAAACTGGAATTGTATAGCTTGATGTGTAGCCGTGTGTACTTACTTTTTTACAATTTGAGGTTAATTTCTGTCGCTGCTCAGTAGCTTATTACCAAGGTAAGATGTCAGATATTACACATCATAAACGACTACTGTAAGGCTCACAATTTTTTTTTAAAAGTATTTAGAGCTTAGAGCTCAGCCGAGTTATAGTTTTAAGAGATATAATTCAAATTCAAAGTTTTTATTTCAGACCAAGGATCCATATAGTAAGTATAGTAAACTCAACAACTTAAAAATACAATAAATGAAAATTAATTGGCTACATGAACATGCTGATAAATGGTCCATCAACCTTGTCCGCCACTGTAGCTAAAATACTGTTCGGGCTACCCCTGAATCGCCGCAACATTGATGCACACCGTTTGCGCATGATGGCATGAAAGTCGTCTATTCGCGCTTCCGCAAACATGCCTGATGCACTGCAAAACCGAGGCAGCCCCAACAATATCCTCAGTGCATTATTATACTGCACGCGCAGAGCGTTGTAAGCCTTCTGCGTATACCTAACCCACAAGCTGCACGAGTAAAACGACTGGCAGTAGGCTCTGAAGAGCGTCAGTTTTCCCTCGTCAGAGCACCGACGCCGTGGCCCGTGGTATCATAGAAGGCGACTTTTGAACCTATGCGCCGATATTTGACGCAAGGATAATCAATATTTCCTTTTACCTCCACTTCTTCAAAAGGACTGGCCCTCGAATAAAGCATGTTGCGATGACTAATAAATATGACAAACGGGTTGATAATGATTATATTACTCTACAAAATCTCTGACTGTTATGATGTCTATATCCAGCAGGGAACATACACTAATGGTTAATATCAGCTTACCTTGAGGAAGATAGCGTTGCCCCAGAGGTCGTCTCTCAGCGAGGTGAACTGATGGTACTTCCACTTGCGGAACGCCCACGCGGCCAGACCCACCTCGCGGGCCGACCAGCATTCTGTCTCGAAGAGCGGGTTTACTACACAAGAAAGTTAAACATACCAGCTTAGTTTGAATAAATGACTCTTGATTTTCATTTGGATAGGCAAAAATGTATAAGATAAAGTGTACTACTCGTAGCTACAAAATCGTCTGCAACAATAACCGTGACAGGTTATACAAAACTAAAGGTGTATCCTCGGCCAGAAAGTGCCTGAGCCTTGACTTTTTTAATTAAGATTTTGTATGTTCAAGTTTTTTATTCTTCTATTGAATACGAAATGTGAAATTAATTTAAGCTTGAATGTTATACTGTCTCTTTTTTTCTTTTTTTTTCTTGGTATGTGTGTTGTGTTGTGCTGTTCATACCCCTTCTATCCAATCTGTTTTTAGAAGTGAAGACTTGTAATTAGCTGTCAGTCTCAGATACTTTTTTTAAAATTTTGTTTGTTTTAGCTGTCTTCCATAGTTAATAAATAAATAAATTAGGCTAACTGCGGAGTATGGCCCTTTGTACACGGCACGATTTTTTTTACGGAAAAACCGCGCCATAGAAAAAACGTGTCCGCTAAGCTTCCATAGTTTTTTTTTTAATGGGAAATTATCAAATAACTTCCCCCGCTCTGGGCGGAGCGGGAGGGCGTGTCAGACTTTTACTGACTAAAACCCACTCGTGTTCCTTCCGTTGCCTGTGTGCCAGGACCACGATATCCCTTTCGGACAAACTCGCAACCCTGACCCATACAACACTGACGACCGTGCCTACACACGGCGAATAAACCGTAGTTTTTCACGGCAAGAAAAACGTTTGCGTACAAAGGGCCTAACTGTTCTCAGCGACCGTCAGAGTAACTCTAGATTAGTCTCTGGACCTTTATCGTCCCAAACCCAAAAGTCAAGTTAGTTGTCTAAACGAAGAAATCTACAGAAATGATATTGCATAGAACCTCATCATCATCATAATTTCAGCCGAAAGACGTCCACTGCTGGACATAGGCCTCCCCCAAAGGGGGCGTTTGCCATAATCGCCACGCTTTGCAGGCGGGTTGGCGATCGCAGTATGGTGTTAAAATGCTTAGAGAACGCTGCTGCCCATTCTCTAGTAAGTCCCATAGTCGCCTTTTACGACACCCACGGGAAGAAATACGGGAGTGCTATTCTTTACGTCCGGCACCACACAGAACAAAACCTATAATCATTAAAACCGGCCAAATTCGTGTCGGACCCCGCACAATGAAGGGTTCCGTAGTTGGGATGAATTTATCCCAAAAACAGACTTAATATTGCAGTTGAAAAACATGTTCCCCCATACAATTTTGTGCAAATGTAAGTTGGTAATAGCAAAAAAAAAATGTATGTTTAAAACTCCAAATTAACGATTTTCAGATTTTTCCTTTACTTGTGCTGTGAGACCTTGCTTCTTGTCAAATTTCATGATCTAGGTCAGCGCGAAGTACCCGTTTAAAATTTGCAGGTATCAAAATATGTCGCATAAATCACCGTCCGCCTTATTACAAAACAAGATTTATATTACATGACTTAAACCATGCAGCCAATTTTTGTAATAAGAACGTAACAGAGATTGAAATACCGTTCTTTGCACAAAACTGAAAACTTAGTTCGGTACTAAGTTGACAGTTTTGTGTTTAGAAACTTTACCGTAGTCTGGAGAATAATGGCTCCATGTTTTGAACCTGGGTCTGAAGATAAACTTTGTTTTGTAATAAGGGGGCGTATGTTTTATTGCGTTGACTTAGAGGCTTGATTTTTTTAGAGCTCCAAAGGACAGTAGACCTATGTAGGTATTTGATATTAATTTCAACTTGATACCTCCACGCTTTGCTGATGAAAAGTGTCTTGACAGACTAACCGACAGACGGACAGACAGACAGACGGACAAAGAAGTGATGAAGGAGTGTTTAACCCTAAAAGACAGAATAAGAGCACGTACTTGTAAAGTGGGGGAACTGTTTCGTTCTAAGATTTCTTTGTGCTCAAAAATACGCTGTAGCAGATTTCTAAGGCCGAAATCTATAAATGTTACTTAGCTTGTGCTTTGACTTAGACATCGCTTAGGCTCGGCTTATCATATCATCATAGTAAATAACAACACTCACCGAATATGTCCTCATCATTATGGAAGTCTTCAGGCGTGTAAGAGCTGTACATAGACATGGTGACGCTCTGCTCCTCGACCTGACGCTGAAGCGCGTCGATACGGGCTTCGTAGTTCTAGAATAAGCAACGGTGAATGAAGACTCTTAATAAAACGGCTGGATTACGGCTCAAGTAGATTATCAGAAAATAACACGTCTGCTTAACCCTTTGAAGAATACGGGCGTGATGTTATGTAGGTAGTCACGCTAATTTTGTAGGTATGGCAAGTACACACAAACAACGCTTTGTAAAATACTACCTATCCTAGTCATTCTCATTTCTATTAAGGCAACTATAACCGACTTTTAATGATTTTATACTGAAGATCACGTATAAACGAGTAGTGTTAATGATTTGAAAAAAAAAAATGTTAAATTAGAGCATTTTTTCAATAATTTAATTATGTGAATATTTTAGATTATGTTTATATTACATAGTGAAATTAATTTGTAAAGTTATGTCTAACGCGGATAAAAAACTGAGAATGGCGCAAAATCTAACAAGCGTAGTTTTCTGAAACCTTCACCAATTTAAAGATAATTTAATTATTAATCTTTTAGTATACGCGTTTTTTTTAAATACCTTTTGTTTTGTGTATAATAAATTAATAATGCGTCTAATTGGGGACAGCGCTACTTGATGGGCGAGTCGCGTGTGCTCAGTACAGAACACGCAAGCTAACCACTCAAGGTCACTGGCATATATCTGAGTCTTAAGTAAGAAGATAACAGACCACTTATCACGTCATGTTAATCATTGGACATTTTTTTTTCGTTATCCGTATATGTTTCTTACCTTGCGCTGTTCTTCAAACTGCTGGTCCGCATGCTCCTTCTCTCTACGGAACTGCTCCTCAAGAGCTAACAGTCTCTTCTGCATCTCGGCCTTCAGGTCGATGCCCTGCTTCTCCAGCAGTTCACACTGCGCGTAGTCCCAGTCTACGTTCTTACCGTCCGCGTCGGTACTGCCGGCTGAGGGAAAATGTATGTAGGTTAGATAGTTATACAATATTAGTTTTAGTATATGCGAAACCCGAAACACGTGTCTAGTATTTGTATGTAAAGAATCTATGTGCAAAATTTCAAAACTGTATCATGAAAAATCACAAAGTTATAAGGTTGTTATGTTACCGGGTTGTCCGTACAAAAACATGCTCACGGCATCCCCGCGCCTCCAGGGTCGTCTTGTACTCATTGATAATAATTTGGCAGTAGGTGCCTAACCGTATGGTGATTGTATTGTAAGTAATTAAAAGGTGATAACATTTTCCATCACACTTAAATATTTTTGGGACAAAATATAACATGGTGTAAAAATTATTGAAATCGATTCAGTTCCTTATTCTGAACAAACTATATTCAGGTTTCGCATATACTAAAAATAATGTTGTATACAACATGCCCCAAAATTCAACGATAAGCGCCGGCTTATCGTTGAATTTTGGGACATTAGTAGGTCCATCCTCTGGTGCCGACCAGAGGATGGACCTACTAATGACTACTCGAGAAAAAAAAAGAAAAAAAAAATACCTCTACTTTTTTTTAAATTACTTAAAAAAATGGAAATTCTTCGAAAATGTATACTCCTTATGACACTATTAACTACCATGACCACAATTTTTCAAATATTTCAGTTTTTTTGTTTGTATCGGCAACCTAAGTAGTACTACTATTCACCATAATCTTTGAAAATTACAGAATTTTCGTAGTTTTATACAAAAAAAACAACCAAAAAAAATTATTTCCCTAAAATTTTGAAAGATTTTAACGTTCAGTACACTTTAACTCATCGTAGTGTAAAAAAAAAATATGGACACTACTATGGCAAGTTTTTAAAAAAATTAGCGCAACTAACCTAGATTTTAAAAAGGTATACTACTTTAGGAAAACTAGCCACAAAAAAAAATAATGACACTTTTTCTAATCAAGAACCAAATTTCATAAGTTGTTGTTAATAGTAATCACTTCTACTATGTGCCCAAAATAGATTTCTTTCGCAAATTCTTAGAATTTGGAAGGGACATGTGCGTAGTCAGTGAAGTTCAGAAGTCAGAAAGAGATAGATAGTATACGTTAGAGAGAGATAGATAGATGTTTGTTGTTAAATAACAATAGGGCAGGTAGGAATGTTGCTGTTCTCTACAAAGTACAAAGTCAGTACGCTCTGCTTCTTTGTTTACTGTGCACCGTTTCGTATTCAATTGATGTGACTCTCGTACTAACGACTTTTGGCTTGGCTTTTTGGACTGGATTAAGTGATCTGCAAACTGTACTAACCTGGCATTATTTTGAACTGGACTGTGTTTTGTGAATTGGACTTTTGGCGTATTTTAGGCTGTTTAGCGTTTATCATGCCGCTACCATACACACCGTTGGAATACGCTAATATGCACCTCATTTATGGAGAGTGCCGATGCAATGGTAGCGCTGCTAGCAGATTATATCGAGAAAGGTACCCAAATGCTCAAAGATACCCGAATTATCGAGTATTTATTAATGTGCATCAAGCGTTTTCGGAGGGCCGTTTACCATCTGACAGGAGAAATGCTGGAAGACCTAGATCGGAACGCGACGAAGAAGTTATCAATGAAATTGAAAATGATTCAACTACCTCGGTACGTGCCATAGAAATAGCTACGGGAATCCCAAAAAGTACTGCACATCGAATCCTAAAACGTCACAGACTTCACCCATATCACTACAGGCGTGTGCAGACGTTATTACCGCGGGACTATCCACTACGAGTCGCATTTTGCCGTGTGATGCTGCAAAAGCACAGAGAAGATCCCCAATTCTTGGATAATATTCTATGGTCGGATGAATCAACCTGCAAGAGAGATGGCTATTTAAATCTTCACAACCTACATAGCTGGAGCAATGAAAATCCGCACCTGATGAGACAAGACAAATCCCAATATCAATTCAAGGTTAACCTATGGACGGGCATATTAAACGGAAAAGTGATTGGGCCTTTTGAATTACAAGGAAACTTGGATGGCAATAGTTATTTGAACTTTTTACAAAATGACTTGCCAGTATTATTAGAAGACATGCCCATTAGTGATCCACAAAACATATGGTTTCAAAATGATGGTTGCCCAGCTCACTATGCCCGTCCTGTGCGAGAATACTTAAACCAAGAGTATCCAGGGCGTTGGATAGGGCGACTTGGTCCTATTTTATGGCCACCCCGTTCACCCGATCTAAACCCCCTGGACTTCTTCTATTGGGGTTGTCTCAAAGACAGAGTCTACTCGAAACCCATTGCAACACTGAACGACCTTCGCCAAAAAATCACTCAGGCTGCGGATCATATCAGTAGTAGAAGATATGCACGACGAATAAAACGATCTTTTTTAAGGCGATGTCGTGCCTGTATTAATGCCGGTGGTAAACAGTTCGAACATTTATTATAATAGTATTAATAATGCAATAAATTAACATTTATTGACACCATTTGTTTCATTCATTCAACATTTTCCAACAACAAAAATCTATTTTGGGCACATAGTAGAAGTGATTACTATTAACAACAACTTATGAAATTTGGTTCTTGATTAGAAAAAAAGTGTCATTATTTTTTTTTTGTGGCTAGTTTTCCTAAAGTATTATACCATTTTAAAATCTAGGTTTGTTGCGCTAATTTTTTTAAAAACTTGCCATAGTAGTGTCCATATTTTTTTTTTTACACTACGATGAGTTAAAGTGTACTGAACGTTAAAATCTTTCAAAATTTTAGGGAAATAATTTTTTTTGGTTGTTTTTTTTGTATAAAACTACGAAAATTCTAATTTTCAAAGATTATGGTGAATAGAAGTACTTCTTAGGTTGCCGATACAAACAAAAAACCTGAAATATTTGAAAAATTGTGGTCATGGTAGTTAATAGTGTCATAAGGGGTATACATTTTCGAAGAATTTCCATTTTTTTAAGTAATTTAAACAAAAGTAGAGGTATTTTTTTTTTCTTTTTTTTTCTCGAGTAGTCATTAGTAGGTCCATCCTCTGGTGCCGGCTTATAGTTGAATTTTGGGACATGTTGTATACCAACAAAAACACAAACACGTTTCTGTTTGTAGATAAACTTGTAGCATAGTCCACGCGCTAGTGCTAGTCGCCGCGTGAGGTATGTGAGCGCTGAGAGGGGGGAGGTAGACCAGGGCCAAGCTAACTCAGTCTGTCTGCCAATCTTGTCAATCGCGCCCTCCCCCATCTTACCGCTCACATAGGTACCTCAGGCGGTGACTAGCACTTGCGCACGGACCATAGGTAAAAAATTGTAAAGGATCTTGTACATGGTTGAGCAGGTTTCTTGAGTAAGTGTGCGAGTTACCTACATAATATGCGGTTTTTAATGATCTGGACATTTTGACGTGGTCCTTTAAACGATCCATATAATTTGCGAATGTGCATGGTAGAGATAAACTACGATAACATGGCGCGCCCCACCTAAATTCAAAACGTTTGTAAATATTTGTGAAAGTATTTACAAGCGCCACCAAGACTCACACAACACATGTGTGCGTACTGAGACGGCCGTCAAACAAAAATAAATCCAAGGATTTATTTATTCGTAAGGACTACACAAATTAAACAGTAATTTGGGAGGGGCGCGCCATGTTATCGTAGTTTATGTCTACGTACATACTTGTGTCCGGTACACGCATTGTCTACGAGCAGCATACGGTACGGACACCTTTTATGTCTTTGGTAAAAAAAAGCAAAATATGAACGCTGTAATTTTTTCTACTTTTTTTACAAGTCCTCCTTAGACTCAAATAGCCATATTACAAAACAATACATTTTGACATGCCATGGAGCCAGTTTTTGTAATAAGAACGTAACTGTGAAATACCGTTCTTTTAAAAAACTGAAAACTTAGTTTGGTACTAAGTTGTCAGTTTTGTGTTTAGGAACTTTACGATAGTCGGAATAAAGTTCGAAATTCAATAATGGCTCCATGTTTTAAACCTGGGTCTGAAGTTAAACCTTGTTTTGTAATAAGGGGGTTTGTCTATAATTTTATTTGGTCTTATTGTTTATTAACGCTTCACTGCATAGTAATACTTCAGTTTTTCATTTCTCTGCAACAGCATTGTTCATTGCTCTATTGAATGTAGAAATCATTGTTTTGCTTAGCACAAACTCGAGATTATGCACTATTTTTAAACCCATGACACTCACAGTCGTTCTCAGCATTGCTGGCAGTATCGGTGAGTTCTTTGTTCTCCTTATTGATTGGCTCCTCTCGCGGCTGTCCGGGGTGCGTGAAGCGGAACACGTGGTTCTTGCCCAAGATCACGCGGGAGCCTGATTTCAGGATCACTGGTTCGGCGAGCTGGGAAAAAAGGCAAAGTTAGAAATGGAAGGGCACATGGTTAAATGACAACGGCGCTTGTTGTGGATTCTCAAAAGGATAACCTGATATCACAGCAGCGTAGTTTGGATTACGGGATCAGTATATCAGAATTATTTCGTGTCTTTGCGTGATATTTTTTTATGAAAGACTCTGTTGTCTTAAATAAAGTAAAAAAAACCGGTCAGGAGCGAGTCGGACTCGCGCACCGAGGGTTCCGTACGTATATATGATGTTGATGATTTCTGAAAAACTGTGCTATTTAGACATCGTTTTATTTTCCCTGTAATCTTTACATACACTTCTATCACATAGAATAATTTCAGATTTTTATCCACACAAAAACTTCGGAGATAAGGGGGGAGGGTGGTATTTTTTTTACATTTTTCATCAAATGTCGGAAACTACGCTGCCTAAAAAATAAATATTTGAGAATGTGCAAACAGCGTTCTTTCATGCCCTAGTAGCCCCACATCAAATTATTAAGACCCACTTTCAGTCCCTATTGCAAAAAAGGATTTTTTTTTAAATTTCTTTCTTGTTTGCAAAATAGTTGGGCAAACGTCATCTAAAATTATTCTTTCAAGTTGATAGCACACCTGGATATCTCAAGAACTACTAATCTTGAGATATCCAGGTGTGACAGACAGACAGACAGACTTAGTCTCATCATAAGGGTTCCTTTTTATCATTTTAGTACGGAACCCTAAACACCAGGATAAGCAACTGGCAACTCTGGGTACGCGTCCAATTTTGCTAAAGTCAGAGGACTTCATATACAGATTTTTGACTGCATCTGTTAATACTGTTATATTAGGGTATTTCGAAAAAGACCGTAAAGACTATGACGAGTTTCTGCGACTGAAAAGCTCACAAATGGCCATTTGACCAACATATTCCGCCTTATTACAAAACAAGGTTTATATTTTGACATGGCTTAAACCATGCAGCCAGTTTTTGTAATAAGAACGTAACAGTGATTGAAATACCGTTCTCTATACAAAACTGAAAACTAAGTTCGGTACAAGTTGATAGTTTTGTGTTTAGGAACTGTACGATAGTCGAAATAAAGTTCGAAATTCAATAATGGCTCCATATTTTAAGCCTGCGTCTGAAGATAAACCTTGTTTTGTAATAAGGGGGATTAAGTTTCAAAGTATGTGTATCACCGTGTTTCCTTACCTCTCTACCATTAACATAGATGAGTGCGTCTCGATGAGGGATGAGCAGTATGACGTCGTCGGTGTTCTCGAAGATGCAGTGTTCGCTCAGAATGTGCGAGCCTGACAGCTGGATGTCTTGCGGGACGTTAGCCTCGGAAGTACCCACACGTGTCACGCCTGGGGATTAAAAGATATTTAAGAGTTTTGTACCCCAAAACAATAAATTATAATGATGTAATACGAGGAGTCGTGAGAGAAATGATTTTGATTTGTTTTTTGCTCAGAATTGCCCTGAAAAGGGACTTGGCAAAGTAATATGATATCAAAGTTTGCTTGCTTGGACAAACTATTGAGACACGAAGCAACAAAATACGACCTAAAGAAAACTCTAGATTATCTCGTATTTTGTTGGTACGTGTCTCAATATGAAACTTTATAAACGGTATTAGAAAATTATAGACACACATACAGAGGGTCCCTACTAGCCGTTATTCGTTATTATTTATTAAATGACCTGTATACCTGCTGTAGTTTAGTTAGTTGTAGACTAACTAAACAACACCTGCGTACAGTCACAGCGGCTATAACTGGCCATTGCATAAACACCTCTTTGTCATAGGAGTCACAGACAATCCTCTGTGCAGGGCATGCATGGAGGACGACGAGACTACAGCTCATGTGCTGTTAAACTGCCCGGTGGTCGCCACATACAGGGCAAAGTACTTCGGTAACCCAGGTATTCTACGTGAGATTGTCAGTAACACCAAGGCGTTGCTGGGCTTCCTTGAGGAGCTGGGGTGGATCGATTTTCTCACCCGTACGCAAAATACGCGCATTGACGTGGAGTTGCGGACACCAGCCCGTATTACCTATTACCTATAGCCGTTATTCATAATTCCTTCTCAGTCACGAGATGATATTTTATTAAAGGAGTGGCGCTAGTGTACCGTTGTACGCCCTCTTAACTCACGAAGATTTAAGATGACACCATAAGAGTTATCACTTGGTTCATTATTTCGTTCTTACAATTTCAGATATAATGAAGTCTTCTAGGGAATATCCTCGATAGAAAAACCCCGTCACATATTTTTTATAATACTTAATTTATAATGCCTAAGCCCTATGGTTATTTAGCCGCAAACAATCTTTCTGACTACTTAATGATTTTACAATGGCATTAGCTATTCTTGTACCTTTAGCTTTCCCCGACAAAATAAAAGAAGAACAGTGGGACTATAAACTTACCATTTTTGATATAATAGATGAGACACTCCGATAGATTAGGATCCTCGTTCAAGTTAACCAGATGTGGTGACTTCTTGGGCGAGTATATGCCGACAGTAACGCCTCCTTCCCTCACCGCGAGACCCATTTCTGCGAACACAGCCTCGCGCTGTACCCGGATCTGTTCGGTACGCTTGAGCTTCTCTTCCCAAGTCTCATTCAGTTCTGTTGGTGGAAAAAATAGTTGAATGAATTTGAATTTTCTACTAAATCAATCTATCGCAGTTCGTCAGACACAGGGGTTTTCCAAATTGCGCAACAAATGTCGATCATCTGAATGAATCCTGAAGCATATGAATTCAGTTAGGGTCAGAAAGATTGACTAATTTTTTTAAGTATTCAATCATTAATCATACCCTGTCCCTAATTTTCCTTGTGAAACCCCATAGAGCGTCATTTGAAGGGCAAGTCAAGTTCATATTTGCACCGCATAACCGCACATGGTACAAAATCGCTTGGCACGTCACTGTTAGTTTAATAATGATTAACCAGCTACAAGAAGGCTATAGTATGCCCCCTGAGTATTAACTTTGTCCCGCTGTAAGACAAAGACACAGTCTACCTTCAGGGGTTAATAATAGACTTCTGGACTTTGGTTTTGCCTGTTGTAATTAACGCTGTAAAGATTAGTAACTTGCACATTTGCATGGTTATATTATCTCCAATCTGTTGTACATGTTACAAAAACTTACCAGCAATAAGTTTCTCCGAAGCCTGTAGCTGGTCGACGGCCTCTTCGGCAATAGTCGTGGCTGCTCGGGACAACTTCGGCGACAGCACCTCTGCCTCGCTCTTCTTGCGTTGAGGTGAAGACTCTTCTGCTGTTATAATCATAATGTGATGGAATTTTAGCTTTGTAGAAACATATAGAAACTTGTAGACTTTGGGGAAGGCTCGATATCTTTTTTAATACCAAATCTTTTAAATACTTTTTTATGTTAACGGCTATGGATTTCGCTGTTACTTATGGGTTTGTAATTAGGAAACTGTCAGGGAAAGTGTAGATCTCTCAATATCGCTATCTTTTGAGTTGCACTGTATTATCATCTCATTTTTTTTTTACTGTAAAATCAAGGGCATTCTGGGGTTATGCTCGGTGCTGGAAACAACTTTTAAATCATGGGAAACCCATGATTCTATGTATTGAATACACCAAGATCATGTCGTAATTTGAAGCATGCGTTTACTTTTTATAATTGGTTAAATCTTTGAATCTACGGTTTTCTATTCTAATTTAATACTTTTTTATAATTTTTCCACAAAACACCTTAATTTTGCACTAAGTGGGCTATAGTGCAAATTAATGTGCAAAATCACCGTTTATTCTCATGGTGCAAACTATTGCACAGGTAGACAAAAGTCTACGATAAAATTACTTTAAAAGTGATTACGGTACTACACAAAATAAATATTTGACACCAAAATTATTCTATTCAGACTAGTGTTGCCCAAATTCAGTCTTGGTCTTGCAGTCTTGGTCTTGTTCTTGCGTTTTTGCAAGACCAAGACCAAGAACAAGACCGCGTATTTTTAGCAAGACCAAGACCAAGACTGACCGTGCAAGACTTGAGCAAGAACAAGACATAGCCTGCAAGACTCTTGCGTCTTGCAGCTAGGACTTAGCGCTATTTCACTGAGTAGTTAGGTGTAACAGTTCGGTGTATAGGTAGGTACGCTTAGGAATTCTATGAGAGGTTATTTTCTAAAGCATCATTAGTAATTAGAAAACATAGAAATAGGTTAAGTGATGAGTCAGCCAGATGGTTACTTTGTATTAATTCTTGGTCAAAAAAATTGATATAAAGTATCATAACTTGTCAAAGCTGTTGATTTGTGTTGTATTTTATTTTTTATTCAAATAAATGATAAATCGTAAAACTCTTTTATTAAATTTCTTATAAGTTGAGGGTTCAATCTCTTTCTAGACAGATAAGTATTGTTCTTTAAAATACAGTCAAGTTATTGTAATTAATTTGTTTTTTTACATGTTTTAGCAAATGTAAGCTTATAAATCATAAATGTTTATTAAGAAATAGTTACTTCCATGGAAAACGACATATAGGTCAGTTGATTTTTCGAATTTCTTATCAAATCTTCAGTTATTTATTAATCTGCTTGATCTTTACTATGGCTATGTTAATTCAAGCTCACAATGTTCCAATTCTAATACGTTTTTCTAAGATTTAAAGTAAACTTTAATAAATAGTAATAGACTAATAGGTAATTGCAAGACTTGCAAGACTCTTGCTGCAAGACCAAGACCAAGACCAAGACTGGGAGCGCAAGACCAAGACCAAGACCAAGACCAGGTGTATTGGCGCAAGACCAAGACCAAGACTGGCTAAGTCTCGTCTTGTTCTTGCATTTGGGCAACACTAATTCAGACACAAATATAATGGGAAAACATGCAAGGCTTCTGAAGCTAGAAAGCTTTTATTGTAGCAATGCAATATATTCACAATATAATAACCGTTAGGCGACCAAAGAAAAATTTTGTACCAACATAGTTAATCTTCCAATGCCAATGTTTGTGATATGGCCGCCAACGGACGGTTTGATACCCACCCGATTATACAATCGATTTTGAAGATGTATTACCAATATTGGAACCAATTTAAGGGGTTGAATCGATGTAGGACAACAGTAAAGAGTTTGGCTCGCTGTCGATGGAATTGTATTGTCCCAAATACGGAGTAGTATAGTTGTCACGTTTTCGCATGGCAATAGCGTTTATTGCCCTTTCCCTAATAATTATTTCTTCGTAAGAACATAAACATACGTTTTTCGGTATTGGAACATGTTCACGATAGATATTGATACAGGACGGTAACGGCCTTTATTTCAGTTTTGAAATAGAAAATACTAGAAAATGTAGGTGGGTCAATGACCGCTAGTGCCACGCTAAAACGCAACAACTATAGTAGTAATAAGTCCACACGTTGAAATATTTTATCCGAGAATGCAAGAACGAATATCTGGTCGGTCAATCAAAATCGATTGTTTTCATAATGCGGAACTGAGCATTATAGAATAAAAATATTCTATATCAATAGAATATTTTTATTCTATAATGCTCAGTTCCTGAGTTCATACATTTTATATACGATAAATAAAATGCTCAGTAAAATACATAACAGCACACCAAGTAATTTACTACATACATACACTATCTGTTTATAACCATGTTCAATAGTGTTCCAGACCAACACCAATAGAATATAGTGATAGATAAGCGCAATTATATATCTATAGTCATATATATTTATGGTATGACCCACACCATAGTTGATATAATATTCATATGTATTCGTGAAGTGATAATACTATATATTTTATGCCTACAAACGCCACAAGCGCTGGACAAGGTGCAAAGTAAATTGCTTAAATTTTTTCATTAAAGTGTCAGGCTGCCAGATTATTGACCGAGAATTGTATCAAAAAAGTTTGCATATTTTTTCGTGTCTGGCAACCCCGATTCAAAATGGAGGCCAAGCGTACAGGTGGGGTGTACAGATGCAAAAATGCGGAAGCCTCTTTATCATTGTTACTTACTGGTGAGCTCTTGTTTCTTTTCATAAAGGACTTTACCATCTGGTCCTAGTTCGTGTGGATTTTGGAAACAGAATCAAGTTTTAGTATCAGGAATATGAGACTTAATTCAATGGTTATTGTGGCGTTAATCGTAACACTGGCGTGGCTTGTTCGCTATGAAACAATTACACAAGACGGTCTATCATCACAAGACGTCTAAACATCTTAACTCACTGCCAAAGCCGAGAATAAGCTGTCTTGAAAGTCGATAAATAAACTGACATTAAATCCGCTCTTTATGGCAATGCTAGATTTAGTTGAAAAGCTAGATGCCTAATCATTATGATAGAAATAACAAACATTTTGCTACCAGAAGAAGCTAAAATTACAGAAAAATTATTACTCACTAAATTTTATTCTTATTTCTGTTTACTGTGGTGCTGACTTTTGAAACAATCGGTCTGTAAAAGCTCTGTGTGTGATATTATTATTTATTTATTTAATCCTGCATTGACATAGGTACCTATTCTCTTCCAGTGTACCTTAAGCTGATGCAGATACAAATCATAATAGGTGCTAGCTAGCCTATCAAGCTACTTTGTTTAGTTAAAATACAAAACCACAATCTATAGTGTTTCCATAAACTTCTGTTCACTGTCAGTTTATTCACCGACCATCAACAACCATAACTCTTGGCCACAACCACAAACACAAAGACCTACCTTCTTCAACCTCGATGCCCTCTGCCTTGAGTAGTTCACGTAGCTTAAGTATTTCCTCCTTGAGCTCTCTGATAAGCTTCGCGTTGGCATCCTCATTGACGACCGCCTTGCACACGATCTGTTTGGCGCGGTCGGCGTATCTGTAGGGGTAGGGGTGGTTAGGATTGTGTTGAAAGGGAAAGTTTGATTTATGTTTTTTTTTAGATATTTACTATACCGGAAAAAAAATAACCAGTGTGCAATTGTTTTACGGTGGCAGGGTATCAGTAATAGATCACATTTCCAGTTTTAGTTCAATTTTTTTTTCCTTACTTGTAATACTAATAATACCTAAAAACCTACAAATCGCAAATCGAGCGAGCGCACAGCTGTTTAAGTGCTTCGCGCGTTCCGCTACACCGCGCACACGCGCCGCCCGGCAAGTCACCATAAAACCAGTTAATCTTTCGTTAACGATAACTTTTTTTTTTTTTTTACTAAGACATTATAAAAAAAATATTATTTATATGTTTAATAAAACTCGCTTAAAATAATTTGTAAAAAGTTGCGTACTGGTAATTTTTTTTTCCTGTATAACTTCATCTAGGTAATGTTTTATTTAACTTATGTTCAGAAGTATAATTAAGAAGTGTACAAGAAGAAATTTGTTGTTTAAAAATATAAGAAAAATTACAGTTTTCTAGTTTTTTGTCAAACAAAATGTGTTTTGTAACTTTACATTATCACGTTTGCATCAATGCTTGGTATATATTTATTATTTTAATTTGAATATATATATTATTTGTGTGCTTACCTGAGTGTACTAAGAGTCTCATCAAAGTTGATATCAGCTGGCGAAATAGCTGCTATCATGGCCGTCTTAGAGTTGCCTCCAAGATTCTCTCGCAACAGCCACGTGAGCACGGAGTCACGGTACGGAATGAAGTCTGCTTTCTTCGACTTCTTGCTCTTTGACGCCTGATGGGAGAAGATTATTTTTATGAAGCACAGTTCTAAGCTAAGCGCGGAGGAAGCTATCGGAAGATATCGGTGTAAGGCCAGCCAAGCTTTGAATACGATGTCTATTTTATTTTCTGCTACGCACGACAACGCAGCAAAATGTCTGACGTCAAATGGCGGTGACAGCAGGCAGTGTGGAAGTTCCTACAGTAGTTGGCCGATCGGGATCTTTCGTGCGTATTTGCTCTAGGTTTTCAAATTCATACGAAAACGCATCCAAAGTGCGGCTGATTTAGTCCCCCGAAATCTAGTAAAGATTCGGATAATTATATTTTGAAATGAAATGAAAATGTTTATTTCAGACCAAGCACACAGAAAATTATACAGGTCCATATTATGTTAGTAGGTACATACTTATAGCTATGTTAGTATAAAGAAAAATATTTATTATTTTGGACATGAGTGAGCGACCAGTGCCACAGGATTTCGCTGTCCACTCTGTCCGACACCACGCTCAGAAGCATGTTGGAGCTACCATTTACCCGAGACCACAGGGAGGCCGTTCTATTGCGAAGCACCGCCTGGAAACCGGCCGTACTGTAGTCGGCGAACATGCCAGAGGCACTGCACCGCCATGGGAGCCCCAACAAGCCCCTGACTAAGAACTTACTTTTACTTTTAGGAACTTATTAAACGAAAGACTTGCTTGTGACAGTTCGAGAGGATAACGCAGATATTCTCCGATAACTTTTAATATGGATAAGGCATGATCTAAGTTACGTATCTTGACTTAGATCAAGCAGTCTTAAGCTTTAGGCCACGCACAGATAGATAGTCGTGCGACGACACACGTTTTCAAAACCAGCAGAGCTTTTACTAAAACTTATGCCGTTGTATTATGCACATAAAGCATAGAATCGCACGATCATCTGAACCTTGCTAGTGAACCAATGATACAAAAAAAATGAATTTCGATTTTCCAAAGTGTTTTGAATAAAAGCAACAATAGCCGATTGGCTAAGGCGTTTGTTTGCCAATTTTTAGGCTATGAGTTCGAAGTGAACCCACAGTGCAGTGAACCTACTCTTAGCACAAGCATATTTAGCTTAATTAGTTATAAGCGAGTGTTCCTCCTGGGTCGTAACGACAGAAAATAACAAGAAAAGTGATATCATCACCATTTTGACAGTACAAGAAAACCCGTTGCTGTATAGGTTTGAGCAATTACAGTTTTTGGCAGTACTGAGACGTCAGGTCAAGACCTGTTAAAAGTGTCAAAGCACCAATTTTTTTTATGGCTTCGTGCGGTTTGCACATTTAACCAGTGTCAAAGGTTAAAAGTACAAAGTTTGTTTAATAATGATGAAATTAATAAAATTATATTCAACGCATGATAGTGATATCCGCTCCCCTTGAGTTTCAGTAAAGACGTGCCACTTTACCGAGACCTCACGCGGACTTTTTGAGAGAACTTGAAGTGAAGTGTTGCACTATTTTGTTTAAAAGCCTACACTAATGCACGTTCACGAACACTTAATGGTTAATAATCCACAATTCAGCTAAACACAAATTTTAGAAAATAAAACAAAACTGCTAAACATGACGCTTCACTTTCCCGCCAAGAATCAAAGCGCCTATATTTTCTTTAGTCGTGACTGAATGATGAACGAATGAATGAAACGAATGATGAACGTCATCATATATTTTATTTAGATTCATTGTCGAAAAGGAAGATTGGCGTCATGAAAATTGGCGCCACTTTGACAAGATTGTCAAAGTGGAAATTGGAAAAAGTGGCCAATTTTCATAAAAACTCTCATTCATTTGCTTGACAGGAAAAATAACGCAATGTATATTATTGAATTGTCAAAATAACATTAGGATTGTCATTGTATATTACGCAATTAGGGTGGAGCCGATCTATTATGAAAAAAAATCACCACGAAAAGTTCCAGGGACGGCGAACTTGGGGACGTCCGCCGCCCCCTATCACACTGGACCCGAGGTGGCGGCGCGTAGTGTTCCACGCGCGCCCCTTTCAGACGTCGCGGGAGGGGCCAAACACCTCACCCCCCCAGACTTGAGGTTGCCCGCAATGGCGGGCCGGGGATTGCGGAAGTAATAACAGATCCCAAGATCCCCGGTGCAAGTGTGGGAAGGGAACACTGGGTGATTTTTAGTCAGTAAGAGTCTGACAGACCCTTCCGCCCGCCCCAGTACGGAGGACATCCATGAGGATTTTCCACCCCGTGAACAAAAAAAAAAGAAAAGGTGAACTTGAAAGGACTTGTAAATCGTATCAATCCCGAGCATGATGGAATAACAGGTTACTTCACCCGATTTCACAGTGAGATGTATATAGATTAAACCGGCAAAACGACTATCATCTATCGTCACGGCAGTACGAACACTCGCTAAAGGGGTTAACAAAATATTAGTAATGTGCACACACACTCCTAGTATTCTATTATAAAAACCAAAACTCACCGACTATATTATAATTTCCACGGAGATACGGGGCATTAAAACAAACGTGAATGTTTTGTTAGTTTAGCATACATCTACGTGTAAACCACGGCCCACTAGCAAGTTTAGTGTTGCAAGACTACTTCCATCACTGACTTACACCTGTAAAGTGAGATGGCGCTATACATTCTGTATATAACTCCATCTCTTTTTAGACTTCAGTCTATACACACATAGATACCAGGGCTGACCCTGATATGACTTTCTAGTCGTCACATATCCTGGCCTGGAGCCCGAAAGACCATGTGCAGTACAGGAAAGTGTCAAAGTCATCAAAAGTGAAAAAGAGATGGAGCTATACAGAATGTATAGCGCCATCTCAATTTACAGTGTCAAAGTTTAGCTGACGTTAGTCGCAATACTGGAGTGTTTACATGGTGCAAGTTGGCAGCGAAAGTAAACTTGCCTAATCAAACGTACTAGTGCACACCGTGCTTTAGTTGAATAACTAGAAAATAGCATCAATCAACCAAATAAAAAAAATCTTGCGGTCCGTTGGAAATTATTTTCTTAAAACTATGTAGGTAATAGGTAATCTAAACACAACACCCAGTTTAAGATAGCAAAGTCCTTTATTTAAATACCTTGGCATTTAGCTAAAAAAGGCTTTTGTGCCAACTTTGGCTATCTTTGATCAGCCAGTCAGTTCCGCCACCAAGGGTCGTATTAGGAAGTACCAAATGCCATCAAGATTCCAGTCCGAAAAAGGGATGGTGCTATCGGCCAAGTATAGCTCCGTCTCCCTCTTACACTGGAATCATGATGGCATTAATACGTCATAATATGGCACCAATCTTTCCGACTGTTAAATCAGCCTATAATGTTCCCACTGCTGGGACACAGACCTCCTCTTTCTGTGAGGGAGTGGGCTGGTCCAGTGCGGGTTGATGGATGTCACATGTCTTCGAATTCTTGGTTCTAGGACATACCGGCTGACTGACTGATCTTTTATTGCGACATTAGCTATTCTAATAATCTAGTATAGCTATTGCCGACTATACAGGGTCATATTAATATAGCTAGCAAAAATGCAGACGTGAAGGGTATCGATATTTGCGGTTCCGCTAGCTAATTTATTTTGACCCTGGATAGAATATACGTCAACCATAAAAGTTATCTAGCACCATTTAGTTACTCTATGTAGTACAGTCGGTGACCAGCATTACCTGACCCCTCTTCCATTATTCTTCCTTGTAAGAGGGGTCAGGTAATGCTGGTAACCGAATGTACTTGAACCACCCAACAAAAATCATTTTAAGACATTTAGTGATGACACTCATTATTTGCGGCACCAAGAAGTTTTGTCACTTTCTAAGGCAGCCATTGACGGCACGACATGCCAAGGTATTTTTAGGCGACGAATAAAAATATAACTTAATAGTTTGGAAATAAAGTTGAAATTTAAATGTTAACGGTCGTAAGTACAAAAACAATACCGCGGTATGCTTACGACCGTTACCATTGAAATTTCCACTTAATTTCCATACCATTAAATTATATTTTTATTCGTCGCATAAAAATACCTTGGCATAAAAATAGCCGCCAATGGGCCTTACGCTACGTTGTCATCTGTCTCAGTCATTTCAAAATAATTTTTGAAGTAAAAACTTCTATATCTGCCTTGAGCAATTGTTGCTACGGGCAAAACTTATAGGTTCGCGTCACCGACATGCTAATGTGACGTTTGCGCCAGACTGGCGACGCGCAGCGGCCTGTGTACATGTATACGCATATACAGGGTTACTGGTAATTCGACGTATATCCGTCAGGGGCTGATAAGGGGGCCAAAATGCAACAAATTGAACCCCCCATATGTATGGCCGAAATTCAATAGTTTTCGAGATATTAGAATTTTAAGGGTTTTTCGATATTTACTCAAAATTTGACATTTCATTCCAAATAAAAAAAAAAACTACATATTTGAATGGGTACCATTAAAAATGATGTTGTAGCTGGCACTTCAATTAAGCTATGGACATAATTAAAACTACTTAATTTAACAAAATAATGAAAATAATGAGCGATATAAGAATAATATCTTACCAATATTTTCATTTTACGCTTCAAAAATGTTGTCTCGTCACAAAAATTTCTATGACATTAATCGTACAAATAACTAAAACAACTTGCTTATTCTGTAAGCTTTCCAGAAAGCTATAAAAGTCAATTTTAAAATACATAATTCGTGCCAAGGCATGTGTTTGAATCGGCGCGGGGAGAGAAAGGGTCATTTGTATTTGTATGAAATAAAATGCATAAAAAAATGTACATCAAATTTTATTAGAAATTTTACACATCTTGTTCAAAATGAGCCCCTCGATTACGAATGCAGGTTCGAATTCTCTTCCTAACTTCGGTTTTCGTCACTCTTGATGTGAACGTTGTTCTCATCTGTTGCGCCGCGTTTATTATTCGCTGTCGAAGTTCTTCGACTGAATTTATTGGGGTCACATAAACTAATGCCTTCATATGACCCCAAACGTAAAAATCAAGTGGTGTGATATCAGGGCTTCGTGCTGGCCACGGAATTGGCCCTCCCCTCCCAATCCATCGGTTTGGATATCTCTCGTCTAGCCACTGTCGGACAGTAATCCGGTAATGTGCTGGGCAACCATCATGTTGAAACATGAGGTTGTTTTTTATTTCTTCGGGAACATCCGCCAACAAATCGTCTAGGTTGTTTCTCAAAAACTCCTCGTAATTTTCGCCGTTCAAATTTTGGGGCAAGAAATGAGGGCCCACCAAATAATTATCAACGATACCCATCCATACGTTCAGGGAAAATCTCATTTGCGACGCAGTTTCTTTTAGTTTTTTTGGATTCCTGCCTGCTTTAGGTGCCCAAAAATGTAAGTTATGGTAATTCGTTATTCCATCCCGGTCAAACTTTGACTCGTCAGTCCACAAAATATTTCTTAGGAAATGTTCCTGGTCAGCGTCAGCGTTTAACATAAACCGAGAAAATTCGAGTCGCCTGGCAGGATCTCCCTCGTGCAATGTTTGAACAGGTTGATAATGGTACGGGTGTCTACCTGATAGATGTACTACCGACCACACTTTCCACTGGGACATACCGAGCTGTCTTGCAACAATGTTCGTTGAGATGTTTGGGTCATCAATAAAACACTGAAGAATGGTGTCCTCTTCGTCAGCCGTGTACCGTCGAGGTCTGCCAGCGTTGAATTGTGCTCTTTGAACACTGCCAGTTTCAGACAATCGTCGATAGGTGCTCCCGAAAACAGTAACGTGGGGAAGTCGACGATCGGGAAAGCGGCGTTGGTATTCTCGCCGAGCCGCAGCCGCGTTTCCATCGGCAAAACCATAACAAAACATTATGTCTGCGTATTCGTTATTAGGATACGAAGCCATGTTATCCGAAATAACAATGATAACAAAAAGAATAACAAGAGAAACAAGAATTAACAATAATGATCGATAACAAATTAACGGGATGAGAGATTGGTAGCAAGATAACAACACACGTGCTTGCGCGGCGGAGAGTCAAAACTTACTAAGGAAGGCGACGCGAGCGCAGCAGACGCCGTGTACTCCCCCGCCCGCACACCCCGCTCTCACACCCCGCCCCATCGCGAAGAATTTCGCCAGGAAAATCGGTTGTTTTAGCGAGGATCATAAACTAAAAACACAGATAATTTCTCTCCCCGCGCCGGTTCAAACACATTCCATGCCACGAATTATGTATTTTAAAATTGACTTTTATACCTTTCTGGAAAGCTTACAGAATAAGCAAGTTGTTTTAGTTATTTGTACGATTAATGTCATATAAATTTTTGTGACGAGACAACATTTTTGAAGCGTAAAATGAAAATATTGGTAAGATATTATTCTTATATCGCTCATTATTTTCATTATTTTGTTAAATTAAGTAGTTTTAATTATGTCCATAGCTTAATTGAAGTGCCAGCTACAACATCATTTTTAATGGTACCCATTCAAATATGTAGTTTTTTTTTAATTTGGAATGAAATGTCAAATTTTGGGTAAATATCGAAAAACCCTTAAAATTCTAATATCTCGAAAACTATTGAATTTCGGCCATACATATGGGGGTTCAATTTGTTGCATTTTGGCCCCCTTATCAGCCCCTGCCGGATATACGTCGAATTACCAGTAACCCTGTATACACTAATACATTGTATACAGTATGTAACAAAGACCCTGTTGTTCCTTTAAGGGACGTATACATTAACCTACAAGCACAAAATTAATGGAATTATAATTTTTTGAAATTAAGAATTGGCTAGTCGAGAAGTCAAAATCAAAGAACTAAAGAGGTAAGAAATCAGTTAAACATTACAAATATTAATAATTAAATATTTATTATAATTATATTTGTTAAACAGTTTTTATAAATGACTTGCTTTATTAGGTATGTATACCGATTATTAAAACGTAGGTAGAAGGAACAACAGGGTTTTTGTTACATATTGTATACTCGACTGTATCATGTGCTGTTCAAAGCTTTTTCCACTTCTGTCGGCAGTCCCTATGACTGACAATTTTTTTTTGAATGTCATCACTGAACATGTAAGTTCTTTAATTGTCATTTTCATCTACGTTTTTTGGACAATTCTTTGAAAATTTTTAGAGCTTTCTATGCTAAAGCAAATTTAAAGACTTTTAATTATGAAACAATAAGAATTACCAGGAAAAAGTCTTTTTTTTTTGTGTCGTCACTGAGCTTAAGTTACGAAGCTCGTGCGATGGCGCAATCATGTTTTTCTAAAGAACTGTCCGCTAACACAAAACTACTCTACCACAACCAAATAGAACAAAACGAATGACAATCGACTCACAATTTCAGCGAGCGCAGAGATGACTTTTCCGAGGGTAGTCAGAGATTTGTTGATGTTTGCTCCCTCTTTCAAACGAGTTCCTTTAGCGCCGGTAGAGTCCGCTCGCTCGGATCCTGCTAAGTCCACTAGCGAGATTTTGGACACCTGAAAGAGAGAAGATGTTAAACTCAAAGCATTTATTAAACGTTTTGCAGGCACTTTTGAACTGTCAAGGAGTCGGTCAGAAAGATGAAGCTAGTTGAATGACGCTCTGTATGAGCAGGAGTCCTTTGGCTTGCAGAGGCATTTACAGGCCGATATATTCGTCAATGTTACATACATAAACTCACGCCTTCTTCCCATGGGGGTAGGCAGAAACTATAGAACGCCACCTGCGACGCTCCTTACATACTCCTTTTGCTTCGTCTTCGTTCATACATCTAGTCAAACACGCACGCCGGTTGCGAGTACTACGCACCTGACCATTCTGAAGAACATTACCAATTTGGTCACTATATGTCCTCCTAAGGCGTCCCCTCCCAGCGTCTCTACTGTTTTCGATGTTATGTCTATTAAGTCATCTGATAAACCTATCCAAAGCCTAGTAAGTAGCTATGGAGAGGAACGGGCAAGAACTCCATGGATACAGTTATTATTTTGGCTATACGGAGACTTCTTTGTATGAGAAGAGGCCTTTGTTTTGCACTGGGACAATTTTCAGGTTTGCTGATTTTATTCAATGAAAAACTATTAACGATAGTTAAGGTGACCGCAGCTAGCGCAGCGCGAATTTCTCGAGATACCGCTGCGGATCGACCTTAAATGAATGGAACTCATTACCTGAATAAAAGATGCTGGAAAAACTTTATTGAATAAAAGAAAAAACCGTATCTCCACGGAGTTACTGACAAAATGACTTGACGATGACTCAGCAGTAATCTCCAAACACTGAAGTCATCAAAGTTATGCAAGTATAATAATGTGTCTTACCTTCTCCGACATAAGGTTGGTAGTCTGGTCATGCCTCTGCTGCGTGAAGAATATGGTGAAGACAGCGTGCGAACGCGACGAGGTCTCATTCATGTTCGTGGCTGCCACAGTCCTGTCAAATGTAAAGTGTAATCATTTACTATTGTAGTACGCCAAGATGGCGGTTAAGAAATCTTGAAATAGTGTTTGACACGTTTTAAATTATTACGGAACGAAGGAGCCTGGATCTCCCAACACAGGGAATCCTAGTGTGAGATCTAGGAATTCAACCAACTTGAATGTAAACTTTGAGAAATAAATGTATCTTATCTTATCTTATCACACAAAAAAAATATAGGTTAACATCATAGGGCGCGGTGCCAAAATCGCAACGAACGCCGCCATCTTGTTTTTAGTGTTCCGTACCTCAAAAGGAAAAAACGGAAACCTTATTGGATCACTTATGTGTCTGTCTATCTGGCTGGCAGGCTGTCTGTCTGTTCGTCTGTCACAGCAGATTTGCTCCGAATCTACTGGACTGATTAAGTTGAAATGTGGTACATATATGAGTTTCTGTGACCCTAACACGGACGTGTAACGAAAATTAATGCATTTTTAATATGGGGGTCACTTTTAGGGGGCAAAAAAGAAAAAAATTACAAACTGTACCGTGTGACATATTAAATGAATGGGCTTGTTGTAAGGATTTCAGGATATATATTTTTAATAATTTTAAAATAAATACTTTTAAAATTATTAAAGAATATAGATAAAAATTGACCGAAACTAAAAACCTAAAATTAAAAAAAAAAATACTGAAATTCGTTCTTTACTTAAAGATTACAGGAAAACCTTTAAGAAGTTATGATCTTAAAATAACACGGTAATTCTTCCAATATTGTGCGTACAAACTTACATTTGCAGTTGGAATGTATGAGGGAATATGTTTTTCAACTACAATGTTAAGTTTGTTCTTAGGATAAATAAATTAAGCCCCACTAGGGAATCCTTCACTTGGCCGGTTTTTTCAATACAGTTTCTGAGACAATTTCACGAATGTTTACCAACAACGCCCCCCTGACAATGTCATTCGGGCGCCAAAAGATTCTTATTGCATTCGACTACCAAGCAGGTTTACTATCACAAACTAGAACAATCTCCACACAGAAAAAAAAAATTAAAAATGCTGGCAAGAAACAAAAGCAGGTATGAAAAAGAAAAGTATTCCCTCACCTAGCCTTGTTGCCCTCATCAATGAGGTCGTATATGTCCTGGTATGACGTCACAGCAAGTTTACTGAGGTCCTCCACGTAGGGTCCAAGTGCTGGATGTTCGCGCACCCTAAGGTTTCCTTTGTTCTTGGGGTTGAGGAGATCTCGGACTCGCTCGCAGTATATCTCCATGTAGGATACTTCCACCTGTTTTGAATAAAGGAATATGTTATATTGTGTTTTTAAGAACTGAACATGTGTTATTTTCGTAATTTAGTTTACAGTTTGCCTATTTCATAGTATTTAAACTTTTTGTTTTTATATACGTTGCCTAGGAATTGCTCCTGTATTGTGGGTGCGTTTACAAACATTTAAACTCACATACAGAAACAGCCAGACCCGGAACAAATACTTGTAATTGTTCCGTGCAGGAATCGAACCCGCGACATGCAGCGCAGCAGTCCATCACTTAACCACTGCGCCAACCATGTCGTCAATCACCACCGTCTCTTTCAAGTTTCCCTCAAAAGTTTTTAGTGTTTTCTCTCGAAAAATGATATTATTCTAGTGATTATGTGATTAACTCGAGAAGATATACAAATGCTTTTTTTTTGAATCTGCTAAGAAGTTTTTACGAGTAAAACCAGAATCAGAATCAGAATTATTTATTTGTAAAACATAGGTTCAAGGTCAAGGTGTTATATACTAATCATAATGTACCAGAAACTACGGTCACTTATCTGTTCGCTAATCCTAATGTTTATAGCCACTAAGACCCGTGCCTCACTGAGCCGCCATGGAGACGTCACCAGGTCGCGCTGCCAACTTAATGTATACAGTTATATGGTGGGTGGCTCATCTGGCGTCCGCTTGGTTACGCAGCCAACCATACATTTTTTTGGGGACGTGACCTGGCTACGTCGCCATGGCGTCTTAATGAGGCAGAGCTCTAATGGTAGCGTTGAGAGGCCCATGTTCAGTTAAGGCACTTTAAAGCTAACATGACTTTTGGCAAATAAAACACCAAATCTAAGCATTATCAGTTTGTAGCGGCATCAACATTGCCACATGCGAATGATGCGTCACACTGACGTCACGCAAAATCTTGCATCGCGCAAGCAGAGTTTACCGCGCGACTAGCATATATACAACCTCCCGACATCAACCGTCGGGCATTTGCCCACCAGACACAACACCCGTCTGGTCGGAGGATCCTCCCTTTTCTATAGAGGATGAGTGAACTCTACACCCTGTTCCTCATGCCTCGAAAATTTGAACCACGGGCTAAAAACTTACAATTATGAAAAGTTACAATTATGAAAGATCTAGATTATTCAGGAAAAACAGTTTCTCTTATTTGTGATATTTCCCTCTCGTATTTCGGAAGTGTTATTAACCTTTAATAAACTCAATTTGAATTGCTAACGATATAATTAGAATGATTATGAATATTCATGCAAAAACTTGCTTTACGAAGAAGAACCGTTCATATTTCGGACAGCTTCAAAACATCTGTTACTTGGCATAAAACGGTGAGTGTGCCGTGCTAGGAATCTACCTATACAGAAATGCTGGTAATTAGTAAATAACCTTCAAATAGAATTGAGAATTGAGCTTATGTAACAACAAATGGCCGTTCAAGAAAAATACAATTTCTTTCAGCGACGTAGTAATGTTATCATTAATCACTACAAAACCGATCACAAATTACGTATTTTTTGCTTAGAACCAAAACAGTGCAGCAAAGTTGTATGAAATCTCATTGCTGCACTGTTTTTCAGTGCAACAATGAGATTTCATACAACATTTCTGCACTGTTCTTATTTCTTACTTAGATATAAATTTAGCAGAGAGATGCCTCTCCCATTAAGTTTAATATAAAATGTGTGCATTAGATCAAAAAGATACTGGCTGAAAATAAAAATTGGCTGAATAAAACCGACTTGCACCTTGCTAAAGTGAGTTATTAATGCACGAGTGTTATGTTGGTGCCCGAGCGCAGGCGAGGGCACTAAATTAGCACGAGTGCGTACTTTGCGCTCGGTGCAACAATCTACTATTTATTATGGATGTTTAAGTAATAACTAGTCATACAGCCTATAGTATATCCTTACTCTAGCCTTGTTGTTACTATCCTTAGTCTAGTCTCCCTTATTGTTAACATTATTATAACAACAATAAACCGATGAAACTCAGTCATTTGTGGCCGTGGCGTGCAAGAATACTTATATAAAGAAAGTGAATAAATTGTCTATTATTAAAAACATCTCTGATAATTCTACTTGAGCTAGGCACTTTTTTTGTTTTTTGAACATTCACAATTTTTTCTATAATCTATTTCAAGGTTATCCATACAATGTAGAGACAATAATACGACAATAAATGAAAACACTGGCAATACTAATGCATAACAATATTTTGGAACGATCAAATAAATTCTAGCATCGACATTAAAAAAGTTTTTTTTAAACCAATAGCAGTGGTGTGCCGATTATGGGTTTTGCCAATATTTGACTAGCTATAGCGACTTTTAATGATTTTATACTGAACATCACGTCTAAACGAGAAGTGATAATGACTTGAAAAAAATATATGATAAATTAGAGCATTTTCTCAATAACTTTATGTGAATATTTTAGATTATGTTTATATTACATAGTGAAATTAATTTGTAAAGTTATGTCTAACGCGGATAAAAAACTGAGAATAGCGCAAAATCTACCAAGCGTATTTTTCTAAAACCTTCACCAATTTAAAGATAATTTAATTAATTATTGATCTTTTAGTATATGCGTTTTATTAAAATACATTTTGTTTTGTGTATAATAAATGAATAATGCGTCAAATTGGGGACAGCGCTCCTTGATGGGCGAGTCCTATTACTGGCTTAACGTACGACGCGTTGCGTGAGCTCTTTACAGAACACGCAAGCTAACCCCTCAAGGTCACTGGCATATATCTGCGTCTAACTATTGGATATATTTGATTAAATTTTCGTGTGCAGACTGCGAATGTCATTAGATAAACGCAGTTGAATTTAATGTCATATTGTCATCTCCACGTTGTATGTAGTAAGTACACCCTGTAAGTTCTACTAACAGCCCGGAGTCGGGACGTGTATCCAGCTAATGGCGAAATGCCCGCCTTCTATTATTTATGATTTAAACATAACTGGCGAAATGTGTGTGACAAACAGTACATCTTTGCCTTCCCCTTAAAGAAATGCAGGCGTGCGAAGTAATACATAATTCGTTGGCAATTCAAAGTGAATAAATAAATCATAAGGAACTACGTCATACAATGCTCTGACGTGGGGAGTTGAAAAGGGAGGTTGGCGGGGATATTTCTAGAACCCTTACGTAACAATCAATTTTAAAACCGTTTTAAAAGTACTAAGTAAGTAAGTAATAAGTTACACTGTGGTTTCTGATACAGAAAACGCTTTACTTTGCAGTCACGAGCATAAGTAAATACTTACACTTACATTCAAAAGAAATTTTCTCCTAAAGTATTGATAGAAATTTTATATTGTTACGAACAAAGTATTCTCGAAATCATACCTACTATAATAAAATAGTTATTTTACGAGTAAATCACTTTCGAATTATCACACTTATTTGTAACATGGGGAGTGCCCCAAAAAGTGCACAGTTGGCTGTGTTACCAACGAGTTTTCAAACGCCACCTAACTTTAAAACGTTATTCTTCCGCTACAATATCTACATTTTAAAACGCGTTCATACACGTGCTGAGTCTACAACGTCCTGCGTGTTCATTTTAATAATGCTTTTAGGATGCTGTGGGGACTGCAATGGCGTTGTAGCGCTTCGGGAATGTTCGCGGAGGCTCACACAGATGATTTCCATGCCATCATACGGAAGAAAGCGGCCTCCTTACTACAGCGCTTGCATGCTAGTGACAACAGCATTCTGAAAATGATCGCTGCCAGAGCGGACTGTCCCTTTCAGGGACACTGGGTGGGGGGGGGATAGTCATAGGTCCGATAAATAATTAATTTGTGAAAAGTAACAGTACAAACCTATTAACCTAAGCACTATTGTTACTAACACCAAAATACTAACAAAATTATGGACCTTAGTCTGAATTAAAGTTATATTTAATTTTAATTTAAAACTGACCGAGTTGGCATTTTAAATTTGAGTTGCTTGTAGTCTTAGGTATTTAAGCACAGCCAAAATAGTGCACGTCATTATTCTTTAGCCTATTCATTACCGTGCTATCCATAACTCAGTTATCAATACTTTGTCGTGTGTTTTAATTGGCGAAGGCATCTTATTACATTCAGTAAATATGATCTGCTTAAGGCGCTGACAAGAGGCAAATAATAAAAATTTACTTGTCTTAAACAAAAAAACTGCCAAATCTATATAGTATGTGGAAGCGGAAAATAGATATGTTATTCTTGAACATATTTCTCAGAACTTTGTTGTTACCAAAATACATTTAGAAAAAAAATCTCGATACAAATTAACAGTTTACCGTAAATTTTTTAGGTTAGTTTTACTTTGAGTTTCAATCCAAAATATCTGTATTGAATATCAACGTTCGGTTGATATTTAATTAATAACAAGAACGTCTTATTTGTATACAGAACTTGTTTGTTTTTTATTTTCGATTACTTAACTCATTTTTGAGTAAATAAATTAATTGCTTTATATTTTGCAATAAATTACAAGCGTTGTGTCATCGCGCTTCTCTTTCTTTTGTATGCAGTCTGACAGTGACAGCGGTTTACCTGTTTTCAGCGTCTTAGCAATCCTTACCGAATATTTGAGATCATCGGAGGAGGTCTGTCTAATGCGCCTGAAGAGGTCCTTGCAGATCTGCGGGATGATGCCCTCCTGGCCATCTTTGCCCGTGCCCATCATGGTATAGGACTTGCCCGCGCCGGTCTGCCCGTACGCGAATATGCATATGTTGTAGCCTGTGGAACAATTGATATTAGTACTTAGTAAGTTATGGATAAGGTTGAATGTTAGAGCTTATTTTAGAATGATGAGCTTTTTTTTATTGGAATATTTAGAACAGATTTGAGCCGGATTTTGAATTACTTGGTAAGTTTTGTATGAAATTTTGGGTCATTAAAATGTAGGCATTCTTTGAAGTTTTCAGCATCGATACTTTGCCTAATCCAAAATGCCATATCCTATGCTTTTATTCTAAGTTACAGAAGAATTTCTAAATATTTCGTTTCCAACCGAATTTACCATCGATATAAAACTATCGATCGTGGAACCTCGCGAGTGTGTAATTGACGCTACTATAATTTAGAGGCAAAACGACAATTTAATTGAAACAACGCGTGTAATTTAATATTTCTATGAAAGTTAATACATTTCTAAGTATCGAGTAAGCCATTGACCCCGTGCATTGATTGATTGCCGGAAACCAATATATACAGGCTGACTTTGAAAACTTGCGACAAAATTTAAGGGAGTGTTCTACCCATCAATATGAACAACTTTTACTATGGGAAAATAATGCTTTATCAACTTCATTCCTCTTTATCTAATTTTTTTTATCGCTACTACTGAGCATAAGGCCCTTGGTTTGATTCCCGGGTCGGGCAAAGTGTTATTGGGTTTTACATCGTGAATTTCTCGCCCGGAGTCTGAATTTGTGCCCGGTTGATGGCAATAGGCTTGCCCCCTATTCCATGGGACTTAAACATCACTGGCGGAATGTGGGTGTACCATAGATACACCTTTGTCTAACCCTTCGGGGATTACAGACATGATGTTATGTTATGTATTTTTTTGATACAATATTAGTTTTTGTATTTGCGAAACCCGAAACACGTGTCTAGTATTTTTATGTAAAGAATCTATGTACAAAATTTCAAAACTGTATCATGAAAAATCACATAGTTATAAGGTTTTTACCGGGTTGTCCGTACAAAAACATGCTGACGGCGCCCCCGCGTCTCCAGGGTCGTCTTGCGGTCATTGATAATAATTTGGCAGTAGGTACCTAACCGTACGGCGATTGTATTCTAAGTAATTAAATGGTGATAACATTTTCCATCACACTTAAATATTTTTGGGATAAAATATAACATGCTGTAAAAAATATTGAAATCGATTCAGTTCCTTATTCTGAACAACTATATTCAGGTTTCACATATACTAAAAATAATGTTGTATATCAGTTTCCTACCAATTAAACACGAGGATATTACCAAAATAGGTATTACTTTATTCTCATGCAGTATCAAACACGATTGTCAATTAATTCAGGCTCATTTAACTTTTAAACATATCCCCAAAAGTAGATCACAAAGATACGCCAATCTGAGATACATAAATCTAGATAAGGCAATTCGCGAAAAGAAAGCGTAATTATTAGTGTGTAATGGGTGAAAGTAGGAAGGAAAGCGAATGGTCGTTACCGTCGAAAGCGTGTTGCAACATCTCCTCGCCGATGTCTTTGTACACCATGATTTGTGATGAGAACTCTGGATCACTTGGCTGTAACATAAATGTAGGTTTTAATAGTCAGAAACGACAAGACTTCCTACAGCTGGTGAAATATATAATAAAAATATATATAAATTTAGAGTTTTTTTCTCTTAAACCTAATTTTGGACAACGGCACGAACAAGGAGCTAACTTTGCGAGATACTGGTGCATGAAGTAGGTTTATATCAAAACCCGTATTACAGGTCACCAGCCCCCCCCCCCCCGCGGCTAGATCCCTGTGATTTGGACCATCATACAATGCGGTATACTTAACTAAGGTTGAATTATTCCAGGGGCTAGTGTGAATCATTGGGTTAATTCGAGTAATCGAGTCTGGTTTAACCACGCTGGGCTCGGTGCATTTTATTATTTCATTCATTCATAATATTAGTAAGTAGGTCACCTACCTAAAATTTCTTAAACAAATTAAGATAATAATAACGGAATGAGCAAAACTAAGTAGGTAAACCAGATTATCATAGTAACATCTGTGAGTACAGATGCGAATCGCAGACGCATACATTTGTATGAATTAAACCCATCCCTGAATCCACTCGTTAAAATTGCAAATTAAGTAAATACCGCTGCTCTTTGCCGTTAACTTTGTTTAAAGTATGCGACTTTTTTGTACGTTTGTTAACAAAGCTGTCCTTTTTTTTAGATCCAGAACGTAATTAAATGTCTATTTTCAGTACCGTATATATAATAATATAATACTCCGTTTGAAATAAGATTAGACATTTAAATAAACCTTTTTTACAGTTCGTTCAATCGATTTTGACTTCTATTGCGTTGGTAGCATGAACAATGACAGCTGTAATAAACAGTTGGTATTGTAACCACGTTTTTGCTTTACAGCCATCCTTATGCCTACGGAATAGAAGTCAAAATCGGTTGAACGGACTGTAAACAAATTTATTTAAATGTCTAATCTTATTGCAAATGGAGTATAGGTGTGTGTTGTCGTCTGAACTTTATAACAAACTAGCTTCTGCCCGCGACTTCAAGTGGAAGTCGTTAGATACAGAATATACTAAAATAACAGCCGCATTTTTATAAAACTTCCTTAGCCCCAGATACATCATGTTACATCGCATCGCCGCCATTGCATTGTTTTCGCTTAGCGGTATTTCTGAGTTTTTTCGGTTTCTTTTTGCTCGGTTTTTAAGGGTTTTAATGTGATATTAAGTAGCTTATAACCTTCCTCAAGCATTAGGCATCATATGCAAAAATAATTTTCCAAATCCGACTGGTAGTTCCGGAGATTACCGCGTTCAAACAAACTCTTCAGCATTATAATATTACTAGCTGCGCCCGGCGGTTCCACCCACATAAGTCTCGATACCGTGGGAATATCGAGATAAAAAGTATCCTATGTCCTAACCCAGGTCATGGTGGTCTACCCATGCGCCAAATTTCATGCAAATCTGTTCAGCCGTTTTAGCGTGAAAGCGTAACACATAAACAAACAAACTCACTTTCGCATTTATAATATTAGTTAGGATAGTAGAGATGTATATTTCGATATTTTTATTAAAAATTTGTACACTATGTGCAGGTTGTAGATAAGATATATTATGATAACATAATTGGTACTTATCATTACACCGAAACCAGTAAAACACAACTACAGTTTGGCCCCCGTGGCCCCATTATTTACACGTAAACGTACATTACATAGTAAATGACAAACGTATAGTGTACTTCACTCGATCATCCATTGCACCAATGGTTATGATTGCCAATATCAAACCATGTGTCGTTGTGAGATGATACCACAAAAACCGAAGCGCCACGAATGGCCACGATTGCGTCCGAATGATACAAATTAATCATCACGGCGCAATCTCCGGGCTATCAAATGGACGTGGATTCTGCGGTTAAGCGTCATTTGCCAACAATTCTGATGTTTTTGTGTATTAACGTTACTTAGCCACGAGTTTCAAATAATTATAATTATTTGGAGCTTGTGGCTAAGTAATAACTGCCGCACGGGTCGATACATCAGGTTAAGCTACGCTATCGGGGGTTGGTCAGTGGATGGGTGACTATTTTTACATAACGTGAATCCTCCATGCCTCGAAAACCACGTTAAGCCATTGATCCCGGCTGTCATTCGTGGTTCTTTGACAGTCGTTACGGGTCGTCGAAAGCCCGAAAATCTGAGAACCAGCCTTACCAAGGGGTATCGTGTTACCCAGTAACTGGGTTGTGGAGGTCAGATAGGCAGTCGCTCCATGTAAAATACTGGAATTCAGCTGAATCTTCTCTCTGCGTGAAAACCAGCCAGTGAACATATTTGGGAAAAGGTTAGGAAAAGTAATGTATGTATATAAATAATGTTCCGTGTGTGTGTGTGTGTAATGTATGTATGTATGTAAATAATTATACGTCATCATCTGATGACGCGTACTTATTTGGTAATTACATACATTGTTGTGCTATGTTGTGAAGTATTAATTGGTGTTAAACATTATCACTAATCATTCTCATTAGTTGCAATAACCAATTTAAAGTTCGATTAAAACTCTATCCGCTCGTTGTTAATTCAAACTACCCTTTATATTTGCTAATATCGTAGCATAACCTCATTGGAATGCTAATAGCTTAGCTTAGCTAAGTGTAGCCTAGCCTATTATACTATAGAAGCGCTATAAGACAAAAATAAATTGTCATATTTAAAGCATTACAGAAAGCTGATACAAGGATCGCAGCATTTGGCAAATCCTAAAATGAATCTACACCAAAACCTTATATCCCAATGGACTATTAATCCGATAACAATATAGCCTGCATGCAGTATGGCTCCCGTCCAAAACCGAACAAGCGGTAACATTGGCGGACAATCGCGTTACCAGCCGGGTAGCCGTTAACATCAGAACTGATTAATTAGTATGATGATGGGGCTGTAAAGTAATAACGTGCTTCATTATCATTATTACGTATAGCAGCTCGTCCTTTCCTCTATGGTTGAGAGTTCCGGGTGAAGCTAGTTTCCACCTTCGACCTTATCATTACTTACCATCAGGTGAGATGTAGGCATAGAGCACGTTGTGGATAAAAAAAAATAATGCTGAAGATGGCATCTTAATGCTCAGTTAATATGTTAATAATCACCATATTAGTGATTAGTTCTTAGCGAATATCCTAACTAAAATCCCCCCAAATGTTGGGGGAGGCCTATGTCCAGCAAATTATGATGATCCTAATTAACATTTTATATACGAAAGTGAGTTTGTTTGTTTGTTACGCTTTTACACTAAAACGGCTGAACGGATCGTTGTAAAATTTGACAGATAGATAGCCTGGGACCTGAAAAACGACATAGGCTACTTTTCATCCTGGATCGCAGACGAAGCCACGGGCAACAGCTAGTTAACTATAATCACAACGAGCATATTAATTTAGCAGTTACTGCAATTTATTATTTTGGTAATGACTGCTACAAATAAAGAACACATGGTAGTAGTGATTATTGTGCGTTACTCACAAACTACCATTGATAGTGGACTTCATCAATCAATGAATTAAGACTAAGTAGACATACCAAATGTAATTAAATCAGCGTCTCTATTGTCTATTAAAATAAGGAGCTAAGTACAGTGCTATAGGAAATAATATTTCTATCTATCAACAATATTTTGACGGTCTTTGGTATAGAAATTTAACTTAACGTTAAATTTCTATAAGGGTTACGTACGAGGCTGCTATAAGCTATCGATCGAAAAATTAACACATGAGTCCTCTATCTACGTGTAGATTCTTAGAGCATTAGTTCACACGATACAGTTGGATACAATATATGCAGACAAATAACTACAATGCATCTTTAGCAGTGGTAAAGGTGACTGCCCAAGTATTTCTTACATGCATGAAAACTATTTCACCAACGACCATGACATGCCGTCGGTGTTTGTTGTCTGCATACAGAGCATGCATTTTTCTTTATTATTTGGTAAACAAACACTGTACGAAAACCCTGAGTTTTCGCATAATTCACACACAACGAAGTAAGAACGCCTTGATCTTTGTAAGAAACTTATGCGGTATGAACTACATAAACAAATGAACGAATCAACCCATTAACACATTCATCATCTGCCAGCCTTTTACCAACTATTTTGGGGTCAGCGGGGACCAACGGCTTAACGTGCTTTCCGAGACACGAAGGCGTCTTAGTATATAAAGATGGACATCTATTCACAGACCAACCGCAGCAAGCGTAGCTTAACCTAATCGATCGACCCGTGCATCATCATCATCATCATTTCAGCCGAAAGACGTCCAGTGCTGGACATAGGCCTCCCCCAAGCACCGCCACTTCGACCGGTTCTGTGCTTCTCGCATCCAGCGGATACCTGCGGCCTTCACAAGGTCATCGGTCCACCTTGTAGGAGGCCTTCCAACGCTACGTCTTCCGATACGCGGTCGCCACTCCAGAACCTTTCGGCCCCATCGGCCATCAGTTCTGCGAGCAATGTGCCCTGCCCACTGCCACTTAAGCTTGGCAATCGACCCGTCCGGCTGTTATTAATTAGCTACAAACCCTAACCCATTACATAAAATTTCTTAAAATCTAAATCCCAATACGCCATAATTAATAATGTGTTTACCAAAACGGAAACGTAAAGAAAAACACACTTTAATGTTGTCTCTGGTAGTGCTCAGTATATTCGTCCTCCATCTAAATAGATGACTATTTTGCCATGTGTACTTGTGTAGGTGGTTACGGTAAAACCAATAGCTATCAGAATCTCGGACTTTGCTTAACTGTGGTATCGCATCTCCGGTGCAAGGAAACCGGAGCCACGGGAGCCAATTTACTTACTATTGATCCAACGGCTACGCGAGTTGTTGGTTCAACACCGAGTTTGTTAGAGCGAGTTGTTGTGTAAATGTTTAATGTTGTATCGATTTAAGGTTATATTTAGCTGTTTGGAGTGTGATTTTTGAAGTATTTGATGGATTTATGATTATAACAAGCCGTGTGCCCCAGGATTTCCCATCGGCAGAATTTCCCTACTCAACCCCTTCAGGGGATCAATTTTCAAAAATCTTTTCTTAGCGCTCACCTTCTTTACAAAATGAACTCTAGTGCGGAATTTCATGCTTCTAGACCCAGATGTTTAAGGCTCGAGTTACCGCCGTTAACGTTGGCCATACAAAATGCGCATCGCGCCTTGTTCCATGTATTAGGTACTTACATTTAAATGAAATAAATTACTTAAACGAATGATTAATTATTCATTTATACGAAAGGAAGGAAAACATGTGCATATTTATAAAAAATATCCATAACGTCATTTGTTTCCTGAAATCGACTGCCTAATATGGCTCTATTAGGCATTAATTATTATGGCGTGTATTCAAGTACAATTTAATTCACTAAAGTCACTAGGTAACCGGCACTCTAATTGTGTAACACATTTTAAATCACAATCGGAATCATTTTCTGCTAATCCATTGCTTCATAAGTTAGAAAAAAATTGTCTGCTCAACAACGTAAATAACGCAACGAAGGTTGTTGAACTGTCAAATTGAAACCAATTCCTACTGATACTGTGTTACGCAATTAGCCCGCAGATGGTTTATAAGCTAAGTAATCGTTACGCAATTGCTAATTGGCATATATCTTCGTTTTAGCCAAACTAATAAATAGAATACGTAATAAGGGCTGGTGTCCGCAACTCGCACGTCAATGCGCGTATTTTATGTACGGGTGGGAAAATCGCTTATTCGATCAACTCCAGCTCCTACAGGGAGGCCAGCAACGCCTTGGTGTTACTGACAATCTCACGTAGGGTACCTGGGTTACCGAAGTACTGGTTTGCCTTGAATGTGGCGACCACCGGGCAGTTTAGCAGCACATGAGCTGTTGTCTATTTCCATATAATTGTTTTAGCTTTACTAATAAATAGAATAGAATAGAATACTCTTTATTATGTACACCATAAAAGTACCATAAACCCATTGGCTTTATTTTAAGGGGCAGTATGAACGCAGATCACAGGCCTCAACCTGATTTGCAAGGATATCAAAGTAGTTCAGAAGATACTTACATTATGTGACCAGTATGAAAAGTCGAAATTGAAGCTTTTAGCGCCATCCTTGCTGCCAGGCGGTGCCTTCGGGTTTGTTATCACTGGAACAAAAGATAAAACATTTAAGTATAAAGTTTTATCTTCAACAAGCCTTTGTTTTTCATACAAATATATGACAGAGAGACACTTCCCAGAAAATGGTTTCTGGATTTCGGAGATTTTAAGAAAATAATATTCGTGTCCCGATCTCTTTGAGTGTTGACAATACGACTCTGTTGAAGAGCGTCGGCAAAAGTATGTAGTGTTGCTAAGGAATTTACTCGCGTTTTGTTGTCAATTCACATCCCATACAAAATAACATTAAATTCTTTAACTTTTTTATCGATGTCGTAGTCGTCACTCGTCGCCAACAATTCGAAAGTGTAGTGTTATTGTAAAAGTTGGTAACATATCTTTGAAGGCCAATTCCCGTATTTAAAAATGTTCATTATCTAGGCGCAATTTCATATCTGCGCCAATCAATTTTAAATTTTTTTGTTATCATTTTTGTAAATAAACGATGTTTTTGACAGATTCAGACAGAATGCGAACGTTCTTAAAATTATGATAATTTTCCCTCTGTTCAATAACTTGAAATTACATAACATGAAAAGGGCAATATGATCATTCTCCTTTGTAGGAAACAATAAATAAATACAATTGAAGTGTCTGTTTGTAATGTCAAAATAACAGCTTTTTACTAAATGCATATGAAAGTTTATACGGTACGGTACTTATAACAATTTTTTATTTTTTCTGTCTGTATGTTCCGGCTAATCTAAGAAACGGCTGGACCGATTAAGACGGGACTTTCACTGGCATAGCTGATGTTATAACTTAGGCTACTTTTATTTTATAAATCCACGCGGGGGAAGCCGCGAGCAGCAGGTAATACTTAATATAATTCGTGCTCTTTGATATTGTACTACTTGCATCAATCCTAATATCATGCAAGAAAGTGCCTCATGAAAAATTTGTGGTTACAAGTGAGTATGATCCTCTTAGTTCATTCTACTTATGACACGGACATTAATAGTGCATGGGTAGCCAACAAGGCTCATAATCCTATTCAAGTCCGTCATTAACCAGCTCCGTCTGCCACTAGACAAGATACTCAGGCTCGCAAACTTGTAAGTCAGTACTATCAACCAGTAATAATTGAACTACGAAAATGGTCCTTACTGCTTCGAAATAAAGGCACTGTCAAAGTCAACTTGCTACTATGGACGTGCGGTTGCCTCTGCATTTCACATATCGCACAAATGTGAGTAGCCGAGGCGTCGCGACGTATCGACCGTCGACGTCGTTGCCGCCGTGCCATTCGCTTGCATTCAGTAAGGACTGGTGCACACGAGCGAAAGAGTGGCGCTTTGTAATGAATGCGTCAAAGTTAGGATTGCTGCGAATGCCTTGATTGCATGCTTTTATGTTGCTTTCGGTAATCACTAAGTCAGCATTGAAAAGCTTGTTTTTAATTCCATTGCGTTTTGAATTGAGATGTTGTTATATCTAGTTAGGTATTCATTGAAATTCTATAATACACAGGCTATGTAGTAGCACAAAAGCATGCTAATTTCGAGCAGAAGCTACCTAATAACACAAAACTAAGTACCATGTGTATACTAAAAGAGTATGATTGTTTTTCAAACATAGAGAGCATAAATAAGCATACTAGTTATTGGAAAACAAGCATGCTTTTTAATAGCATGCGTGTTTCAGCCAGGGACCGTACAACCCCGGTTAAGATTTAAGCCTTTCGAAGGGGTAAACCATTCAATGGGTTACCTTTATCATGATCTAACCCATTGAAAGGGTTACATGATAACCCATTGAGTGGATTTTATACTTGAAACCCAGTGAAAGGGTTACATGATAACCTATTTCAATGGGTTCTATACCTACTTGAAACCCAGTAACATGAAAAAATCATAATAATAAGTTATTTCGATATCCGCCCAGCACGCGTAGCATGACCAATTCTATCTCTATTCTACCCAGGGTCCATTTTAGAAAAACCCATACGGTGTGGGTAATTTTGAATGGCTTAAATTAATCCGTTCAAAAGGGTTACTCACACCGTATGGGTTTCTATCAAAAACCCTTTCAATGGGTTACCAAAATTTAATTTAAGCCGTTCATAGGAGTTACCCTTATCGTATGGGTTTTTGTTTAACCGCTTAGAAAAACCCTATCGAAAACCCTTTCAATGGGTAACCAAAATGGTCCCCGGTTTAAGCCCAGCCTTTGTTGATATTAAATATTTCAAACAGCAGACTACATACCTACATGTGGCTACCTGTTATTATAACGTATTCTGCTCTAAATATAGATGAGATTACAAATAACTTAAGACCTACTTGTAACCTCGCCTCCTTCAATGGCAAACCTTAGATAACTTAGCATATCAAGTTCTAATTTACCTACTGTTCAGAACAGACTGAAGGGATTAATTCTAAAGCGCTACTTAAAGCAAATGCAATACCGCCTATCTATTCACTTACCCCCGACTTAGGATCACTTAAGTGTTGGGTTGAGTTGAACCAAGTTCGAAGTTAAAGGCAATTGGATCAGGCGTATAACTTGAAAGACAAAAGTCTAGCCTCAAGAAATCTAAATTGAATTCTCTAAGAAACGAGAAACTTTTAAAAAGAATAAAGTGTTATCTGAACATTTCTCAATTTTTTTGACCATAGCCATATAGTCGATGTCCCGTGTTTTTGTCTTTGATTATTTTATTACTGAGATATTATAAGTATTATCATAATTGTCGTAACTGCATCGCTGTTATTAAATTATCAGACAAAATTTCAAAACAGTGTACAAATTAATAAGTTAATTTTAAAATGAAATAATCTGATAATACCGAAATTTTTGTAGTTAATATAATGTAGTATATGGCAATTAGTTTGTCCCGTTGTGGCCGCAGTGATTTCAAACTCATTTATTTTCATTACATTATAAGAAGCTCTACGTATGTTATAGTCTAAAAACAATGTAAAATACTTGTTTCAACTGTTGGGTTTTAACTTTTTTTTTTTTTAACCTTCATTTCGTTACTTCTGTTTTTGTAACTTTCTCGTGGTTTCTATAGGTCAAAAAAATTGAGAAATGCTCATCTACTAGGTACATCGTTTCACATTAAATGCCTGCATGACATCTCTTTTAAATCATAAACGTAACAAATATGAACGTTGATAAATGCATTCAGTATCCAATAATATTAATCCCTAATAGCGCATAACCCACAAGACATCAAACTCGTCCCCCACAATACCTTATTTAATAAACCTCCCCTAGCATCATAAACTTGAATCGTAAAATAACGTATGAGTCAAGCGCGCTTCACCGCCTCTCTTCTGCACCGGGGTTTATATGAGCCACAGATGCAGCGCTGCAATATGTATTGTGTGCCAGAATATATTATATAATCATCCGCAGTTGTAGCCCTTGAATTTTCTTAAGTTTTTAACAATATGCAAGTCAGTGAATATGTATTTACTTAATTATAATAATTAAAACCATTAATAAATCTCTCAAAGTTAGACTTGTGTGTGAAATTATGTAAGAAGAATGCGCAGTACTTAACAAACAAGCAAATTATTTGAATACATAACAACATGTATATGAAATATGGTAATATAATAGGAACCTAGTCTGACTTCGATTTCCATAAATACATTTTCATGTTATGAATCAAGCGCGCTTCACGGCCGCTTTTGTGCTCTAGGGTTTATAATAAGTCACAGATGCGCTGCAACATGTATTGTGTGCTAAAATATATACAATCTACTGAGAGCTGTCTAGGTTTTGGCTAGCTGTATTTAGCAGAAATTATGCAAGAGGAATGCGGAGTACTTCACAAACAAGTAAATTAATTCATAACAACATGTCTAAGAACATAAACGAAGCAAAAGGGGAATGTCAAGACCGTAGCAGATGGCGTTCTGTAGTTTGTGCGTACCACCACGGGAAGAAGGCTTGACTGCGTGAGTTTATGTATGTATATATTATGTATATGAAATAAGGTCATATAATATGAAACTAGTCCAACTTTTGACTTTAATAGACACATTATCATGTTATGAATCAAGCGCGCTTCACGGCCGCTCTTCTGCTCGATATTTATATGAGTCACAGAGGCAGCGCAGCCAAATGTTTTGTGAGCCAAAATATACAGAGGTACAGACCGGCTTATACAATCTATCTAGGTCTTTGCTGTTGGTTTTTGTATAATTTCGGATTGATAAAGCTTGTTATTATGCAAGAGGAATATAAAGTACTGTGTAGTTAATATATGAGTAAGTTGCTCAACAAGAAAATCAAACAACATAATGTTGGATCCACATTATCAATAATTTTGTTTGTCCCATCGTAGTAAACTAATTATCTCCGTGATAAGATATATCAATCTAACACTGGAGCTATTCGGCTGTTGTCGCTTCAGCCATTAAAACATGTTTGTGAACAGTAAACAATTGCTGTGAATCAAACGCGCTTATTCATTGTCTGTCTGTTCTCTGCCTTACAATAGCTATGAGTCACAAAACTGCATCGTTCCAACCAGACAGACTGGGTGCCAGTGAATAAGTCGTTTCCATCTTAATGCTGGCGCGGGGAAAGCAATCTAATAGAGAATAATGCTATTACTCTCTTTGTTTCTAGACGTACTTATAAGAAAATAAAAAGTTTACTTCATATTTATAGCAGAAATCGTTGGATGTAAAATAATATGTGAGTATCTGCATAAACTATAATATTCCCATTTCATTTTATCTTGCACAGTCAGACGAATTGGATAACAAGTCACTATTTTTCGAATCAGCGTTTAGGACACAGTTTAATAGTGACGCAAGTTCTTATTTAGAACAGAATAAGTGCAACAGCACAAAATGCTTATAAATAGTAGATTGTGTCTTATGGGACCAAAATAATGTATTGAGGGCGAGAGCGATTGTTTGAATCCAGAGCGAAGCGAAGGATTCTAGAGTAGAATCCCGAGCGTGGCGAGGTATTCTAGAGTAGAATCCTAAGCTTTGCGAGGGATTCAAAGTACGTCGGTCGAATTAAAATTATTTTGGTTCCACCTCTACGAGAAAAATAAATAGAGATGCTTTTAGTAATGACGAATATTAATTTATATTTACATAACCAAATTACAAATTTATATTAATATTAGATACACGTTTTCGCAATTTTGGATGTTTATTGTACTTAACTGTTTTGTTGGGAACAGAAAATGTCGTTGACTTATTTATCACTTGGGTGTTCGTAATAACTGCAGACTCTATAATAAGCTCCCACGTATTTTTTTTTAATTACTGGCCAGGACTTCGCGTTCAAACTTTTTAATTAAATAGTGTTCCAAATTCAAAAGTAATTACGTCATTGTTATTAAGTGCGCCGCTATGATCCATTTTGCTCGCACTTATCGAGGAGCACTTCGGCTCTTTTCAAATAGATGTGATGAAAATAACCCTTCACCTCACTCCCTATTCGTCTAAGCGCTGCTTATGTAGACAGACTCACATAATTCTTAAACCTAAAATAAACTATAACTAGTAAACTTTGAATCAAACGCCCCAAAACATCGTCAGTATAAACCTAGCCTTACTTTATGAGTCACAAATGCATCGCTGCACTGAGATATTATGTCCGGATATACAGTTGTTTTACCGTCCCTAGCTCCCAGGGGTGAGCAATCACACTGAGAGCAATGTCGTTATTATTTATTATTTGCTTTATGATGCTGTTTTATGAAAGGAAATACAGCATTCGTTTTGCTTGGAGATGACGGTGTGAATCAAGCGCGCTGGTAACGCGCTATGATATTCATGGTTTTTACGCCTTGACAAAAAGCGATATTTTATTTATTATATATAAGTTTAATATTAGTGTATTATACACAAAAACCTTCCGGAATCAGAATCTTCCTGCCCTTGTCACATTGAAAGAAATGTTTGCATAACTGTAACAAAATTTTGGTTACTGCTTACTGCGAACTAGGTGTTATCTGTTACATAACACTGTGTTGCTATTAAAAAATCAGTGTTGTAAATGGCATTACAGCGTTGCCATAGTCGCCACGCTTGGCAGGCGAATTGGCGATCGCAGTATGGTGTTAAAATGGATAGAGAACGCTGCAGCCCATTCTATAGTAAATCCCTTAGTCGCCTTTTACGACACCCATGGGAAGAAATAGGATATTGTGAGCATAGTTTATAATATATTATATAGTTTTATAAATAGAGCATATCCTTATAACTTTTGGAAGTAACTTAATTAGTTCGGCTAATTATTTCTTTCAGGGCACATGTTACTTGGGGTCGGCGTAAAACGTTTTCGTCTTCCACCCGCCCCTGTCAGCCGTCACGCTATCATTCACTCCCTTCTCTTCCATATCATTCCTCACACAATCCATATTTTCTTTGGCCTCCCTCTCCCCCTCCACCAACATTCATATTCAACATTTATATTCATCACTCTTTTAGTCACATGCGTTTCCTCCATCCTCATCACATGCCCATACCAAGCCAAACGATAACCTTTCACTAAACTATGAGGATACTGAAAACTTACTTACCTCTATGGTGTAATATCAAAGCTATAGCAATAATCCTTACAAAATAAAAAAAACGTATTTACCTATTTACTTATTTACCTATAACTTACATAATAAAAATAACACTATCGTTCAGTCAGGAACGCTAACAAAAAAAAAAAAAAAACGCCTAACACACACACAATCACGCGTCATTCAACTCACCATATGTACTCTTCCACACACAAATAACCTTTAACAAAAGTATAGTTTATATGTAAAGTTTAAAAATTTCCACTCGAGCCACCAATCTTTTTTATAATATTGTTTTCTTTTAGGTTGTCAGTGTACACACGGCTACACATCAAGCTATACGTTCCAGTTTACGCTGACTTCTCATTGTAAGGAAATCCTATACAATGCGAGATCAACTTATACTGGAAATGTATAGCTTGATCTGTAGCCGTGCGTACAAGTACATAAAAAAAAAAAGGATAATTTTGTAAAAGGGCGGAGACCTGCTGATCTGAAATACAGGCCTAGAGCTTAGTTTAGGCACCAGTCTCCCACAATATAAAAATGTTGTCTGACTCAGATAGCTTGTAACAATGTATCATGTAATATTGTGGTAAGAAAAATAAATCTTATCTTATCTTTCAATTTGTCTGTCATTGGCACCAGTTTCAAACTTTCCCTTATATACTCATTTCTTACTTTATCCATCTCAACATTCTCATCTCTGCTGCATGCAGTCTTTTTTCATCCGTCTTCTTCACGGCCCAGCGTTCCGATCCATACAGTACGACAGGCCTTATTACAGACTTGTAAATTTTCCCCTTTAACTGGAGGGGCATCCGTGGGTCGCAACAAAACCCATAAATTCTCTAAATGATGGTGAAGACCGCATCAAAATCCGTTACGTATTTTCGAAGAGCGGATAGTCACGAAAAGCGACTTTAATTTATAAAATACTAGCTATACCCCGTGGCTTCACCCGCGTGACTTTTTATAAACATATAAACCTTCCTCTTGAGTCACTCTATCTATTAAAAAAAACCGCATCAAAATCCGTTGCGTAGTTTTAAAGCTCAAACATAGGGACAGAAATGATATGAAATGATAGGGACAGACAGGAAGCGGGAAGCGACTTTGTTTTATACTATGTAGTGATAGTGACTAGCTGCACCCCGCGGTTTCACCCGAATAATTCTCGATCCCGTAGGTATATCGGGATAAAAAGTATCGTATGTCCTAATCCTAACCCAGGTTATGGTCTACCAAATGTGCCAAATTTAGTCAAAATCTGTGCAACTGTTTTACTGTGAAAGGGTAACAAACAAACAAACTCACTTTCACTTTTATAATATTAGTTAGGATGTATAGATTCTAATTCAAACTTCAATAGATACTCTGTCTAACTGCAGTGACGCATCGGCCATCGTACTTAAATGCAATTTTATGAAAAATTGAAATGTAACTTCCCCTTTTCCTAGAGTCGGCAATGAACTGAGAACCATGGTAACACTCATTTAATTCTTGTGAGTCGGGATATTATGAACAAAAAAGATAGTTAACAATTTAAAAATGTGCCTATACCGAATACTTTTTGGAAATCCTAGCTTACACGGCTTTGTACACACGTTTTTCTTGCCGTGAATAACTACAGTTTATTCGCCGTATGTAGGTAGGCACGTTCGTCAGTGTTGTATGGATTACTATGGAAGCTTGGTGACGGACACATTTTTCTACGGCGCGGTTTATACGCCGTACAGCAAAGAAACCGTGCCGTGTACAAAGGGCCTAATGTAATAGTGCTCGTTTTATGCACATTTTATTTCTAAATGTTTAATATTAAGTTCGTATATTATGTGCTTAATATGTGTGCTTCTTAGTTCTTTAAATATATAACTTTTTTTTAAATCCTTAATACCTTAACTTAATTGTCATTAGACCTCTCATTATGTTTTTGTTGATCTCGCCACCACAAAAGCGCAGATACCACAAAACTATCAAAACAAAAAAAAAAAACTTTCATCTAGATTCTAGACACTGATCAACAAATAGGTACCACCTATCTATAAAAGTTCTACACAAACACTTCTACTAGTAGGTAGGCATGTATAGGTATTAGAATGCAACAAGGGTAAATCGGCCATGTTGTCGGGACAGGCGAGAGACTTCCGGCAGCGGAAGCCAGCCCGCATCAAACGCTACAAGGTCAATCAGACAAAGCGTTCCATTGTCACAGCAAAACATGAAATATAGTATGGATAGATGTTGTGAGTATAGGACAATGTTGCTTGTATTTATCTATCGAGACTATGAATGGTGGTGTAGCAATGAAATTTTTTTATTGGGTCATTCATCATCCATCATCATTTCAATCGAAAGACGTCCAATGCTGGACATAGGCCTCCCCTAACATTTGGGGGGTTGCCATAATCGCCACGCTTGGCAGGCGGGTTGGCGATCGCAGTATGATTTTAAAATGAATGGAGAACTCTGCTGCCCATTCTCTAATAAGTCCCTTGGTTGCCTTTTACGACACCCACGGGAAGAAATAGGATGGTGCTATTCTTTACGTCCGGCACCAAACGGAATAATTTAATGGGTAGCATAAAAACATTTTGATAATTTTTACCACATGAAAAGGAGTGAACATTTTTAGACAACTGTGTTCTTAGCACATTATATGTATAAAAAAACGAGTGTGCTTTAAACCACACGACTGCAGTAAAACAGAAGTGTTTAAACAGCCAGTGTGTATTTAAAAAAATACCTATTAAGCGGTACGGCCCGCGGCGGTGACGCGGTGTGTTCCATGTTTAAAATTTAAACAACTTCCGTTCGCCTCGCCCGATCAGTTTCCGTAACGTTGTCGTCACGCATTCACCAGCTTACTCCCCAAGTCAAGCGTGCATAAAGAAGTTTTACTTCAAAAAGTTGCTAAGGCTATGCGATCGTCAACCCGCTTGCGCTTGGCAAGCGGATTGACGATCGCATAGCCTTAGCAAGGGCAGGAGGCCTATAGCCACCACTGGAGGTCTTTCGGATGAAATGATGATGATGAAGGCTATGCACCAAATGAAGGTCGGTGTAGAGACCAAACGATCGCATGCACATTATATCCCTATTGCACTTGTTCGTGGCTTTTGTAGACAGCCAAAATTCAGATTTGTTAGTTATAATGGCAATCATATCATTTGGTTTAAATGGGTTTTTACTTTTATAATTTTATATTAAAAAAAAAAACAAAATTATTTATTTCATCTAATTTTTCATGCATTTGTACCTTAAATATAACGCTAGATACAATAAAATTATGTGTGCTATAAGCTTATTTTATATAGTTGATCACTTATAGATTCTTTTAAGACTCAGATATATGCCAGTGACCTCGAGTGGTTAGCTTGCGTGTTCTGTACTGAGCTCACTCAACGCGTCTTACGTTCAGCCAGTAATAGTACTCGCCCATCTAGGAGCGCTGTCCCCAAATTGACGCATTATTAATTTATTATATACAAAAAAAAAGTGTTTTAATAAAATGCGTATATTAAAAGATCAATAATTAAATTATCTTTAAATTGGTGAAAGTTTCAGAAAAATACGTTTTTTATTCGCGTTTTAAGAATCAGTTTTTTATCCGCGTTAGCCATAACTTTACAAATTAATTTCACTATGTAATATAAACATAATCTAAAATATTCACATATTAAATTATTGAGAAAATGCTCTAATTTAACATATATTTTTTCAAATCATTAATACTACTCGTTTAGACGTGATCTTCAAACGGTTATCGTCGCCTTAAGTATATTTTGTGAATGTGAGAACGTTGTAGCCTTAATAGACTGTAGATTTGTAGACCATTTTCTATTTTGATAAGTACCTGGTACTTGTTGATGAGCTAACACTGTCCTCCCATACCTATTAACACAAATTTTAAAACATTGTAAACGCCAATTATGTTTAAATTAGTACCGTGGAATTTCTTGCCGGCTCTTCTCCATAGGAAACGGTCAATTGCAATGGAACCGTGCTCCTAGCTTCTGACGTTTCATAAGTGCCCATGTAGGTTTATGCGCAATAAAATATTTTGATTTGATTTGCTTTCACCGAATTCTTTTTGTGTAAACAGGGACAGAGCATTTTTTAATTTGTTTATCCATATTAAAATGGTCTAAAACCACCATAAGCAAGATGGCAATCAAGCAAATACAAATTTCAGGTAACGAGGTCGTTACCAAAGTTAGGCATCAGTTCGTAAACAAACATCAAAAGAAAGAACATTAAGTATAATAGTTCCAGTGTAAATTAAACAATTTATCACCACAAAGTAAGTCGTAAGTCACTGAACTGTACAAAAAACATGAGTGTCATGAACTTCGCATAACGGCCAATAATTGGCTGTACCATTTTATTTTACGAGGTCTGCTACCAAACAATAGCCACGTTTCATTGCTTGCTCCGATGAAAAATGGTAGTAAAAGTGAATGAGGCATCAAAAACCGAAGGGTCAAAGTACCAGGAGACTTAACAGTGAGGGTCGTGATTGTGGAGGCATGATGTAGAAAATTTGAGAACCTTACTCTGTTTGGAAACCTTGATAGACGATAGTAGAAATATACCAGCATGGACAAGAAAAGTGTTCAGTCTAATTCGGAATGCGACTGGTTATAATTTATTGGTTTATTATAATAGTTATAAAGTATACTATAAGTTATACTTATAAATAAAGAGGCAGCCCAAAGAAAAGATGATGGATTGTGAGAAAGATAACTAGGAAAGAAATAAATTGTCAGACGATAGCTGATAGATATATTATTATGTAGCTAGAGAAGAAAAAGACGTACTGAGCAAACTTCAAATAAATATTACTCCATTTTGTTGCCTTAAGGCGACGATAACCGACTTTTGATGATTTTATACTGAAGATCACGTCTAAACGAGTAGTGTTAATGATTTGAAAAAAAAATTTGTTAAATTAGAGCATTTTCTCAATAACAATATGTGAATATTTTAGATTATGTTTATATTACATAGTGAAATTAATTTGTAAAGTTATGTCTAACGCGGATAAAAAACTGAGAATGACCAAGCGTATTTTTCTGAAACCTTCACCAATTTAAAGATAATTGAATTATAAAGATTGATCTTTTAGTATACGCGTTTTATTAAAATTCCTATTTTTGTGTATAATAAATTAATCATCATCTCAGCCGAAAGACGTCCACTGCTGGACATAGGTAGGCCTCCCCCAAAAAGGGGGGGTATTTGCCATAATCGCCACGCTTGGCAGACGGGTTGGCGATCGCAGTATGGTTTTAAAAATGCATAGAGAACGCTGCTGCCCATTCTCTAGTACCTAAGTCTCTTAGTCGCCTTTTACGACACCCATGGGAAGAAATGGGATTGTGCTATTCTTTACGTCCGGCACCAAACGGAACAATAAATTAATAATGCGTCAAATTGGGGACAGCGCTCCTTGATGGGCGAGTCCTATTACTGGCTTAACGTACGACGCGTTGCGTGAGCTCAGTACAGAACACGCAAGCTAACCACTCAAGGTCACTGGCAGAGTCTTAAACAAACCCTGCTTCAAATGTTTGGTTGCGGAGCCTTATTTTGTACTGAAAACAAAATACTGGAAAGCTTTTGTTCTCTCCATTAAAAAATATTCACTTCAAAAATGATCACTCATTCCCGAGAATTTGAGATGAAACGTAATTAACGGTGACTAATTGCTTTGATGCCTCAAGAGCCTTCAGAGAGAGAGAATATTTACGTCATTACCAAAGAGAAAAATGGTGGTTTATTTTTTTTTACTTACAAAGAAAACGAAGTTGAATTTCGTTAAAGGTTGATTATGATTAGATTTTGTGCTAATGTAATTAAAATATTTAAAAGAAAATAAGTGTCAGAATTTTCAGTAAATGATTGGTTTCCTTAATTAATTATTTACTATCACAGCAGATTTATATACAACATTATTTTTAGTTTATGCGAAACCTGAATATAGTTTGTTCAGAATAAGTAACTGAATCGATTTCAATAATTTTTACACCATGTTGTATATTGTCCCAAAAGTGTGATGGAAAATGTTATCACCATTTAAGTACTTACAATACAATCGCCGTACGGTTAGGTACCTACTGCCAAATTATTATCAATGAGCGCAAGACGACCCTGCATGGAGGCGCTGGGGCCCCGTTAGCATTTTTTTGTACGGACAACCCGGTAACATAACAACCTTATAACTTTGTGATTTTTCATGATACAGTTTTGAAATTTTGTACATAGATTCTTTACATAAAAATACTAGACACGTGTTTCAGGTTTCGCATAATTATACTAAAACTAATATTGTACAATGGATGACTTTTTTTACTGTTGGAAAAAAAATGGGTATAAGTAGTAGGTGAACGGAGTAGAAGCAAATGGCATACCTACTTGGTTTTTTTTTTTTCGAAAAAAATATTCAAAATTATTCGAAATTAAAATCATACGCGACTTGATTTGAAATTCGATATTTTTATCAACTTATTTTTTTTTTTAATTTCTCTTTTTTTTGTTCTAATATGAAAAGTTTACTTGAAAGTAGCGTTTTTTGATGGTGGATATTTTTTTTCTAAGCTGTGAAAAAAAGAAAAAATAACTAAGTATGCCATAATAAGCTTCTACTCCGTTCACCTTATACAGCCATGTTTTTTCGAGACGGTGTAAAAAGTCATTCGGTATCTTTAACTATACATTGCAGTTTTATTATATTGTTCACAAACACCAGATAATATCGTATCATGAAACAACCTCAGACCTTGATCAATATTCAACCTAAATGCTCATTTCAGCATAAATTCTAGCCAAGAACAGGGTTGCGTGCGACCGCATGCTTAACATAACACGCTGTGTGCCGTAAAATATAATATATGTCCAATTTAGAATTTTAAAAATGGTTTCTAATGTGTGTTATAAAGAGTAGAACAGTTAGTGATAAGTCATAAGGAAAATGGTACAGCTAAAGATAGAAACGGGCTTATAACTGAAGCAGTTGAAGATACTTAATAACAAGCATTAATTTCTAAAGTATGTGATGAAAGGAATCTTTTATTCGATCAGAAGGAACATGACACCACCATATAATATTCGTAAGTGAATAAATAGAAAGCTGCATTCCTATACACAACAATTACGACAAGTGAATAGAATGCTAGACTAACTACTCAAAAAAATAACTCTCTCAATTCCTCACAGCCTCTCAAAGTTCCACAATATTAACAACTTAGACCACATAGCCGAGGGTATAGCAATAAATAGTTAACAATTTTAACGAGCGCAACCGCATCGGCTCCGACACGTTTCGGGCGTAACTCGTAGAAAACGGCAACTTAATAAAACTTTATGTGACATTATGGTTTTATTTGCGTACATGTAATCAAAACGCCAAACACGTACTCTATAAAATAATGAGCCATTAAAGCCATGATTGTTTATTTGGGTGCGAGAATTTTGGAGAATATCTTAATTTCGTAAAGACAAAAGAGAAGCATAGAAGTTTCCAAGATCAAAATCAATGAAATCAAACTTGGCGAGCTGTGCAAAATATACACAGAAACTAATACAGCAATGGTTACAAGCAAGCCATTTACCGATATAATCAAAACAAAAAATCCAACTTCAAATATTCATCCAATCAAATCTATTCGGAAGTAAATGAAATGAAACCACGCGAATCATTTAGAGGCAAGAAGCGAAACTGCGGTGAATTTACGAGAGGCATGGAGCAGCCCATGGACAAGGTTTATGGGTATTATAGGGTTTATAGGCCATTGAAACGCATGGGAAGGGAACAGGGGCGTAGGAGCGGAAAGATTTTCAGATTTTGAACACCTGGCCACGAAATTCAAGGCTGGGTAGGGGTTGAAAAATGAGTCAGGTTAGCAAGGGTAGTTTTTGTAAAAAAGAAGTGAGTCATGTCTTCACTTTAAAATTAAATTTGTGCATTTCATTAAGTAATACACAGATGATAGCCAGAAACTGTTTGAGCTTTAACTTTTTCACCTGATGCTTGATACTGCTTAGGTTATGTTAGACAGAGTAGCCTAGTTTTATCACCTTTATTATATTGTTGTTTGTATAGAGTATTAATATGTATAGCTTTGGTGGTTTATTATTTATGTTGGCAGTACTGTGTTGTTCACAGATGTTTTATATTATTCCCAATTACAAGTCCTCACGAGTAATTGGCCGTCAGTCACATTTTCAATTTCTTAGTCTGTTTTGTTTAGCTGTAGGTCTTCCAAAGGAAATAAATAAGTAATGTCGCGTATATAGAAACTGCGTCGACCCCAAGTAACATGGGACCCAGAAGATGTCAAAATATAGATATTCTAAATTTACAGTAATTATCGCTGTGTCTGAAACAGCCATGAACATCGTCAGTAGATGGGTGTGAAACCTTTCACAGTGTCCATGCTAATGCATATAAATGGTATCCGAGCTTACTTCTTAGTATGACGCATGTTATGACGTCATGCCTCGCCCTTTACGAGCCGTCGCTTTAACACCCCCAAGTTGAGGAGACGTGACAATGAACTTGAAAGTTGCTGATCATACGGGCTTATTGTGTCCGGATAAGATGTAGAATTTTACGATGAATGACATAGTAAGAATTCCTTTAGTAATTTCATCGACTTGTTTTTTCCTTTTTAATCAAATGTCAGGAAATTCAATGCTTAGGATATGGACGCATGTTTCATTAACGAACAATATACCAACTTCACAAAACATTGAACCAAATATGTCAATACGAAGACACTCATCAATGTAGATCACAACGCTTGGGAAAAACTTACCAAAAGGGAAACTTACATAAATATTTACGTAGTTTAGCACTAACGAGATTCGAGCTCGTTAGGTGAGCGCACTGCACAGAAATGGGAGTTCCGTCGACTGTGACGACACATTCAGGCCAGTTGCCGAGCTGTTAATAGCAGTAATTGGTAGCGCCGACCACAATTCTGCACTGGGAGAAATTTAAGCCAGAAAGTCCAAGGAAATAAGGATTACATTTCGATTTTGTAGGTCAAAGTTGTTGAGGGTGAGGGCTGTAGTGCTAAAACTGATTCAGAACTTTGTGCTAATGAAATTAAATTCTCAAAATTTAAAGTTAGTTTTTCTGCCAATGTAGTAATTTCATCTACCTAACAAGTTTGAAGTGCTGGTATGATCGGATCGAAACTCAAGGCAAATTCTACAGCCAAAATTAATATCTGATCAAACTAATAACATAATCTCATTTTGTGAACGATTGTGGCGATAAGTCCCCTCTTTGAGGAGTGGCTAGAGAGGCGCTACAGCGTCCTCACCTTCCGCCTTCCTCACCGGAGATGGTTGTTTCGGGAGGTTCCTGCTCAGGATAAAGCGGGAGGAAACGCCCGGGTGTTACCACTGTGTGGATCGCCCGGACGACACGGCGAAGCATACGGTGGAGGTCTACCCGGCTTGAGCGGAGCACCGCCGTGTCCTGGTGGAGGCGATCGGCGGCGGCGGCGGCGATCTGTCGCGTCCGGCCCAGGTTCTGGCCATGGTTCGGAGCGAGTGTGCATGGGAAGCCGTCACCTCTTTCTTCAAAGCAGTAATGCTCGCAAGGGGGAGGTGGAACGCGTGAGGAAGAGGCAAAATTCGTGCCTTCACGCCCCTAGTCGCCGCAGAAGACGCACCGGGCGTCGGAAGTCGCAGGCCGATTCCCGGCCACCGTAGGCGCAGGCTTGCGGACGATGAGCGATGGGTATAGCTGGCTGACCAATAAGGACCAGGCCCGGGTCGACGGCTCGTTGTGTTCCACGAGTGCCTCAAAGAGATGTCACCTGACGGGGTCCATTAGGGCCAATGCCTGCCAGGGTTGCGAGTTTGTCCGAAAGGGATATCACGCAGACAACTGAAGGAGCACGGGTGGGTTTTAGTCAGTAAAAGTCGGACACGCCCTCCCACTCCGCCCAGAGCGGAAAAAGTGTGCAGGGTCAACAATCCTTTTCACTTTACTTCTACATCTAGTGTCCCAGCCTTTGACAATAAACTTGTAAGCTTTAAACTTTAATATTAAATAGTGCTCTCGATATTGCGCTTTATCGTTCATCGTCTGAAATTCGATAAGGTTCAGTAACTTTAGAGCCGAGGAGCTGAAACTGATTGCAAATCTATTTTATTTTACGATACTTTAAACTTAGTTTTAGTGTTAAATACTTCAAAAGGAATCTTACTTTTATTTGAACAGAGGTATTCATTAGGTAACCTATCTTTTTAGTAGGTTCATACAAAGGATTTCATTAACAATATTATTCTAACAAGTACATACCTACCCTTATTTGTTCTCATTATTTAATAAAACAACCGCGATGTTTACATAAAGCCCAAATTCCACTAACAATTGTTTAAATACTATATGTTTTCTCTAAGTCTAACAAAATTACTATACAGTGTAAATAATTTACAAGCGACGCAAAATTCTAATTTCGGGTAGGTCAAAGTAAAATGACCTTAACAAGATAAATTCCAAAGTTGAATATCCAATGAACAGAACATATTAAATTGTGTGAGGCCAGGGTAATAAATTTAAAAGTTGCCACAGTCAAGTACAGAGCACTCCACATGAGCGAGGCTTTCCCCCGAGATATTTCCAGAGAGCTCTCGAAAATTACATGTTATTTTTTGTAACAAAGAAAGAACTCTACTAATAAGGAGAGTATGTTCTTCAGTGATGAAATTCTAGGAATACCTCGGAATTTTCACATTAAATACTAGATGGTATGTTGAGAATTTGGGACGGTCTGACCCAATTTTGTTGAAAAGTTTTCGAAGGTCTTCAATATGGGAAAAATACAGACATGGGCTCAAAGAAGACAAGATATTTTTGAAGTTAGTAATATGATATTAACTTGTAAGTACACTTTACGTCCCTATTAGTAAACAGCTCAATTGATTTCTGCTGACATTGCTGAGTTGTATGGATTCGTTCGCGACCTTCTAAAAGTACTTCGCGCACGGTTTTTACTGCGCATATTAAACCAAAATCTTTCTATTTTACATTTATTTCATAAAAGAATAACATTACACAAAGAACTTTTGTACTTCAGCTTGCATTGAATTTTATTGCGATTTATAAGACCTTTATTTTCTTTAGAGACGTAGATGGAGCGTAGATATTTATTTTAAAGGCACATTGAGCGTAAAATTTAAGTGATATATAATATTTCTAACAATTTAATGTAGTGTAAGTACATTGAATGAAGTTATAATGGCCAGCGATATAACTCTGTAATGGGTTTTGAGAGTAATTTGGAAATAAATAGACGAGAAACTTAGGGTCAATAACGATCTGGGCACGCCACAATTGCGGCGGTAAGTCCCCTCTTTGAGGAGTGGCTAGAGAGGCGCCACGGCGTCCTCACCTTCCGCCTGACGCAGGTCCTCACCGGACACGGTTGTTTCGGGAGGTTCCTGTTCAGAATAAAGCGGGAGGAAACGCCCGGGTGTCACCACTGTGTGGATCGCCCGGAGGACACGGTGGAGCATACGGTGGAAGTCTGCCCTGCTTGGGCGGAGCACCGCCGTGTCCTCACGGAGGCGATCGGCGGCGACGATCTCTCGCGTCCGGCCCTGGTTCGGAGCGAGAGTGCATGGGAGGCCGTCACCTCCTTCTGCGAAACAGTAATGCTCGCGAAGGAGGAGGCGGAACGCATGAGGGTGAGGCAGGGTGTCCGCCCTTCCGCCCTTAGTCGCCGCAGGAGACGCCCTGGGCGTCGGGAATCACAGGCCGATTCCCGGCCACCGTAGGCGCGGGCTTGCGGACGGTGAGCGATGGGTAGCTCGCCGTCCGAAAAGGACCAGGCCCGGGTCGACGGCGCGTTGTGTTCCACGCGCGCCTCAAAGAGACGTCAGCACCAATTGACGGGGTCCGAAAGGACCAATGCCTGCCAGGGTTACGAGTCTGTCCGAAAGGGATATCGTGGCCCTGGCACACAGGCATTTGAAGGAACACGGTGGGTTTTAGTCAGTAAAAGTCTGACACTCTCTCCCGCTCCGCCCAGAGCGGGAGAAGTTATTTGATGATTTCCCACCCAAAAAAAAAAAAAAAAAAGGGGCAATAACGATTTATCTCCAAAATAAGTGTGAAGATACTATTTCTTGCCGTACGCAAAATACTTGCTTTGACGTGGAGTTGCAGACACTGTCTTACTAATAGAACTATTTCTTACGGGATTGCCTGTGAATCTTTCAGAGTATTTTTCTAGATTAGCGTTGTTTACGTCACATGTTGAACAACCTAAAATCTTTAAAGACCTATTTTTCCACTCCAACGCATAAATCAATTTTCATCAAAGGGCCGGTTTTCTCAGCCTTTATATTTACCACTTTATAGGTAACTAAGGGCAACGGGCGGGGTTTTACTGCAATGTAAAAGTCAATCTTCGTTATCTAGGGCTGTGTGCGTGGACGGTGGTTAATTTAAAAGCCTTTCAAGGTGACTTGGCTAATAAAAACCACTGAAGATTTAAGATGTTGATTGCTGGACAGTAGGATGGTCTTTGTCTGATTCATATTAAGGGGACGATAACTGACTTTTAATGATTTTATACTGAAGATCACGTATTAACTAGAAGTGTCAAGGATTTGAAAAAAAAAATATATGTTAAATTAAAGCATTTTCTCAATAAGTTTGTATATGAATATTTTAGATTATGTTTATACTACATATTGAAATTAATTTGTAAAGTTATGTCTAACGCGGATAAAAAACCGAGAATGGCGCAAAATCTACCAAGCGTATTTATCTGAAACCTTCACCAATTTAAAGATAATTTAACTATTGATCTTTTAGTATACGCGTTTTATTAAAGTACCGTTTGTTTTGTGTATAATAAATTAATAATGCGTCAAATTGGGGCAGCGCTCCTTGATGGGCGAGTCCTATTACTGGCTGAACGTACGACGCGTTGCGTGAGCTCAGTACAGAACACGCAAGCTAACCACTCAAGGTCACTGGCATATATCTGCGTCTTAATAGGTGAAAGTAATCTTCTTGATTAATAAAGCCTACTTGTAAAGTCACAAAGATTAAACGAAGATGTCACATGGCGATCATCAGTAGGTACGATATTTAACTGTACAATTTTGGGATCACATGGTATTTTCATACTGCATTTCTTTTTATTAACCGTGTGAACAATGGGATGTTGACGTGTGATCCCAACTTTACACAGTGTAACGGGGTATTCTCTATGTTGTAGCCAAAAGAAAAGTATCATCTGTATATACCACAAACCTAATATAGGCCCATTGATTGTTTGGTTTGTTGGTATATTCGTGTATTTATGTGTATTTATAAGGTCTTATATTTATTTATAATTAGGTATATATATTATATTTAAAGTTTTTAATAGGTATATGTATGTATATCCATAAATTTAAATAAATATTTATTCCACAATTTTCGTTATTGCACCTACCACTGCTTGTCTCTGCATCACCCAAAGGTTGACTGGTAGAAAATGCCTATGGCATTAAGTCCGCCTCTGTACATTTTTGTGTGCTTAAAGTGTTAAATAAATAAATAAATAATATATATTACATTCGAGGCCTTTATGACGATACTGTAGGCTTATCTACACAACATGAAACAAAGCATAACAAATATACAACATGTTCTGAATAACCCAGACGATTATAACATCGAGATTGCGTACTGTATCACAAAAAGCTCATTACAGGCATTATCTAAGCTTTGATATATGTTATTGTTATATTGGATCCATAAATCAGGCTAAATGGTACTCAATATTGTACATATGTATTGATAAAGAACAAAAAGATCGATTGATAGCATTTGTTTTGTGGAAATGTTAGGAATGGGCCGAAGATAGAACCTTGGTGAACGCCGCCGATATAGTTTGAGAAGAAAAAATCAAAATATTATATTTCACATATGCCTCTACCCATACCTATGAAACGTCAGAGGGCTTTGTTCTGAATTATGTTAAAACAGTAGTAAATAATTATAATTGGACTATACTTGACATTTTTACCTAAATAATATGAGCTATTTCCATGGACGCATGTTTTAAGTTTAAACCAAAATTAGATCTCTTACAATTGCAAAACTCAAAATTTTTTGCAATTTATTTTCTTTCTAAGTTATATTGGTAAGTACCGTTTAGCTAATATTGCTCTCTATTAATATATATAACTGTTTGTTATAGCTAATTCATATTATTCATTTATTTAATACTTCACTTCACAGGATTAGAATGCGGTAGACATTTTTTTTCTTATTCAGTATTTTGTTTTACATGGATTTAATTCTCCACACCCCATGTTGCCTAAACATTATTTGTTCTTCTTTCTCGTATCTGATAGATGTTCCGTCTTTACTTATAATTTTCGTAAACCATAAGTTCATAAGTCTTACCTGTAGTATTCCCGGTCATCTCAATGATACATTTGCTTTCCCGGCCAATCTCCCGGGAGTTGAAAGGGCGAACCCTGACGGCCACCTTTACCGACGACATGGCGGCTGTGGCTTCTTGCTCGCTCGTCACAACCACTAGTGCATCGGTACGGGGCCGGATTTACAACTGGAACAAAGGACCAAAGTTAGAATATGGTGTAAATATAACAAAAAAAAAAATTGGTAGGTGTGATGAAAAGAGTGCTGCATTTCGTCGAGTTACAGGCTTCTGGATTCTGCTACATCGGGTTTTATATCCCTATGGGGTATGTTGATACTCTACAACTTGGAGAAAGACCACCGCGGACCTTTGGACCAAAAACTTATGAGCTTAGATAGAGCTATATCTTCGGAATGACGTCGGGTGCATTGATCTGATACGAATGCAGTTCTTAAAGCCATGTCGAAACCATAAAAGGTAATTTATAAAAAAAAAAACATTTTCAAAAGTATTGGAATCGTCGTAAGTGTCGTAACGTATAAAGTGAAAAGGATCACAAAAATCCCTGAAAGTTAATTCATTTTCAAAGAACGGCGTTAAGAAAATCGCCATTTAATTTTATGATAACCCGAACAGCTTAATCTGATTGAAAATATTTTCTAAAGTATCGATCTAGTGTTCGTAGGTCATACGACTATTGACCTTAGGAGCGACTCAGGTCAATAGAGGCAGGTTCTAAGATTTGCAAAACTATAATTATATATAAATTCGACAAAACTTTAGGCACGTACTATAGTAACAACAAAGTTTTTAAAATCAGCTACTAGATAGAAGTTATGCATTCATGAATGGCTAATGGCGTAATGATTACAGCAATAGGGCTTTTGTTTTCATAACTAACTTAATCGGACCGATAAAAAAATATCGACTACAAAATCGATTAACAATTAAGTTGCAATTGAAATCAGGCCTTCTTTATTTAATGCTTTTATTGTTGAATTTAACCTAACGCGCCCTTTAGTCTCCGCCCTACTGTCATCGACCCGAGTATTCTGTATTAACTGTTTGACTTGATTGTATTTACTGTTTTCTGTGTCTGATTTTTATTTATTTATTAACAATTCGACGATCGGTTATAATGTTATAATAGAATAGCATCTGCATTATTAAAGTCTGAATTTGATTCTTTTCTAATAAAAGCTTCAGTTATTCCATTTTTATCAGAATTCATATTAAGTACCTAAACATTCACATTTTTTATATAAAGGGTCAGTATGAACACGCAAACGGTAAAGACGATAGTATTTTAGTCCAAAAATATAATTGAAATCATAAAGTAGAACACTAACATAGCTGTTAAAGCACTCAGTGTGTTATCTTCTATAACAATCTAGAACAAAGAGGTAGGTACAGCTAGATTTTGGGTTTTAGTGGCATCTTGTTTTTTTTAAGATTTGTTTCTAGAAGCTACGATTGTTACGGATGTCAGGGAATAATCTTCTGATCGTTTAAATTTTATATTGTGCCAATTACAATGAAGCATAATGTAATTCTGCACAAAGCCATGTAAATCATATCAAAGTTAAAGACGGTTATCAAAAGGACCAAAAGCGAACAACGTTTAAACACAATTCCTCATGAAACCGAGAACTACGCATTAAATGGTCCTAAGATCCGGTTCAAAGACGTTGAAAATAAAATAAAAATGTCGACAATGACAAGAAGTATTCGCTTAAAGGAGGAATAAAAGTCGTGGCATAATGAGGTTGTCGCATGGGAGGGTCGTTGGAAGGCAAATGCTAACTCCTCCAGGCGATTTCACAAGCAATAACAATTATGCAACGTTCTGGAATTACTGGAAATGGTTCCGTGACGTCATTGAGACGTTGCCGCTAATGGCATTCGAGATTCAAAACTGTTTGTAGTAAGGGGTGATCGATCAGTGAAGTTATAATTTTGAAATACGTGCTTCTGGTTCTTATTGTCATATTTTTCTGTGACGAATTTTATAGGGTCGCTTATCGTTTTGGGATGTTTAATTAAGCGAATTAGTGTTGACGAAATGATAATATTTTAGAATTTGTTATCAACTTAAAAGTCAGCTCTGATAGTAATAACAAATGTGAATAAATATTTTTTGATCTTTTATCTTGCAATTATTTGCTCGATATTCCTTCTTTTTTTTTTTTCAAAACGTGACAACACCTTGAACACATGAAAACTTGAATAGAATAGAATTATGTTTATTCAAGTATCATATAACTCAAAATGATTAGTAAGACTTACAACTATATTAGTAAGAACAGACACTTCACAAAAACAAACAAATGGTAGTGGATCACTTTTTGTGGCAACCCATGTGAGATGGCACAACAGCGACCCACGAAAACACAGTCTAGACGACTTGAAATCATGCTTAGGATACCTGCGTACCATTACCATGGAAGCGCACCTTTTGCGCATGGTTGAATGAAGGCTGCATGAAATGATGTAATTTACATTATTGATTTTCATTTCAGCAAGTTATTTCCTAAAAAACCTTTCCAATGTTTAAAGTTACCACCTTTCATACGTTAATTGACATTTAATGACACTATAATCGATTTACGAACCTCCAGACACCATTATGTTTTTGATGACGTTCTTATGAGAATGGTTCCATTACGGTTTATTTTTTGCGCGTTCGACGTTCAAATCTAACTGCCGTTTAATTACCGAACGTCACGGCTCGCGCATGGGCTGTGACCGTTGCGCGTGCGTCTCAGCTGATCCGTTTTTTGCCCTACAATAGCATTAAGTAGAGTATTGTGTTAGTATGACTAATGTCAGGTTATTTACGTCTACGAATGATTTGGTAATCATGTTGTAAGAATAGAAAACTTAGAAAAACTGATTTTTACATAACAACTGTGCGTAGTTTGTGCTTAATGCTCGATACGCTTTGTGTTAGCATTATGCGTTCAATTAATTATAAGAATCCATCAATCAGCTACTTCTAAATAAATCAGAATAATGAAATTGTCTTGATTTGGTAGGGTTGTTTTTATTTAATGCAATTATTAGAAGAAAAAATACAATTAAGTATGTAAGTATAATGATTTATTTTGTTTTGGTGTAATCATTATTAGATATTTAATAAACATAGATTTTTTTATTATTAATCTTCCACTAAATATCAAAGATTGTGCAATGACTTGCAGTAAAATATTCAGCCAATTTAGTAAATAAATAAAAACCGTTACCTACTCTTTTGGTGTCTCCGATTATGTAATTATAAAACGCAGCACAAACAATTATTATAAAGAGCCGATTATATTCACTTGCACAATAGAACGATTTCACTTAAATGTCCCGGCGAAGTACTGGGCACAGTAACGTATGGAGTCATGACGTAGATCACTAAACTCACAGTTGCTCCCGCGAGCGCCGCGTACAAAATGGTGAATGTTTTCCTGAAAACGATCCTCGCGTGCTGTAATTGGCCGCGGTCGAGTGCGCGCCGAGCGTATCGAAAGCGTCGGCCACCACGGCCACTGCACTACCAACGCACTTACGTAACATCCACTGCAACCAACATCATCCAAAACCCTCAACTATCCTACAATCGTACGCGAGATCGAAGGGGCGGCCATGAAAAAACGTGTCGCAGAGATGACTCACCGCGCGCACTAGCGCCACCTACAACCCCCCGAGATCGCAGATCGGTATCCGGGAAAAGCACATCGGAAGCCTTTTAACCTTGGGCACTGCACTCGGCGCGATTACATGAGGCGTGAACGGATCCGCTACGGACTTACCCGAATCCCCGTGCGGTAGCGACCGATGGCGACGATTTGAAACGCGATTTCACAAGGTTTGTTTTCCCAAGAGCTGGTAGCTCGGTCAGGTAGCAGCGCCGGCCGACATGGCGCGTCGCGTTTGGTTCCGCGGTGCGACTGCGGCCGCCGGCCGACTCGCCGGAGAGGCCGCGGCGGAGCATGCGCGCTGCGCCCCCGCGCCTTCGATCTAACGCCGCCATGCGCGCACCGCTGACGCGCACCCTACACCGCAAATAACACAATCCTCACTAACCTGACTATTTCAACTGCCCGATAGCTGACCAAGCGTGTTCCAATTGACACTAATTGCCATTTAAAATGCCTACACCTCATATTATGACCTCACTAGCAAACATCAACGCTAACAGGAACCCTTTTGGAACGCAATCATATTAGTTAAGGTTCGTTGCAGTCTTCGTCTCCCCTTCACTCCCACATATGTAGTTATTTGCTCAAAAGCTTAGGGCGTGATGAATTATGGCAACGTCGTCTTAAATAAACATTTCATATTGACAAAGTACATTAAGGGTTACCTGGTATCTAATTGAAAATGCAAACAAGAGGAAAGGGCCAACCAAATCTGGAATGGAATTCGCTGAGATCATTCTAGGCACGTACGCTTTGATTCCAGTACTCTTGATCAACTTGATCGGTGACCTGTCATGAATTTTGATGCAAACAATTAAAACGAAGCAGTATTGTACGCTCGCAACATTAACTTCTTCAAATCAGCCCTGAAGTAAAACTCTACAATTATTGCGTGTACAATAATCACGTTATAAGAATGAAAAATAGAATGATCCTTATCAACACAAATTCCAAAAGGACGAAACAATAACAAATTAGTTTCAGGAAATTAATCAAGCCACAGAACACGGAAACAGGACGCCCAAAAACTAAATAATTCAGAACCCCCTCAACTCCCTCGAAAAGTCCGCTGACGCTAGTAGACACCATAAATCATTTCGTTGGCGAATCTTGGGTCAAAGGACTAGACAAACTGCGCACTTACACTGTGGAGCTGAACGGGCGGTGACGCAATTGAACGTATCGATTCGACTCACACCGATTTCTGGACCTGAGCTAAAATATTGCTAAAAAGACATATTTAATTGAGTCTTAGTATTAGAGACTAAGTTATAATTGAGAAATGTAACGGTTTTCAGTAGCTAAATGCACGCCTGCACTCTAAAAAGATGACGCATCGTCGCTTCAGGCGCCGACATCAAATGCATGTTCGTACATTCTCGAAAACTGTAACTCAGTAGAATTTTATTAAGCTACATTTACACTTTTATGGGAATAAAAAAAATTCAGAGATAGAAAAAAAAAAGTTATTATATGATTAAGGCAATATTGTGGGTTTTGGTGTAAATAATAACATAACATAACATCAAGCCTGTAATCCCCGAAGGGTTAGGCATAGGTGTACCTATAGCACAGCCATATTTCGCCTGCTATGTTTAAGTCCCACAGGCGGGGCGAACCTAAAGTGTAAATAATGCACGTTACAATTAGGAATAGGGGATGACCGAAAAACGATAATTGGACTGTATGAATGGCGGGTGAATAATGAATTGACGACGACCCCAAATAAATTGGGATAAAGGAAATATGACAATTAACTTTGTACTGACTTTCGTATAATGCACAAAGACATTTAATACCTTCTATCCAATACAATTAATGACTATCAATAGCATCTATTGACATTACTGCTTCCATATTAGGCGGAATGCCTTCTGGGCACGCATCACAACGTAACGCAGTAATAAAAGATGTTTATGAAGGGCCCTTACCATGGGTCACCTCCCTTTGAAGACCTTTTTTATGTTATTGGTTTTATGCAATATTATTCCTATAGATTTCTTCTTGACTTTTGGGTTCGGGACGATAAAGGCTTCTACATACCAGCGCGACTTGTCGCGCGACGCGACACGGCACAAAGGCCCCGCGTGTCGCGGGACGAGCGGTGCCTTTGTGTCGCGTCGCGTCGCGCGACAAGTCGCCCCGGTATGTAGAAGCTTTAAAATGTCAAGACCAATCTAGATCGTCGCGACGGAATTGTGTCAACAAATCATGTATAGTAAAAATAATTATGTGTGGCATATATTTTTTTGGTTTATGCTCGAGTGATAAATTACCAAACCGTCTTTTGTTTATGCTTGTGTGGTATATTGCCATCCTTTTGTTGTGGAGTTATTCATTGAAACTGAAACATGGTATGAACTAATAAAACCCCAAAACGACAACATTTCAAATATTTAAAACCGAAACTTTCCACATTTTGACGGTTAACCTTTTCAGTAAATGGTGGTTAAATCTGTACACGCGGACTCAACAACGCGTGGGAGTATTTTACGAGTACATCAAACAGTCTTCAAATTCCCTGTCTACCCGCGGATTTTCAATGTCAACGCATTTAAGGAAAAAAATGTCCCTTTATTTTGGTTTAATGGACCAAAAGGTTAGTTACGTAGTTGTTAGAGTACATCAAGGCTTTTTTCATTATCAACATGAGATTTAAACGGTTTTCCCAATTTATTTTCTTTGTGCTCCTGAAGCTGTGTTTATCTTTATCTATTTTTGTTGGACACAATACGTGTGGATTTTATTTTTGCCTTAGAAAATTATCATGAGAATATTACATGTTTTTATGGACAAGAATTTCTAGAAATATTGGCAAACTGGCATCAAGTTGAGACGATTAAGGTCTTTGAAACGTAGTTAATCTTCTTAAATAAGGTAAAGAGAGTAAAAGTGTATGAGAAGTAAAATAAGAAAACAATGCGCTAAAACGGGCCCAAGATGTGAGGGTCGTGAATTGGGTTAACGGGAGCATTCAATCTTAATCTGACGCAGGCTAAGCTGTTCAATCACGCAAGACCCATTTACTAAAGAATACACGGCTCAAAATTAAAACGTTTATAAACAACAACCTTTTAAAATGTGTTGTTGAGTGTAAAAGTCTTGGGATCAGGGCAGTCAAAGGAATACCAAAAAAATCAAAATAAATTATAATTATAGGTAGGTTTTTTTAATTAATTGCTACGGGGTGCAAGAACGATACTAATGCCTAAAATATGATTTATATAATTTTATATCAGACCGAGCGAGCGAAGCGTTTCTGCTTCACGTCTGGCAAAAGCTTTCCACTCCTCGCTTTGTACTCCTCTACAGCATAGCAATTCACAACCATTCGACAAGTTGTCGTATCGAAAATTACACATTTTCAATAATGATTTACCTTGCCCAAATCAAATCAAATAGCTGTCGAAAGAATGGCAAATTCAAATTCTTTATTGCATTCATTTGTGTAAGTACATTTAGTTGTTACAATTTAAGCGGCGGGTTGTTTATTAGGCGGTCGTCTATTTGATTTAAGCTGACAAAACTTAAGTGTTTTGGTTATGTGAACAGCCTTTAGAGGACTCCTTTGATAACATTGATGTATGCTCGATTCGGTACGGAACCGTGTCGAACGCTTGTGAATAGCTATGCAGGTCGTATTCTACAACCGATCTGGACGAAACTTGGTATACAGGTTTTACGACTTGATAGATTTTTTTTGCCGTCGGGGATTTTTGATTGGAGGGGTACTTCGTCCAAACAGGGGCAAAAAGGGGCTACTGGATATCTCCGCCTTATGAGATCCGATTTCTATGGTTATTTTTTATTTAAAAGGTAGTAGGTAACTTTAAGCTGGTTTCATAGAAATTCGGTGAAGATCTGATGAGGATCTTCGGCGTGCAGTGCAGAATAGCTCCTCAAAGTGCAGTAAATTGCTCACTTTTAGATTTCATTTTTTAAATGAAATATTAAAAAAACCGGCCAAGTGCGTGTCGAACCACGCACAATGAAGGGTTCCGTAGTTGGGATGAATTTATCCCAAGAACAAACTTAACATTGTAGTTGAAAAACATGTATATAAAATTCATAAAACAAGCCCTTCCATTTGTTATGTCACACGGTACAGTCAGCAAAACTTTATTTTTTATTTTCTAAGTTGCCCCCCAAAAGTGATCTCTATTTGCAAAATAAATTTATTTACGTAACACGTCCGTATTTGGGTCACAGAAGTTCATAAGTGTGCCAAATTTCAACTTAATCGGTCCAGTAGATTCGGAGGAAATCAGCTGTGTCAGACGGACACACGAGTGAACCTATAAGGGTTCCTTTTTTCCTCTTGAGGTACGGAACCCTAAAAATGTAAAATTATATGAGTTGAAATGCTTAAACAAATTAAATGCCTAATAATAATAAAAAAATCGCTCTAGTACAACAAAACTATTATCTTAGTACACATAAACAGTTAAGAAAATGTTTCAAAGATAATAAAGAGGGCTTATGAATTAAGAAGCAAGTCTTAGCTATTTTCAAGTGTTTTATGAATGATAAATTAGTATTACGGTTAGTTAGAATCAACGTTAATATTCATTATACTTAGGTAAACGACCCTCCAAACGACGATAAAGTTCTGAATACTGAAATTCATTCAAGAATCTATTTTTAATTTTTATTTAAAGCATTTCATAACTTATGGCGGATATCACTAATGAAACTGACGCGATTAGCACATCTAAATCGCGTTCAAGAAAGAAAAGAAAGAAAATACATTTATTTAGCACAGACTTAGTGCCAATTTCACCAATCAAACTGAACGCGATCAGCACATCTAAACCGAGTTCAAGAGCTGTCAGTGTCAATACTACAAAGAAAATAATGACAGTGACAGCTCTTAAACGTAGTTTATGTGCTGATCACGTTCAGTTTTCATTGGTGTAATTCGCCCTAAAAGGCACACAACACATTATATTACCTATATTACAAAAAACAGAAAACAAATAAAAAGTGTAAAACGATTAAGATATTTGCAAGAATGTGTGCCAAAAAGGCCCAGTTCAGCATAAGCCGAACAGCTGAGCTGTCAGTGTCATCACTTTGGTGGAATATTGACACTGACAGCTGTTGAACGCAGTTTAGATGTGCTAATCGCGTTCAGTTTCATTGGTGAAATTGGCACTTAGTCTTTGAGATAAGTATTTGTAAAAATTGCAGATAAATATTAGACTTTAATACAATAATATTTTAAACCTATCGTAATCCGTTGGCCTTCGCAAAAGCCTTAAACTTTTATTATTTTTACCTTGTTTCTCGTACCTACATTAAAAGTATTTACTCTGAAACAATTTTAAAATTGTTCAATTGCTTTAGAAACTTCAAACTATTACAACCATAGCTATAATAACGCAGATACTTCGATCACATAAATCAGGAATTACGTTTTTATAGACTATAATTAAAATGTCCAGTTACAAACAGCAACAGACGGTCTTCCTTGCCCACGACAAGACAATAATAGACTGCAATACGTCATTAGTGTGCGTATCAAGTATTTCCATGATCATATGGCCTGAAAAGTCCTTCAGAGTATTTTAACTAAAAATTCAAATCAGAATTACGAACTATTACCACGCATTGTTTTTGTTTTATCTGTCTGACTGTGTGTTCCGACTAATCTCAGAAATGACTGGACCGATTTTGACGGGACTTTTACTGGAAGATAGCTGATACTTTTATTGTTCAAAGACCTACGCGAGCGAAGCCGCAGGCAGCAGCTAGTTTATTATATTAAAGTATACTAACAGGTACCCGGCGCGTTGCTGCCGAGCCTATAACCTTCGCGCCAGTGCAAGCAATACATTGACAAAGCTTTATCGCAATCGGATTAACGATATGGCAACTCATAAAATACGAACAAACTAACATTGAGTTTTATAAATAGGAATAAAGCGTAAAAAAACCAAAACATTATTGATCTGTAATCTTTACCTATACTACACCAATACACTACAAGAACATATTTCCGTTGTCTGATTGCGTCGTTGCACCACCCTGAGGGGTTGTGGAACAAATATTGGTATGAAATTGAAGTACCGCCAACCCCCGCACTCCTCAATGGGATTCAAACTTTCATGGAATGAAATACTTTCAAGTTTTTGGGAAATAGAAATGTAAAACGTTCCCATCCGATCGGGACATTCGATAACCCAAATATTTGATGATGCGAAATTCTACAGGAAGAGTACGACTAAAAGAAAAGGTCAAAGATTATTATTTTTTACATTTTTATAAAAAGTCGCTGTGCTGCCTAAAAAAAAATTCAAAAAATGTTTGAGAATGTGCAAATAGCGTGCTTTCATATGATACCCCACATGCCCTAGTAGCCCCACTTCTCATTTTTAAGACCCCCTTTCAGTCCCTTTTGCAAAAAAGATATATTTTTTAATGTCTTTCTTGTTCGCAAAATAGTTGGGCAAACGTCATCTAAAACTATTCTTTTCAAGTTGATATCATTAGCAGTTCTTGAGATATCCAGGTGTGTCAGACAGACAGACAGACTTAGTCGCACCATAAGGGTTCCTTTTTACCATTTTGGTTCGGAACCCTAAAAACAGCCAAGTGCGTGTCGAAATGAAGGGTATTCCGTAGTTGGGATAAATAAATTCCAAGAACAAACATTGTAGTTGAAAAGCATGTTCTCCCATACATTCTAAGCGCAAATAAAAGTTTGCACGCACAATATTGAGAGATTTACCATGTTATTTTAAGACCATAGACTTCTTATAGGTTTTCCTGTAATCTATAAGTACAGAACTAATTTCCGTATTTTTTGTCTTAAATAACTTTGAAACTATTAAATAAAATGAGTTTCTCACAGCAAGCACTTTGAGTTGATGTGTCACACGGTACAGTCTACAAAACGTTTTCTATTCGCCTCCCAAAAGTAATCGCTATATTCAAAATTTATTTATTTACGTTACGCGTCCGTGTTAGAATCACAGAAGTTCATATATGTACATATTTTCAACTAAATCGGTCCATTATATTCGGAGCAAATTGGCTGTGATACACAGACAGACAGACACACGCGTAATCCTATAGGGGTCTGTTTTTTCATTTCTGAACCTTAAAAATAACACGAATAAGGACATCTGTCTGCGTATCAGCATTTCTTCCTCTATTAACATTTTCAGGCCTTGTGTACGAAAATTTAATCTAAAAACAATAAAACAAAAATGCAATTAAAATTGTGGAGTCACGCCTTCGCATGTTGAAAGCCTATTACGAAACCAAAGCAATTAAAACAACGTCCAACGGAATACTCGTGTAAATTCATCTGAAACGCTATATTTAGAACTCAGAATAAGTTTTATTGAAGTTCCATCGGAAACTTTTCAAAGAAAGTCCTTTTTGCTGGTGTAGAACAGCTATACTTAGAACTCAGAATAAGGTTTATTGCAGTTAATTTATTAAACAGAAGAGAAAAATATGAACACAGATTCTGTAACTTTAGATTGAAATAAGGTAACTTTTCCTGCAACCCCGAAAAGTTACGTAAAATGATTATCAACAATGATGACCTTTAGATGCGTTATCTGCGCTCAAGAATGGTAAGTAAATGCCAGGCAATTGCCTGACATTTCCAATAATAATAATTATTATTACGGACGCGCCAATGAACATGCAGCAGCTAGTGACGTAACTAAATATGTATGTTGCATCTCTTTCTAACAGCAGATATCGGTATAGGTCTTTCCTTTTCTTCACGCGCTGTATGAGTGTATGCAAGCAAGTATGTAGCTACAATCATGGCTTACGCTGTTTTTGAGTGCACTGATGTTCGTGTATGACGCGTCTATTTATAATACGTCATTGATTATCAATAGATCTAGTCAATAAACACTGGGATGAAATTCGTTTGGATAACATGATTGTGGTCAATGATTTAGTAAAAAGCTCTACTCAACATTCGATGTTCAAAAACGGCACTATGTCGCACTATTAGATGACACGTGAAAGTAGGACGACATGTCGTAATTATGGGGAGCGAAAAAGGGACGACGAATAAAATGTGGCTAATTAGCGAAGTTGTGGAAAACTTCGCTTAATCATTGATATTTGAAGTAAAAAGAGGTAGAAAATCCTTTCTACCTCTTTTTACTTCAAATATCAATGATTAAGCATCGTTGTTTGTGGTAGCTTCTGTCAATATTAGGTAGGTACTTACATACATTACATTTCCGTATATTTTATTTTTTTAAGCAATTAACATTACAAACAGCAAATAAGTTCACTATTTCAACACAAGCATACACAATTTGCTCTACATTCTGGAATTTCTTATTAGGTGCGAAAATGTTCACGTACTCTTGAATACAAGAAGCTTAATTAAATGACAGTTTTCTAGCTGGGAGGTCCATGCATCTACGCTGGTGGCTGTTCCCGTCCAAGTGACGTTGTTGTGCCATAACCCACTGCTTCGGGCATCGCCCACGTTCACAATATATTATTAACGTGCCGTTCTTCAATATATTTTTCTTGGTCTTTCCGTCGAAGAAAAGTTGAACTCTAACCCCCTTATTACAAAACAAGGTTTATCTTCAGACCCAGGTTTAAAATATGGAGCCATTATTGAATTTCGAACTTTATTCCGGCTATGGTAAAGTTTCTAAACACAAAACTGTCAACTTAGTAACGAACTAAGTTTTCAATTTTGTATAAAGAACGGTATTTCAATCACAGTTATGTTCTTATTACAAAAACTGGCTCCATGGTTTAAGCCATGTCAAAATATAGATCTTGTTTTGTAATAAGGCGGTAAATGTTCTTCAGCATTTTAAATATTCTGTTTGAAATGCGACCTGCGGCCTAAACCTACCTAGTAATTCTAGTCAGGCACGCTGACTAGAATTACTAGGTAGGTTTAGGTATCGATTTAATTTCAAAACTCGATTAATTCGTTGGTAGTTTAACCGAAATCAGTATAATTCAAACTGGGGTCATTCGAGATGGTTCTTTTGCCCAACAAAGAGAACAAATGTAAACCTAATCGAACCATGGTTGCAGCTACTTGAAAAGTTTTCGTCTACAGAGAATTGAGGTGTTCTTCAGCAGTTTTTTGCCTAAAACTTCACCCTGTTTGTGTGGTCTAGCAAGTTTGCAGTTTGCTTCCGAAGGTAATCCCCGCAAGACGAGAACAGATCGTTAAAACAGCTTTATTTTGTAGAACGGCTTTTGAAGGAACACGGTGGGTTTTAGTCAGTAAAAGTCTGACACTCCCTCTCGCTCCGCCCAGAGCGGGAGAAGTTATTTGATGATTTCCCACCCAAAAAAAAAGAAAAAAAAAAAAAAATATGTAGTTGAATTTTATTTTTATGGTCTAGAAGTCAGCCATGTTCCTAGTTCAAATCCACACGAGCAGATTCCGACACAAAACTTCGTCTACAATATGTATACTTCCTATACTTCGGAATACTTCCATATTCAGTAAGAAATTCAGAAACAACAATTCTCAGAAAATATATTTTAAGGGATCAATACAGTTTCGTGTTACATTTCTGGAAGATTGACAAAGACAAATAGCGGAGCGACCTTACGAGGTCTATAGGGGCCCAAGTTCACGTTTCTTACATGAATATACCTATAACAAACGGTAGGAACAGTTCAATTTGCAAATAAGGCTTTAATTAGATACAAACGGGTTTGCCGCTTCAATTAGGGAACTATTTAGTTGCTCCTACGCCTGTGGGACTACGTTCACGTATCTAAGGATCTTAGTAACTGTTGCGGGGTTATTCATAGGCCTGACGTTACACAACAAGGCTTAAAGTTTTCAGACCTACATAAGTTAGTCGTCACTGTATTCATAGTCTTGTGTATCGTTATTAAAGTAATAATTTCATCTCGTAGAGTGCTGACATGGAAGCTCACAAAGGAAATTATGCGAGAAATTAAATTGTGGGCTACGTTAGGTTCAGGGATTTATTAAAATACAAGACAAAGTGTTATACGTGAAAGGCATTACCCTACTTTATTTAATTACTGTCTCATAAACAATTTATAAGGCTTTGCTCGTGTAGCTGCTTAAAGTACAGCACTTTTTACTCAATTGTATGGCCCTTTTATTCCCAGCAGTATTAATACCTGTAATTTCTTAAGTTTCATACAAACGTTATACCAAACTCATTTGTAAATCAAACATATTCTTGAGGTAGTGTGGCTTTATTCCGATTGGAATACAGAATATCTAGGTTCCCAAATATATATTTTGAATGCACACTGATTTAAACAAGAGTTATGAGAAAAATAAGTTTTGTATAGAAATTTTAAATTCCTCATATCTCGTCTTTATATCATTGTCCTTTCAAAATATATGTTTGGGAAGATAGATATTCTGTAATCTAATCGAATTAAATACACTCTACTTTAAGAATATGTTTGATTTACAAATTATTTTGGTATTACGTTTGTATCAACTACGCAGGCCCCTTATGCAGCGTTCTGAAGTTTTAAGGTACAGTATTTTTTACGTTTCTATCTAATAAGAGGACTTATTTTTAGTCTCTTTACTGAGATGTCTTGGGCGGGCAGACGTCTCCAGCCCACCTCATGAATATTTTAATATTTAACACTGGCGATAGTCTTGTCGAAGGGTTACGGGTCGGCTTGTTTGTGCACACGCTACACATCAAAGATGTCGATGACGTCAGCACGCGAGCTTATTGATCTTGTTTTAATTCGTCAGATTTTGTGGTGACACTTTGGGGATATTTGCAAGGCCTTGCGAGATAGAACAAAATTTTCTGAGGATTTTTAGAGAAACGTGAGTTCTTATTAGTCTTAATAAATAAGCTTGAACATAATTGTTGAAAATTACTTAAAGAAAATTAATGTGTAGTATAATTATTCAGATTTAGAAAAAAAAATCTGATGAATTTTCTGAGCATCAAAATTAAAACTCAAAAACGCCGTAACAAATTAACAATAAAACATCTAAATAGCTCCTGTCACAATAAACACCTAAACAAAACACGAACTTAACGAATTACCTAAACAACTCAAAAATACAAATAAGTGACTTAACCCTTTTGCCCTTAATATCACAAAATAAACGTTAATGTAAACCGCGTTTTAACCAAAGTAGTGCAACTTATCGTCGGGATCTAATCGAGCTGTATTAGATCCGCGTTTGCTTGAGTATGCTGAATCATGTTCCGATTTATTTTAATGGTAAAAAACGAACAAATTAATCTACGTGAGCGATCAAAAAGCGACGAGTACACAGACAGAGCAGAGACGCCTCGACGATCGCTGCTAGAGGCGGCACTGTCGACACATTCCATATAAGCCAAGCGCGTCACCGTGTTAACTCGCACTATAATACGTTCATTATAACTTGACGCGTGACGCGATTGGTAGCACTGAATTTTGCAGTCTTAGTTTCAATACTAATAGAGTTCAAAATGGCGACTGACGAAGACAACTACATAACTGCAAAATTCAGTGCTACCCACAGATTTAGAGTAGGCTAGACTAGATACCGCATGTTCATTAGATAGTATGAAAACCGAGCGTGTCAACTTTTTTATACCTACGATGACGTCACCCTAGCCATTTAGTCATGTGCTCGTCATTCATCATCATCATTTCAGCCGAAAAGACGTCCACTGCTGGCCATAGGCCTCCCCTAAAGGGGGGGTTTGCCATAATTAAAAAAAAAAAACTCTAGTAAGTCCCTTAGTCGCCTTTTACGACATCCACGGGAAGAAATAGGATGGTGCTATTCTTTACGTCCAGCACCACACGGAATAATTTAATGGGTAGCATTAGATGTGCTCCTCGTAAACAGAATCATTTCAATCGTTAAGCGCATCTGTGAGCTAATAGACTTCGTCAGGAGTGGACGTGCGTTGACATTTTTTTCATTTTACATGCAATAGGAAGTCGCAAGAATGCGCGAAGTTTGTGCTGAGCACAAACTTCGGGGCACGCTTGGTCGGACGACTTGTGGCATCTAGCCTACTCTTAATCTGTGGTGCTACCAATCGCGTCACGCGTCAAATTATAGTGAATGCTATATACGACACAAATTACGTATAGAAACTCACAGCATCGAATGGCGGTCCGTGATAGAAGTTGTGCGCTCAAAGCACTTTCTGCACCACGAATTTATTAGTATTGCCTTCTCTAGACGCTTCAGAAAAATCCGTGCTCTGTGAGTATACAGTTTTTGTGCTTAAAAATGTTCTGTTGAACCGTATCTCAAACTTACTCAATAGATTCCTGACATAAGTACTGATGACACTTTTATTATGATGTTTTTATGACAGTGAATTTTACAGTTAAGATCGGTGTTCTTGCGTCAAAATGGTTAACGTTACTTTTTAGCTCACAAAAACTTTGTATTTATATATCAAAACATCGTGTTTGTCTTTCCTGACCATCCACGCCATGCCTGGTAGATATCGCTATTTGCTTCTGTCTCTTTCACGTTTAATCAGAGAGAAAAAGATAGCAAAGGCCCAAATTAAGTGTAAGTGGCACATTAAGCTCTCTCTCGCATAGTGTCACGGCATTATGCTGAGAGATTGCCGTTTTACGTAGATGTGACGCATATTTTTCCAAACTTGTTGTTTTTGTGTGCTTTATTCGTTTATTCTTTATGCGTTACATTAATTAGTAAAAATAAATATATTTTCTTTCTTTTCTCAATAAATGTGGCCTCCTACTACTGGGCCCAGTACAGATGTACCATCGATTAGAGAAGAAGAAGATTGTATATATATATGGCATATCTATTCATACACGAAATCTCTTAAGAGGTCATTGTACATCATTATGAACAACTTTCACTATGAGAACAAAGTTGAAATCGTGAAAAAAAAAAACAAAATCAAAATCAACAACAAAAAACAACACTGTTCCCTACATTTTGACGAGCTAAGCGTACATAAATTTAGGGAACAGCTGATTTTTTTTCGTGATTTCAGGTTTGGTCCCATAGTAAAAGTTGTTCATAATGATGAGTACAATATGACCCCTTAAGAGATTTCATGTATGAATAGATTCACCTTATATAACCTTAGGATTTACAATAAAGCATTTTCTATCATATTTATAACATGGTCAAGTTCTAAGTATTTTCCCATACCTACTATCGCACAGTTTTTGCAAGCTTTCACAGCATCCGGTTTTCATCCCGGAACCCGTTTAGCAGTTCAACGACCCGTCTCAAGTCAAACAAGTTCACAACATGACATCGCCAAGAAATTTTCGGGCATTAAACTTACAGGGAGATAATCGAAACGGATTACCCGAGTTCCTTCACCCAAACAGGATAATGGAAAGTATAACGACAATGACGTAATCCGACAAAATAATTTCGTTTATTTTATTTACTGTTATATTATTGTAAGATGTTTGAGGAAAAAAGGACTTTTACGAGCGACAATATAAATATGTATTTGTGTGTCAAAAAGTTCGTTGTTGTCTGATTTTCCTTTTGGATAAACTTGGCTCTTAACTCTTTTGTTGGGCTAGTGTAAACGACGGCCATTTTTTTTCTATCGTATATTATGTTATATCTTTAAAGTCTCTTATAACGCCTTACACGTTATGAAATAGGAAACTAGTTCTAAAAATATAAAAATATCTCTTAAGTATTTTACTGAACCCACTTCTAAAATAAACATTTTTATTGTAACTCTAACCCCATTTTATTCAGTTATTTTGAACACTCACCAGCTATACTGCCATTAAACCACATATTTTACATCAAAAAGTCCGGTCCTTTCGTACGAGTTCGAATAAAAATATCAATAAAAATGTCGCAGCAAAACGAGTAGATCCACTGACAATTGTACTCTTCGTAATAAAAAGATACATGAACCATCCAGTTCCCAAGACTTGTAGATGGCAGTCCCCCTTGGTTTGGGGATCGTTGTACCACGGGGCAATGGCCATTTGTCCCACAGACGTTAACGATCTCTCTCGATGCGTCAGGCGATTAGTTTATATTAGAGCCATTAGTGGAAGGTGTTGGATTAAGGCTAATAAAAGACATTTGGGTAAATTATTTGAATTCCAGGATTTAAATTAGATAGGAAAACTATATCCGTATAAAAAACTAAAGGTTTGCTTCTACACGAGTCTTGTCACTTGAATTAAACAATTTTTTTTTATTTGGGAGAATGTCGTGATTTTTTGTGCAAATTCGTACATACGCATTAATTGAAAAATTACTTCGCCCGCAATTCTTATGTAAGCAAAATAACTAATAAGTAATGAAAACTTGGCCGGGTTTTTTTTGGTATATAGGTCCTTTGTATTTTTCACTTTTTAAGTGAGGTAGCTACCCCACACAAATTCGAATACCACTACCTGCTGTGTAAATAACAATGCCAGGAAGATATTATAGCATCATCCACATAAACTAAGTGAGCAAAATATGTAGAATTGAAGCTAACTCAAAAACGAACCAAGTAAAGTTAATAAAATTTACGAGTATATGGGACCACCATGCAAGCTTCCTCCAACAAATGAAAAAAAAAGCCAAAATCGGTCCAAAATTGACGAATATATCGATGAAAATAAACATAAAAAAAATATGCTCATCCGTTCAGAAGCTATGATGCCACAGACAGAAACACAGATACACACTAAAAACTTATAACACCCCTCTTTTTCGTCGGGTGTTATAAATAAAACTTCCAGACGAACATAGAACCTTTTATGAAGTCGGTTAAAAATAAAACATTTACTCGTTATTAAAGTCGGTATTTCCAACACATTACTACGTTCCATGCCTCACATCACATGAGAGTAATATTTACAAAATGAATACATTACAGAAACAAAATAATTGCACACCGAAAACCTAAAACGAAAAACTTTGGGAATATCTCTTTTAATATAGCCACGCTAAAAGCCTTTAATTTCATGAAGTATAGAATTTGTTGAGCATACATATATTACAGTAAGTAAAGACTATGTAATTGGGTTACACAACAGTCTGCTGTGTGTGCGGGAGGGTCGGGTGGGACAAAGGTCACAGCATCGCGCAATCGATACGACCCAACATTCCCCACGATGCCGCGATGGGACGGGATGAAATCATTTCCCCACAAGATGGTTGAAGGACTGTCCGATATCACAGATTTGTTCAAAACGACCTTAGAAATTGGTGCATTAGTAATCTTTGTCGGATTTAACCTTACTTTGTGATAAAAGGAAACCCAGATAAGGTATTTTCCTTATTTGAATTGAACACATTTCCGTGTTTTATTTACGCGTAGGCATATTGATTTCCGGTCGTTGAATATCAATAAATACGAGTAGTATAAACAAAGTCAGTTTTCGGGTCTGTCTCTGTGACCGGTTAGATCTTCTAAAAAATCTTCTTAAAATTAAATAATGTATTTTGATGTGACTTTCACCATCATTTAGAGCATTTATTTCAGAAGGTTTATGTCTATGTATTCTATCTACAGTATTGTCTCTCCTTCCCCTTAATCCATTCCAAAGGTTGTCTTTAAAAGACCACTTTTACCGATAAGACCGCCCACTGTGTCACCCTATGTAAAATGTCTACATTTATATCTGTAATTGTTTATGGTGTACGTAATAAAGAGTAAGTATTCTATTCTCATACAAAAATAACTTAAATGTTTTGTGTTGTATATTTTAAGCTTGGTAACTAACATAATTCTTAAGTATACTAACAAAAATATGGATCACTTTGTGTAGAATAGAATAGAATAAAATACTCTCTCTCTCTCTCTCTTATATGTCTGACTTAAATAAATAAATTCAAATTCAAATATCTTTATTGTGGGCATATGTTTGTTACAAGGTCTTAACAATAAATTAAAGTTCCAATATGTCCTGCCTAATAGGCATACAATAATTATGTATTGGCATTAAATTTAAAATTAATTACATGTCAAAAGTTATTATAAATGTCAAAATATCAAAAAACAGTGAAATTAAAACATGGTCAACAAATCAATCAATAATTCAAGAAATCTTGGATTGTGTAGTATGCTTTAACAATTAAAAAGTTTCGTAATTTATTTTTAAATACTGGAAGTTAAATTAAATTAAATATAGCACAAAAATCTTAATTTTTTTATATTTCGCCATTGCACCCATACTATGCAGGGGTGGGTTGCTAGTACATACTAAATTGGAACACCAAAGTTCATTGACTTTTCCAAAAATCGATGCGGTAATTGCGTTGCACAAAATCAAAACCCAAAGAGCTACGCCAGTAAAACGACTTCTACGAAAACGCGTAGCGCATCTACGCACCTCGTAGACATGTGCTACGCCGTTCACATAGGCGCGGCCTGTTGCATCATCAATATTTTACTATACAGTATTATTTATTTATTTATCAGATAACACGATCCATTCCAAAAACCGATCGATTCTTTCCAAATTGGTGATGTTCTTCGGAAAGATCAGGTGCGTAGTACTCGCAACCGGCGTGCGTGTATGACTAGATGTATGAACGTAGGCGAAGCAAAAGGAGTATGTAAGGAGCGTCTTGCTACGCTCCTTACATTTCTGCCTACCCCCATGGGAAGAAGGCGTGAGTTTATGTATGTATGTATGTAAGATCCATTATTTTTAGTAACAACAGGAGCTTATAAACTATGTTAGTAGGTCAAGAATTTAAATATAAATAACAATTAAAAACATTTTATTTGAGCGTCCCAACCACGATGCTTACCCAGAGCGAGTGTATCGGACACTGGTATTTACCCGAAACAATCTTCAGAATGCCGTTGCTGCTTCCGCGTACAGCGACGACACACGCTTGCGTCTTATTGCGTAAAAGTCATCCGTACGCGCTTCGGAAAACATAGCGGACGCACTGCAGAACCGCGGCAACCGCAACAACATCCTGAAGACGTTATTGTATTGTACCACCACGAACGTTCCCGGACGACCTCTTTTCGCTCTTATGCCCATAGAAATAAGGTTGAAAAGTGGTCGACCGGGAACTTTCGCGGTGGTACATTGTTCGCGATATTAAGTTTTGAACCATAACTTCACGGCTGTAATTCCGAAGGTTTAGGCAGAGGTGTACCTATAGGACACCCACATTTCACCAGTTACGTTTAAGGTGGAGACTTCTGAAAATGATCAAAAATGTGGTTTTTTAAAGCATTGTATCTCTTAAACCGTAAATAATTTTTCCAAAACAAAAACAGTATAATATTTTCAAGTCTTTTGTGCATACGTTGATGGAACTCAAAACATAATTTAGCATAATTAAATACATCAAAAAAATCTTCAAAGACAACTCTTAATTATTTTTAAAAGCAGTTTATCCCTTCGTTAAGGCGACGATAACCGACTTTTAATGATTTTATACTGAAGATCACGTCTAAACGAGTAGTGTTAATTTATAGTAGTATTAAATTAGAGCATTTTCTCAATAACTTAATATGTGAATATTTTAGATTATGTTTATATTAATTACATAGTGAAATTAATTTGTAAAGTTATGTCTAACGCGGATAAAAAACTGAGAATGGCGCAAAATCTACAAAGCGTATTTTTCTGAAACCTTCACCAATTTAAAGGTAATTTAATTATTGATCCTTTAGTATACGCGTTTTATTAAAATACCTTTTGGTTTGTGTATAATAAATTAATAATGCGTCAAATTGGGGACAGCGCTCCTTGATGCGCGAGTCATATTACTGGCTGAGCGTACGATGCGTTGCGTAAGCTCAGTACAGAACACGCAAGCTAACCACTCAAAGTCACTGGCATATATCTCCGTCTTAACAGTTTTACAAATGCCAAACTGCATCCGTTGATGGATTCATTTTATATCTATATAATTTTATACGATTTTATTTGCATTTTTACGCCATACGTTGTGTCATCGCGCATCTCTTTCTTTTGTATGCAATCTGACAGTGATAGCGGTTTACCTGTTGTCGGCGTGTTAAGTCCTATGCAATAGGGGGCGAGCCTATTGCCATCAACCGGGCACAAAGGAAAACTCCGAGCTGCTACTGAGAAATTCCAGATGGAGGCTTTGAAATGAAACTAAATTAATACTAGAACACCGTGGGCGTGAACATAAGACGCCTCTAGCGAACTATAAAGTAGATCTTTCTCGAAAGATCTAGGAGATATTCAGCCTACTGTCTAGCCCATTATCAAGACAGTTAAAACTTTGTAATTGGCACGTTCACGGAATATAAGATGAGGTTTTATTGTATCGGAACATTTTGGCACTATAATATGTAATGGAACGTGAAGCTATGTATTGTTCAATTAAGAAAGTAATTATGTTACTACTTTTAAGTAAGATGTTTGCTGTTAACATAAATTGCGAAAGATTTCAAGAGGTACATAATTATTCATAACAGTTCTACTTTCTTGAATACACAAAGAAAAAATATTTTCAATCATTTAGCCGTCTCAAATTTCGTAGTAAAATAAAGAGCTTACATTAGGTAATTGGAAACAATCTTACATAGAATAGCTCGTTACGTTACTAGGCATTATTCCCAGAAATATAATAATTCTCAGAATCCTTTAGAAAGTAACGTTTCGTCATAAAATATAACCCTTTTGTGTTAGTTTATAAAACTTTGCGCTACTCCGTTTGTAAATAGCTGTCGACTCGCAAAAAGTTAAATTAAATTCTAAACAAAATATAAATTATGTGCGTCAACAATCCTTTCAGTTACCTACGTAATAGACTACGTTTCAGTTGCCTGAAATAGCTACGTTACATGATATGCGAGTCCATTGAAAGCCGTTAGTGAACTCTGACATTTCACAGATTTCAGCCGGGACCCAGAGGGGGTGACAAAGGGAAGGGCCGACAAGGGACGCAAAGCGCGGATCATTCAAAGCGACACGTTATACACCGTGGCATTTGAGTCGTCTTACAACGGCCTTCATATATCCAATGACTACTAATCATTCATGAAAGTAAAAGATTTTTTTTTTATATTATTTATTTTTTGGCATGATGTAGTTTGAAACATCCTGTTACGAACGCGGTGCGAGCCTTGCGTTCCAAGGGCGGCGCGGAATGGAAAAAATTATTCAAATGTTAATTAAAAAAAAAAAAAAAAATTTTCGTTGTTTGTTAAGTGTGCAGCTAAAGGACGATGGTGAATTTTAATCGTATGATACAGATGTTTTTCTGGAATTCGGATAAAAATACCAATTGTTTTTTTTTATAATAATTAGCCTATTACATTTTTACGAATCAATGTTGCAGTGCAATGCAAATGTAGCAATCCGTGGATGGGTGACCACCTTTACATACCGAGACTACTCCGTGCCTCGGAAAGCACGTTAAGCCGATGGTCCTGTCATTCGTGGATATTTGAAAGTCGTTAGGAGTCGTCAGAAGCCCAAAAGTCTGATCTGACAACCAGTCTTACCAAAGGGTATCGTATTGCCGAGTTACTGGGTTGTGGAGGTCAGATAGGCAGCCGCTCCATGTAAAATACTGGTATTTAGCTGCATCCGGTTAGACTGGAAGCTGACCCCGACATAGGCTAGACAGATCATGTTTTTACGAAGCAGTGGTTAGGTTTAGGTATCGAAAAGTTTATAGTAAATCAATTTTTCCATTTCCATCCTTCTCCGGGGGCTCCGAAGCGATAATCCGAAGTATCGGCCGAATGTTCGGCTGTTTATTAACTTCCAAAGTTTCCTTTTTAGGGTTCCGTACCAAAATGGTAAAAAGGAACCCTTATGGTGAGACTAAGTCTGTCTGTTTGTCTGTCTGTCACACCTGGATATCTCAAGAACTGCTAATGATATCAACTTGAAAAAAATAGTTTTAGATGACGTTTGCCCAACTATTTTGCGAACAAGAAAGACAAAAAAAAAAACTTTTTTGCAAAAGAGACTGAAAGGGGGTCTTAAAAATTTGAAGTGGGGCTACTAGAGCATGTGGGATATCATATGCAAGAACGCTATTTGCACATTCTCAAACATTTTTTAATTTTTTTTTAGGCAGCATAGTTTCGGACTTTGGATGAAAAATGTAAAAAAAATACCGTTCCCCCCCTCCTTATCTCCGAAGTTTGCATAGATAAAAATCTGAAATTATTCTATGTGATAGAAGTTTATGTAAAGATTACAGAAAAAATAAAACGATGTCTCTAAATAAAATCAAAATCAAAAATATTTTTATTTCACATAAGCCTACATGGGCACTTATGAAACGTCAGAAGCTAGGTGCACGGTTCCAATTGGCCGTTTCCTATGGAGAAGAGCCGGCAAGAAACTCCACGGTCACTCTTTTAAAAAAATAAAATTGGCTTTTACAATGTTTTCAAATTACAGTGTTATTAGGTATGAGAGGACAGCGTAGGCCCATCAAAAGTACCAGGAACTTAACAAAATAGAAAATGGTTTAAAGATCTACAGTCTAATTATCCTACAACGTCCTCACATTGACAAAAAAAAAACAATATAAAATATGATTAAAATAATAAAAGTTAGAATCTTGTTGAAATTTAAATTGTAGGTATAATAATGTCAAGTAAGAAAAACATTATGTCAGTGAAGTTTGTAAAAAAAAGATAAAATTAAATTAAAAAATTACTTCAATTAAATTAAAAAATAGCACAGTTTTTCAGAAATCATCAACATCTTATTTACGTACGGAGCCCTCGGTGCGCGAGTCCGACTCGCTCTTGACCGGTTTTTTTACTTTGAATCCTACCCGACTTCAAGTCATAATTTTTACTTTGGCATATTTTACTACTAGGGGACTATTGAAAAGTAAAGAAAGGGAGGGATGGGTTGCTAATGTCTTCGGACGAGGCTTCACTTACAGAGGTATAGCCACATTTCACCATTTACGTTTGAGTCTCATGTCATAGTGGGAGCCAATTAATGTGCTATATTTATATGCATGGCACAAAATCCGAGGCCTGTGGGTGGAATGTGCCCATGATGATGATGATTTTTACCCGACTGCCCCAAAAGGAGGGTTAAGTTTTTCGAGTGTATGTGTGTATGTATATTCCTTTGGCACGCGCTGTAGCCTTAACGGCTTAGCTGTACAATTTGTTCATAAATAACACTAAAAGCTAAAGAGCGTAGAGCGTTAAAACAAATTCTTACAAAAACCCCACTGCAAAAAAAAACTAAGTGAAAAGACGGAAACAAGATGAAAAGAAAAACGAGTATTCTTTAAGTACCAAAAATAAAAAAATGCAGTCGGAGCTCGGAGGCATCTAGGATGTCCGACTGTATTTATTTAATATCTTATTTATAATTATGTTTTTTTGCAGTGGCGTTTTACTGGCCAACAACATTTTACTAGAAACTTTTTTTTACTTAAAAAAAAACACATACTTATGAGTGGACAACGCGATGACAGTCCAGTGTAAACACGAGACACTAATCCGATGTCTCGACATACATCGGAGACATCCCTAATCTCACGAAGTTCCTTTACACGCTTCTGCGGGTTCAAATGAAAGCAATAAATAAACTGTAACCACAAGTTACGAGTTGTTTTCCACACCATTACGTTTAAAAGCTTAGATATCCCATCCCATTTGATTAGAGTAGGAGTAGGTACGTGAAAAAAAAAACAAGAATTTTTACTTTGATTCGTCGAAAGGAATTTTATGTAGTCTATTTTCGGTACGTTTTGTTGGAAATGCGATACAGCATTCAGCCATTTGCAAACGGCACATGTTGTGAATGGTATTCCGAATGAATAAATGTATGTTAAAAAAAAATGGTTGCTACATGGAAGCTTTATCAGTACAGCACGTCTTAAAAGTATTATTCTACATAGAAGATTATGGCTTAACCTTTTGACCGTAACAGTCACAAACAAAAGCCTAGACAATTTGTGCTCGGCACGCCAAGGAAACAACTCAACGAAGATGTAGTATCTTCGTTGAGTTGTTCTCTGCTTATAATACCAAAACTGTAACTAATTAAGTCTTTCACAAAATGCAAACAAATTTTTGGGATGAACCGTCGGTCAGTCTCAATTTAAAAAAAAAAACTCGTTACTGAGCAATCCGAATGGAAGCAGTTACTACTGCAGATTACAGGCCCTCGCAAACAGGCGCGACGCGACGACGGTAGAACAATTTCCATGAAGTTTTTATAGAAGCGCATTTCTCAAATTTTTTGACCTATTGAAACCACGAGAAAGTAACAAAAACATAAGTAACGAAATGAAGATATAAGATTTAAAAAAAAAATAGGGTTAAAAACCAACAGTTGAAACAAGTATTTTACATTGTTTTTAGACTATAACATACGTAGAGCTTCATAGAATGTAATGAAAATAAATGAGTTCAAAATCACTGCGGCCACAACGGGACAAACTATTATCCATACTACGAAAATTTCGGTATTATCAGATTATTACATCTTAAAATTAACTTATTAATTTGTACACTGTTTTGAAATGTTGTCTGATAATTTAATAATATCGATGCAGTTACGACAATCATGATATTACTTATAATATCTCAGTAATAAAATAATCAAGACAAAAACATGGGACATCGACTTTATGGCTATGGACAAAAAAAAATTTGAAATGCTCAGAAATGGTTCTACTAGAGTCGCATCGCACCTGTCTGCGGGACCTTTAATAAAACATTGATATTATATTAAACCTCTCAACAATCCAACCATTAAATTTTTTTCACCGATTAATCAATCGAAACAAAGGGACATAGTTCATTGCGTAAGTTGAAAACTAAATCCATTTAAAAGTTAATCTAGTGCCGACATCGTGTGGGTTTCCACGTGATACAAGCAGACGTCATTAGAAAACAGTAAAAACTTCCACCATAAACATGTTTATTATGATACAACATAAACTCCATGTGAAATAAGATTAGAAATTCAAATAAACCTTTCTTACAGTCTGTTCAACCAATTTTGACTTATATATCTCAAACTCAAACTCAAAGCATTTATTTCAAATAAACCAATTACAGGCACTTTTGAATTGTCAAGGGGGTCGGTCAGTCATCAAGATGGATGAAGCTAGTTGCCCATTCCAAAGCTTAGTAGGTACCTATGGAGAAGAACGGGCAAGAAACTCCACGGACACTCTTTTAAATTAACATATGGTTACAAAATCTTGGTTACATCTCTAACACGAACGCGGCTCGCTTTTAACGTACACTTCTTTCTACGAGTACATCGTTCTCACATGTTTAATTTCAACTTGAATGATGCAACCAATATGTTGTAACAATATTTTCATTTAAAAGAGTATCCGTTAAGTTTCTTGCCAGTTCTTCTCCTTAACTTTGGAATGGGCAAATAGCTTCATTTTTCTGAGTGACCGACTCCTTGACAGTTCGAAAGTGCTTGTATTTAGTTTAATTAAAATAAATGCTTAAATATATAAATTATTCTGATTTGACAAGAAATAATACGTATCTAAATATTGTATCGGCAACGCAAAAAAGGTTTTAATATTCAGAATTAATATCTGAATATTAATAATTTATTAACAACTACCGTTAGTCTTTCCCGTATTTATTTCAGTAAGGAAAGCAAAGTAAATATTAGCAAACTTTGGATTAGTTGCTTTCAGAGAAGTGGGCGTTTGTTGAATTTTCTGTGGGTGTTAGTTAAGGCGACGATAACCCACTTTTAATGATTTTATACTGAAGATATAAAATGTTAGTTAATTAATAATGTTAATTTAGTTTTTTTATCTTTATTTATCTAAACGAGTAGTGTTAATGATTAAAAAAAATATATCATAAATTAGAGCATTTTCTCAATAATTTAATATGTGAATATTTTAGATTATGTTTCTACTACATAGTGAAATTAAATTGTAAAAATATTTCTATCGCGAATAAAAAACTGAGAATGGCGCAAAATTTACCAAGCGTTTCTGAAACCTTCACCAATTTAAAGATAATTTAAATATTGATCTTTTAGTATACGCATTTTATTAAAATACCTTTTGTTTTGTGTATAATAAATGAATAATGCGTCAAATTGGGGACAGCGCTAGTTGATAGGCGAGTCCTATTACTGGCTGAACGTACGACGCGTTGCGTGAGCTCAGTACAGAACACGCAAGCTAACCACTCAAGGTCACTGGCATATATCTCTGCGTCGTAATATGTATTTTCTTCTGGTAAAATAAACATTGATATTCCAGAGTACTTCAGCAATATATGTATTTGGAAGAATCAACTTAGTTATTGATTCTTGGAATCCTATTACGAGTATATCTTTATTGAAATTATTCCGCTTTTAGGTAGCATCCATCTCCAAAAAGGTGGAATAAATCCCGTTAGCAATCTCCAGACGACTTATAATATTTTTACAGCACAAAGAAAAATAAGATCATATATTGGATCCTATTTTTCTCTACAGTACAGGATCAAATTAGCTAGCGAAACTCCGAGGACGTGAACCTATCACGTCTTCGGAGTTTCGCTAGCTAATTTGTCACATTTCTATAGCAAAATTATCATGTTTACATATATCGATATTTAAACATGATAAAAAAAAAGAAATAAATTTGATGAGTTTTTTTTTTGCGTCATCAACTGCAGAGTCCTTTTTTTTTGTGTACCTATACTTCACATACGTGATGTGTTATAATTATCTTGATTTCGTGGGTGTAATTAATTAATACACTCGTTAATATCAGATGAACACAGGTTTAATAGAGAATCATAAAGATAGAACAAAATTACGTTTTACCACTGAACACTTTCGAGCAGTCAGTGTTGCCCTCTCGCTAAATATTATAAACTACATGATGGGTATCGATAATAAAACAAAAGAAGGCGATAACTATTAGATATCGATGCTCATCACGTCTGCGGAGTTTTGCTAGCTATTTTAATTTGCCCTGTATAAAAAGAAGCAATAAAATCTAGAACCTAGTTCGAATTTTCATAAAAGAAGTTTCTTTCCTTTTACTGATATTATTCCTTTTATAACAGTTGTTCGATCTTTCTCTGTAAAACGTTTCCGAAGTGCACCTTCAGAGGCACGTAATCCAATAACGTATAGAATTTAAATTGTAGAAGCATATTGAAGCGCTTTAAAGCGCACTAAAGCGATGCTATATGCCAGTACTGACGGATTGTAAGCCAGACGCACGTGCGCTATACATCTATATATATAAAATTCAAAGTCCTGACTGACTGACTGACTGCCTGACTGACTGATATATCAACGCACAGCCTAAACCGCTGGTCCTAGAGACATGAAATTTAGAGGGTGTGTTCTTTGTGAAGAGTAGGTATCCACTAAGAAAGGGTTTTTCGAAATTTCACCCCTAAGAGGATAAAATAGGGAATGGAAGTTTATATGAAAGTCCGTCAGTTTTGAAGTTAGGATCTTCAAATTTGGTGTATAGGCTGATAATTAAAAAATAATTTATACGTGTGTCAGCGTTTTTGATAATTCTACCCCCGAAGGGTTAATAAGAGGGATGAAGTTGTGTATCAAAGTCCTTAATTTTCACAGTAAAAATCACTAAATTTATTATCTAGGCTTATGGTTGGAAGCTAATGCAACGGTGTTGATATTTCAACCCTTAAGGGGTAAAAAACGGGATAAAATGTTATTTTTAATGAAAGTTCTTTTTAAGTTAAAATACTAATATTTCGGCTTATGGTTGGAAACCATAGCATCCGCTAAGGGATTTTTCGAAATTCGACCTTTAAGGGGTGAAAAAGAGGGATATATCTTATTCCTTGAGTTATCAAACCTGAAACTTGGCACGAATACTAACCTAAGTAAATTATAAAGTGTGACATTTTTTTTTAACTACCCTCTAAAGGGTGATTTGCTGATGTCAGTTTGTATGGAAGAATTTTAACGCGCGGTCCGATTAACTCGAAACTCAGTATTTATACTGTAAACCAAATATAAAGAATAAAATTGATCAAAGTTTTTAGAAAATTTATCCCTAACGGGGTGAAAAGGGGTAGTCAATTTTATAAGGGTGGATTCTACTGTGTGGCTTGATTAACTCCAAATTATGACGTAGGCATCAGCTAAGAAGGGGTTTTTGGAAATTCGAACTTTAAGGGGGTGAAAAGGGGTGCTTTTGTTTGTACGAAAAATCTTATTTCTTGAGTTAATAAACCTGAAACTTGGCACAAATACTAACCTAAGTAAATGATAAAGTTTGACATTTTTTTGTTTTTTTTAAACTGCCCTCTAAAGGGGGATTGGGGGATATCAAAGTTTGTATGGAAGATTTTTAACGCACGGTCCGATTAACTTGAAACTCAGTATCTATACTGAAAACAAAAAAATAAAGAATAAATTGTATTAGGTTTTTTGAAAATCTGCCCCTAATGGGGTGAAAAGGGATTTACAAGGAAGGATTTTACTGCTTGGCTAGATTAACTTGAAAATTGGTATAAATAACTTATAAGTCCAATAATAGAAACGTCAAAAACGATGTTTCAACAATTTACCTTTTTGAGTGCGTAAAAAGAGAACGATTACATAACATCACGCCTGCAATCCCCAAAGGGATAGGTAGAGGTGTACCTTTAGTACACCCACTTTCGCCAGTTCTGTTTAAGTCCCATGTAATAGGGGGTGAGCCTATTGACATCAACCGGGCATAAATCCAGACTCCGGGCTGCTACTGAGAAATTCGTAATGGAAAATCCAATAACACTTTGCCCGACCTGGGAATCAAACCCACCCCTCATGCTCAGCAGTCATGCTTGTGACCATTAGACTAACGAGGCAGTCGTTACTTGATAGAAATAGAGAATACCATTTAATAATAAAGATCGTAATAATTAATACTACACCATTTAAAGGAGGTGGAGGTGTTGCTGAAATAATTTTTAGGGGAAAGTACGAAATCCAAGCGAACGAAGTCGTGGGCGAAGTCCTGACTGACTAACAACAGAAATTTTTAATTATTATAATAATAATTTTATTTGAGAATATATAATATTTACATTCCATACATTGTAGGCGAACTCTAAGATTCGGTTTATGAAAATTAGATCAATATTATCAGGGTAAAAAGGGATTTAGATTGTATGAACAATCATATTTTTTGAGTTAATAAACGTGAATCATAGCAAGAATACGTTCTTAAATAACAAAGTTTGTCATGACGGTTGCGTTTTTCAAAACTACCTCTAAAAGGGTATTTGCGGATGTCAGTTTGTTTTTAAGAATCTTTACGCGAGGTCCGATTAACTCGAAACTCAATGCTCATACTTTAGACAAAAAAAAAGAAAAAAAAATATGGAGTTTTCGAGAATCGGAAAAAGGGGTAACTAAGTTTTCGGGACAATATTACTGAGTACCTTGAATAACTCAAAAGTTGGTAAGTATATAAACATTATTATTTAAGAACAAAAACGTAGAAAAAATAAACAATACAAAATTTCTTACAAAATTAAATAGACTTAGACATGAAATGCAGGACACATATATTGAACAAGTATGTACAAAACGAAGTTGATATTTATATGCTATCTATATCCTCCGTAAAGTTGAAAATCAAACTGCACTCCTATCTGCTTACCACGCTTACGTTGGTTCCAACTAAGATATGGTATAATGTTTTGGGGGAATGCTGTTGATAGAGAAGCTGTTTTTTTTTCGACATCCACGCGGGCGAAGCCGCGTGCGAAAGCTAGTATTATATAATAACCTATTTGTCTTAGTCAAACAAGTGCGTGGGCGGATCTCTATTGGATTTTTAATTCATAGGTTTATAGATATAGCCGATTGGAAATGGGGTCGCAGTTCTACTTGCGTTATTGAACTGAACTAAGTCTTATGTAACGTTAACATCATTGCTATTATTATACAAAAAATATAGTAAAAAAGTGATAGTTAGACAGTTGAAATTTTCACAGATAATGTATTTCTGTTGCCGCTATAACAACAAATACTAAAAAACTAAATAAAACAAATATTTAAAGGGGGGTTCCCATACAAAAAACGTGTTTTTTTTGCCGTTTTTATAGATAATGGTACGGAACCCTTCGTGCGCGAATCCGACTCGCACTTGGCCGGTTTTTTGTATATCTCATCTTCTTCGTCTCAAACTCAAAACATTTATTTCAATTAAAACATTGACAGGCACTTTTGAATTGTCAAGAAGTTGGTCAGTTACAAATAAGAAGCTAGTTGCCCATTCCAAATAGTAGGTTCCTATGGAGAAGAACGGGCAAGAAACTCCACGGACACTCTTTTAAATTAAAATATTGATACAAAATATTGGTTACATCATTCATATTGAAGTTAAACATGTGACAACGATGCAAAACGTCAGAAGCGTCCGTGATAAAAAGATAAAAAACAATTCAAAACTAAAATAATTAAAAATAAGCTGTGGCAGCTAAGAGATGGCCAGTCCCAACTGACAGCGCCCGTTCACGAACATGACGCATGGATCAGCACCATTCAGCTCAACCATTTTGAAGGGAGCTAAATGAAATGTCTAAACCAGTCACGTGCGCAGATTGTTAACATTCAATCTGCCCAGCCTTTTCCCAAAAACGTTGGGGTCGACTTCCAGTCCAACCGGATGCAGCTGAATACCAGTATTTTACATGGAGCGACTGCCTATCTGACCTCCACAACCCAGTTACTGGGTAATACAATACCCCCTGGTAAGACTGGTTGTCAGACTTTCGGGCTTCTGACGACCCGTAACGACTGTCAAAGATGCACGAATGACAGCCGATACCAACGGCTAAATGTGCTTTCCGAAGCACGAAGGAGTCTCGGTATGTAAAGATGGTCACCCATTCTCGCACCAACCGCGGCAAGCGTAGCTTAACCTGATGGATCGACCCATACGGCTGTTATTATCTGCGCAGATTGTTATCACAGTTCTGTAATGGCTGCAACTAGCAGATCCATCAAGCATACATTTCTAAGCTTTAATCGCAAGTATTTGCAAGTTCTTGTGCTGATCGATATATTCATCAGATCTGTAATAGTCGCTGTATGTATATGAGATGTCCCGGAATTAATGCACAATCTCTTTAGGGGTCATTGTACTCATCATTACGAACAACTTTTACTATGGGACCAACCTTGAAATCACGAAAAAAAAACAGCTGTTCTCTACATTTTGACGAGTTATTCGAACATAAATTTAGGGAACATCTGATTTTTTTGTTGTTGTATGCATATCAACATAAATAATTTCCAAATCTTAAAATCAAAGGCCACACAATTCCTCTATGGCCGTTTCTAACCTCATTTAGTAAGTCAAATACCTAAGAATGGGGGCAAACTCTTTAGGAGATGAAAGGAAAGGGGCCAAGCGTGTATTAAGAGTAATGCATTTGCCACATTACGGGACTTGAATTTGGGGCGCTATAAAACCCCGGAGTAGGCTGTCATGCCGCTGTCGCCAATATTACCACATAATTGCATCAGCGTTACACTGAATACCGTTATATAACGCTTTAGTTGTAGGTCAGGTTAGTGACGGCTCCGTGTGGTGCCAGACTTAAAGAATGCCACCATCCTATTTCTTCCCGTGGGTGTCGTAAAAGGCGACTAAGGGACTTACTAGACAACGGGCGGCAATGTTCTCTATGCATTTTAACACCATACTGCGACCGCCAACCCACCTGCCATGCGTGGCGATTATGACAACCCTTCCCCAAATGTTGGGGGAGGCATATGTCCAGCAGTGGACGTCTTTCGACTGAAATGATGATGAGGTCAGGATATCTTCAAAGTACTTTAATTTATGAAACGATAAAAAGGCTCGCGCATTAAGCCTCTTCTCCATTAGTAAAATCATAATAGGCGTTCAATTCCAGAATGTCCTTAAGTTTGACCCAAACTAGTCCCAAAATCTTAATGCGAGTTCGAGCCAAACATGTTCCCACACAGAATATTAAAATCTCCAAAAGCTAAGAAAGGAATTTCTAATAACTACATACTTTGCTTTAGATCGGTCGTTCCACCTATAATAGGTATCGAAGGACCAACGAAGGTTGACTAAAATACGTTTGGTAAGAGCCCATAATACTTCGAATTACTATTAGCATGATCCTCCGTTATACCTATCGAAAATACTGCAGCATTCATTTAGAAATAAATATATGATAAAGTTGAGGAATAATGTTAAGTACTACCCCCTCTCACAGAGAGGGCGCCTGTGTCCCAGCAGTGGGAACATTATAGGCTGATTATAATGACTATGTTTGACAAACCCATACAATTTTCTCGACAGAAAAAAATTACAAAGTTACCTCCAAATCGAACAATAAACCGCTACTATTAAAAAAATACTTCAAATTAGATCATGATACTGCTGTTTTTGACTGAACTAAATATAAAGCACACTGTTTTTATGTTTTTTAATTACCATTATTTTCACCGTAAGCAGAAATTACCTAAACTATAGGCGCCTTGGAGCCTTCTTCCTGGCGCCCTGTCTCGCGTGACCGCGAGCAGTAGTGTGCGAGCGAGATAAAGGAGGTGGCGCTGAGACTATTGAATTGTCTGTAAACGATTAGATTTTACGAAAATGTATTTCGTTCATCAATATTTGCCAGCATTTTAGTCGATGCCCAGACCCAAAGACCAACGAATGCAAGAAAGAATGTATACTGGTTTATACATTTGTTCTGTTATTGAATTTTGTTAATGGTATTCCTTACACGTAGGCGTAGCTAATGTAACAAGTTTAGCAGACCAATCGATCTTCATGGTCGTGTACGCCGCGCGCCGATCCATCAAACTGGACTGACGGACACATCATTCGATGTACATTGTACCCTTTAGGATAAAAGTGTTAAAGAAGAACATGAAGAAAATGAAGTTTTTGATAGATGAGTTTTTTACTTTTTTATCTACGCTATGGTGAAAAACAAAATAATGCACCAATTGGGGTAAGTAATAATATTTGATATAATAACAAAATCTCTAATATTTACAAGATATAACAACTGAATCTATATTTTTATTTAGTAATCAAATAAAATTATAGATTATATATATATATAATAAAAGATTGATATAATTTTAAAGCAACTAATTTTTATAAGCATAACATACATTGAATATAAAATCGTTTGATATACCACTCAAAAGACTAAAACCTATTCCCCCTTATTCCAAAACAAGGTTTATCTTCAGACCCAGGTTTAAAACATGGAGCCATTATTGAATTTCGAACTTTATTCCGACTATAGTAAAGTTCCTAAACACAAAACAGACAACTTAGTACCGAACTAAGTTTTCAGTTTTGGATAAAGAACGGTATTTCAATCACTGTTACGTTCTTATTACAAAAACTGGCTCCATGGTTTATGACATGTCAAAATATAAATCTTGTTTTGTAATAAGGCGGATTTAGTCTAATATGATAAAACGTGCAAGCAAGCATGTAGCAAGCAAGCATGCAGCAAGCAAGCATGTATCAAGCATGCAACATGCAGCAGGCATGTTTTCTGTCACGGCTCCGGCACTGCAGGGCTACAGCAGCGGTCCCATGCGAGCTTATCGTCACAGATGTGTTTCACGCTCACCACCGAGGCTTCGGCTTGCTACCCGGCTCTGCCGGCCAGCCTCAGCCGCGGCGGCAAGCGTTGAAACCACCTGCTCCTCAGCTCGCGGGCCGCCTCGCCCCTACGCGCCTACGCGATTTTAAATAACACTCTAGGGGTAGGGCAGACAAGACTACGTGGAGTCGGTTTTGCAGCGATTCGTTTCTGTCACGCCGCTCCCGCAGCACGCTCAATCAAATTAATCGCAATATTATATATTTTAAACGATAGGCCTAATGATTTTCGATTACAAAAACGTTATATCAAACAACGTTATACGAAATAAGTTTTAGAATAAATAAATGTTATATCCAAATAAATTATATCAACAGTTGGTATAACTCTCGTTTATTATATCTTGTGAACGATAATAAAATTAAATTAGACCAAATGAGTTTATACGTTATGAGACGCACCCCACCAATAGAAATAAAAGAAAACTAAATGGTGCTTTCTTAAAAGATGTGCATGACTAGCGAGGCTAGACTAAAAATATCTAAAGCACAAGATGATGCAGCTATCGTTACTTTCAATCGGATTTTACGACACCCACGGGATACATGAGTCCGTTTATTTTAAGTTCACGCCAAGGAGATATAATTATATTATAATTAATAAACATAGGTAGGATACACCGACCTCACGACTATATTGCGCAAGTCGCTGAAAAGTAAACTGAATCTGACGTCACCAACGTTAGTTTAACTCTTTTCTATAATACCTACAATCGGTTGGAATCAACACCAACCTCATCTATACGTACCTTAATTGAGGTTAGCAACAAAGGTCAGTCAAGTGAACTCTTAACACCGTTCAGTGGAGAATACAATAAAGCGGAGACTAATACCTCTTGACAAGCTAAGAGCTACCCTGACAGCTGAAGAGTATTAATTTATCAAGACGACTGTACCGTCATCAACGGGTAAACCTCCTTGTTTCTGAGTGGATCACGCTAATCCATTGAAATTCATAATTGTGTGTGAACAATTAATACTAAAGCCAAGGGAGACTTTTCAAGGACGATAATTGTCCTTATTTTCAATGTTGTGTCATCGGTTAACGTTATTCTCTGTGACATTGTGCTTAATTCAGGGTTGTTTATAACCATGTGTCATGATAGTAAATATTCAATTTTCTTCGTAGATATACTTAGGTTAAAACTTCTGGGTTTTGTGACCACATTAAAAATGATGAACGGCAATAAATAGATCCTGGCAGTTTACACAACCTCGCCACAAATTTTCATTACGCCAATAAATCAAATTATTCTCAAGCAAGATTGTCATTTATCAGTTCTGTTATGGAAATTATTACTTGGACTCAATTCTTCTGTATCAATTTCTTAATTCTTGTTCGTTGTCATTCGAGGTACATTATTTGCATTTGAACTGTTTGTAGAGTCATGAGAATAACAGCTTAGTAATTACAATTAGTATATCTTTATCAAAATGAGAAAAATCTTTATATCTTTAAAAAATCTTTTTTAAACTTTGGCACGAAAGTGAAACTCATTTCGGCTGAATTTGCTTGTTTGCATGCCATATCTGACAGGAAACTGGTTCAAGGCGAGTCTAAATACTGATACGAATCGCTTTTTTTTACGAAAACGCAGTGACAAATTACATCCATAGGAGGCACCATGGGGGTTGCGGGACCTTATCGATTCATCTATCATTGTCACACTGTAGGATTTTGACTTTGATAAATATAGTACGTCGGTATCTTATACGGACTTTGATGATGCAATTCAGTACATTAAAATTATGTCGGAAAATACAGAAAATTTAGGGAAAAAAAGGCCAACAAGATACACTGCGTCACAACTGAAAATATTGGGTAGAAGATTACGTTATGTAAAATCATCTTAACTATGATGTAAATATCAACGGCTCGCTTAAGAAAATTGGATGTCGTAACGTTTACAGAAAATGGCCATTAAGGTTTCTCATATTTTTCTAGCAAAAATAAAGATGATCCAGTCAGAACAGTTAACAATTGTATGAGATGAATATACTAAGACAAAAAAAAACAAATCCATGGTCCGATATCGCCAGCTCAGCATCTGGTCTAGCATTAATTACATTCTCCATTAAGTATCGACTAAATTCGGTTAAGTTTAATTAGTGATACGGCTCCTTCGAACTTTGGTTGACATAAGTTATCTCGTATCAACGGGAGCAAGTTTGTCTGACTTGAAATATCCTTTCAGAATTTCAATACGCTTTTGCCGAAAGCAGTCTTATTTGAAATTCTGAATCACTCCTTAGTTTCGTAAACTGCATAGACGAAAGTCTTGCGTTGGTGCCAAGAAAAATAAGCATAGATTATTGTAACCCTATCATAATTTAAAAAACCGGCCAGTGCGTGTCGGACCACGCACAATGAAGGGTTCCGTACTTAGTTTGGATAATTTTTACCAAAAACAAACATAACATTGTAGTTGAAAAACACGTTCTCCCATACATCGATATACGCCATGGTCAATTTTCCAACTGGAAATGTAAGTTTGTAATTGCAAAAAAAATGTTTTTTTAAGTGATATAACTACAAATTATCGATTTTCTTTACGTGTGCTGTGAGACCTTGCTTCTTACCAATTTTCATGATTCTAGGTCAACAGGAAATACCCTAACCCCCTTATTACAAAACAAGGTTTATGTTCAGACCCAGGTTTAAAACATGGAGCCATTATTGAATTTCGAACTTTATTCCGACTATAGTAAAGTTCCTAAACACAAAACTGACAACTTTGTACTGAACTGAGTTTTCAGTGTTGGATAAAGAACGGTATTTCAATCACTGTTACGTTCTTATTACTAAAACTGGCTCCAAGGTTTAAGCCATGTCAAAATATAAACCTTGTTTTGTAATAAGGCAGTATAGGTTTTAATTTATTTGCGAGTATCAAAATATTTCGCATAAATCGCCGTATTTTGTTATTGCGTTGACTTAGAAGCTTGATTTTTTTAGAGCTCCAAGGGACCGTAGATATCCGAATTTCATATTAATTTCAACTTGATACCTCCACGCGTTCCTAAGAAAAAGGGTCTTGACAGACTGACAGACAGACGGACAGACAACGAAGTGATCCTATAAGAGTTCCGTTTTTTTCCTTTTCAGGTACGGAACCCTAAAAACAGTTCACCGAAAGAGGGTACAATCGATATCAGAGCAGCCCACTCAACAGTTAACACTACTAGAGCTGAGCCTTCAAGAGTTAAAACGTTAAGCAAATCCCTATCAAAAGCCTGCACTCGGTTCGTAAATCAATACCCGTTCGTAAAAGTTAGTAATTCCGCGTTCGCTTCCAAACTTGTTTAAACTGTATTTATACGAATCACAAAAGCTCCGAACTGAAATGCTTAAAACTTCCAACAATATCCATATTACAGGTGGGAATTATGTCTTCGATAGGTAATTTGGAGCAACATTGGCCTGACATATACTTATACTCAAAAGGACATAGAGATAATTTTAGTCATTGACAAAATGAAAACACTAATAAATAAAATATAAGAAATATGTTTACGAACCCTTGTAATTTATGAACAGTTCGAATTGCTCCATATAATTTCTAATACCTACATTAAACGACCTAGAAGTCCAGCAATCCCAAGATACTCTAGAGAATGAAACCGCCCAGACACTCGACTTGTATCAACATTAATTTTAAATTCTCCACAACAGCGCCATTGTTGCATCCGAAGAAAGCTCGGAATACGTAGTAAACATCGAAAGAATACATAACGTTGCGAAGGGTACAATCACTTCGGGATGCTTTAATACCCGAGAGACCCGGAATAAAGGATTTGTAAATGTAAACTTTCTCACACTCTTTAAAGTAATAGGCAATAAGATAGCCTTCGGTAACGATTACCCTTGTTACCCTAACCATTTTTACCCAATAAATATAGCGTTATCTGTCTGTATAGTGATTTTATTTAATGTTTTCGTCGGTGAAAGGGTATCAGGACAATATCTGCCCTCAAGGCTCAGAGAACCCGAGCACCTTCGAGTCGAGCCGTTATTATACGAGACATTCCAATTCATGAGATAAAAACATCCATCTGCACTGTTTGTGAACATTTCATAATATTCCCGAGTGCCTTTTTGCTACAAGCATACGTTTTAAAAGGCAATTTTGCTTTAATAACTAACTAATTTTATTTCTGAACTGAATATAATTTTTAGAGGCAGTGTCTGTGAAGAAAATTACAAGCAATGTAAGAAAAACAAGGTTACGGCAATTTCTAATGTTATTTTAAATTTTATTGTGGTATTATTTGCAATTGAATCAAGTTGCAATAAAGGCTTCTACATAAAGGCGCGACTTGTCGCGCAACACAAAAGCACCGCTCGTCCCGCGACACGCGGGACCTTTTTGTCGCGTCGCGTGTCGCGCCAGTATGTAGAAGCCTTAACTTTTATAGAGCACCAAAATGAATTAGAAATCATTCAGAGGTCTTCAAGAAATGCGTTACTTACAAAACCTTTATTTTAAATCCTTGGAGAATAATAATTATATTATTTTTTTTACAAACAACGACTAATTGGAACCATGAACTTAGTGTCTGACGTTTCATAAGTGCCCGTGTACGTTTTTATGAAATAAAATATTTTGATTTTGATTTTTGCAGATTATAAGTATATACACAAAAGATACCAAAAACCACTGAATTAATCATAATAACCATAATGGTTGAAAATGAGTGGAGTCCCTTGACCGTGAAAATTCAAAACAAAGACGCATTTCAATATACACGATACCGTAAGTATGAACAAAAAGGAGCCGAGGAAATATCAGAATCGTTCACATCGATTGACGTGCGACGAGTCGGCGCCATTGGTCAGCGCTCGTGACGTCACGAGCGGTATCGACCCGACGCCCACGGGCGCGCATGCGTCAAACCAAGCGCTCGAACGCGATTGGTCGTCGGATCTGTCGCCGGATTGACGTACGTAATGAATTAAAAGAATTCAATTGAAATGAATTTTAGAACGCACATAACTTTTATAACTGACGGCGCGGCGCGGCGTTGTTCTGCGATTTGATTAGGGTTTTTTACTGAGCGACAGACGTGGGAGTTAATTTTAAAGCTAGTTTTGTGTCACGTTTAATTTTTTCGTATTTTTTTTTTTACTAAAAACTTTAATATTTCGCTTAATATACGGAAGCTGAAATTAGCACTTTAAAGACAACCTTCATAAAACTTCTTCATTTTTTGGATACAAGTATAAATACCTCGGAACTCCACCAATTTAATAAAACTCCGACATAAATAGAACCGATTCCCATGCAAACGACACTGGTGATCGATTCGTCTCTAAGCCTCAAGGGCAAGGCCTAGTAACAGACGGGGTGTCAGACAGACAGGCTGGACACACAACGCCTACTGAGATAACTGATACGTGACATCTGTTAACGGCCTTTTTATTTCGCATACAAAATATACAATAGAAAAATACCTTTTAAATACATTCTAAAAGTCCAGCGCGGATTCGGTTGCTCATTAGTTCTTTTAACTCTCGTTAAAAGTTGGTTCTTCGATCTGCGTTTGTTTTTTTTGTTCTTTATTAAATATAACCAGGCTCTTAATAATTAATTACAATCTAGCCTTGAAGACTAATAAGCAATTTTAGTCCTACCTAATTTTTATGTGACAATTAATTTAAAACTTAGAATAGTGTTTATTGCACTTTACACAAGTCCGTTTCAATTTCTTAGAGTCTGATATTATAATAAAAACACATTGTTCATGTGTTCACTTATAAGTGTGCAGCTGTAGGTACTTACGTGTTGAGACAACAAATGAATTTGGAATAGGTGTTATTTGTAGCAAAAATAGAATATTTTTCAAACACGACCGACGCGACGATGACAAAGCTAGCGTCAAGCCACAGCTGTTGACATTTCGGGTATACCGCAACAGGAAAATTGTTTGATGTGTCTGCTGCTACAAAGACCACAGTATACCTACACTGTGGTCTCGGGATTAAGGGTACCCCTAATCCCGGGGTTTTGTCCGGTTATTGCGACCGCATAATCAGCTAAGCCTGTCCCATAATACGGCTCCATGCAGAACAAAGGGCTGTATATCGTGGATATAAAAGACCAACAATGGAAGGTGTCCAGAGTATTCAAGAGATCAACATGATGGCCTTCAAATGTAAATTCGAGGCCCGCATTGATCCGGAGCTTGATTACTGAATTGCTGATCTCCTGGAATTTTAATTACCGAATTATTTCGAGTGACGGCTGATGGTAATCTATTAACGAATGGGGGAATTTTCTAAATGTTTCTCGTGATGACTAGGGCTTTAGAGGTCTAAGGTAGGAGTCATTTAAAGGTTGGATCTACTCCGCTGTAGCTTTATGCAAGCCACGTGTATGAGAAATAACATAGATTCAATAGTACCTACAGTTGATAGCTTTGAGAACGAACAATAAGCTCACCTTGTGAGCTGATTTCTACTGAAATAAAATGACGTAGTTTTACATATCTTTCCATTTGTCTTAAGGAAGCATTCGCAAATCTGACAATAATTGGCAGTTTTTCGGTACATTTTGCGGCAAAATTTAACTAAACCAAATGTAACTAATAATTGCCACAGATAGATTACTCTTTCATCTCCAAATGGTAGCAATTTTTTATATTTATTCGAAAAAGTTGGTTTACAATATTGTAAAAAATAATTTCCGTTGCCTCTTCACACAAAATTGACGATATTGTGTTGAGTTTAGGAAAAATTTTCTTCAATATAATAACATAAATTTAGTTATTAAAAATATTTTATGTACGCTGATATGTTTAACTCAAAAAGGTAGCAAAAAGAACTACCAAAATGTTACAAATAGTCTCAGAAAAAAGTGATGAAACTATTAACAGGTGCTGAGACTGACACGAATGGTTTATCACCACGAAAACTGTACTTTTATAGTTACACAGACTTAATGTTTCAATTATTTTAAGCCTTCTCATAATTAGATAAGAAATTGACGAAAAACGTTTTTTTTTTGTGCACGCACCCTTAATTTCGACTGCATAATTAAGTGCTCCGAATTTTGAACAAATATATAATTACAACCAAAACGACCAAACCACCACCAAACCATTTACTACCAAACAATTTTATATACGAAAATAATAAAGGCACAAGTAGGGTAGGCTAAGAAAAAATCGCATTGGTTGAATTATCTTGGCACCACATGTTAGGGATGATGGATGAGCCTTTTCATTACAGCTACATACATTACCATCTGCCATCATTGTTATGAAAGAATAATAAATAAAAATAATAATATATTTTTACATTTGTTCATAAACTGTATGCTTTTTTAGGCAAGATTTACGACTAGCGTAATTAGATTACGTAAATCTTCATAGCTCGTTTAAAAGTCTTAAAGAAAATGTTAGATTTATAATTAGACATTAACCTTGATAAAATACCGTTATTTTAAGGGCTCTAAAAATTATTCCGATAATTTTGTAACAAATACAAGACGCTATTTCAGTAGAATTTTGTTCTTTTTACATTTGAGCCGAAAGCAGCTAAGTTCCAACTTCCCGTCGGTAAACTCAATTTGAGATGCCTGGCCGACTCTGCTTTCATAAAAAGCTTTCTACTTTAAATGCACATAGTTCAGTTACTGATTTACTGCTTTGAAAACGATACTTTGAAAGAGAACTAATTATAATAGTGCGCTCGATTTTTCTACAAAGAATATCACTGAAATTGATTTTTATTTACATTTAAGCATGGAACCTTTTTAACGGTTTTTCAGATTCTGGAAAATCAATTGATAAGTACTAAGAAATAAAACATTGGGAAACCAGTGCTTGTTGCTACGTTAAACCTTCTCTCCCCATAAGAACGCAGCTCCAAAACCAAACCAACCCTAAAATAAAGGTTCTATTATTTCCTTTTACGTCGCAACCTTAAAAAATGGCGCCTAAACAAATAAAACTAATCCAACACCCCTAAATATTAACACATTTATTCTAACCTCTTTGTTGACTCGCATTGTATACATTTTCCGAGCTATCCCGAAGGTGGTCGGTATAAACAAGCCAGCGGTCGGGAAGGGCACAAATACGCGGCTAACGTCCATAAATCGAGCCAAACGTTCGCATCCCACACGAATTCTTCTCACGCACCTTGAATTACTTCAAATTTCAGAATTCAGACGGTATTTTTCTGTGAGCAGAGCATTATTTAACCTTTTGGGTTTTATTTATGTGTCACATGCAAATTCGGTATTGATGTACCTATTGGGGGACCGCTCTTAAATAATATGGAATGGGTGTAATCATAATATCATCAAAATAGACAAAAATCAAGAACAAACTTAACATTGTAGTTGATAAACATGTTCCCTCATACATTCTAACTGCAAATGTAAGTTTGTACGCACAATATTGAGAGATTTACCATGTTATTTTAAGATCATAGACTTCTTATAGGTTTTTCTGTAATCTATAAGTATATGAGATAGTGGGGTTTCTGTAATCTATAAGTATATGAGATAGTGGGGAATGTTCAATTCTCATCTATTGTTTTAATAACATTAAAAGTATTTATTTCAAAATTATAAAAAAATATATCTCAAATCCTTACAACAAGCCTTTTCATTTGATATGTCACACGGTACAGTTTGCTAAACTTTATTCTTTTTTTTTTTTCTTTTTTGCCCCCAAAAGTTACCCCAATACTCAAAATTCATTTATTTACGTTACACGTTCGTGTTTGGGTTACAGAAATTCATATGTATACCAAATTTTAACTTAATCGGTAGCAAATTGGCTGTGACAGACGGACACACACAGACAGACAGACAGACAGACTGAAAGACAGACAGACAGACAGACAACCAGCCAGACAGTCAGACACACGAGTGATCCTATAAGGGTTCTGTTTTTCGTTTTGACGTACGGAACCCTAAAAAATAGTTATACCATTCTAGACATTGTATACAACTTTCAGTACCTATTGAATATAGGAAAATCAACCGAAGGCTTTGAAATATTATATAAGCATCTTCAGTAAAATACCAAAAGATAAAACATAAGATTCCCTTTGAGTAGTAATTCTTTTGTATTCAGTATTGTTTTTCATTTTGAATAAACGCTGAAGCAGTCGACAAGAAATATTTACAGAATTACAGTGCTTCGTTCGTGAATTGTTCACCTGAAAAAATTATATCCTGTCTACGTATTCTTTTTGAGAAAATTTGTCTAGTAAAATGAAATACTCAGATACTCAACATGTTTCGTTCGTTTGTTAAGCATCGAGTCAAGCACGGGATATCATCAGATAGAAGTAAGGCCCGCTTTACAATCTTACAGATTCAAAATTTACTTAAAACAAATTAATTGAAAAGCAGGTAAATAAACAAGAATCAATTAACAATAAATTGCGAAATTCGAGTTGCCATACCAATGCTTGAACAAACTCGAAATTTCGGCATACTTTGGAGAGCTGCCTAAGAATTAAGAACCAATTTCGAAACTTTTACTAAGTTCAATAACGAATCAAAACAAAATATTATATATGTTTTGTAACAACTTTGTAATACTGTTTTACTTCAAATCAAATTAAAGGACCAACAATAAATCTGGATGGAAAGTGATAACCTACTTACGTACCGTGGCTTGCACGAGCTTGTCCCCCCTTTTAGGGAAAACCAGATGCACCAGTGAACTTAACACGAACCAAATTAATATTTTCAGTTTGATACAAAAAGATGATTAGACCCAAAAGGGGTAAATATTGATACAGCTGGTAGAGATGTATGAGATGAAGTTGCTGCAGTGAGATAAGAGACTGAGGAGGATATTAAAAAAAATGAACTGCAACAACAGTAACTAATCGCAACAAATAATACTCACGCCATTGAGTCCCATTATTTCAATGGTACAAAATAAAAACCATAAAGCAATAAATTTATATGAGATAATTATGAAAAGCTAAAAAAAGTTTGTTGCCTCAGCAATGCAATAAATAACGCGGAAGGTCTCAGAGCAATCAGGTGGGGCACTTTTCCCTGTTACATTTTCTTATTGCGTATAACATCCTGCAGAATTCAAGGGAGAAGTCAATTAAGAAGACGATTACAATAGAAATGAGTTTGTCTTTTGTAAGGAGGTTAGTTCCACTTTAATGATATCAAATAAACTAATAAGAAGCATGATTTGTTTAACAACATAACTGGCGAAATGTGGGTGTTACTATAGGGACACCTCTGCCTAACCCTTCGGGGATTACAGGCGTAATGTTCTGTGTATGTGTACCTATTTGTTTAAGACCATTGACTAAACCAGAAACAACTGAATGCGTTGAAAGCAGGGCTCGGAAACCGGTTAATTTTCTATGTAACCTTAACCGTTATTGTAAAGGTTTTCGAATATACAGGAAAAGTTTTTAACCAGTGCGCAAATTTTTTTTGGTGGTTCAATATCAGTAACGGAACACATTTCCATTATTTATTCAATACTTTTTTTTTTTTTTGTCCTACTTTAAATCAGCAAAATATGGACACAATCTATTCGTAATAATATCAATGGGCGCGCGCGGCGGCCGGCGCAAGCGGCGGTGTTGCACGGGGGTGAACCCCCTCCCGGGCGGCAGGGCGCGCTGGGAGCCTGGGCGCTGTGGCCGACAGTTCGCTCATCGCACGCGCTGTCGTGTGACGTCGCGTCTAATCGATTCCCCGCGCAAGCGCCGCGCCGCCGCCGCACGTGTGCCGGTCACGATGTCGGACTTCAGTAACCGCGAGTTTTACGAGATGGTGCGAGTGTATGTACTGAGTGATAAAAGTTTGCGAGCAGCTCGCAGAATGTATGCGACGGAGAGCATACCTCGAATGCGAGCCCATGGAATCCTTAACCCCGCTCTCCCTAATGAAAGGACCATTTTAGCGGCCACTCAAAGGCTGCTTGATCACGGACAGTTCAGAACCCCGAATCATGCACGAAGGTCTGGCAGACCCCGACTGGCGATCGAAATCGAAGAAGCCATCCTAAGCCCATTAAAGTATGAAGGAAAAATTGGAATTACTCTTCAAATAACTACAGGTCACGGCCTAAACATAAAAAAAGTCTAGTTCGAACCTGATAAAATTAGCGATCAGTACATTGTAACCCACGTAAATACCTACGCCGGCGAATCGAGCTAGCGCACAGCTGATAGGTAGGTACTTTCGCGCGTTCCGCTTCGCCGCGCGCCGCCGGGTAGCCATACAACCACTTTTAAAGTAAACATCTTTCGTTAACGATATTTTTTGTTTTTTGTACTAAGACGTATCAAAATAAAAAATATATGTTTAATAAAACTCGTTTAAGTTTAACTTGTCAAAATTTGCGCAGTGGATAAAAACTTTTCCTGTATTTCGTTATAATTTAATATTTTATTACAGAATCAATGCTGGACTTAATGTGATGAATAGAGATCGCATATTCGGATGCATATTCACCTAAAGTTTTAGAGTTGACTAGTATGGAGTGCGCGTCTGTACGGGAAAGTGTCGGTTTCCAGGACTGACAAGTTTTTAAGAACTACTCTTTTGTACTGTGTATCCCCGAATAAATATATTTAATTTTAGAATAAAAGGTTTTGAAGAAATATTAAACGTACGCGTCATTATTGTGCGGGCATCGTTATTGTGTTTTTTAAACGTGTTATATTTTCCACAAATTTCTTGCCTAGTTCTAAGTATATAAGAGATATTTGTTATACTTAGGAGTACAAAATTGTTTACCTACACACTGTTATTAACGAAACCCCGCGATCCCGGAATAAAAATATATTTTAAGAAGCCGTTTCCATACTTTGTATCCTTTGCCGGAAAAAAACGTACTTTAGGTAAATATGCATCCGAAGATCCGATCTCTAGTGATGAAGCATTCTTTGAAGCTGATATCAATTGTACCAAAAATAATTTGTATCTTCGGAATTCAAAATTAACCGGTTGCAAGCTCTGGTTGAAAGAGCAATTTTGGAATTGTTTGTGACGAGAAGAGTTTTGTATAAACAACTTCGACATCTAATTCACCCTTCTTTTTATTTCCGAACAAACAGAAACATTGTTCTTATCTAAAATTAGATTTCCTTGCACTCTTTCTAGAAAACTAGACAAAAACAACGCAGACAAAGGAAGTTTCCAGAATTGGCATCGCAGCAAATATTGAACTGTATCCTTTGTTGTGCATTATTGAATATTTGCACGTGTTCATACATGTTGAAATATAACCTAAATTGGTAGTTGAACTTATTAAATTGAGTTCAGTGTTGTATAGCCTAGTGCTAGTTTTGTCAACCAATGTTATATCCAAATCGACAGAATTTGTATTGATATCCAAAATGCAGTGCTTCATTTCTGCAATTTCACACATGGCTTACTATTAACTTATTAAATAAAAGAAAATATCAGTTAAAGCCTCCCAGGCATATCCGTGTCACCCCCGTGAAAACAAACCGTAAAATGCAAAAAATGATGGTACAATTATTTTAACAGGATCCAGGTCCCCTTCGCAGTTAAAAGAAGGAAAGGAAAACATTTTCATAATTTCGAGATAATTTCAGAATGCCGAATGACGCTTACTACATTTGAGTGCACAATGCTCATATTTGCACCTTTCAGCTGATTGGATCTGCTTCTTTGATATACATATTTTACATATAATACCTCAAGTTGCAAGTCATTTAATCGTCACTATTATTGTGTTAAAAAGTTTCCACGTCGAAATATTCGTGCTCTTCTTAATCTATAGCAATCATATATTCTTGAGAACAGGCAAATTATTTACCAAGACAGGAAAACTGTTACACTTAATATTTTTCGTTAACATGACGTCAAAAAAGCTTACTCTTCCTCTAACTGTCTGAGCACGTACCGGTAGAATAAAATACCTATCGCAATTACCTTTTTAAAAGTCTATAATCTTTAGATACATTAAACATCTCTAGACAAAACATAACGTCAACTCGCAAAGTTCAAAAATGGTAAGTAACTTCAAGAAACTCTAGAACTTTTGTATTTGCTTCATTTCCAACTACGGTTGCTTTTGAGGTCCCAGAAATGGGTCGAACAGCTTCAGAATACTGATGTCTGTTGAACTGGAAACTCTAATATTTTATGAAATTTTGCAGTCGGTATTACAAGTTATGAATTTAAGATGGACAAAACCAACTTGAAGAAAGAAGAGGTTGTGGTTCCTACAATACTTATGATAGCACAGTACTAACACAGTACAAAATACCTAATGAAAAAGACGAGGAGAAAGACAACAATATACAAGACGACCAAAAAAAACACTGGGACGAAAGTTTTGCTCTAAGACCTATCTAAATTTGAAAATCAATTTACCAAACAGATTTATTTCAAAACATACAAGTGCGTCTCCGCATATACGAATCAAATTAGAACAGAAACATGATTGGCAGCAGACAACTAAATTCGGATATTTTTGCTATTACATAAAGTAAGTAGCCGAAAGACGAAAATATTTCACGAAGCATCGTCTGTACTGAAGTCACCTTGGACGCAACTCAGCACGGAATACTTAATAGATACCATAAGTTAGGACATTTATAGCTCTATAAATTCATAGTTAAATGGGACAACAAGTTCATATGAAATGTTTCGTTTTTATATAACGAAAACACAAATGTAATTGTTTTCCTTTCAGCTTTCGACGTCAGCTTGGCGTTGCTATCAAGTTTTTATTGAAGTGCATTAATTATGTTTCTCGACTATTCTTGTTACTAATTGGATTATGAAGGATCGTGTTTGCTCATTTTATGAAAAAAATTCTATGATGCATACGGAGATTTCAATGCTACTTGAGAAAGCTGTTTCCTTAGAGGCATGTTATTTAATTCTAAATTCGGATGTTAACATTTCAAAAACGGGGCACCTCAATTCAGACAACCCACCCCTTGTAATCGACCAGACTTACCAAAACACCTGTCCCAAATAAAAAGACTGTCCGAAGTACTAAATATAGCAGAAATGTAGTTCAATAGTAATGTTTTAGACTAGGATGGCGCCTAAGTGTCGCCAACGACCGCCGATCAACGCGAACCACCCAGAGTTTTGAAACACGCTACGCTATTTCAAAGAAAGCCTGCCGTCAATGCAGTGCAGTTTATATTACTAATCCCTCTATGGAAATCCACTTTATTTGTAGCCGAGTGTGACTCTACAAATAGTTTTTGACTAGGCCTTGATATCGAGACGTAGTAGGTATGCCCGAAAAGAATCAGCAGGTGTAGAAGCGTTCTCGGATTCTGCGCTCATGATAACTGTCTCCGTGTAGCTATCGTCTATATTCATCTATACATGTATACATATTATAAATTAAAGTCGGTTTTCGTATCTCTGTATGACCACGTTGTTCTTAATAAACTACAAAATTTGATACAGTTTTCACCATCATTTAAAACAGTTATTACGGAAGAATTATGCATATAATACATTAAGAGGCCGGCGATGGATGCGTAGTTCATACAAACGTAATACCAAAATAATTTGTAAATCAAACATTTTCTAAAGGTAGTGTGTCTTTATTCCGATTGGAATACAGAATATCTAGGTTCCCAAATATATATTTTGAATGGACACTGATTTAAACAAGAGTTAAGAGAAAAATAAATTTTCTATATAAATTTTAAATTCCTAATATCTCGTCTTTATATCATTGTCCTTTCAAAATATATATTTGGGAACATATATATTCTGTAACCCAATCGAAATAAATACACATTACCTTCAGAATATGTTTGATTTACAAATTATTTTCGTATTACGTTTGTATGAACTACGCATCCATCGCCGACCCCTTAAGGTGAATCCGCAGCAATAAACGTAAGAAAATTTGCATGTGTATCTTGATCAAAATATAATTCGCGTCTATAACAGATAATTTATTTACATAATTATAATCATTAGAATCATTTGTTCCATTGAATTACTTTTTCAAGAAATCATGACATTGGGAAACGAATCTAACTTAGAGAGATGTGTTGATGATTCTAATGATTATAATTCTGTAAATATATATCTGTTATAGTCGTGAATCATATTTTGATCAAGATAAGACCTGGCACTGACCCGCAAATTGCAAAAAACGTAAGAAATTTAGAATTTCCCGGGCTACAGCTGTGAATTCACCTTAATATTAAACTTACATATAATATAGAACTCTCGATATTTTGTAACGTCCTAAAAACCGTGCTAAGCAGGGGCGGAAAGCTATTATTTGATAAACGACACACGCCATGTGCCCTGGACATATAGAAACTGATTAACTAAACGGTAACAAATGCTTATAAAAAAATAGGTACGTACTTATCTATTATATATATTACTAGCTGCGCCCCGCGGTTTCACCCGCGTAAGTTTCGATATATGGTATAAAAAATAGATAGTAGCCGATTCTCAGACCTACTGAATATGCATATAAAATTTCATAAAAATCGGTCAAGCCGTTTCGGAGGAGTATGGTAACTAACATTGTGACACGAGAATTTCATATATTACTTATCTATTATATATATATTACAAGATTAACAATTAGTGGATTGTCTACTATCAATCACATGTTGATGAATTATTCGACTGTAGTATTCTCTAGGTTCTGAAAAAAAAGACTATCTAAATTCTAACTTAATTATATTACAGAGTCAACCTTGGTGTTTTTTTTATAGGAAACATTGTATTATTGTCATGTTAAACGCTGAACCATTTATTGTAGAAGTTTTTATAATGGAATCGTTGTATCAATTAAATAGTTTTCAAAAGTAACATAACACCGCCATGTGAACATCGAGGCAATTCAGGAAATATTATTTACTCAAAAATGAGTTGAGTAATCGAAAATAAAAAACAACCAAGTTCTGCATACAAATAAGACTTTCTTGATACTAATAAAATCCATACAAACCGTACGTTGATATTATTTTAATACAGATATTTTGGATTGAACCTCAAAGTAAAGGGTTAGTTTACTGTTAATTTGTATCGAGATTTTTTTTATCGAAACATCTTTTGGTAACAACCAAGTTCTGAGAAATATGATCAAGAAAAACATAATTATATTTGTTCCGCCACCACAAACTATATAGATTTGGCATTTTTTTTGTTTACTTTTATCGTTTGTCTCTTGTCAGCGCCTTAATGAAGACATGATGATCCTTAATAAATTGGCATAATAGAAAGATAGTAATGAGTAACAAGTACATAGAAAGTTCAAAATCTAGTCATTCGTATCATGGCGAATATGCTTGATATTCTTTGCATTAACAGTAATAATAAGTTGATTGTACTTCATGTGGTTAACATTACAAGATTTACAAGCTCTAATTGCTGCGTAGGTAAAGAACAATCGTGTTATGAAACAATAAAACTTAAAGCTTTCCTAGGCTATTTCAGGAATAATTTAGAATGTTAACTGTTACATTACAGTTATGAAATGAAATCGTTTATTCTGTAAATAGGATGTCGGAATCACTTTTACACGTCATATTAAAAAATAAGCTAGATGTAGTCGAAATTTATTTAAATAAAACGCATATACGTTTTTTATCCGCGTTAAACATAACTTTACAAATTAATTTCACTATGTAATATAAACATAATCTAAAATATTCACATATTAAATTATTGAGAAAATGCTCTAATTTATCATATATTTTTTTCAAATCATTAACACTACTCGTTTAGACGTGATCTTCAGTATAAAATCATTCAAATTCGGCTATCGTCCCCTTAACAAAACAACAACGTTATACCAGTTCTGTGTTACTTTCCAATAACGTATGGTTTCTACAAAACTCCATAATGTAAACTAACTCGCAGAATCAATCTTCCTAAGGGAATTTAAACCAAGTACATGTAAACATCTGACCGAGGACGGGATCGCTATAAATTAAATAGAAAATCTCATCGACCCGACCATGAACTATTTCTTCAACGCAATTTATAACTGTAAGGCTGTAAGCTGCTTTAACTACGTCACTTTCATAACACAGAATGTTCATTGGAAAATATTTAACTGATTCTCACTTCTAATGATCTAACCTCTCCACCTTCTAATGATGATGCACATTGTTTTCGGGTTCCGTACCTCAAAAGGAATAAACAGAACCCTTATAGGATCACTCGCGTGTCTGTCTGTCTGTCCGTCTGTCACAGCCAATTTGCTCCGAATCTACTGGACCGATTAAGTTGAAATTTGGTACACATATGAATTTCTGTGACCCAAACACGGACGTGTAACGGAAATAAATGAATTTTGAATATGGGGGTCACGTTTGGGGGGCGAAATAGATGATTTAAAAAAAGTTTTACAAACTGTTTTTTCCGGGTTTCAGATATATAATTTTAAAATATACTTATAAAAAAATACCCCTCCTTATCCTCCCCCATATCTCCGAAACTACCGAGCCTAAAATTTTGAAAAAAATACAGAAATTAGTTCTTTACTTACAGATTACAGGAAAACCTATAATAAGACTGTGGTCTTAAAATAACGTAGTAAATCTCACAATATTGTACGTACAAACTTACATTTGCAGTTGGAATGTATGAGGGATCGTGTTTTTCAACTGGAACAATTGGGGTAAATTCATCTCAGCTACGGAACCCTTCATTATGCGTGGTCCAACACGCACTTGGCCGGTTTTTAATAATTGAACCACTTTTAACCTTTCTGGTCTTTTCTCACAGTTGGTCGCAGAAACTAAGCTAGGGTCGACCAAACGGGTTAGGTTAGAACTGTGACCAACCGCTCTACATCCAAGTTGGTCGCAGTTACTTGGTTATTTAGTATATAGGTATGTCTTTTTTTTCTAGCCTACGCTGTGTCTCCGCTGGGCAAAGGCCTCCCTCAACTCCTTCCATCTTTCGCGAGCCCGCGCGTCCTCCTTCTATCCCAGTTCGTCCCGCCATCTCTTACGTGGTCTGCCGCGACCCTGTCTCAGGGCACCAATTCTGTGCCATTTTTTTTTTGGTATATTTAGGACCCCAAAATAGGAATTATTTGAAGTTCACAAAAAAGGCGCAATAATTATATTAGAGTGTGTTCAATCATATTTTTAAGAAAACAGAATGGGAATAATTTGAGGTAGGAGGTAGGGTATTTTCATTTACACACACATGTAAACATGATTTTAATTACACAATCTTGTGCGAAGCCTGTGTAATTAGGACTTCATGTAATGGTTACACTGGTCAATTCAAACGACCAAAGACTAATTAAGCAAACAGTGATAAGAGTAATTATTATCGTTCGTGTTTGGGAAATGAACAAAATGATCAACAATTTATAGTAATTAAGGTATTCTAAATGAGTGTCCCTGAAGTCTAAAGTAACGCAAGGCTGGGCATGTTTACGGGCGAAATGGACCTACTCCGTACTCCGTCTAATTGGTAGATTAATCAAAATCAATAAGCTCAAGCATTAAGTGTCAATAAGAGAGAAAATATTTACAGCCGTAAAGTACTTTTGAATTAAACCAAGACAGATACTCGCAACAAGACACCATTTTCTGCCTTTATTTATCTTATGACGTAACATGTCATAAAATCCAAAATAACAACAATACATGCGTAAACTAAAGTCATAAAGGGGTCACGACTAATTATAATAATAAGTGGATCACATGCAGCCCACTCATAGAAGTTGCTCAGAGCAATATGGCGCCCGGCCGTCGCGACTGTGACGCACCACAGATTAAAAAGATAAACCAGCGTCTGGGAACTACCACTGGTTATTTACAATACTTAGGATTAGACGTATTCCCTGCAAAGTCACCTTAACATTGCAGAGACGTCTGCGTCTGCTTCAATCCTTTTTCGAGTGCTACATAAAAATCTTGCCGTCATCCATGACGTAGCAATTGTCTGAAAGTTCGAAACTGCGCATAGACGAAACGACGGGTTTGCTAAAATATTCTAAAGTTGAATTCGGTTCATCCCTATGAATCATGCAAGGACATTTTCTCTGAGAAACTCGGATCCAAATTTGCATAAGTTTCCAAGTTACTTCGCTTTTGTTTTGCGAAGACAAATTACAGAAAAAAGCTCTGTCCTTTGAAGCTTTAACGATATCAGGAAGTTATAACACCATGATCCATATACTCCCGAAACGTACTGCAAATGTAATAGACCACCTGCTGTGAATCGTTTATAGGGAATCACAAGTAGCATCCGAACCATTCTTCCTTGATCGAGGAAGATAAACACTAGCCCGCCTTATTACAAAACAAGATTTACATTTTGACATGCCTTAAACCATGGAGCCAGTTTTTGTAATAAGAACGTAACAGTGATTGAAATACCGTTTATACTTACTTTATACTTTATACAAAACTGAAAACTTAGTTCGGTACTAAGTTGTCAGTTTTGTGTGTAGGAACTTTACCATAGTCGGAATAAAGTTCGAAATTCAATAATGGCTCCATGTTTTAAACCTGGGTCTGAAAATAAACCTTGTTTTGTAATAAGGGGGTAGTAGTTCTGCGAACAGTAGACCTCGTGAACACAAACTTTTTTGCAACAATATAATATACCACCTCTTCTATGATTTGACGGCGACTGACCTACTTTTTTTCCTATTAAAAAACATGACAAAGTACAATAAGTCTAATTTAAATTAAAAAACCAGAAATATTATGAGTAAAAATTTATAGGCCAGCTAGAAAAATTAAGTACTTAATAGGTTTTAATTGGCAGAGGTGCAGCCTAGTTTTGTGATGAGAAGGTGGTCCTAGGTGCGCCATCAATCCCTACCTACTAGTTAAAGGGCCGATTCTACTGGTCAGAAATCTAAAAGTGAGCAATTTACTGCATTTTGAGGAGCTATTCTGCTCATCACGCCGAAGATCCTCATCAGATTTCACCAAATTTCTATGAGACCAACTAAAAGTTGCCTTTCAAATAAAAAAAACCATCGAAATCGGATCTCATAAGCCGGAGATATCCAGTAGCCCCCTTTTTGAAGAAAGTACACCTCCAATCAAAAATCCCCGACGACATTAAAATTATTTAAAGTCGTCAACCTGTATACCAAGTTTCGTCCAGATCGGTTGTAAAATACGACCTGTAGAGGAGTAGCAACAAAACGACAGAAGCAAGCAAATTTTGCCAGACTTGAAGCACAGACGCTTTCGGTCGCTCGGTCAATAAATCACTGATAATCAGTACTCTTGTTTATGACGTGACTCCTGAAATCCTTTTTGCACGTAGTCAATAATAAATGCCGGGGACTTTGATTTGTAAGACATAGAAATTATAGCTTAAAAAAAACGAGTGTCTTTAGACCACACGACTGAAGTAAAGCTTACAAATAGTAATACTAATTATACTCACAACAATAGGCCTGCACTGTGTCTTACATTTATACGAAACGCAACTGGCTATGAGAGAAAGAAAATGCGTGCTCCTACCTCTCTCTTGCCCTTACAGTAATATACGGAGCGTTACGAAACGTAACTCTCTCTCTTTCTATCTTCACTAACTTATATCTCCCTCTCAACTTCCGCTGGCTCACTTCCGTAACGCTCTCTTCATGCATTCACCAGCCTACTCCCCAAGTCAAGCGTGCCTAAAGAAGTAATACTTCAAAAACTGAGGTCCTTAATATGTTTTGATATGGTAGAAGCAATGGCAGTTATGTTTAGGTTCCATGTAATAGGGACGAACCTATTGACATTAACTGGGCACAAATCCAGACCCAACTGGCGAAATGTGGGTGTGGTATACGTACACCTCTGACTACCCCCTTTAGGAAAACAGCGATGGTAGGTTTGTAGATGCAATGCCTTTGTTTGTTCAACACAAATAAGAAACACTAGTGGCAGCTATAAAACTATTAACCTTTATTATAATCCAAATTGAAAACATACTACTAAGAACGAGGATTACTAACATACGTTACTACGCATCCGTTCAACTTTCCGCGATGCGTACGCATCTCCATACAAAATCGTTGTTTTCTATGGACATAAGCTGAACAGAGCTGAATACTCGTAAGTATGTTTAGTCCCTTTAGTCCTCAAAACCAAAAATAAACGGTAAATATGACATGAAACATTTTTAATAGACTACGCTTGAAAAGTTTTGCTATTAATAGAATTCCTCGTAGTTTGCATACGCACTAAACTTACAAGGGAATGCAATATGAATTCCGTGAAGCTGAAATGAAGTTGAAAGCGGGCGTTATCGCGCTCCAAATAAGTATCTAGAGCTTACAGCTTACATGATGAGTATGCATACGTTTGACCTTCTTAGTGACGTCTATTGTTTTATCTATTAATATTTTTAAAGAGTGAGAAGACACTTCTTGGCGGGAAAGTGAAGCGTCATGTTCAGCAGTTTGTTTAATTTTCCAAAATTTGTGTTTAGCCGAATATTAATGTTTAATAATGGTGAATTATTAACCGTTAAGTGTTTGTGAAGGTGCATTAGTGTAGGCAAATTAAACAAAACAGTGCAACTTCGCTTCAAGTTCTCTCAAGAAGTCCGCGTGAGGTCTCAGTAAAGTGCCACATCTTTACTGAAACTCAAGGGGAGTGGGCGGGGATATCATCATCATGCATTTATAATTCATTTCATCAATACTATACAAAAACTAAAACGTGACATTGGCTAAATGCACAAACCGTGCGAAGCCAGAAGGAAAAAAAAAAAAAAAAGTGGGGGAGAGACTAAGCATGCTGAGCGTTGGGTCGTGGGGTCGGGCAGTGTAATTGGGTTTTACTATTAGGAATTTCTTAGTAACTGCCCGGGGTTTGGAAGTTGGCAATGTGATCCCTCCGTGCCTCGGAAAGCACGTTAAGCCGTTGGCCCTGCTCCTGATTTCCGTCCCATCGACTATGAGGAAAGAGAGAATGCACCTGTGTCTGCGTACACACTTGTGCAGTATAACATTGCCCACGCCGATGGCTGGTCTCCGCTGAAATTGGTCGCCATGGCCAACATTCGGTCTGGAGGACTACAATAACAATAGGCCGGCAAATGAAGGAACACGGGTGGGTTTTAGTCAGTAAGAGTCTGACACGCCCTCCCGCTCTGCCCAGAGCGGGAGAAGTTATTTAATAATTTCCCACCCAAAAAAAAAAAAAAAAAAAAAGGGAATAATGAGACAAGGACGCACTTATTAGATCAGCCTAAAATATATAATTTGTACGATGTCCGTATGCAAGATTTTTTGCTTTGAGCTACCTATAGACTGAGGCACATCAAAACGGATGCCACGGTACGATTTTTTTGGAAAGTATTACCCGACTACATAAGATTGTACCAGTCGACAAGTGACTGTGAAAGACTGTCGCTATCTCATAAGGCCATACCCTAAGAGCTTATCTATCTTACCGTAAGATTGTCAGCACCTTAGTCAGCACCGTTATTTTATAAACTACATAACGAGATTATAAACGTTGTTACAATATGACGCATTCATTTTTGGTAAATATAATCTATTAATGTCAAATCGTCAAATTGTGAACGAACCTGCAATTATCGACAGGCATTCATAATAAGTCCAATTTTATCACACGTAAAATTGTGAGCCGTCCCTAATTGGTAGGTATTGGCAGTACCCGAATTGGTCGCAGTAACTGAGCCGGGGCCGTTGGCCTATGTCCAGCAGTGGACGTCTTTCGGCTGAAATGATGATGATAACGATTGCTCTGATCGGAGTCGTAGAAAAAAATATGGTTGAGTTCCGTAAAATTAGTCTCCAAATTAAATAAATACTCTGTACCCGTAGAAAAAAAATTGTTAGGTAGGTAGACTAGGTAGTAAGCGAACGTACTACCTAGGCAACAGGCAACAGGCAACATCTATATATATAAAATTCAAAGTCCTGACTGACTGACTGACTGACTGACTGATATATCAACGCACAGCCTAAACCGCTGGTCCTAGAGACATGAAATTTGGAGGGTGTGTTCTTTGTGAAGAGTAGGTATCCACTAAGAAAGGGTTTTTCGAAATTCCACCCTTATAAGGGTGAAATAGGGGATGGAAGTTTATATGAAAGTCCGTCAGTTTTGAAGTTAGGATCTTCAAATTTGGTGTATAGGCTGACGATTAAAAATGAATTTACACGTATGTCAGCGTTTTTGATAATTCTACCCCCGAAGGGTTAAAAAGGGGGATGAAGTTGTGTATCAGTCCTTAATTTTCACAGTAAAAATCACTAAATTTATTATCTAGGCTTATGGGTTGGAAGCTATTAAATTTCAACCCTTAAGGGGTAAAAAACGGGATGAAATTTCTAAAAGAATCTTTTTAAGTTAAAATCACTAATATTTCGGCTTATGGTTGGAAACTATAGCACCCGCTAAGAAGGGATTTTTCGAAATTCGACCTTTAAGGGGTGAAAAAGGGGGATAAATCTTATTCCTTGAGTTATCAAACCTGAAACTTGGCACGAATACTAACCTAAGTAAATTATAAAGTGTGACATTTTTGTTTTTTATTAAACTACTCCATAATGGGGGATTTGCGGATGACAAAGTTTGTATGGAAGACTTTTAACGCGCGGTCCGATTAACTCGAAACTCAGTATTTATACTGCAAACCAAAATAAATAAACGAATTAATCAGTTTTTCGAAAATTGACCCCTTTTTTTTTGCATGGGAAATTATCAAATAATTTCTCCCGCTCTGGGCGGAGCGGGAGGGCGTGTCAGACTTTTACTGACTAAAACCCACCCGTGTTCCTTCCGTTGCCTGTGTGCCAGGGCCATGATATCCCTTTCGGACAAACATCACGACCCTGGCAGGCCCTAATGGACCCCGTCAGTTGGTGCTGAGACCTCTTTGAGGCGCGCGTGGAACACAACGCGCAGTCGAACCGGGCCTGGTCCTTATCGGATGGCGAGCTACCCATCGCTCACCGTCCGCAAGCCCGCGCCTACGGTAGCCGGAAGCCGGCTTGCTACTCCCGACGCCCGGGGCGTCTCTTGCGGCGACTAGGGGCGTGAGGGCGCGAACCTTGCCTCTCCCTCACGCGTTCTGCCTCCTCCTTCGCGAGCATTACTGTTTCACAGAAGGAGGTAACGGCCTCCTATGCACTCTCGCTCCGAACCATAGCCTGAACCAGGGCCGGACGCGAGAGTTCGCTGCCGCTGATAGCCTCCGTGAGGACACCGCTGTGCTCCGCCCAAGCCGGGCAGACCTCCACCGTATGCTCCACCGTGTCCTCCGAGCGATCCACACAGTGGTGACACTCGGGCGTTTCCTCCCGCTTTATCCGCCTCTCTAGCCACTCCTCAAAGAGGGGACTTATCGCCCCAATTGTGGCGTGCCCAGCGCTGGATTTCGACAATCGCACTCTCCATGCCAACATGAGATCCCGCTGGAGCTCCGTCCGCTGTGCCGTGATTTCTCGCGGCAGCGGAGTTTCGACCCAGCGTTTGGCCTCCTCGCGCCACTCGATGTGCACGAGGACTTTTGCCTCCAGATCTCACGGCGGCAGTCTAGCAAGGAGGCGCGCCGCCTCACGGGAGACCGTGCGGTAATGACCCTTATCAGGGTGAAAAGGGGTAGTCAATTTTACAAGAGAGGATTGTACTGTGTGGCTTGATTAACCCCAAATTATGACGTGGGCATCAGCTAAGAAGGGGTTTTTGGAAATTCAACCTTTAAAGGGGTGAAAAGGGGGATGTTGTATGTATAAAAAAATCTTATTCCTTGAGTTAATAAACCTGAAACTTGGCACGAATACTAACCTAAGTAACTTATAAAGTTTGCAATTTTTTGTTTTTTTAAACTACCCCCTAAAGGGGGTTTGGGGGATATCAAAATCAACCGGGCATAAATCCAGACTTCGGGCTGCTACTAAGAAATTCCTAATGGAAAATCCAATAACACTTTGCCCGACCTGGGAATCAAACCCACCCCTCATGCTCAGCAGTCGCGCTTGTGATCACTAGACTAACGAGGCAGTCATTACTTAAATAACAATGTTTGTCATAACTTTTACGTTTTTCAAAACTACCCCTCAAAAGGATTTTAGGGAGTGTTATGGTTTGTATTTAAAGAATCTTAACGCGTGGTCCGATTAACTCGAAACTCGAAACTCAAACCTCATATTGAGTTTTCGAGAATAGGAAAAAGGGGTACATAGTTTTCGGGAGAATTTTACTGCGTACCTTGAATACCTCAAAAGTTGGCACATCAATTATTATTTAAGAACAAAAACATAGAAAAAATAAACAATACAAAATTTCTTACAAATAGACTTAGACATGAAATGGAGGAGGACACGTAGGTATATTGAACAATTATGTACAAAACGAAGTTTGTATTTATATGCTATATATATCCTCCGTAAAGTTGTAAATCAAACTGCACTCCTATCTGCTTACCACGCTTACGTTAGTTCCAACTAAGATATGGTATAATGTTTTGGGGGAATACTGCTGATAGAGAAGCTGCTTTTTTTTCGACATCCACGCGGGCGAAGCCGCGGGCGAAAGCTAGTTTTCTATATCGAACCAACAGCGTTCAGCATCCTGCCCCCAATCAATCGAATTGTCTGCGCAGGAAATTCAGTTTAGTCTAAAATTTGTAATATCCGTAGTGCATTTCAGGTTCATACTTGATTTACCTGTGCACCCTCTTTGTCTAACGTATGTCTATGTTTATAACTACCCTTAATAATAATATAATAATAAAACATTTATTTTCAAGTAACATGGACTCATAACGTTAGTAACAATTTACTTACAAACTATGTTAGTAATATATACAACACATACCATAACAACAAAAACAACAAGTTCCTAAACAACTACGTTCCTATTAACAGGTACATGCAGCTGGCTTAAAAAGTATATAATAGGGCAATCCAGTTTGCTAGAAATGACACCCAGGAGACTGTTGGAGCTGCCACGCACTCTGCGCAACAGGGATGCTGCACGCTTGCGTCTGATCGCAGTGAAGCCGTCAGTCTGTGCGTCCGCGAACATACCCGTGGACAAAAGCGTGGCAGCCCCAACAGCATCCTGAATGCATTGTTGTACTGAACACGAAGAGCATTAACAGCTTTTTGAGTTAAGCTTAAGAAGATGTCTATGCGCTGCATTGCGAATTCGAAAGGCTTATCCACTGATTTGAGTTCAATGAGCCATCTCAAAGTCACAATGTTTATCCATTAGAAAAGTTACATACCAAAACATGAACAATTAAACAAAACTTTGATAGTATCGTGACATTCGTGACAAAGATAGGGGACGTCGTCGGGTCGAGTCGGGCTTTTATCGGGTCGCCCAGTTACAAACAGGTCAAACCAATTGTTAGCTGCCAGGTCGTTTAACTAACAGCCATTTCTGTATCCAATAAAAAGAAACAATAAAAATGAAAATGATAAAAAATTATAGAAAAAGATGGGTCCTTTGGACTTTTGTCTACACCCTGCTATAAATCCTCTATAAATATTTCTGAAACAGTTAGCATAATGCCAACATTAAAACAACCAGTGTCATATTACCATTATATCATCCAAACGAGTGTTATAATGTTGTACTAAATTTCATTATGCAACTCCTTTTCTCACTACTCAATTCGTGGTATTTTTATGAATTTTAATAAATCAGCCAACTGCGAGTCGGACTCGCGCACGAAGGGTTCCGTACCATTATCTATAAAAATGGAAAAAAAAAACACGTTTGTTGTATGGGAGCCCCCTTAAATATTTATTTTATTCTGTTTTTTAGTATTTGTTGTTATAGCGGCAACAAAAATACATCATCTGTGAAAATTTCAACTGTCTAACTATCACGCTTCATGAGATACAGCCTGGTGCCAGACGGACGGACAGACAGACAGACAGACGGCGGAGCCTTAGTAATAGGGTTCCCGTTTTACGCTTTGGGTACGGAACCCTAAACTACCAAACGACTAGAATCAATTCTATTTTCTTTGTAAATTTTGAAGTTCAAAAGTGCCATTTATGTGCCTATGTGAAATAAATAATTTGACTTTGACTTTAAAAAAGAACATTGTCATGCACACGCGTTTCACTATATACCACGGCGCCGTAATTAAAAAAAAAACTTATAGGTTGTGATGAGGCCGTTGACAGGGTCGTTATTGTTAAGCATTTGTGCAATTTTTTTGCACAAGTATCACTGTCACCTCAACTCACTCAAAGTATTTAAAAAGAAAACTTTAAAAATAATAATTTTAAAATGATTATAAAATATATCTGAAATCCTTACTGCGAGCCCTTTTCTTTTGTTATGACACACGGTACCAATTGCAAGTTTTTTTTTTAAGTTTCTAATTAGCCCCCCAAAAGCGATCCCCATATTCAAAATTCATTTATTTACGTTACACGTCGTGTTTGGGTTACAGAAATTCATATGTGTACCAAGTTTCAACTTAATCGGTCCAGTAGATTCGGAGTAAATTGGCTGTGACAAACGGACAGACACGAGTGATCATATAAGGGTTCCATTTTTCATTCGGACGTACGGAACCCTAAAAACAAGATGGCAGCGTCAGTTCCAATTTTGGACACGCGCCAAAATGACCTTGCAGCGCTATAGAATAGGAATACTGACGTTCGCAAAAATCTTTTTTACAGAAAACAAGGTAAACAAATCGTAAAAAGGGTTTTTATAGATGACACTTTCTTGTTCCAAAATACTTTGTAACTTATAACCAAATTAAAATGGATTATTGATGTTTACGATAGTTTCCTCTTTTATTTATCTTTTATTCTTAAACTACTCTTCGTTGATGTAGCTGCTTGAGCACAATTTTTTTATTAGATTAATACTACAATACATACTACAATATTATTACACTATAATATTTTGTAATCTATTTATTGTACAGAGCCCAAAAATACAGGTTCTCAAAACGTCCACGAATTATAACGTTACTAAATTGAAGTGAAGTGACAGGTATTACGTTTAGTCGGTTACTTCACAGCTGTCTCGTCACGTGGTTTTTTTGTTTAGCTTTATTTAACTACCTAAACCAACGGAATATAGTTGCCTATTCCATAGCTTAGTACCTATGGAGAAGAACGGGCAAGAAACTCCACGGACACTCTTAAATTAACATACTGTTACAAAATATTGGTTACATCATTCATGTTAAAATTATACATGTGAGAACGATGCAAAACATCAAAAGCGTCCGTAAAAAAAAGATTTAAAAAATACATGCGGGGCAGTCTTTGGGGACTGCCGATAGAAGTGAAAACAGTATACATATGATGACAAAAAGTCCTCAACGCGCCTAAAGCAGTTTTCACTTAAAAAAAAAAATATTCAAAAATGTAATTCAATTAAAATCAGCCATGGCAGCTAAGAGAAGACCTTATTTTTTTTCTTGATTAATAAGAACTAAAGTTCTTAATAATTTATTACAATCTAGCCTAATAGGCTAATAAGCAATTTAACTCTAACTTATTATTTTACGATTACGTTATAACTAAGAATAGTGTCAATTTGCACTTTTACACAATTACGTAGCACTTTCTTAGGGTCTGATAATTAATAAAAACACTTTGTTCACGTGTTATATGTATAGCACAACATTGTTACTATTATTATTTCACCATTTGTACACTACACTAACTCAAATGGTTTAGTTCTCTTTAGCCTACGCACTATGTCCGTGTTGTCTAGCAGCTGAATTGCCTCAACATTCACATGTCAGTGAAGTCTGTGTTCGTGGGCTTCAGCAAATTTTTGGGTGACGAGTTCCATTTTAAGGTGTCGGTGGAGGTCGTCATTTCTAATGTACCATGGTGCATTTACAGCATCCCTGAGTACTTTATTTTGGAACTGTTGGATTATTTTAACATTGCTTCGTTTAGAACAGCCCCAAAGTTGGATGCCATACGTTCAAATTGGCATAAGAATATGTTTATAAATTATAATTTTATTATGTATAGTGTGATAGGCAGGATTTTCTTCCAAGTAACCAATACATACTTTTATAACGTATATCAAGTTCCCGTCTTTTTGACGTGAGATTTCCAACGCAGTTTGGCGTCAAGAGTTATGCCAAGGTATTTGGCTGTATTAGCATAAGGCACTTTCATGCCGTTTATATGATATTTGATAAAATACTGCTAAGAACACATATACATCATCATTCTCCTGCCCTTATTCCAATTTATTGGGGGGTCGAAACATCATGCCTTTTCCCTCTATACTTCTCTTCTCTTCTCGTCAAAACTCAAACTCAAACTCAAAGCATTCATTTCAAATAAACCATTACAGGCACTTTTGAATTGTCAAGAAGTCGGTCAGTTACAAATAAGAAGCTAGTTGCCCATTCCAAATAGTAGGTTCCTATGGAGAAGAACGGGCAAGAAACTCCACGGACACTCTTTTAAATTAAAATATTGATACAAAATATTGGTTACATCATTCATATTGAAGTTAAATATGTGAGAACGATGCAATACGTCAAAAGCGTCCGTGATAAAAAGATAACAATTCAAAACTAAAATAATTAAAAATAAGCCGTGGCAGCTAAGAGATGACCAGTCCCAACTGACAGCGCCCGTTCACGAACATGACGCATGGATCAGCACCATTCAGCTCAACCATTTTGAAGGGAGCTAAATGATCCAACACACGCCACCATCAGCGAGACATCTGAGTGAGCATGACATACTCTCAGCCGCCAGGGCACATTTAAGTCAATGAAAGACATAATTACCCGGTAAATGGTAGCTCTATTGTACATAGTACTCACACCGTCATCTCGGTAGTCACTCCTCCACACCCCTATACATTCTAGCCATATCATCTTCGACACAGTCCATCCATCGTTTCTTTGGTCAACATATACTTAGATATTCTTTATTCTATGTAAATTCTCCCTAAGCACAATCAATCGTCAAGCATCGAGTTTAATATATAAACGTTGGGAAAGACGCGCCGTAACTCAACCGGCCAAGTACCGGTCCGGTAAGTTACATCCCAAGAGGCTGCCGGTCCGGTCGTAAACCGCCGTACGGCCCGGACGCGACCGGTAAATACAATTAATAAGGCGGAACTCAATTGGTTTAGTTTCCGATGTCAATAATATTGGAGAAAAGAGGAAAGAAAGAAGATGGTAGTTGATTTGTTGACATGTAGTTGATGCAGTAAAAGGATTAAACTGAATTTTTCCGTTTTAGACAAATTGTATGCTAAACAAAGTGAAAAAACCGGCCAAGTGCGAGTCGGACTCGCGCACGAAGGGTTCCGTACAATTATTGTCTAAGATAAATTGCGGTGTACGATTTATGTCGTATTAAAAAAAAACTCGTTCAAACCAATTTTCGGTGGAAGTTTACATGGTAATGTACATCATATATTTTTTTAGTTTTATCATTCTCTTATTTTAGAAGTTAGGGACACACATTTTACCACTTTGGAAGTGTCTCTCGCGCAAACTATTCAGTTTACAAAAAAAATGATATCAGAAACCTCAATATCATTTTTGAAGACCTATCCATAGATACCCCACACTTATAGGTTTGATGAAAAAAAAAATTGAGTTTCAGTTCTAAGTATGGGGAACCCCCAAAATTTATTGTTTTTTTTTCTATTTTTGTGTGAAAATCTTAATGCGGTTCACAGAATACATCTACTTACCAAGTTTCAACAGTATAGTTCTTATAGTTTCAGAAAAAAGTGGCTGTGACATACGGACGGACGGACAGACAGACAGACAGACATGACGAATCTATAAGGGTTTCGTTTTTTGCCATTTGGCTACGGAACCCTAAAAAGGACTTTAATATCGATCAAGGTGATATCTGGATGACAATGATTAAAGGTCCAACAAGTTCAAGATTTCTAAATTTATATTTTGAAGGAAATTTTTAGGGCAGCTCGATATCCGCAATGAAGGATTTATGAAAACTTAGAGCAGTATTTCTGGATCCTCGCCTCCCATACAACAATAGTCTGGATTGCTCACAACACACTAAGTATCTAATATTTTTCTTTACATTTTATTTTTCTTTTACCCCACCTCAAATAAAACTCTCTCTTACGCAATAAAGGGCAAACACGTGCATATTTCAAGAACGCAGGTGTTCAGCGCCGTCTTACAACGTAATACGAAGCCAATTAGCCCCGACAGATAGGCTCTCGGTAACCGCTAATTAATATGTCACAGCATTAATTTATCTTTACAGGATTTGGGTCAAGTCTCTCCAAGAGAATGTTCAAGTTTATAATTATGTTTAATGTAACCAATTTGTTTACTGTCAAATTATATTGGTACAGGTGAAATTGGTTACGATTTAAAATTAAGATAATTTAAATCAAATCGCTTTTGTTTTGGACATATTATTGTTTCTATTTTCTTTGGCAGCATGAGCAGGTTAGGTTCACAATTAAGTAGTTCAGCAATCTCGAGCGAGTCGGACTCGCGCACCGATGGTTCCGTATGTATACAGTATGTAACAAAAACCCTGTTTTTCCTTTTGGGGACGTATACATTAACCTACAAGGACAACATTGGTGGAATTATAATTTAAAAAAATTAAGTATTGGCTAGTCGAGAAGTCAAAATCAAAGTATGAAAGAGGTTAGAAATCAGTTTAACATTACAAATATTAATAATTAAATATTTATTTTATTTATTTTTGTTGAATAGTTTTTATAAATGACTTGCTTTATTACGTGTGTGAACAACAGGATTTTTGTTACATATTGTATAAGATGTTGATGATTTCTGAAAAACTGTGCTCTTTAGAGACATCGTTTTATTTTTCCTGCTATCTTCACATAAACTTCTACCACATAGAATAATTTCAGATTTTTATCTACGCAAACTTCGGAGATAAGGGGGGAACGGTATTTTTTTTTTACATTTTTTTTTCAAAAGTCGGAAACTAAGCTACATAAAAAAAATGTTTGAGAATGTGCAAACAGCGCTCTTTCATATGATATATTATATATTACAAAAAATTTAAGACCCCCTTTCAGTCCCGTTTGCATTTTTTTTTTTTTTTCTGTCTTGTTTGAAAAATAATTGGGCAAACGTCATCTAAAACTATTCTAAATTTCAAGTTGATAGCATTAGTAGTTCTTGAGATATCCAGGTGTGACAGACAGACAGACAGACTTAGTCTCACCATATGGGTTCCTTTTTACCATTTTGGTACGGAACCCTAATAACCTCATAAAATCAAAAAGAGCTACTTAATACTGAGTCCCTGCTAAAGCTTGGTGCATTTAAGAAACCTAATAGCTGAATCAAGGCAGATTACCTACCACAAGAAAACGTGCACCGCACTTAAAAATTACTCAAATAAAATGTAACTAGAAGTTATATAATATTATGTATATGTTATAGTCAAAGTCCGATACACAGTCTCTTCGCGGAAGGACTGGTTTATCCTAGGTTTGGCCAAAGCCATCAGGCAATCCCCGAAATACATTTCAATTTCGCCCTTTGCCTGAAGTATTTTTAGTCAAACCTAACCTAACCTAACCTAACCTATTAGTCAAAGGCCGAAAATTTACATTTGTTTGGGCTTTGACTAAGTCATTCAGTCTGACCTGAGGATTGACCAGTCCAACCTAGGAGCGCCGGAGCTTCGGAGTTTGCCTATAACATATATACATATCGCACCTCCGCTCAAATAGTGTCGTAAGTCAAAAAAATCAGTTATAAGTATGACACTATTTGAGATAAGATTTTGAAGTTTTCTAAAACGAATGGAACATTATAAGAGTTTTCACTATTTGAGATAAGATTTTGAAGTTTTCTGAAACGAATGGAACATTATAAGAGTTTTCAAATTTTTTAGGTGTGACACTATTTGAGGTGCGATATGTTACACAGTCATCCTTGCACATCTAAGGTAAATAGGCCACACACCTTACTTATTCTAGGTTACTAACACAATATCTCCACGTACTGTAGCTATGTCGTACTGTAGCTTACATAGACGCGAGCACCAACCGCAGGACTACATCAGATGTCAGGAATTCCTTGACCCAGTTGTAAGAAACGAGGTCCCTCGCAGAGGCAGCGTCGATAGGCGATCAGGACCAATAAGAATACACAATGTTGAACATAAAACTAACGGAACTATTGAAACAAGTTAAATGTTGGTTTTAAACATTTGAAAATTGTGACTTTATGTGTATTAACTCCTCATATAAGCTCAGTACTTTGAATCAGGAGACTACAATTAAGGCGACGATAACCGACTTTTAATGATTTTATACTGAAGATCACGTCTAAACGAATAGTGTTAATGATCGAAAAAAATATATGTTTAATTAGAGCATTTTATCAATAATTTAATATGTGAATATTTTAGATTATGTTTATATTACATAGTGAAATTAATTTGTAAAGTTATGTCTAACGCGGATAAAAAACTGAGAATGGCGCAAAATCTACCAAGCGTATTTTTCTGAAACCTACACCAATTTAAAGATAATTTAACTATTGATCTTTTAGTATACGCGTTTTATTAAAATACCTTTTGTTTTGTTTATAATAAATTAATAATGCGTCAAATTGGGGACAGCGCTCCTTGATGGGCGAGTCCTATTACTGGCTGAGCGTACGACGCGTTGCGTGAGCTCAGTACAGAGCACGCAAGCTAACCACTCAAGGCCACTGGCATATATCTGAGTCTTAATGTCTGATTCGATCAGGTGGTAAAGTCTTTGCAAATTACGATGAAGAAAAGCGATAACATAATACGATTTTTAGTTTTCCTGACTGTTTTCCCAAGTCCTTTCAACGGATAAGTTTCTAAGACGAAATTATGGATAAGTATGTTGAATCGTACTAAGCTGTTCTTATTCTACGAGTAAGAATAAAGTCTAGATTAGGCTACACAAGTAAGCTTTTTTTTTTGTGTGGGAAATTATCAAGTAACTTGAGGGCGTGTCAGACTTTTACTGACTAAAACCCACCCGTGTTCCTTCCGTTGCCTGTGTGCCTGGGCCACGATATCCCTTTTGGACAAACTCGCAACACTGGCAGGATACAAGTAAGCTAAGATTTACTTTACTAAACAACGTGTTTTTTTTGATATCCCATAACTCTAGGGTATGATTGAGGCCATATCAAAGAATCAACTGGCATATGAGTTATGTTCCAATCCTTCGTTATTTTTTTTTTTTTTCATTTTTCATACAAAATAATTCGGCAAAGTCACGATTATTCACTAGCTGCCGCCGGGAAGCCCCGATACCAACATACCTACATATTTTACTTTACTATTTATTTTACTACACTACTGCGAAGTTTGGCAACCTCGCAAAAGTAAAGATTCGTCATACTGGTGACAATTTTTGACCTAATTTAATTATGATTGATGATATCTCCGAAACGATGCATTTTTGGACCACCTATTCTAGGAGTTTTAGTATTATTTTTACCTACAGAATATAACCCTAGAGTTATGGGATATAAAAAAAACAGGTTGTATACTAGCTGACCCGGCGAACTTCGTAACGTCTTATACTGACAGCAGCGCCACTTACCGGGTCCAATTGTATTTTCAAACCATCCAGGAACCCGTTGAAACATAAATACAAAGTTTCACCCAAATCGGTCCAGGCGTTTAGGAGGAGTTAGGTGACAAACAGACGTACAGAAGAATTAATATACATAAAGATGTTGACAAAACTTTAAACATAATATTCAAATTGTATCAAATTAAACCAGAAACTAATGAAGGCTCGTACAGACTGGTGCGATATCGCGCCCGCGATATTATGTTTTGTGTTTTGTAGTATGTTATGTTATTTGTGTTATATCTGTAACTTTTATGGTGTACATAATAAAGAGTATTCTATTCTATTCTACGACCCTTAAAGCTAAATATTTTCTTAATAAGAGAAAACGTTCGTAATTCGCAAATACGTATGTAACTAAATGTTTTGTACTCAATAGACATTCAATACCTATAACTCTATATCATATCGCCAGACAATTGCCAGTTATACACACATAAGCAATTTAACAGGGTTGTTTCTCATTGTGATTAAAACAATCGCGGTAATCAAATAATGGCTCAGTAATGAACGTAACGAGGTACTACCACAATGGCGGTATACTGAACAATGACAACCCTTGCGGAGTCTGGGATTTGATTAAGTTGTTACTTAAGTACTTGTCTAGCTTCTGAGTACTTAGTGCGATCAGTTCTCTGAATTACCTGACCGTCTTACAAAGAAGAATGGAAATATACAGGAATGAATTTATCCGGAAAAACACCGGAGTTACCGACATAGCTTGCAGAGTAAGCAAACTGATATAGCAGTGGGCTGGCCATGTTTGTCGAAGGACAGATGGTCGATAGAGCAGACGAGTCCTAGAGTGGAGACCGCGTATCGGCAAGCGTAGTGTGGGACGCCCCCCAGCTAGATGGGCCGACGACCTTAAGAAGGTGGCTGGGACAGACTGGATGCAGAAGGCGGATGACAGGGTGTTGTGGCTCAGCCTGGGAGAGGCCAATGTCCAGCAATAAATGCAATATGCTGAGATGATTGAAGAATATAAGCATAATCATTACCTACATAGCTTGGTATTAACCGCTATTGTCAGTTGGAAATTTCTGACAGGCGTCTGAGAACTTTCAAGATGATTGACCATTTCTTCTCACGGTCCCTAATTGAATACAGGGGTCTACTCCGAAGATAAACCCGAATGTTCGGCCGTTTCTTGACTGCGGCTAACTATGGCTAAATACGGAGATAGAAAAAAAAAATACGACAGTCAAAGAGATAAGTCAAAGTCAAAAAATGTGACTTGAAGTCGGGTAAGGAGTCAAGGTCAAACAAGGAAACTTTGGAAGTCAAGAAACGTTAGAATATTTGGCCGTTACTTCGCATTAGACCCCTAGGTTAGTATAGGCCCATATTAAATGACAGATTTACAGTTATAATTATAACGTCATTCATGAACACGTGACGTCACCTGACAGTGTTATAAACTAATCCATTACCTTGCGTTAATATAATCTGGAGTAGAAACTAAACTAGGTCTGACGTGTAATTATGTGGCAGGCATGAATTACCTTAATATAGTTGACAAGTGGGAGCTGTCACAGTCTGAGAACGGAGTTATGTAGTGATTACGTGCTTGTCTCCTATAATTCAACTATACTAAGATTAGAAATTTAAATAAACCTTTTTTACAGTCCGCTCAACTGATTTTGACTTCAGCATGGAATAAGTAAGTACTTTTTAATAGCATGGAATTAGTAAGTACTTTATAATAGCGTGGAATTAGTAAGTGCTACGTAGATTTGACGGCACGGTTAGTGCAGTGGTTAAGCGATTGACTGCTGCGCTGCGTGTCGCGGGTTCGATTCCCGCACGGAACAAATATTTGTATGACCTACAAGTAGTTGTTCCGGGTCTGGCTGTTTGTGTATGTGAGTTTAAATGTTTGTAAACACACCCACGATACAGGAGAAATTCCTAGTGTGGGGCAACGTTTTAAAAAAAAAAAGTTTGTAAGTAGAGAGGGGCAAATTTTGTCTAGCAAGGTGAGATGTCAGATGTTACTCATCATATACGACTACTGTAAGGCTCACTCGCAATTTTTTCTTTATTTCTTTCTTTCAACATAAACGACTTAGCAAAACATCTAGATTTCTTTATTATATGTCAGTTTAATATGAATGTAATATACACATAAACCTTTCGGAATACATTCTCTAAGTGATGGAGAAAACCGCATCAAAATCTGTTGCGCAGTTTAGAAGAACAACGCGGTCACACAGACAAACACGAAAAGCGTTTTTAATCTCTTACGTATAATAAAATAGTAACGAAGTCAAAACTGTACCTATATTGAATATTTTTTTTAAGTAATTGCTATGACATGTGGGAACGAGTCCGAAAATATAGTAAATATAAAAATATAGTTGCCGTTAAATATAGGATTGGCGCAAAAACGGCTAAATGGATTTGGATGAAATTTGGCACACAGAGGGCCTTATTACAAAACAAGGTTTATCTTGAGACCCAAGTTTAAACCATGGAGCCATTATTAAATTTCGAACTTTATTCCGACTATGATAAAGTTCCTAATCACAACACTAACAACTTAGTACCGAACTAAGTATTCAGTTTTGTATAAAGAACGGTATTTCAATCATCAGAGTTACGTTCTCATTACAAAAACTAGCTCCATGGTTTAAGCCATGTCAAAATATAAATCTTGTTTTGTAATAACAGATAGTTTGATTACCTTATAAGGTACGCTATCCCGGTATTAAGTTCCCGTGGGATATTTTCCACGATCCACACGGGCGAAGCCGCGGGCAAAAGCTAGTTAATAATATATTATACTAGCTGCACCCCGCGGTTTCACCCGCATAAGTCTCGATCCCGTTGGAGTATCGGGATAAAAAGTAGCCTATATGTTAATCCAGGGTGTCAGCTACCTCCATACAAAATTTTATCAAAATTGGTCTAGCCGTTTGAGCGTGAAGAAGTAACAAACACACTAACAAACTTTCGTCTTTATGATATTAGTGTGATAGATAAAAATCCAAGGAGATCAGCGGGCTAATTGCATAACACACGTTCAATAGGAATCGTTTTCAATTTGACAGTTCAACAACATTCATTGCGTTATTTACGTTGTTGAGCAGACAAATTTCTCTAACATATGAAGCAATGGATTATTAATCTACTTCAAAATCATTCCAATTGTGATTCAAATTGTGTTACACAATTTAGGGAGCTGCTCTCATGCCATAAAACATGTATACAAGATTATTTTTAAAACGTCAATAACCTCTTAAGGGGTCATTTTACTCATCATTATGAACAACTTTTACTATGAGACCAAAACAGAAATCGCGAAAAAAAAAACCAACCTACATTTATGTTCGAATAATTCGTTAAAATTTAGAGAACAGCTGATTTTTTTTTCGCGGTTTCAGTTTTGGTCTCATAGTAAAAGTTGTTCATAATGATGAGCACAATGACCCCTTAAAAGGTTATTGACGTTTTAAAAATAACCCTGTATAATTCAAAATAAGCATGTATTGCCTGATATGGAAATCAACAAACCAACGATATCTCACAAGTACCTATCAAACAGACGAGCTAATAAAAACTTCCATAAAAATTTACATACCAGCCTTAGGTTTCACTCAAAATAATGAAACATTAATCTGGTTAATAGACCTAAAAGGAATAATAGCCCGCGGTGATATCACAAGAGGATTTAGAGTTCTTCTGAAATAAGGCACATTACGTCATGGGTGGTATAAAACCGTTTTGCAGCTAATCTCTTTGAACTTACCTTAATGTAAAACACGCCTTATAAGGCTGGTTTCATCTGTAACAAGGATAACATATATGTTAATAATACATACATTCATAAACTCACGCCTTCTTCCCATGGGGGTAGGCAGAAACTGTAGAACGCCATCTGCTACGCTCCTTACATACTCCTTTTGCTTCGCCTACGTTCATACGCTAGGCATACACGCACGCCGGTTGCGAATACTACGCACCTGACCTTTCTGAAGAACATCACCAATTAGGTCACTATATGTCCTCCCGGCGTCTCCACTCACCTCTGCTTTGTAAATACCTTTTGTTAGTCGCCTTTCATTCATCCTCTCAACATGACCAAACCGTCTAAGCATACTCTTTTAAATTTTTGTCACTACGTTTTCTTTTAAACTGCACCGTTGCCTTATCACATAATAACAATTAATACTTATACGCGTGTTAATAACAATTACTAGAAATCATTTAAGCAGAGCAAGTAAAACTATACCTATGGCCAATGATATTATACTAAACAGATATGTTATGAGCGCGCAATCGTCTGTCTCAATCGACAAAAAATTTTTATTTTTGTTTAAAACGGCAAAATCTTTTAACTTGTGCCACCACCTTATCTTAGGTATGCAGTGAACTCGCTTCCAATTTTGTTGACAGTGTGCAGTGATACACATTATTTTTTGCTTTTTGTTTTCTCTTCTACCCGCACTGATTTATTATAATTAGTAATAAGATTTAATGTTCTCATGTAAGTGACGATTGTCTTAATGAGAATAAAGTTCTTTAAACCGAATCAATCTTTTCTCAAGACTCGAAAACGTCCTAATTGGGACGTATTTGTTAGTCTGTGATGCCAACATTCGGTGATTGGTGGCCAGAATAATGTTTGTTTACATTCACGCGCAATTGAGAACACTAGCTGTCTCCTTTTTTCTTGTTGTTTTTATCAAGCCATCTCTTTTTTATCATTTTTACTTGTAGTAAAATGAATAAAAAGTGGGTATGTGTGCCGCCGTTGCTGCTCGGAACACTTTTTTGGTTGTTTTGTGAGTGTACAACATATCTGTTTAATATAATATCATTGCTTATGGCATTATTTTTGCGACTGTTATATGTAAGGCAAAAAAGCCCTGCTAAAATGCTGGGCAAATCCGTAAACGATAGACTAACCCAATGAAGTAAGAGTATGCAGAATATTATGCTCCGAAAAATAACCTTAGAAACCTTACGGTAAGACCTATTATGCTTACTTAACCTTCACATAATCGAGTACATACTACAACATAATTTTTAGTATATGCGAATCCTGAATATAGTTTGTTCAGAATAAGGAACTGAATCGATTTCAATAATTTTTACACCATGTTATATTTTGTCTCAAAAATATTTAAGTGTAATGGTAAATGTTATCACCATTTAATTACTTACAATACAATCGCCGTACAGGTAGGTACCTACTGCCAAATTATTATCAATGAGCGCAAGACGACCCTGGAGGCGCGGGGCCGCCGTTAGCATGTTTTTGTACAGACCACCCGGTAACATAACAACCTTATAACTTTGTGATTTTTCATGATACAGTTTTGAAATTTTGTACATATCTTTACATAAAAATACTAGACACGTGTTTCGGGGTATACTAAAACTAATATTGTACAGTTACTGGCCGTGGTTTCTTAACTTTCTGAACCAAACTTACGAAACCAATTTTTATATTTGAATTTCTATTCATGCGTTCCGTTGCCGGTAATTCGGCATCCGCTACCCGGAAGCCAAGTGTATGGGTAAGTAAGTATGAAAGGCGTTTACACGTATCGGCACAATTTACCCGGCCATCGTGTGAAAAGGGGCTAACAGCTCAAAGAATATCCCACAGCAAAGAAAACTCCCATAAAATGTAATGAGAAAATCGCGATGTCGTTACATGAAGTGCAACAGTGTTGCTGCAACGTTTTACAGCTGTTGGCGAACGCAGTTAGGGGCACGTTGCAACAACATGCTGCGTACGTGACCCGGATTAACTGTAAATAAAATATAGGAGGAAGGCAGGGAGTGTGAACTAAGTATGCATTGGAAATGTTAGCGCCATGAAAATAAGGAATTTTGCGGACTTACCGTTTTTTCCTATGTAGGTACGTGACTTTTATTTACTTTTCTCAAACATGCTTGTAAATTCGAGCATTATTTAGACAACCTTCTTCGAGATAAATCGAAATTGAAAAAAATAAATCGAAATGAGAGTTGTATGAAAATCCATGTGTTCATTTTTTGTTTTCCATAAACAGCTTTCTATTTACACAACGCGGGTGAAAAATTATCGTTGTTCGTCATTGAATCTGGAATTTATAAATAATTTACTTTGTTTGAATTTCCGCGCATTATTTGAGAAAAGCACTCTAATATAAGCCTTGGCCGCAACTATCGCCTCGGCCCACATTTTCACATTCGTCCATCAATGCCCCTATTGCAGGCCGCTGCAGTAATGTAATATTTCATTTCAACACACTTGCTTGTAAAGCGACTCTTATGGCAACGCATTCAGGTTCATAATTCAGCTTATTATACACTCGTGTTATTTACTTTACCTATTTACTTAATTTTTTTTTCTAGTGTTGCAAAGAATTTTTATGTCTAACAACTATGAATATTTTTGTGGATAAATGCACTATTTCAGGTTACATATGATAAATCAATCATCAAAATTATCATCATTTCATCAAATCATATATTTTTCACTACATATTAATATTATCCATAATTTGCGTATTCAAAAGCGGAGGACAGGGTGTTGTGGCGCAGCCTATGTCCAGCAGTGGACAGCGATAGGCTGAGTTAATTGATTGATTGATATTTTTTATATAGGCGGTTTTGCCAGTGTCTTTATTTACGCCTGCCCGCGCATCGCTAGCGCGGCGTGCGGAAAAAACAAACCCAGCGCGGCGTGCGGAAAAAACAAACCGAGCGCGCCATTTCACATAAAAGTTAATAACAATACAAGGCTTTTTAATCCTTGCAAGTGTCAAAAACGTCGTATGAAACGCGTGTGCATTGACCATTACACACTAGTATCATAATGTACTATTAAAGTATTACCAATAAGTACCTCAACATTGCGGCAAATATCTAACAGACGCAATACGATTAGCACTATGATGCCTGTTGACAACTTATTACGCGCGGATCCATGTCTGAGAAAGTAGTTCCTCACAGTGCCAATTCTTAGGGTGTACGAGTATGCCCACTTTCGGCACGGCACGGCACGGCAAGATATTTTTATGCTACGAATAGAAATATAACTTCAGCGTATGACAATAAAATTTAAATTTCAATGATGATGCCTAAGAATACCGCGGCATCTTTGCCGTCAAAATGCGCTTACTTGCGAATGTAGTGATGCCAAAGGATCCCCTGCCACCGTGCCGTAACGCCAGTGGGCGCAGGCCCTTATGATATGAAGTGAAGAAATATAATTCCATCTCATGGTGTAATAACATAGTGTGAAACAAAGCAGTATGCCGTTCGCGTAGGCGCTTCGTAGCACCGCTACGAAGCTGCTACGCCGCTACGACACCGCGTCGCTACGACAGCTTTTCACATATTTATTCTCCGCTACGAAGCGCTACGTGAAACAAATACGTTAAAAAAAAAACCGGCCAAGTGCATGTCGGACCACGCACAATGAAGGGTTCCGTAGTTAGGATGAATTTATTCCAAAAACAAACTTAACGTTGTAGTTGTACAACATGTTCTCCCCTACATTGATATATGCATGGTCAATTTTCTAACTGCAAATGTAGGTTTGTAATCGCATTTTTTTGTGTCAGAACTACAAATTAACGGTTTTCTGTATTTTTCCTTTACTTGTCCTTATAAGACCTTGCCTCTAGCCAAATTTTAAGATTCTAGGTCAACGGGAAGTACCCTATAGGTTTTGATTTACTTGCGAGTATCAAAATATGTCACATAAATCACTGTATTTTTTATTGCGTTGAATTAGAAGTTTGATTTTTTTAGAGCTCTAAGGGCCCATAGACTTACGTATTTGATATTAATTTCAACTTGATACCTACACGCGTTCCTGAGAAAAAGGGCCTTGACAGACTGACAAACAAATTTACAATTTTAGGACTATTTCCTACATTTGTGCTGTAAAACCTTGCTACTTGCCAAATTTCTTGATTCTAGGTCAACGGGAAGTACCCTATAGGTTTTGATTTATTTGCGAATATCGAAATATCTCGCAATAATGTCGAATAAATCACCGTATTTTTTTATTGCGTTGACTTAGAAGCTCAATTTTTTTAGAGCTCCAAGCGACCGTAGACCGTCGTATTTGATATTAATTTCAACTTGATACCTACACGCGTTCCGGAGAAAAATGGTCTTGACAGACAGACAGACAGACAGACAGACGGACAACGAAGTGATCCTATAAGGGTTCCGTTTTTTCCTCTTGAGGTACGGAACGCAAGACATAATAAATATGCCATCTAAATATAATGACAACTTATATTTTATTTTATGTCCTGAAGATACCAAGTGATTTTGATAAAAAAAAATATTGTAGCTCTAGGTACGCCACAGAAGCATAAAACTTTATGGTCTCTTCAGAGAAAAAGTGACTTATAAAAAATATTCTCATAAAATAACACAAAAGAGTCCATCGAAAATAGGCTATCTATTTTAAGAGTAAACAGTACCTAACTAATCTACATTTTGTGTCTCAGATCTGAAGTGACACATCAATACATAACAAATACTGAATATATTACGGGCTACTAGTTTAAATCCTTAATCACGTCATCAATATAGTCAAAACGAATTTGTTAACCAAATTATTTCTGTGTAGAGACGACAGCCAAAAACACTAAATATAATGGCGCCGGCAATCCGGATCATCCAGACATTAATAATGAAGGTGAGCCAAAGCCAAAATGAAGCAATTACTTAATCGAAGGATCTAGAACGCATCCCTTGCTGACAGTCAGGCATCGGCCTTAGAGACGCGCGGAGTGCGGGCGCGGGGAGGCATCGAGCCCCTCGTATATTCCAATAAAGAAGGACAAGACTTTAATAACACGACCCGAGTAAGCTCCCAAAACGACACCTCAGACTTTCAAACAAACTTCCCCTTTAAAAGCGACCTTCTTTTAGAGTCATAAAGTCGAAATTACATCGAACGTAAGCCTACTCAGTAATAAATACGAAAACAGAAACGCACGTCCGGTGAAGTTTTTAAGAAAAGACGACGTAGGTGGAATATTAGGTGAGTACAAGTAATGGAAATTTGATAACACGTGTCGAGGAGAATTACAGGCCTACCAGGCGCCCGAGAGTAATGCGCCGTGAATATAAATAAAGAAAAAAGAAGAAAGAAAGAAAAATTGTTTATTCTACACAAACAAAACGCACATTACAATGAAATAACATAAGTTGCACACAAACAAAGTAGCCAAAAGCCTCTTAAACAACAATAAGAAGAATAAAAAAAAAACCTAATTAAAAAAATTAAATAATAATAATATGATTAGTACTAAGCACCGCCGACAGATATTTTGCCAAAAATACTATGTTTACTGTCCAACGAAAGCGTCTCACTTCGCGTTACGCTTGGCTAACCACGCATGATCAAGTGAGTAAGTACATCTTAGAAGGTATCGATTTTCTGCATTAGGAGTATAAGAGTTTTGGCATTCGCTAACCTGGCATAATAATATTGGCCAGTCCCAAGGTGAAATGGAAATCAGATCCGAATAGAATGGCACAAAAGCCAACCATCCCTGTTCAGATTTAAATTCCGATTCGACAATAGCTTCTGATATTCGCAGAACCAATAAATATGTAGTCAGTGATTTTTTTAAGATCGATTACTTGTGACCTAGTTTTCACAGTGGAGACCTTGCCTTAAAAATACCAGGAACGAATTAATGAAATAATCTCATAATCCCTCAGAAATCCGCTTACCTTTAATATAACTACAATATTTTACATTAACGATGCTAAAGCAAGGCGTTATAATATCTCCGGGCATAGTTTCCACCATAAATAATAAAGGGTCAAAGCTAAATTAAAATGAACTTTGGATGACTTCGATAAAACCTTTTGGGAAGCCTCGATTTCAGCTTTAATGAAGCGAACGTTTATTAAGTCTGCAAAGATGTAGGAAGGAAGTGGGTGGAATGCAAATTTTAGCTTAAGTAAACATGCTAATGGCTTGAAAGTTGCAACCTAGGTGCAAAGTTCAGCAATACTTTAGTAAAATGCAGCTGTAAATTACGAGGCAGGGATGAAAGGCTTAAAACCATTTTGCGGGTAACATCATAATATGTAAGCGACAATATATGTTATATTGTCGCGACAATATATGTAAGCGACAATATATGTTATATTGTCGCTTAAATGTATACCAGAACAAGCTTGTTCAATTAAGTCTCAACGTCGTCGGTCGGGTAGTTAAATTTGCATCAAGTGTCGCCGCCGACGGCCCTCGCCGCGGACTTGTCACGAGTGTCCAATGACTAAGATAATGAAGAGAGCTCGTTTAGTTATCACGTACTATATTTTAATTAAGATGTTTGAGCAAACGAACTTAGAACACACTTACTCATGTTTTATAAAATAAATATTATCTTATCTTATCTTAAAACTAGAATCAGGGCATGTCGGAAGTACGACCCAAGAAGAACATCCTCCTCTCTCCTACTTGATCTATGCTGTGCCCGACAAGGTCCATAATTGTGTCTAATATAATTACTTCCCTACCAACTTGTATACAATATGAATATGGTACGCAATAAAGAATTGAGAATTGAACATTAGGCGAGACTACTTAATTTTAATCTCAATACTAAATGGCGAGATGATCGCAATAAGGCCAGTATTAATCTCATGAAATCTGAATTAATTGTATTTTATAACCTTTAATTAGAGTGCAGAAATTGTTGAACATTAAAAAAAAACCTGTTAATTAATACAAAGTAATTGCATTTAAAGGATAAAAAATGATTTTGAAACACGCACAATATTTTTTTATTTTCTCGCCATCTACTTATTTTTACAGGCAACGGCTTCAAAAATACTATATTTGATCTAAAATAAGATGGCAACCGTACTAAAAGGTAATTGCGTCTAAAGGATAAAAATGTTTTTGAAACACGCACAATATTTTTTAATTTTTGCGCCATCTACTTATTTTTACAGGCAACGGCTTCAAAAATACTATATTTGACTGACCCTTCGGACTTCGAAACAAACAACTTTGTGTGACACCTCAAATGCATTCCAAATACAACAGTCTCATTGACAATTCTGATGCACCCTAAACTACACCGCGGGTGACCAGGTCAGTGTTTGTGACAACCTAACTAATGTACCTATGGTTCTACCATTCTGCGAATGAGTGTTTCTCCGAATGTTGCAGAAAGCTACTGTAGTGGCATTAACCTTCACCTCAATTGCGTAACACACAATCCGAAGGATTTTGAAAGATTAAGAGTAAATAAATAAAGCAATAATTAATCAGCCCACACAGCACCCACACAGCCACACACACACACAGCACAGCTGCCAACTAGGTTGTTTAAGTTGCATTAAAAAAAATGTTGTAGCCAAATGCTACTACAGCTTATCAGAGTTCCTAAATGAACGAAATTAAGTAAATTGCGACATTTGTCCTAGTCTACCAATGGTTACTAACCTGTTGTATGTTAGTTAAGCTGTTTCTAAGCTGATGTATTGATAATGTCGTTAGTTCTGTATTTTTTGTACGCTCCCATTCCGTTCCCGCAACCGTGTGCGTTTTTGTGTTTTTTATTTGTGTGGCTACAACGCACCGTATGCGTTTTGAGCATGTTTTACAAAAGTAAGTATACTTGGTTTTTTCATAGTGGGTTTCATTACCATTTTTTTTTTTATCTTTTTCTTGTGGATCCTGTCAACAATTTTCTAATTCAAGGTGGCATCGAATGGCTAAAACATGTTAAAACATGTTGCTCCTTTTTATTTAGAAGAAAAAACCGGCCATGTGCGAATCGGACTCGCGCACGAAGGGTTCCGTACCATTATCTATAAAAATGGCAAAAAAATCACGTTTGTTGTATGGGAGCCCCCATTAAATATTTGTTTTATTTTAATTTAATTATTTATTTTTAAAGTGAATATATAACTAAATATTCTGTGAATATTTCAAGCGTCTACTTGTTGCCCTTATCAATATATAGCAAAAACGAGCAAAAAAATCACGTTTGTTGTATGGGAGCCCCCTTAAATATTTATTTTATTTTGTTTTTTAGCATCTGTTGTTATAGCGGCAACAGAAACACATCATCTGTGAAAATTTCAACTGTCTAACTATCACGGTTCATGAGATACAGCCTGGTGACAGGCGGACAGACAGACAGACGGCGAAGCCTTAGTAATAGGGTTCCCGTTTTACCCTTTGGGTACGGAACCCTAACAATGTCCTGTACGAGGCCAAAAGGCTTTTATCTCGGCATGATGCTGCGACAGTTAAAAATAAGTGCCGCAGCGCTGCTATTCTGAAGGGCCCGATTTTATGAGTGTTACTCAATTATCTCGGTGACACATAGACACCTTACCTACGTATCGATTTGACGTCATGTGTGAAATAATGAATGAGCAATGCTGAGGTCTCTTGTTTATTATTTCTAGCTTGTCCACGAAATCAGACACTCACAAAATCACACACATAACATTGGTAAAAACAATAATTTTGTATCAACATACGATTGAATGACAAGAAACAATACATCAATAGAATGACCGCTATAAGATTGCGATTAGAGGATTTAACATTGAATATTCATCATCGTCATTTTAGCCGAAAGACGTCCACTGCTGGACATAGGCCTCCCCCAAGCACCGCCACTTCAACCGGTTCTTCGCTTCTCACATCCAGTGCTTTGAATATTGACATAAAATAATTACTTTAGAAGCCAGTCCCAAACTCCTAACATACCTGCTTAAATATACAATAGCTAAGGTAAATGTGATAAAACAAGGTTTTCTCACAGTTTGTATATTCAGGTTAAAAACCTTGCCTGGATATTATTATGGCAGACACCATTTTCGCGAAGGGGTTTCTGTAATTCTTGCGAGTAGAATACACCCCCCGGCGGCGGCGAACCTTTAGTTGTTAAGTAAACAAACGTTCTCCAGAATATAAAACAATACAAGCTCTCAAACAAATAAATTAAATGAAGCTCGAATAAAAACATTTCATTTCTTTGACGAAGATTTTGTTATTGTTTTATATAATTCGGAAAAACACGGAACGAAACAAGAGGATTATAATGATAAACAAAGATGTCTGCCTTCAGATTACAAAACATTGCTAAATATTAAGTAATCCGATGCTTGAACATTACCGAAGCTTATGGATTACTTTGTCTTTGCTGATTCAACGAATCTTTAAGTCGACTTATAGGTTTCATTTTAAGCTTTAGAATAGCAAAGCTAGAACTAATTGAAAAATATCTCAAACGGAGCTATTTTTATACGGCAGACCGCGGTCTGCATAATGTCTCACAATATTTTAAGTAAAAACTGCACTTTAGTGAATTTGATGACAGCGTCCACTATGACCTAAATGAGGTTTCTTTTTTATAAAAAAAAATACAGATTGTTCTTTCTCGGTTATTTAAAAGGTTCCTGAAGATAAGAAGTAACGTGAAAAGTGCCCAAAACGACTAAACGGACGTTTTTAGGGTTCCGTACCTCAAGAGGAAAAAACGGAACCCTTATAGGATCACGTCGTTGTCCGTCCGTCCGTCTGTCTGTCTGTCTGTCAGTCTGTTTTGACGTTTGTTTACGTCATAGAGCCTGACAGGTTAAAACCGTTTTTGTCAGGAACGCGTGTAGATATCAAGTTGAAATTAATATCAAATACGTAGTTGAAATTAATACATAAATCGAGCTTCTAAGTCAACGCAAAAAATAAATACGGCAATTAATTTGACATATTTTGATACTCGCAAGTAAATCAAAACCTATATCGTCTTATTACAAAACAAGATTTATATTTTGACATGGCTTAAACCATGTAGCCAGTTTTTGTAATAAGAACGTAACTGTGATTGAAATACCGTTCTTTATACAAAACTGAAAACTTAGTTCGGTACTAAGTTGTCAGTTTTGTGCTTAGGAACTTTACCCTAGTCGGAATAAAGCTCGAAATTCAAAACCAAAAGCAAAAGTCATTTATTCAAACTAGGCTGAGAATCAGCACTTTTCGATCGTCAAAAATTACATGAGACAGTCCCCCAAAAACGCCCACCCTTCACCACTTCCTAGTGCTTTAGCTGGGAAGAAGTGGCGCAACAAACTCCCCAGCAGCACAGCTGTCTGTTCGCATATAAAACTTGAAGCTATACAATACAATGTAAAATAATTTGCATTACGCAACACAAAACGTTAAATTAAATTATTTTCCTTATATTAGCTAGCACACACCATTATACAAAAAAAAATATATATATAATAATCGTCGAAAACTATACTCAAGCAGAAATAACGTAAACAAAACGTACCTAAATAAAAGCCTCCAGGCATAATGGGCGTGCCCGCTTAAATAAAGCTACAGCTATAACTCGAAGTCACAAATGATAAACTAATGCTGATATAATGGCTCCATGTTTTAAACCTGGGTCTGAAGATAAACCTTGCTGTGTAATAAGGGAGATAGGGTACTTCCCGTTGACCTAGAATCTTGAAATTTGGCAAGAGGCAAAATGTCACAGGATAAGTAAAGGAAAAAGTCCGAAAACCCTTAATTTGTAGTTCTAACACATTAAAAATGCGATTACAAACCTACATTTACAGTTAGAAAATTGACCGTGGCGTATATCAATGTAAGGGAGAACATGTTTTTCAACTACAACGTTAAGTTTGTTTTTGGAATAAATTCATTGCAACGACGGAACCCTTCATTGTGCGTACACTTGCACTTGGCCGGTTTTTAGGGTTCCGTACCCAAAGGGTAAAACGGGAACCCTATTGCTAAGGCTCCGCCGTCTGTCTGTCTGTCTGTCTGTCTGTCTGTCTGTCTGTCCGTCTGTCCGTCTGCCACCAGGCTGTATCTCATGAACCGTGAAAGCTAGACAGTTGAAATTTTCACAGATGATGTATTTCTGTTGCCGCTATAACAACAAATACTAAAAAATAGAATAAAATAAATATTTAAGGGGGCTCCCATACAACAAACGTGTTTTTTTTGGCTCGTTTTTGCTCTATATTGATAACGGCAACAGGTAGACGCTTGAAATATTCACAGAATATGTAGATATATATTGAATATAAAAATAAATAATTAAATTAAAATAAAACAAATATTTAAGGGGGGCTCCCATACAACAAACGTGTTTTTTTGCCATTTTTATTGATAATGGTACGGAACCCTTCGTGCGCGAGGCCGACTCGCACTTGGCCGGTTTTTTTTTACCTGTACGAGTCGTAAAGTGATGTGTAAGAAAAAAATACAACCTAATCGAGCTAAATTCATAAATGAACGAATATCCAATCAAAACCTATCCTCCAACACCGTGCTTTTGAATGAGCTCAAGCAGCGAGCATCGAATTTCATGGAAATCGATTTATCGAAACGAAATGCACTACGAATTTCGTACAAAGAACTCTCTCGAAACGAAAACGCATTTAAAAGTTCACCCTATTTGTTTCCCAGTAACAAATACTCCGAAATATTTCAGTCTTTCAGTTCGTAGTTCAGAAATAATTCAAGCAGGATGAAGCAGCAGGCGGGGGGCTCGTTCAAAACCGGGTGCACTCTTTTAAAACCTATTTTACGAGGTGCACCACCCCACAAGGTGCTCCCACCGGCGGCTCACGTATGTTATGTTTTATTGCAACCCCCGTAACGGGATTCAATTAATATTTTCTCAGTTGGCAACACTGGCAAAGGAAATTAATTTCCGTTTGAATAAAGATTGTAATTAAAATGTCGAACGACATCTTTGTTCTGTTATCTTTTATGATGATTAATGTGGGATTTACACGTGTAATAAATAATTAATATCTGTAATTTCCGACTGTGAACTTTATTTACCTTTAATTGTGGGTTCGGTGTTGCGATGTAAGCTAGATACAAAGAGCAAAGCCCGAAGAAAAGCCTGTCCTATTCGTGAACAATGGAATTTGCACGTAGTACTGTATCGTATAAGAATAGGTGGGTGTTTCCTGAAATTATACTAGGTAGAGTGAGAGCTACTCGTATACTATTTTGATAATCTGTTAATTGAAATTGGCTGCTATGTTAGTGCATTGTGTAAATCTGTGTGTGCATTTGTACAATTAGGCACAGGTACACACCGCTACACATTTCCAATATAAGCTGATCTCGCATTGTGTAGGGTTTCCGTACAATGAGAGGTCAGCGTATACTGGAAATGTCTAGCTTGATGTGTAGCCGTGTGTAGCTCTGTCTCTCTCTCTATGAAAATAACAAAAAACCAACCAAGTGCATGTCAGACTACGCACAACGAAGGGTTCCGTAGTTGGGATGAATTTATCCAAAAAACAAACTTATCATTGTAGTTGAAAAACATGTTCTCCCATACATCGATATACGTCACGGTCAATTCTCCAACTGCAAATATAAATTGGTCGGCTATTACTCGTTAACTGTAAAGCCTCATTAGCTGTGATAGTTTTCGTTTTTAATTTCGTTATAATTATGTACACACGGCTACACATCAAGCTATATACATTTCCAATATACGCTGACCTCTCATTGTACGGAAATCCTATACAATACGAGTTCAGCTTATACTGGAAATTTATAGCTTGATGTGTAGCCGTCTGTACTACTGCCATGAATTTTTTCACATATCCAAAAGCAACCATTTAGCTGGCAGGAGGGGGGGACACTTTGACTCTAACAAAAATTAGCCCTTTAAAACTTAATATTACGCAAACGGATCCCTGAATCAAATTGGTCTTCACAAACCCTCACCCCCTTATTACAAAACAAGGTTTATCTTCAGACCCAGGTTTAAAACATGGAGCCATTATTGAATTTCGAACTTTATTCCGACTATGGTAAAGTTCCTAAACACAAAACTGACAACTAAGTACTGAACTAAGTTTTCAGTTTGGTAAAAAGAACGGTAAGTATTTCAATCACTGTTACGTTCTTATTTCAAAAACTGGCTCCATGGTTTAAGCCATGTCAAAAATAAATCTTGTTTTGTAATAAGGCGGTCAATGTTTTTGAACGGCCTATCCAACGATACCCCACATCATGGGATAGACGAGAAAAAAAATTATCATCCACACTATGTGTAAGGAAGGTACCCATTTTTTTTAAATATTTTACACAGCTTTCTAGTACTAAGAGTTTCTGAGCTAAGCCGGGGACAGACAGACATACATGGCGAAACTATAAGAGTTCCTTGTTGACTACAGAACCCTAAAAATTAAATTAAATCGTTTATTGTCCAGATATACATTCAACTGAAAACAAATACACATTAACACATTCACATTACATCCTTTGGGGAGCGAATTACGAAATCGGCGTGTGGGAGAACTGCCACCTTAGATTTAGGGATTATGTGCAACTTAGTCTTTTTTCTCTTTCTAGCTCTCTGTCCCCTTCACTCTATTTTTCTCATCGTGCTTAAAGACTCCGGCCTTTCTGTAAGGGGTTTTATGACCACGTTTATCCCCACCAACTCATACCTACAATTACGTGTAGCCAGTCCATATTTAAAACACTGTGGGAATACACAAACAGCCCTATCCAGTCTTTCTAAAGAGTATTCGGTTAAGATTTGGTTCATTTATGAACCACAATGCGGTAAAGGGGTATAAGTGCTTTGTTTGCTTCTTTTTATGACCTGTGGTAACTGCTACTATTATATGAAAGTAACTATGAATCCCAGACACACGCAAAAGGTAATCACATAAAACGAGTGTCATAACTCACTGGGGGGCGTATTTTACAGATATTACTGCACTCGTTGGTAAAATAATTAATTTCTTTGGTTGTAGTAATTAGCAAAAAAGGTAGAAAACCTAAATACTTTGGGAATACACACACCGCACTATCCAGTCTTTCAAAAGAGTATTTTAAAGTCATAAGTGCTTTGTTTGCTTCTTTTTTATGACCTGTGGTAACTGCAACTATTATATGAAAGTAACGATGAATCCCAGACATACACGCAAAAGATAATCACATAAAACGATTGTCATAACTCACTGGGGGGCGTATTTTTCAGACATTACTGCACTATTATTCTTAAAGATTAACTATAAACATAACGAAATTGTTGTTTTACGTCTGATCACGTTTTAGGCATAATTCTTGGTGAGTATAATGTAATTTATCTTCTGAATATTCAAGAACAAAAATTAAAGCATACATTTGTTAGGGTTCCGTAGTAAACAAGGAACCCTGATAGTTTCGCCATGTCCGTCTGTCTGTCTGTCTGTCTGTCCGTCCGTCCGTCTGTCCCCAGCTTAGCTCAGAGACGCTTAGTCCTAGAAAGCTGTAATTTGGCATGGGTATACATATTAATCATGCCGAAAAAATGGTAAAATAAAATTATGAAAAACATTTTTTTTTAGGGTACCTCCCTTACACGTGAAATGGGGAAGATATATTTTTTCTCGTCTATTCCATGGTATGGGGTATCGTTGGATAGGCCGTTCAAAAATATTGTGGGTTTGGCAAAACCATTTTTCTATTAAGGGATCCGTTTGCGTAATATTAAGCTTTAAAGTGCTATTTTTTGTTAGAGTCAAGTGTCCCCCCCTCTGCCAGCTAAATGGTTGGTTTTGGATATGTGAAAAAATTCATGGCAATAGTATATATAACGAAATTAAAAGGAAAACTATCACAGCTAAGTAGGCTTCACAAGATATCGAGTAATAGTCGACCAACTTAAATTTGCAGTTGGAGAATTGACCGTAACGTATATCGATGTATCGGAGAGCATGTTTTTCAACTACAATGTTAAGTTTGTTTTTGGGATAAATTCATCCCAACTACGGAACCCTTCATTGTGCGTGGTCCGACATGCACTTGGCCGGTTTTTTTAATGATGAATTCATGAATTACCTTCACATAGTGACAAGTGGAAGCTGTCACAGTCTGAGAACGGAGTTATGTGCTAATTTTGTGCTTGTCTCTTATAGTACAACTAGCAACCTGCCTTTTTTTTTGGTGGAAAATTATCAAATAACTTCTCCCGCTTTGGGCGGAGCGGGAGGGCGTGTCAGACTTTTACTGACTAAAACCCACCGGTGTTCCTTCAGATGTGCCTTTATGATATTGATATCCCTTTCGGACAAACTCGCAACCCTGGCTTATAGATCCTTTATACGAAAATTACTCGGACGAAAGAGTACGACATTTGGCACAGTTAAAGTTTATACGGAGGAGTGCAGAAAGCTAATATTTTTCTATAATTGGCATAAAAAATAAATTAAAGTTAATAAAAAAAACATTACACACACTACCATGCGTTTGATACACACACACATAGTACCATGGCCTCGTGACTTGAAGATAGATAGGTGACAGTAGTGACAGCTTGAGCATGAAATAAGTACTTTTTAACCGACTTCCAAAAAGGAGGAAGTTATATGTTCGGCTATGTTTTTTTTTTTTTAATAATAAATAATAATCGTTTATTTATAAAAGGGTCACATGTACAATAAATACCTTAACAATTAAAATAGAGCACAGTTGCTTATTTGCATGAACTAGGTTAAACCTGTGCTTCAGGCTAGAAAGTACATAAATACATAATGTAATAAATTAACAATGACTATAAAGTAAAAACTAAATTAAAACTTACGTAAACAAAAGTAAATAATAAAATTAGCATGTTAGCAGTTCTACTTGCAGACAACAAGTAGATCTTCTGAGTTTGCATAATCTATAGTAAGTAAATATTTGAGTACAATTTTTTTACAGCTAAAGTAATTTAGTTTATAGATACTAAGTTTTCTATTTAATCTATTGTACAGAAATGGGCCTAAGAATGTAAAAAATCTTTCTACAAAGACATGTTTTGAGGTTGCATTAGATAAGCATACTATATCATTCCGTCTCTTGTTAGTATTGTCAGCATTGTAGGTACGAGCATGGTGTGCTGTTTTAATACTAAGTGCATAATGAAAAGCTGGCGAACCGTTAATACGTTGCAGGATTTATATAGTAGATCAGTGGGAAGAAGAAGGGATGGAAGTTTGCTACCTTTAAAATTGCTCGCTGAGCTCTTTCAAGAGGAAGTAAATTAGTTTTTGGTGCGCCCCCCCAAGAAGTGATACAGTATTGAATTATAGACTGACATAGGGCCAAATAAACTTGTGTGATTAATTTTGAACCTGCAAATGAGCGTAATTTTTTTAAAACATTTATTAGTTTGCGCACTCTTTTAACTAGACTTTCAATATGATTTCTGAAAGAGAGTGTGTCGTCTATTATTACCCCAAGGTATTTTAAGTTCCTCGTTTTGAGGATAAAAGGACAATTACATGAGTTGACTGTACGGTTTCCACATTGATGGGCATATAGATGAGGGTTAGTAATGTTAAGTTGAGGCTTGCGCATGGAGAATTGAATATATTTTGTTATGTCAGCATTTAATGTTAGTAAATTGCTTTGAAGTTTGTTCACCGATTGCTCCGTCAATCGGGGACCGATTTTGAAAATTCGTTTTTTGTTTGAAAGGGTATGCTTCCGAGGTGGTCCCATTGCCACCAAATCAGAATCTGATGAAGGGATCCCATAGAAATCCTCAAATTTTATAGGCACACATATAGCGATTTGGGTATTTTTTATAGTAACTCGTGCATTTGCTCTCGGAAAGCACCATTTGGTGAAGTGGAACTGATGATGGAGACCACAGATGGCCACCGGAACAATATAATAATAAGTATTTAACGGGTTGCGATTCGATTAGGTACTTTAATGTGGTTGCTAAGCAATTTATGCTCGTCACTACGCATATAGTGAGTGGCAGTTCTCCTGGTTCTTACTAGGAGAACTCCTCAACAATCAACGACACTGACCCACTAAAAAGTGAAAAATAAAAAAAGTTTTACAAAAAAAAAGAATTGACTTCCAAAAAACACTACAAAGTGAAAAATAACTTTAATTTCGGAAGTCGGTGGCAAAAAACTAAAATACAGATCCAAAGACACCGACTTCCGAAATTAAAGTTATTTTTCACTTTGTAGTGTTTTTTGGAAGTCTGTTATTTTTTTTTGTAAAAAGTTTTTTATTAATAGCATGGAATTAGTGCACTCGAACTACTATACACCGTGGCATTTTAATCGTCTTACAACGGCAGCGCACTTCATGTATCAAAAGATACTTTCATCTATGATTAGTAGTCATTGGATACATGAAGTGAGTAGACGGGGTCGAATTTCGACCAGTGGGCGACCAATAGTGTAATAAAAACTGCCTATTCGAAGACTGCCTTTCTTGCCAATGATATCGAGAAAGCAGAACAGCATAATAAATATGTTTGCATGTTGCTTTTAGCGCTTGCTTACACGCTTTGTTCGAAATAGACCTTCTCTGTCTCTCTATTTTGCTTTATGCGCTGGGAAAATATTCCTCCCAACATTCGCGCTGTATTGTCACGCGATACGACTCCGACGTACCTACATAATGGAATATGAGAGAAAACTCATTTATTTTCCACTGAAGACCCGCGACAAAGCATCCTGCTTCACAAAGGCGTTATTGTGAATTATATGATGGCGAAAATATATCACTGGCAGCGCCGCGGCGTAGCGGGTTAAGTTTTTAAAGGCCATGTAGACATAAGAACTATTTTACTGGCTCATAAATACCCATAGAAGGACTAAAAGTCCGGTCGCGAAACAGAAATAATTTTGTACAATGACCCCTCATTACATATCTCTTTCGCTCGCGCACAATTGTATTGCCGTCGCACTCGCACATTACAAAGACCTTAAAATGCGCGAGCGCGACGGCAATACAATTGTGCGCGAGCGAAAGAGATAAGTAATGAGGGGTCATTGTACGAAATTATTTCTGCTTCGCGACCGGACTTTACCAAAAAATATTTATCGACTAATTAAGAGGACCTTTATTATGCTCACGGCCAAAGTATGGAACTCTCTGCCAGCGTCTGTGTTTCCTTCCACGTATAACCCGTCAGCCTTCAAAGCAAGAGTGAACAGGCATCTTCTAGGCACGCTCGTTTCATCGTAGACTTCAAGAGCAGGACAAATTCGCAACAAATAATTTAAAAAAAAACATCAAAGGAAATGCAATTCCCGGTTTTCAAACAAGCCTACCTGCCAAATCTGTTGTTCTATCCTGCTTAACATATGACCAAAGAAACGATGGATGGACTGTGCGAAGATGACATGGCTGGAAAGGGGAACGAATACTAAAAAGACGGAATGGAGATGCATGGAAAAAGACAAGGAAGGAGAATGATGAGTATTCTATTCTATTCTACGATGATAATATGGAGCACATCATTTCAGCCGAAAGACGTCCACTGCAGGGCATAGGCCTCCCCCAGCAATGGCAATCGCCCTACTCGCCACGCTTGGCAGACGGGCTGGCCATCGCAGTATGGTATTCAAATGCATAGAGAATTGCCATGCCCATTCTCTGTAGGCAAGTCCCTTAGTCGCCTTTTACGACACCCACGGGAAGAAACTGGATGGTGATATTCTTTACGACCGGCCGCGGCACCACACGGAACATGGAGGACATAAAGGTATAAAAAGTCATAAATATTAAAAAGCATAACATACACTGCGAAGGTTATAAAATCTACCTCGTTTCTAACTTTATTTTTTTTACAACTCATACTCCCCAGGACCAACAAACTTTAATTAACTGCTGTAATTTAATTAACTCGCAAATTTAATTACATGAGCTCATTACGAATTTGTTTTTTAGTTAGTTAAATAGAGATTTGTTGCTACTCCTGCCTGTAAATAGTTTAAACCCGTTGGGAACATATTTAAAATTAGAATAATTATGTAGTCGTGATACAGACTTATCAGTATTTATCAGCATGTACTTGTATGTGGTAACAACTGCACAATATGGCGTCGAAACCAGTGCTATAGACATGGGCCAAATAGCTCACTGAACAGCAATTAGCTCTTTCACTCTAAAGAGCTATATCACTATTCTAGCTCACTAGCTCTTCTATGTATAGCTCAGTGACTCACGCTGACTGTTAGCTCATTTAACTCACGCCGCTCGCGCGTCGAGTATACGGCTCGGCTCGGTCAATAGCTCTTTGGAAGTTTGGACTCTTTGTTACTCACTAGCTCGTCTATAGCTCAGTGTCTCAGACGCGCCGACTGTTAGCTCAATGTCAAAGTCGCGTCGAAGGAAACGGGTTCGGCTCGCTCAATAGTCATTGTCAAATTCTGAGTGAGCTAACTGAGCTAGTGAGTGAGCGAGAGTACTTTAGGATTTTTTAAAAAAAATGTAGGCTCAGTATTTTCGGAGATAAAGAGGAGGAAATGGTCAATTTTCAGGTATTTTCTTAAAGAACTTTTAAACTAGTTATTTGAAAATAATTCAAAAATATATTTGAGACCCTCACAACAAGCCCATTCATATGTCATACGATACAGTTCGTGCCAAGCTTTTATTTTTAATTTTTCAATTTGCCCCCCTAAAGTGACCCCATATTCAAAATGTATTTATTTACGTTACTCGTCCGTGTTTGTGTCACAGAAATACATAATATTATGTGTACCATGTTTCAACAAATCGGCTGTGGCAGACAGACAGACTCACGAGTGATCCTTTATGGTTACCATTTTTTCCTTTTGAGGTACGGAACCCTAAAAACAAGATGGCGGCGTTCGTTGCGATTTTGGATACGCGGCATAAGATCCTTGTACAGCTATAGTTGCCTAACAGAAATATGCCTGTCAGTGAAACGGTATACCTACTTACATAGCATAGTATAAGCAAATAGTCTTTATTCAGCAATGGATACTCAGATGGCTGATGATTAGGCTGAATTTTTATCTCTGGGCAGACAGACGATGTTAGAGCAAAATAAATTTTCAAACGGTCAACCAGAGGGCTAATTGCGTAACACACTATCAGTAGGAATCGGTTTCAATTTGACAGTTCAACAACATTCATTGCGTTATTTACATTGTTGAGCAGACATTTTTTTCTACCATAAGAAGCATTGGATTAGCAATATACTTCAAAATCATTCAGATTCCGATTCAAACTGCGTTACGCAATTAGGGTACGGGTCATACAAGATAGTTTTGTACCCTAACTTTATGTAGGTTTATCGTCCCTATATTCTGAGGGGACAAGTATTGTTAACTTAATTCTCAATTTATTTATTAGTACATATTATAACAAACTAGATTACCTACGCCTAAACATTAGAAAGTACTTATAAAACCTTTTATCTCTTAAAACCAACTTTATTTAAGCATATCTGCGTAGGACTAGGATACCTACGTATAATACACAAATTAAATTGGTGTAAGACAAAGTTTTGATTGCCATAAACCGTCTAAATGGTTAAAAGCTCGTTTTATCGGCTGTGAAGTTATCATCAAACACATAATGTACAAACTTTATACATTTGTGTGCCTGATATTATGGAGAACTCGTCCAAGTATTGGCATCGTAAAGAAGTAGGGACTAGGGACTAATAACTCTTATAAGATTTGAAGACGTGTGAAGAACTAATCTTCTAACAAAAAGTTTTCATCCACGCGACGCGACACAAAGGTCTCCCCGCGTGTCGCGCGATGAGCGGTGCCTTTGTGTCGCGTCGCGAGTCGCGCCGGTCTGTAGAAGTCTTAATACTGTCTGTGGCTGTGCTGCGATAGTGCGGTTAGTGCCCAGTGGTAACGACCACCACTTACGAGTTGTAAGCAGGGACCATTTTGGTTACCCATTGAAAGGGTTTTCGATAGGGTTTTTCTAAGCGGTTAAACAAAAACCCATGCGTTATGGGTAACCCATATGAACGGCTTAAATAAATTTTTGGTAACCCGTTGAAAGGGTTTTCGATAAAAACCCATACGGTATGGGTAACCCTTTTGAACGGCTTAGTTTAAGTCATTCAAAATTAGTACACCGTATGGGTTTTTGATTAACTGCTTAGAAAAACCCTATCGAAAACCCTTTCCATTGAAAGGGTTTTCGATAGGGTAGGGATAGGGTTTTTCTAAAATGGTAACCAAAATGGTCGCTGAATAGAGATAGAATTGGTCATGCTACGCGTGCTGGGCGGATATCGAAATACCATAATATTATGATTTTTTCATGTTACTGGGTTTCAAGAAGGTATAGAACCCATTGAATGGGTTATCATGTAACCCTTTCACTGGGTTTCAAGTAAAAAACCCATTCAATGGGTTACCTTGTAACCCTTTCACTGGGTTTCTAGTATAAAACCATTTCAATGGGTTACATCATGATAAAGGTAACCCATTGAATGGGTTACCCCTTCGAAAGGCTTAACCCTTAACCGGGGTTGTACGGTCCCTGGTTGTAAGTCGTAGGTTCGAACCCAGGTGCCGCTTTACTTTGTGTAAATTATTTCATCACCACTGCTCTCGAAACGGTGAAGGAAACCAGCATGTCCTAGAACCGAAAATTAGAGGACATGTGACATACCTACACCAACACGCACTGGGCCCGCGTGGTGGATTAGGGCCCACTCAGCCCACTCCCTCTCACCGAGAGCAGGCCTGAGTCCCAGCAGTGGGAACATTATAGGCTGATTATGATGGCTGTCCGTAGCTGTAGCTATGTTCTTTATGGAGTTTTTAATCTCATAGTTTTTTTTTTTTCTTTTTCTCGCAAATTCAGGAAAGCCGCTAGTTAGCAGCTAACTAGTGTGAGTGCTCTGTTGCCTTTTTTGGTTCATTTACTGAATCGATAAACGATTAGAAATCTAGATAGGTATTTTTAGCTCATTCCCTTTTCAATGCACTTTCTTGCACGCACTGAAAACTTTTGAACCACCTATTCAGTTTTTAAATCATAGTAAAATCCGTTACAGTCATTGCAAACATACCTAGTTTTGAGTAACCAACCCTTAAGGCGACAATAACCAACTTTTAATAATTTTATACTGAAGATCACGTCTAAACGAGTAGTGTTAATGATTTGAAAAAAATATATGTGAATATGTTAGATTATGTTTATATTACATAGTGAAATTAATTTGTAAAGTTATGTCTAACGCGGATTAAAAACTGAGAATGGCGGTGTTCAGGTGCGGTTCGGTCAAGTGCTGTTAAAATCAGTGCTCTGAGTGGAATACCTCCAAAATCTACCAAGCTTATTTTTCTGAAACCTTCACCAATTTAAAGATAATTTAATTACTGATCTTTTAGCATACGTGTTTTATTAAAATACCTTTTGTTTTGTGAATAATAAATTAATAATGCGTCAAATTGGGGATAGCGCTCCTTGATGGGCGAGTCCTATTACTGGCTGTACGTACGACGCGTTGCGTGAGCTCAGTACAGAACACGCAAGCTAACCACTCAAGGTCACTGGCATATATCTGAGTCTTAAGATCACGCCATGCCACTCATCTGTACCAGCATGTCGATTCTGTAAAAATCTCACCGTGAATTCTTGCGTGGAGTGAGCTGTCAGTTTCATTCCACTGACGCTTTGCTATTTTATTTAAAAAAAAAACCCCTAAATAGTAATGTTTAGACACTTAAATAGCGTTGAAATAATATAAAATCAATAGAATTAGCATAAAAATATTATTAAAATCTCGAATATGATTTCAAATGTAATCCTTGGTCCATCCCTAACATCAGGTGGGATGACACTGACAGTTCACTCCACTCTCACTTCACCTAAAGTTCACGGTGAGATTGTTACAGAATAGATCGGCTGGTAGCTGTTAACATGTGACAAATTTTATCAATATACAATAAAACTAATGATGACCAAAACCATTAGAAATAAGATTGACAGCATGTTGCTGACCATCTGCGAGGTCCAGCCACAGACACACACGTAGTATTTAACTATTTATATTCAATGTAATCTATATTTAAGGGTTTCATTATACAGGCTTATTTTAAATTGGCAATCTATACATATTAAAAAAAGAATATTCATTTAATTATTTTTTTCTGTGGGGTCATGGACCGCAGTTATTGAAATCACTTGAAATATCAGTTTAAAAATCTGCTATTTTTGTGTTAAATATCCCGTGATGGGTATCGATATCTAAACACGATAAAACATAAGAAAACAGTTTTTCTCAACTCATACTTCAAGTAACAACAATAAGGTCGTTAAACTCTCAAAAAAAAATCATCCAATCTTTTTATTTTATTTTATCATATTTAGATAACGATACTAATCGCGTCTGTGGAGTTTACCTAACTAATTTGTATTATATGTATTATAAAGCTCCTGCTCACACACGTGTATCGATTAAATAAATATATTTTGTAACAAGTCCTGCGCGTTCATGTTTGACTACCCACTAGTTTTTCTTATGAAATTATACCAAAATATCCATAGGCAAAAACACATCCTCTATACATATATTATATAAATGTCAAACTCCCCATCCCCAAGAGATGGGTACAGATAATAATTACCGAAGGAAATTCTTAGTTCATTCACTGCTAGCCCTGTCTGTGTTAACCCTTTAGAAAAGAATACCAGGCCCTTATGTTTGTTAGAATCAATGATCCAATGACATACGATACGAAAGAGCAAAATGATGTTACTTCGTTTATTTTCCATAAAAAAAAAAAAATCTGCTAAATAACTCCTATTATACTTCGCAGAGTTTCGTTAGGTAGGTTCCTAAATAAACGCATATTTTTTTGATAATACAATATTAGTTTTAGTATATGCGAAACACGTGTCTAGTATTTTTATGTAAAGAATCAATGTACAACATTTTAAAACTGTATCATGAAAAATAACAAAATTATAAGGTTGTTATGTTACCAGGTTGTCCGTACAAAAACATGCTAACGGCGCGCCGTTAGCATGTGTTTGTCGGCGCCCCCGCGCCTCCAGGGTCGTCTTGCGCTCATTGATAATAATTTGGCAGTAGGTACCTAACCGTACGGCGATTGTATTGTAAGTAATTAAATGATGATAACATTTTCCATCACACTTAAATATTTTAAGGACAAAATATAACATAGTGTAAAAATTATTGAAATCGATTCAGTTCCTTATTCTGAACAAACTATATTCAGGTTTCGCATATCCTAAAAATAATGTTGTATATTCTAATAAAATTTATTATCTAATTGTAGCTGAATACCAGTATAAAAATAAATATAAATATACGGTTTAAGGTGCTTTCATCATCTAACAACAACGGGCTAACCCTTCGGGGAAATACAGGCGTCATGTTATGTCATTAAATATTAATTAAAAACTCATTAATTATAACCTATTTATTTTAAATGTAAGGAACGACATAATGCAACATTTATGGAAGGAAGGAAAATAATATTTTCATAACAATAGAAATCGGATATCAGTGTACCTAATGTAATGTACCTACCTAAAAGTAAAATATTATGTATGGCCAATATGTAAATATTAATTATTGGCTGGCTATTTATTTTAAATCCGTTTTGCCGTGAATATGTGAATATATTGACTGCAGTCAAACAGCTATAAAATTCTCACGCCTTTTCTCCATGGGGGTAGGCAGAAACTACAGTACGCCACCTGGTACGAACCTTAAATACTCCTTTTACTTCAGCACAAAAATACTTTTTTTTTAAAATATTCCCATTTATAAATATAAATATACCAGCCGAGGTCGGCTGGTATAATTATATAAAAAGTATTTTAACCCCCCTTTAATAGGTATTCAACCCCTTCCTCGTCTTCCTTCCTTTCATTTCTCCCTTCGACCCTTTTCTTTTTTTTTTCCAATTTTTTTTTTTATATTTTTATCTATTCTGAAAAATCTCACCGTGAAAACTAGAAACAAAGAATAACAGATTGATTTGTCACAGAAACACGTGCATACAAAAATATATGATAATACAACACAAAAGATATCATAATTTAAAAAAAATTAGACACTCACTGGGTACAGATTGCAAAACTGTTTTTTTTTTTTCTAATTTGCCCCTCAAAAGTGACCCTCATATTCAAAATTATTTTATTTATGTTACACGTCCATGTTTGGGTCACAGAAATTCATATGTGTACCAAGTTTAAATTTAATCGGTCCAGTAGATTCGAGGCAAATCGGCTGTGACAGACGGACAGTCAGATAGACACACGAGTGATTCTATAAGGGTTCCGTTTTTTCCTTTTACCGAAACCCTAAAAGTAACTTTGTAGAATGGATCAGCAGTATAGAAAGCCAGCACCCGACAAAAACCTTCCAGCAAGACTAAGGTAGAATAATGCGTGCTGTCCTATAGTCCTAGTGTCCTGCCCACACAGTTTTGAGTTTATCAACGGACAAAGGCAAAAGTTTCTATTGTGCCATTTTACTGGCACACTTTCAAGCCAAGCCTGAACCAAATATCATGGACCTACATACATTTCCTCCGTACTTAAATGTGCAGCAAGCGCACCCTGATCAAGTAAGAGAGATGAACAAAGAAAAGATATTTTAATTTTTAAACCGAATTATTGACTACGTAGTGAGTACCTACTTTATTATTAGAAAGAAAGAAAAATAGTTTATTCTGCACAAACAAAACGCACATTTCAACAAATCTACACAATTATAATACACACATACAAAGTAGCCAAAACCTTCGTATCCAATACACAAATTTTTTTTGACAATCATTTACATTGGTTGCGATTGGTTGAAGTCAGGGCCAGGGACCAAAGACAATTTACATTGCGTTTACTAGAATAAAATGTCTATGTATCTAATCTGTTGTTGTTGTGGTAGTGGTACTGGCAAACCCAAAATGACAACCAGTGATGACAACCAAGTCAACATTCAACAAACAACAAACTTGAATCAAAACAAAAACAAAATGCTGATTGCCGAGTGGAAAAATAACTACTTTTATACCAAACAAACTATAATATGAACAATTACAATAACCGTGCGTCGTATCTGTGCAAGAACAGGTCTTTGCTCATCTAAATGCTGTGACTTCGGACAAACCTAACGTCAACAACGCTGATTTTCAGCAAAAACCATTTTAATTTCAACCAAATTATTAAGTATTTAGTTTGTTTGAAAATTTTATTTTTTCAATTTACGAATTATTTTATCTTCTTATAATTTTTATGATTACTGGCCTCTGGCCCTACCCGCGTTTTAAATTAAATGTCGCCATTGTAGCACGTTGTATAGAACAGCCATACTCAAAGTGTTCAGCTCTGCAAAGCCTCCGCGAAAATACTCGTCATAATGAAAAAACTAATACTAAAGGGGTATTTTCTAGCTTATAGTAAAAAAATATGCAAATGTTAATGTCAAATAATTATATTAATAAAGAATACACTTAAGTCATACAACCATTTTTGATTATTTTAGGGCTCCGTCAAATATTTCATTTTCCAAAAGGGTACCGTCGCCAAAAACGTTTGCGAACCACTGGTTTAGAAGAACTAAGCAGTCACACAGACAAACATTTATAGATTAAAAAAATATATCCTTGTCCCAACGCCTAGAAATACAAAGTACATAGGACAAAAAGCCTTGAGGCTCAATTACAGACACCCCGCTCCCCTCACCCCGTCACTTTGGAGTGCATTCACCGTCGGTGGGATCGCGTGCGGCGCCGCTCCCGATAAACCATCACAGCGATAGGCGCCCCATAAACCACCCAGTTTTAAAGACAGTGCAGTAATATGCAAAAAATATTATTGGCTTATAAATTGTTGAATTACGTGTGCTAAAGTAAACTTCGGTGTTAACTAACGGAAAAATTATGGCTACATTCAGGGTTGGTGTAAGGTCTAAAACAGCAGAGGCCGACCGGCACCAGCCGGGGATCGCGGAGGCCGCACTTGATCTCATGAACCCCGGTGCAAGTGTGGGAAGGGAACACCGGGGTGGTTTTTAGGCAGTAACCCCCTTATTACAAAACAAGGTTTATCTTCAGACCCAGGTTTAAAACATGGAGCCATTATTGAGTTTCGGACTTTATTTCGACTATGGTAAAGTTCCTAAACACAAAACTGACAACTTAGTACCGAACTAAGTTTTCAGTTTTGTATAAAGAACGGTATTTCAACCACTGTTACGTTCTTATTACAAAAACTGGCTCCATGGTTTAAGCCATGTCAAAATATAAATCTTGTTTTGTAATAAGGCGGTAAGAGTCCAAGACCCCTCCGCCTGCCCCAGGGCGGAGGACATCCATGAGGGTTTTCCACACCAGAAACAAAAAAACAAATATAGGGCTAAAACAGCACCCGGAATCGCAATCCCGTAACTATTTCAATCAAATCAAATCATTTCTTTTTTTTTATAATTTTTTAATTTTTTTTTTGGTATGCATAAAATGGTGTTAAATAAATTACAATGGCACAAACATGTCTAGCTAATATAAAACATAGCATTCAAAATTTCGGAGTTTTTGAAACAACCTTACATAATTTTTTTTTATCCATAAATTCACGTGACTATCTGTCGCTCAGCCATTCACTAAAGTCCATTTCACGAAAGAAGTCCCGCAGACGAGGCGCGACGTGGCGCTGCAGGCATTGCTAACTTGTATAATAATAATTAGTTCCACTTAATTCCGCGGGACTTTTTTCGTGAAATGGACTTTAGACTCTAGTGAATCTTTCTCGCTACACAATGACACTGACTAGTCCGAGAAAGATAACTGCCATGTTTTCCTTAAGGTTGACAGAATGGTATCTTTGTCGCGTCTATGGTTTTCTAGACCCGGGTCGTTCCCCTCCCTTACTCTATTGTGGCAGAAATATTACGTACCCTAAAACTTTTTTATTTTTTTTTTATTTTTACTATCTTCCATTGTACACATAAACACTTAGCTAAACACTATGTAGCGTAACAACTAAAATAAAGAGTGTTTTCGATGAACTCTGGCACCCAGAGTAAGATTTAACTTGTGTTTAGGGTGCCAGCGTCCTCGCCTATAATTTGAACATATAACAGTAGTTGTATGACGAGCACAGTATATTATTATTAAGAAAACTACTTACTACTAGAAAATGCATGTTATGATGTGTCTGTTAAAGTACCTATGTGGGGGAATGTGTTTGTGTATGTATTGAGAGAGAGACAAAATATGGTGAAAACTTGTGTGTATATAAGTCTGTGTAAATGTCATTATAAATATATGAATTAATTAACTACTTAAAGATTAAGCGATTGATACATGTAGTAAATCTTCAGTCTTATCGTAAAGGCTTCTACATACCGGGGCGACTTGTCGCGCGACGCGACACGACACAAAGGCACCGCTCGTCCCGCGACACGCGGGGCCTTTGTGCCGTGTCGCGTCGCGCGACAAGTCGCGCTGGTATGTAGAAGCCTTAACTCATTGTCAGTAGCCACTTTGTGACCTTGATCTTACATCTATTATGGCATTTTGGAGCTATGGTGCATACTTTGTTTATTTTATTATATAAATGGTTGGACAGAATATCATAATGACGCTGAGCAAGGGCTGTTCTACATCCGCGAGTTGAGCATACCTCGAAGCCTCTACACTTTTTAGCAGCATTCGGCTTGTATATCACAGAGGGATGTTTGCGCAGAATGGTGACAAGAACAAAGAGCTGACTCAAAGTGAGGACCTGACATTCGGTGTAGACAGCTGAGGTGGGATATCTAAACGGCTTCAAGCTCATAACCTTGAGGACAGCTCTCTGTGCTCGTTCCAGAGGCAGTAGGGTTGTCTTGGGGGCCCCACCCCACACTGTGATGCAGTAGTTTGTTATACTTTGACACAGGGCATAATAAACAGTTTTAATGGTACGGGAGTCCGCGGAGTGCCTTAGTTTTTTAAAAATAAATATACACTTGCGGACTCGCGATATGGATTGCTAAGATGAGGTTTCCAGCTCAAAGAACTATCTACATAGACTCCGAGATACTTGACTGACTTACAGCTTATGAGTTGTGGACAGCCGCATTGTGACGAGGATCGACCGAGTGAGCAGCTATGAGCTCTAAGCGCCATTGTATCCGGTGAAGGGAGGTTAGTGGATAGTAAAGAGAAAGGTAAGTAAACTGTTTTCTTAAGATTTAAGGTTAGGAGGTTTATTGATAGCCATGTCATCACTGAATTTAGAGCAAGTTCCGCGTATTTTACTGTTTCAGGCCAGTCGCTACCGTGAAGAAGCAAGGCCGTATCATCTGCGAAAGTATAAATTGAACAGTTCGTTAGAGACATTTGGCATAAATTATTAATATAAATAAGAAAGAGGGTGGGACCCAAAATTGAACCCTGAGGAACGCCGTAACTCAATGATTTAGTGTCACTAGTAACGTTATTTATTTTGACGCATTGACTTCTATCAAACAGGTAATCCTGGAAAAATTTTAAGGTATGCCCGCGAATGCCCGTAGCTTCCAGCTTAGATAAGAGGTGGGGAAAAGACACAGTGTCAAATGCCTTGGAAAGATCGAGGAAAATAGCCAAGCATTTCATTTACTATCTAGTTTAGATACTACATGATCTACCAAGGCAGCAACAGCATTTTCAGTTGACCTGCCACCTCTAAACCCATACTGGTTGTCACTTAATAATTTGTATGACTCAAGATAGTCAACCAAACGTTTATTAAGTACCTTTTCTAATATTTTAGAGATGGCAGGCAAGACTGAGATCGGTCTATAATTATCTACACCGCGTCTGTCCCCACTCTTGAAGATTGGATGAACGACAGCCCTTTTAAAGACCCTGGGAAAGCAACCCGTGGAAATAGAGCGATTGCAGATATGAGTGATGGGTGGGACAATCACGGGCAGGCAGGATTTTAGCAGTCTCGTTGAGATTCCGTCCCAACCCACCGCAGCATCAGTTCGTAACCCAATAATGATATTTGAGACCTCTACTTCATCTGTGGGTAGAAGTACCCGCGAGTTGGAAGGCGGCGCATCGAGAGAATACTCCGAGGTATACGACCTGGATGAGAATTTGTCAGCCAAGGAACTTTACCAACCATACACCAACTTTTCCAAAAACCTGTAAGTATGCTCTTTTATTCCACATAGGTTCATCGATCGATTCCTGAAACCACATTACACTACACCATGGTCACCCTATTCCACTGCACGACCTATCTCTCTACGTGGCATATTTCTTGCAATAACCCTCTCCCTGCCTGCCACGTAATTAAATTCATGCATTGTGTAATTTCCATATTGAGGCAGGTCCTGTTTTGATATTTAGGTACAAGTACATTAACGGCATTTTAGTACCTATTACGGTATCCACCCGTTAAGTACACCCAGTGCCGGATTAAGCAAGCGTGGAGCCCGTAGCAAATTCTATCGAGGGACCCAAAAATATTGGGTAAAAGAAAACACATTTTTGTTAGGTATATGATTAATAAATTATAATAAAAATAATGTAGACTGTAACTGTACTGTCTTACAACTAAATAGACAATTTCAACATTTTGAATCGACCTGTATCAATTCTGCTACGCATCCACACTGAGTGTCGCGTAAGGGTACTTGCACACGTCAGACTTTTTGTAGAGCCGATTATCGTGCCGATGCAAATTCTGTACATGTATACGAGCGACTTTTTGTAGAACTTGTGCGTATACCGTATGAAATTCAGTATTTTATTTTCGCCAACGAAATAATCGACTGTCGTGTCGCACGATTATCTGACGTGGATTGTCTTAGTTGGAAAAGGTGTTAAAATACGTTTCACTCTTTGTGACATCAAGTTAGTTCAATATCTTAATAAGTTTCACTCAAAAAATTATGCTCAGGCGGCGGTTTTGGATATGCGGGGCCCGTAGCAATTGCTAGTCTTGCTACGTGTTTAATCCGGCACTGAGTACACCGTAATAAAGGTACCTACTTGTTTCTACCGCCAAATGACGTTTCCGTGTTCCGGTTTAAGATTGATCCGCAGCTGTAGCCCTCGAAATTCAAATTTTCTTACGTTTTTTTCTATTTGCAGGTCAGTGTCAGGTTCTATCTTGATCCAAATATATGATTCGGGACTTTATCAGATATTTATTTACAGAATTGTAATCATTACAATCATTAATACTTACATCTTCATAGGTTAGATTTGTTCCATTCATAGAGCAACACGGGCTACCGGGCGGCGGCGGACCGATCCGCCGGTGGCCCGTGCAACACGGCTGCAAGAATACAGATTTTTTAAAAAGTGTCCTTGGAGTTTCTTGACTGTTCTTCTCTTTAGAGATCTACGTTTTGGAATGGGCAAATAGCTTCAACTTCGTGACTAACTGACTGACTCTTTGACAAATCAAAATTGCCTGTAATTGGTCTAATTGAAATACATGCTTTGAGTTTGAGTTTTGAGATGAAAAAAAATTTTTTTTTTCTTTTTTTTTTTACTTTTTTACACAGCGATGCGACGTCGCAACAAGAAAATCGACGATGTTTCTCGAAGCGAATATTTAGACAACTTTTAGTAGAGACCAAATTTTTTGCGTTGTGATGTGACTCAGCCCTAAATTCTATGGGGTAACAATAAGGTAATTAAATTCCAAGCAAATAATGTCTGTCATGTCATGTCACATCTATGTCTAACAGATTTGGCTGTACTTATTTAATATTTATCACATCACACTAATAATAGAAAGGCGAAATTTTGTGAGTGTGTGTGTGTTTGTTACTTCTTCACGGTCAAACGGCTGAACCCATTTTGATAAAATTTTGTATGGAGGTAGCTGACACCCAGGATTGAGACATACACAGGCTACTTTTTATCCCGATATTCCCATAGGATCGAGACTTACGCGGGTGAAACCGCGGGGCGCAGTTAGTGAGTAATATAACTCTGTATTCCATTCATGCTGTGAATTACCAAGGAGACTTTCGAGAGTGTAATTATTATTATTAAAAACCTTAATTTATCACACCAGCAGTAAGTAATTAAGTATGTGTAGTTAAATTAAATATCAAATCAGTTACCTTTATTGGTAATAAGTAACTTGTACCTGTGTAACCTAACAAAGTATTAAAAAAAATGCAGTAAATATGATAAAACGAAAATGACAGTGAAAGATACTAAAGTAAACAAGAGAATATACATGCAAAATGTAATTTAGGGCCTGTGTACACCACGTTTTTTAAATGCGCCGTAAACGCGCGTTTTCGAAACGTGCGACGACGCGATGGCGCGCTTTTATCCTACAGAAGGTCTACAGGCTGCGTCTGACTCGCGTCTGTATCGCTACAAACGCGCGTCAACGTTTAAAAAACGTGGTGTGCACAGGCCCTAAATCCTTAAATATTGCATTTTTCAATTAGGCCTACTATAAAAAGGGATTATGACATTTCTTATATATTCACAGTACTTGGTTTTCCACAGTTAATTAGCATGAATCATTCCTAACATCTGTTTTGAATATATCATTGGATATAACTACTATAACCTGCTCTGTATGACTCATCTAAATTATTACAAGTTGTGATAGGATAAATAATGAATGGTTAAGCATGGTAATGCATGTATGGTAACATATTCTACATTTAGACATAATTATTCATTCATAGTGTGCAAGTATTTATTTTATAAAACATTTTTGTAATAATTAATTGATTGGATAAGCCATAACAGGTAATAAATAAGTGCCTAAGTATAAAATGTCACTTGGTAAAATGTATTGGCAGATATAAAGAACTACAAATTTTAATGTACCTATTTAAGTGGTAGCCGAGTAAATATTGTTATTCCATCTAACAGTTTATTTCAACAACTCAACTCATGTGTGTTATAAAAATTGCTCTGAGGAAAATACTATTATTTTCAAATATTTTGCATTTGTTTACCTACTAAGCAAAAGATCTAAATGTTTGTTTTAAGGCTGCCGTTTTTGTTAGTCTTGAAGTGTAATATATATGATTCAATCTTCATGTAGGTATAATGAGTTTTAAATTAAATAATAGAGAAAGGTTTAAAGAGCTTGACAATAATTTACGTATGTAATTAACAATACTCTGATAAAGAAGTTAATCAAACAATAACATAACCAGAAGTTAACAATAACATAATTTTAAACAAATTGTTGTATCTAGAACAAAAGATAAAATTGTATGCACAATGTGCAATAAAATATATAAAAGACATAATATGTAGGAACCTAAAGTAATTCATGAAAAATTTATACGAGACTTTGTCAAGGTATGTTAGATGCTGCAAAAAATGTAAAACCTAGATATTCATTGAGCATAACCGCTGGTCGATTTCAAAACACTGAAATGTCCGACCTTCGACTTTTCGCAATAATAACAAAATAAGAGCCAAACACGTACCTTTCTCGTGGTAGCAAAACACATGCACAGATAAACTATTTCTTAAAATTGCTTTCTCGAATTCTCGATGCTCTCACTACTTCAAGACATGAACTAAGTAGGTAACGTCTACAGCCTGAAAAATCAATAGCATTGCCCCGAGCTTACTCGCTTCTTTTTCATCAAAGTTACAGCTACTTTAAACATCGTGTTAGCTTACCTCTCCACAGGTTTGAAGAGAAGATCTTGGGGAACCCGGGATTGAAGTTAATAGCTCTTAATGATTCAGAATACTATTTTTATTTATTTATTTTTCACCACAAATTACAACAAAGCGGACTGACAATCATCTGATTTGACAGATGTGTCTGACTTTTGCGTTGCGACCCGTTACACGTTATGAAAGTTCAATTGGTACATCTACGTTCCGTTTCAAGTGCTTGAATTTTTCTGTCATAGTGTAATAAAATAAACTACGTTCTAACCTTCATATAAATCCAATTTCTTCCCTTTACGAAACAAATATTGATCGATCATCACTTATTCCATTTAAACCTAGATCATCCATCACCACGATACAAAATGAATACCTGATTCATTACCTGATTCTAATGATAAAGAAAAGCCCTATTTGTTTCGTCCGCGAATCATATTTAGATCAACATAGAACATACAACCAGGTTACTGACCTGTAAATTGCAAAAAAACGTAAGAAAATTTGTATTTCGCGGGCTATCTTAACACATCCCCATAACATGTATGTACCATATTATGAAAAATAAATGATTATGAATATGATTGCTTGTTGCCACAATATTTGTTGATTCCGTGTATTTGTTTTTATTTTAAGTTCCGTGAGCAGGTGGCCCAGTGGTAGGTCACGACTTACGAGTTGTAGGTCGTAGAGTCGAAACAGGCGCTTATGAAAATTGTTTCATCACCACCTGAGATCACCACTGCCCTCATGTCCTAGAAAACATGTTACATCTGATGAATGATATCTCGTTAGATTCGTCTCTATGGCGCGAGTGTCACTGGGTGGGTAATGTTAATAAAATGTATAAAAATCAAAATTTGGCCCAAAGGGAGTTTTCGAAAAAAAATAATCTCCCAAGCCGATCGAGTGGGGTATCCTATCATATCATAAAATCCTAACTAAAGTGTAAAATATTATAATTAATTATTTAGTAATAGGTAGATAAAAACCTACGTGAAACTGCAATGTGACAAGACCATATTACCGGCGGTAATATGGTCTTGTCACATTGCAGTTTCACGTAGGTCAGAGGGCAGGATGATGATGTTCACGTGTTAGCGGTAATTTACCGCTAACACGTGAACATCATCATCCTGCCCTTCTTGTCCCTATATTTTTAGGGTCGACGACTCAACGCGCCCATACATAGCTATTATTATTATTTATTTTAATTGAAGGAGTGCTTATGTAGATATAGCCGTGGGCCCCAAACTAGGCACAGCCTGTATCTTGGTGGCCCAAAGTCAATTAGTCTCCATCCCTGTAATCAACCCTCTTCCAACAATATCATATTTCCCATTTAACGATTTGTTCAAGGGTTTAATAAGACAAAAGAGAAATAAAACACAATACTTGAAAAAAAAAATCTAAATCTTATTTCAGCATCATTATGAATCTAATTCAGCATGTTGCAACATGCCTGTGAGTAACATAATTTAAAGCTTTTACATCTAGATGGTTCCAACCAAATAAAATTGAGATGTTGAAGTAGAAATTTGTGATTTTACTTTGCAGATTCGTATCTCTTCGAAACGTCTGCCCAGTTAGCGATGTCGAATATTGCCTTTACGTAGTCCGCTCTCACGTTTTTGTATTGTAGGTAGTACGCGTGTTCCCAGACGTCGATACCGAATAGGGGCACGAGACCTGTAACGGTAAAAAACAGCAATTAAGTCAAATAGTAAAGCTTGGAGAAGATTTTCGAGGACTGGGACAAAAATGGTTGACAAAAGATTTCGTCAAAATGTGACAATCTTCGTTTTTGAAGTCGGTAAGGGGCGACATGAATTCCTTGCAACCAACGAGTACGCTTTCAGAACCCTCAGGCCGCTTGTAGACGCCCGTTTTTTCCGTTGGACCACGGACCGAGTTTTTCATATTTGTATGAGTTGGACACCGGTGCATGTACACACATTCATTATGAGCCATACAACACTGTGAGTCCGGCAAAAGCATCCCTGATGCGAAGGATTCGGGGGAGCACCAACAGTATTTTTAAGGTAATTGTGAATAAACCTGATTGCCCGTTCCTGGGGCACTGGACCCGTATGCACAGCTGCAGGTCTGGTGCAGCAGGGAACGGACATAGTTTTAAATATTTAAATTAGATTTATTATTATTTTCATATTTATTTTTGTTTTATGGAGAAATGTTACTAACATAGTTTTGTAAGTGTTACTAACAACAATATGAATCATGTGTTTGAGTCAAATAAATAAATAAAAAACTAATAAAATAAAATTAACGGTCCGTTGTCCGGTAAAAACAACGAACGAAGCGGGCTCACGCATTTTGCGCACCTAAAATTTAATTAGGTCACCAAGACTTGGCTCTGGTCAATATCGACAAAACTTTTTTCAATGAATAGACAACCCAATTGATTTGGTCTCTTGCTGTTCACAGCTTGTTTAATTACCGTTATAAGGCACCTGTGCCACCGCCGAAAATTAGCGAAAAACGAGAAGAACTAGCCACTAGAAACCAGTTGGACAGCAACAACCAGTAGCAGAGTGCGTAGTTCGGATAGTTTAGTCACTATGAGCGAGTGCGCGAATGCGACGAGTCAAATGACCGCTCAGTCACTTGCTGGTAAGCGTATGTACCAAGCGAGAGTCTCTCAGCTAGTGTTCTGCTCGGCGAGCGAGCATCGCTGAGCTAGTATTTTCTTTGATAGCTCTTGTTGCTGCAACAAACTAGTGGAGGGAGTTCTTGCCGGCAGTGTATCTCCTTTACAGACACGGAACCAATGGCGTAGCTACCGGAGAGCTAGACGGGGCAGTGTCCTGGGGCCCCCAAGCTCAGGGGCCCCTCGGACTCTGACTTACAAATTATATATTAACTAGTGAAAGTTTCTCCCACATTCGGAATATAAATAAACCAGGGACCGTACAACCCCTGTTAAGAGTTAAGCCTTTCAAAGGGGTAACCCATTCAATGGGTTACCTTTATCATGATGTAACCCATTGAAAGGGTTTCATACTAGAAACCCATTGAAAGGGTTACATGATAACCCATTTCAATGGGTTCTATACCTACTTGAAACCCAGTAATGTGGAAAAATCATAATATTATATTATTTCGATATCCGCCCAAAACGCATAGCATGACCAATTGTATCTCTATTCTACCCAGGGACCATTTTGGTTACCATTTTAGAAAAACCCTATCGAAAACCCTTTCAACGTTTCAATGGAAAGGGTTTTCAATAGGGTTTTTCTAAGTTGTTTATCAAAAACCCATACGGTATGGGTAATTTCGAATGGCTTAAATTAAGCCGTTCAAAAGGGTTACCCACACCGTATGGGTTTTTATCGAAAACCCTTTCAATGGGTTACCAAAATGTAATTAAAGCCTTTAAAATAAGGGTTACCCTTATCGTATAGGTTTTTGTTTAACCGCTTAGAAAAACCCTATCGAAAACCCTTTTAATGGGTAACCAAAATGGTCCCTGAAATAAACCAGATTTCAGGGTCCCTAAAATGGACGCTTTGGCAGAATCATAATATGATCTGCGTACAATTCATAACCCGCAATTCATCTGTTTGACAGTTTTGTATGGACTTTCGTAAAATGGTCCACAACTTACGAATTGCTATACTGAAGTCTAATGTCAAATAGCAGCTGTCAAACAGATGAATTGCGGGATGTATGAATTGTACGCAGATCGTAATATGATTCTGCCAAAGCGTCCATTTTAGGCCCCCTGGAACGCAACTTTAATAATGGTTACTTATTTTTAAAAAAAACAGGGGAATTCCCAACAAGTCTCGAACATCTTTGTTTGGAACTTGCGGGGAACTCCCCTGTATTCTTAGATTTATAAGTTACTTAATTTGTTCAATAAAATAAGTTACAATTTGTATTTGGTTTTTAATTTTATTAAGGACTCGACTGTATTACGACGAATCTGGAGTAAGTACATCGTATTCGGAAAATGACGAATACGGAACAAATAATTTTAAATGGTTGGGGGGGCCCTAGTTTATTTTTTGCCCCAGGGCCTTTGGTTACCTAGCTACGCCACTGCACGGGACCTGCATCTATTGCCCCAGAAATTGAGCGATAAAATAATCGATAGCTAGTCGCTTTCTCATCGGCGGTGGGGGCCGTGCCACAACCTCAATAACAGCAATATTTACCAGTGGTTGCTTGTAGAGGATCCTGGTTTTGGCAAGTGGCAATTTCTATCTTCTTTGTTTGTTTGTTGTAGCCCAACCAACCCCAGCCGGAGCCCTGCACGCCTACGGATGCCGCTGCAAGCTGGTTCTTCATGTTATCCCATGATCCAAAGTCTCTAAAATTAGAATAAAGGATATTAGAAAAAAATAAAACATTTTATTTTTCGTTTAGCTGGTTTTAGACAAATGATTAGTAATGCAGTTGAAGTTTTTTCAAATAACAACCACCTTTTTGTGAAACTTTAATAATTATGGTATTATTTAATGTGGTAAATTATTGCCATTTAACAGCCATAGTTAGTTACACATTCTTGGATTAATAAAGTATGAAATGCCCAATTTTGCCCATTAAAATACTGGAGTTGACTGTACCCAATTACCACCTTTCCTTTGGAGGCATAGAACAATACACTTTATTATATCACGACTCTATCGCCATTCCATGTACGAGGTGTGAATTATGATATCACACTAATAATGTTGCTGGTGAAATTTAAAACACCTAGCCACATGAATATATAGTTACTTCTAATTATATCAGGTGTCTGTCTCTTATCAAAACCCGAATTTATCTCAATAATAGGTTAACTTGCCAAACTACTATGCAGGTTATCTCAGCCATTGACGTAAGGCGGTAATTTCCACAAATTAAAAAGCAAAACAATACATAATTAATATAAACAAAGTCAAGTCAAACTGATAAACTATACAAGTAATCACTGTAACATATTTAAAGCTTTAGGTACACAGTAGTTTAAAAATAAATACAGTATTGGTCCAGATAAAGTAATGATAGAAACAACACAAGCTTATTGATCTGCTAAACAGCCAAATAGTACACAAATAAGTTTAATTACAAGCGAAAAAACAACTTAGGGCTGATTTTACCCATATCAGATATCTCCTATCCACAGAACCAAATTGAGAGGCACAAAAAACAGGGTGTAAAGTTCACTCATCCTCCATAGAAAAGGGAGGATCATCCGACTAGACGGATGTTGTGTCTGGTGGGCAACTGCCCGACGGTTGATGTCGGGACGTAGTATAAATTATTATGCTAGTTGCGCGGTAAACTCTGCTTGCGCAGATGCAGGAATTTGCGTGACGTCAGTGTGACGCGTCGTTCGCATGTGGCGATGTTGATGCCGCTACATGACCAAAATTATTCCTCAGGATGAGATTGATATCTGATTTAAGTAAAATCAGCCCTAATTATATTAAAATAAGATATAAATTAAACCCAAATCCAGACATGCAAAAAGTATGTTTAACGGACGATTTTTCAATCTTCAGATAAGTTTTATCTCATGATTAAAAATTGCAGTTTGACAGTACAGAAAATATGACAAACTGCCATATTTATTCTTCAGATAGCAGCAGGCTTAGCATGAGAACCGTAGAGAAGTGTTTTGTCAACGGCAAAATAGACAAAAATTACGTTTCCATGTAGACAGTTTTCTACCGAGAAGAGTGGACAAGCGATTTCTATTCTACAGTAGAGAAGAAATAGAAAGTGTCATACTAAGCCTCCTGTTGTCAATTGAAAAATCGGCCCTAATTTTAATTACTTCTCAACAGCTTGTGTGAGCGGACCAGAAGGCTTCCCACCATTGGGGGAGAGGTTCTGCCAGAAAATGGTGTGGTTGATATGACCACCACCATTGAACTTCAGCCCTGGAGCTAAGCTGATGACTGTGCTGATGTCACCTGAAGATGATATGGTCATAACAATTTAGAATTTTATACTCATAGGATTTCACACATTGTTTTCAAGTTTGGTTGCTCTATCACTTGGTTTCTGAAAGCATGATCAAGTGCAGACAATCAGTTAAGTCCCTAATGTTAGCTGTTTTAAGAATTAGCATTGACCCATCATATCATGTGGCATGGGATTTAAAAAACAAACTAAATTGATTGACCTTTCAGACACCAAGGGTTATTCTGCTAGAATGGTCTTACAAAATACAGTATACAAGATACTATAACTATAAATTAACATTTGGCAATGTCATTAATTAACATTTATCTATAAGATTAAAATGAACTAAGCAAAATCTTTATTTTACTTAACTAAATAAAAATTAAATCTCTTTACTTGTCAACAGCTTGCGTTAAACATTGAGAAGGGCAAGTTTGACATGGAGTAAGGCTCGGCCAGAGAATAGAATGGTTCATGTGACCCCCTCCATTAAACTTTACCACACCGAGAAGCCCTATAACCATGTTCGTGTCTACTGCTGCCAAAGTATTATTATACAATATGGAGACAAGCATTACTGGTAGCATTTTTTAATCCATATAAACAATTATAAGGAGTAACCATCAGAGGTTTCAACAGAAGTAAAATTGAAAAACTAATATTAGTCAAATCTCTGTAAGACTTTTATTAGTTACCTTTAGACTGTGCCTGAGACAGTTTTTCTTCAGCAGCATTCAAGTTGTTAATGTATGTGGCATGATGCTTGGAGTGGTGCAAGCTCATGATCTCTCTGCTAATCACAGGCTCCAAGGCACTGTACTCATAAGGCAGCTCTGGGAGAGTGTGCTTCATGCGAGCTGCACCTACAGACCCGCTGTGAACAGTTCGAAAGGTCAAACTCAAATCAATACGCAATTACAACTTACTGCATAGCAGCCGGCCGGGCGGCCGGGCAATGTCCGTTTTACATAATTAGGCCAATCGGTTTGATAGAATGCATTAAAATAATTGTGTAAACGAGCACATAAGTAAAACAAATAGGTGAAGCAGAAAAAAGAACTTGTGATCAGTGTCACGGTTCAAAATCACGTGAAAATGGATGATTTTTTGTAGGTGGTTCTGCAATATAGGATACTTACAGCATAAACCGGCGACTAGCAAACATTATGAAAGGTAGTGAAAGAAATGCAAACGTTATTTTAAATATAGGTACCGGCAAACGATTACCAGATAAAAATTCAATTTATTCTCAAAATGCAGAATTATGCAACGACTGTAGCAACCTGCAACAGCTACAATTCTTTCCTGTCTGTCAAAGTCAAAAGTTCAAAACAAAAATGACAATCTCAAAAAATTGACATGGACAATGGTTGGAAACAGTAAATAAATGTTTCATTCAGCATCGGACATGCGTCTATCTCTTTCACACACAGGTTATCTCAACCAATTTTGGGTTCTTCATCCCACTCAAATGTATGCATTTTATTGCTATTGGAATGTGACAGATAGAAACCATAAAGTAAATTGTTTTCTTTTTTCTCTTTTACCGAAATGCTGACATTCTCGATACCCATTGGGTAACAATCTACGATATTTTTCCCATTATTCTCTCTATAATCCTCTTCAGAAGAGCGGAAAAGGCTTTCCGAAGATTTTTACGCTAATATGATGTGTACCATAGTAGAAAGCTTATTTATTAAAAGCTACTCGATTATAGTTAAATCAGATTTTTTCAAGCGCCCATTTTTGTAAAAAAGTGAAAAATGTTTCAGTACAAACAAAACGCACATAGTCATTATTTATTCATTTCTATGCAATATAATTTGGCTTTTACCACCAACCAATACCTGCTTTGCCGAATGCCGAGGCAAGGTTGCTGTGGTACAGACGATGAGACGAGAATAGAGAATAGAGATGTCACGCACGTAGTCGTCGGTCTTTCCATTAGTGTGCGTTACATGAGCCGTGTGTACGTGTGAGCCCCCGGTGTTTGTGTGCATATTGTTACGAGACGAGGACGAGGACGACGAACGTACGACAGTGCTGTGTGCTGTGCTGTGAAGTTTTTGCCGATATTTATTGTGATCACATGAATAGCTATACTAGAAATTAAAACTTTTCTTAGTTAATTAGGTGTAAAATTAAATAATTTGATGTAGTCAGTGTTTCCAGCGTAGTGTGGACATTGCCATAATAAGCGGTGCATTTGTTTATTTATAGACAGTCGCAATTTGCAGTCATGTAATTATTTCTGTGGCGCTAAAATGTCTCAGAAGGATACTGCGATACATTTGTTAGCCGGAGGGTGAGTATTGAGCCGCGGGATGTCCGTGATATGATAAACACCATTTCTTTTATTGCGTTATCATGACATAAATCTTTATCATAATCTCGATGGCTTCAAAACTCAGAAGTATTGGCACATGTGGCGAACCGTTGTTTACGCCAGCGTTTTCACTGTGGTGCCTACGCGTGGCATACTTGTACAATCTACATAAACATCTATATTTTTAATTATTTTTATCATAAACTCATGAACTTTGAATATGCAAGCCAAGTTTTGACTTTTGAATGATCACCAAAATATTGTAATATAAGTTTTTAGTTATTCAATCTCTATTTATTACATAAATGCAGACGACTAACCACCTTGAGAATGTAGTTATCAACACCGTAATAATAGTACTATTGTTGTTGATGCAAATATTTGAAAGCGGTTAGTAAGTACTTGTACCTACCTAATGATTATAAAATAATTTTTTTGTTGTTAAAAAGTACAAAGTACTTGTGTTACCCTGACCAAAAATGAATATTAACTTTATTGCTATTATTTGTTACGGTATAAAATGTTCTAAGTCAACGCATTAAATACTTACACAGTTATTTTGATACTCATAAATTAATCAAAATCTATAGGGTTAATTATCTATTAATTAATTATAGGGAAAACAATTTACTGCATCACTGTACAATTGCGTCATCAGTTGGAGCACGGGACCATATTGGTCCCCGTACTTCACCCAGGTGAAGCACGGGTCCGGACTCGTATTTCATAATGCTAATTGACAGTTACATTACCACCATCAACTAACTTTTGCACAATCTTAAATTACAGTTTTTGTTTATTAAGCACATGAATTAAAACTTATAAATATTCCTAATAAGATAAACAAAAACACAGGGCAATAATATAAGCATAAAAAATGCTTTTTCACACAAAAGTGAGCAAAATTGCAACATCCAAACTTAGTAAATACATGCTAATGTACACAATTGACTAACCCATGCATACACACAGAGCACACATTTTGTAGCCATCTATACTCTGTTTGAAATAAGATTAGACATTTAAATAAACCTTTTTTACAGTCCGTAACACCGATTTTGACTTCTATTGCGTTGGTGACAAATGGCAGCTGTCATAAACAGTTGGTATTGTAACTACGTTTTTGCTTTTAATGCCATCCTTAGGCCTACGGAATAGAAGTCAAAATCGGTTGAACGGACTGTAAACAAGTTTATTTAAATGTCTAATCTTATTTCAAATGGAGTATAGATACTGATAAAAAAATCTAGTTCTGAATAACAGACCAGATTTTTATATGAATTCAATATAATTTTTAATGTTGTTATTTAAAGAATAATAATTAAATGCTGTTCATTTGGTAAGCGCATCACTTCAGAACAGATAGACCGATTTGCCAAATTTTTGTTTTAAAATTTTTGTAATAGGAAAACCAGGTTCTTTTGAAAATTTGAAAAGTTGCCGTGAAAATTGGAATATTCGGAAAAACTTAAAGTGCATTTTCTATGGTAATTTTGTATATAAGCAGCCTATAATGTTCCCACTGCTGAGACACAGGCCTCCTCTCTTCTAGAGGGAGTAATTTAATGGTAATAAATTAATTAAATTTAATGTTATGGTAATTTTGTATGAACTATTGTAATTTGGATGAATTATTGAAGGACAGGACAATGTCTTTTGAGTCAGCTAGGCAAAGACAAACTCACTCAGTACCTACATCCACTAAGTTTAATTCGCAATACTTGATTTAAAAAAAGTATCTTCTCACAAACATAACACTTGTGTCTAAGTGAATCAGTATTTTTCTTATTAAGTATTTGGTATTTAATAAACAATTTGAAAAAAAAACACCTCTAGATATTACGTCTATTTCTCAGCAGTTACAGTGTCTCTGTGGTAAAACCTAAGATTTACCGAGTGAAATGATCCATGATCACAGAACATTCGGACTTTTACCATTAAGAGTTCGTAAATAGGTTTTACTGGAAAATCTTAGGATTTACCTAAGTTCGGGCTTTTACAGTAACAATATACACTGCATAAATGAACTTCTTATACAGGATGGCCAATTTGGAAGTATACAACTTTACTTACTTATAGATAATCTTTATTACAAATGAAAATTACCGCATAATGTTGTATAATTATATTATTCAATTTTATACAGTAAGTAAATAAGATCTGCCTAATCTTCTAATTTTTTAGGGTTCCGTAGTAAACAAGGAACCCTTATAGTTTCGCCATGTCCGTCTGTCTGTCTGTCTGTCTGTCTGTCCGTCTGTCCCCGGCTTAGCTCAGAGACGCTAAGTCCTAGAAAGCTGTAATTTGGCATGGGTGTACATATTAATCACGCCGAAAAAGTCGTAAAATAAAACCATGAAAAACATTTTTTTTAGGGTACCTCCCTTGCACGTTAAACGGGGATGATATTTTTTTTTCTCGTCTAATACAAACTGGGGTATCACAGACCCACAATATTTGAACGGATAGGCCGTTCAAATATTGTGGGTCTGTGAAAAGGTTTGTACACAAAACTGGAATTCGCGAATTCGCAACGCAGAAGGTAAGCGCAGAAGAAACATCTTAGGGTACCGTCGCAGATTTTTGCGATGCGACGTCGCAACGCAGTTTTGTGTACAAGCCCAAAAACATTTTTCAATTCTGAGATCCGTTTGCGTAATATTAACCTTTAGTAAAGTGCTATTTTTTGTTAGAGTCAAGTTTGTTCCCCCTCCTGCCAGCTAAATGGTTTTGGTTACGTGAAAAAATTCATAGCAGTAGTATATATAACGAAATTAAAAGGAAAACTATCACAGCTAAGTAGGGTTTACAAGTTAACGAGTAATAGTCGACCAACTTAAATGTGCAGTTGAAGAATTGACCGTAACGTATATTGATGTATGGGAGAGCATGTTTTTCAACTACAATTGTTTTTGATACATTTTGATAAATTCATCCTAACTACGGAACCCTTCATTGTGCGTGGTCCGACACGCACCTGGCCGGTTTTTTATTCTTAAAAATGCGATCCCTTTTCATCGTATTTTTTATTAAATTTTCGCACATTATTAGTATCCCACTAACAAAGTTACAAATATTCTGGTTTTCATATTCAAGCTTGACCACGACACGTCCTTTTAGATAACCCCCACAGAAAAAGTCTGGACGTGTCGCAAAATTCACTTGTTAGAAAAAATGCGTCATTTTTAAATTCATAGATAGATCTATCTTATAATATGACTAAGTACCTAATATTACTGAAAGTATTGCTGTGGTCATAATATCTTATCGACGGTGCTTATCGAATTTGCTGCTTATTTACTAAATAATAGACTTCAAACAAAATTGCAAAAGGCGTCAAAACAAAAAACTGCAAAATTTAGCGTCAAATCGGGGAAAAAAAAGTTGTAAAAATACATCCGAATTGGCCACCCGTTATTAGATTTACTAACAAACTTGTAAAATTGTACTTGACTCTTCTCTGTTGACAAAAACATAATTATGTCTCTGATTAGTGACTCTACTGGTAAATAATTGTTTTCATTGGTTAACAATTTAAAAACCACAACCAATAAAATTGTAAACGTTGACATGAGATTTAAAAACAGCACAGCATTTCATACAAACTTTAAGCCCTTGTTTTTCGAAATGACTGACCCGATTTTAATGAAACTTCATACGCATAAGCAGGATACAAAGGTCTAAAAAGTTAGTTAAGAACATTTTCGAAAAATAGTGTTACAGCCAAATAGACCGATTTTTAATTTTCCATAGAAACAGAGATTTCCAGTTATCTGTTTTTAAATAAGACATTTAACAAGGCTTGAAAATTTGTATGAAATGCCGTACGTCGTAAACGCTCGTAGGTACACAATAATGCACTATGAGGCTATGAAACAGACAAGGGCCAGTATTCAGGTGCTTATAACATTCCTCTTTTCAGAGTGGCTGGCACAGCCGGAGCTGTGGTGACATGTCCTTTAGAAGTAGTTAAGACTCGTCTCCAATCCTCGATGGGAGTTGGAATATCACCACCATCTCAGCCTCCACCGTCAGATAGCACTAACAATACCAGGAAAATCTGCTCGAAGATCCCTAAACATCAGGTATGAACTGCCTATGATTATATTTATGATAAGTATGATAACTAATTTTAATTAATTGTTGATGTGCAAATGAATAGGAACACTGGATGAAAAACTGAGGAATTTTTAGAGAACTATATGAGAATTTAAAAAAATTATAAACTAATAATAAACATAGCCTATTATCAGGGACTTGTAATCAATTGAAATGTGATTTATCAGGGCTGGCCGGTTAGTGATAAATATTTAGAGATTAACATTGCAATCTAACCTGAATAGTAATATTTTTATTTGATTTCAAAGCAAAAGAGCTTTTGGAAGGCACTTATTAGAAGAAACCAGGGTCTCATAATTCAGATAAGAAAGACAGAACTACCCACATATTTACAATAAGAGAAATCATTGACTTGACTATAACCAAATCGCTTTAGTGTGGTAATAGCCAGTCTCATATATATAAGTAGTCTATGATAGCCAGTGCCGGTTTAACCACGTAGCAAGAGTAGCAATTGCTACGGGCCCCGCGTATCCAAACCAGGGACCGTACAACCCCGGTTAAAAGTTAAGCCTTTCGAAGGAAGGCTTAACTCTCAATGGGTTACCCCCCATTGATAGGGTTTTATACTTGAAACCCAGTGAAAGGATTACCTGATAACCCATTTCAATGGGTTCATACCTACTTGAAACCCAGTAACATGAAAAAATCATAATATTATGTTATTTTGATATCCGCCCAGCACGCGTAGCAGGACCAATTCTATCTCTATTCTACCCAGGGACCATTTTGGTTACCATTTTAGAAAAACCCTATCGAAAACCCTTTCAATGGAAAGGGTTTACGATAGGGTTTTTCTAAGCAGTTAATCAAATACCCATACGGTGTGGGTGGGTAATTTTGAATGGCTTAAATTAAGCCGTTCAAAAGGGTTACCCACACCGTATGGGTTTTTATCGAAAACCCTTTTAATGGGTTACCAAAATTTAATTTAAGCCGTTCATATGGGTTACCCATATCGTATGGGTTTTTGTTTAACCGCTAAAACCCTATAGAAAACCCTTTTAATGGATAACCAAAATGGTCCCTGATCCAAACCCGTCCACCTCCGCCTGAGCGTAATTTTTTTAGTGAAACTTATTAAGACGTGGTAGGTTAAGGTAAGTATATTGAATTTATTTGATGTTACAAAAACGTGAAACGTAACACCTTTACCGACTAACGGCCGAACCCAATAACCTATATATCACTAGTTTCGGCCTACTGGAGATATAAAAATATATCTATCGATGGTTTTAACGTCCCAATAATCTATGAGACATTATGGAATCTTACTGGCCCACGCTATCTACTGATGGGAGGGTGTATCGCATACAACCGATATCTATTTGTATGAAAATGCCAAAGTATGCGTCCCAATATACGATTTGTTTGACAGGACAGTACTACAGATGGCAGATTTGGCTATTCCCCGAATTGCAGGGATAAACGTAAAGTAGCCAAGCTAAAATGAAGTCTTTAGTACTTGCAATAATGATCATAGATGTTTTTTATTATTACTAAAGTAATAAAAAAAAATTGAAATTCAATTATCTCGAAAACGGTGCGCCCTAGGCAAAAAATAACAGAAATTTAACCCCCCCTTTACTAACACCCCCCGTGCAAGCACCATTCCAACATGAATTTAAGTTTTTAAAAAAACTGACATTAATGCGCTAAGGTAGCCCGCGAAATTCAAATTTTATTACGTTTTTTGCAATTTACAGGTCAGTAACAGGTTGTATTTTGATTCGCGGCCATAACAAATATGGCTCTACAGAATTATATCTTAATCCAGTAACTTATTTAGAAGTAAGAAACAAAGAAGTTTTAATATAACCCTAATTACACATGTTGTTTTTTAAAGCGATGTTGGTTGTAATGGAACGCACGGGAGGGCGAAGTAGAGAAACCTACTTATTGTTTTCGTTAGATAGATAGCCTTTATCAATGATTGTGAGATAGATATAATTATACTGTCTATCATCAATAGCGATCTGTCTTTAACTGAAAATAAGTTATTGAATTCGGCCGTAAGACAATTCACGTCTCGATTATTTCGTTGGCGAAAATAAAACTATTTCATAGCGACCCTTTCCCTAATATCTCTCCGTAGGAACCCAAACCGTAAACTATGTATGGTTTTTTGTTACTGGTAAATCACAATAGATATTGATTCAGGACGTTATCTAAATTTATTTCAGTTTAAAAAAAAGTGCTTGAAAAAATAGGTGGGTCAATGATCGCTATTGCCACGCTAATTTGATTCGGGTACTTAGACACATATTTTTTTCTTGTTCAATAAAACCGGAATTGTGAGGCGTACCTATTTAAAAAAATATGTTATGATGGCGGTAGCAAAAATGCAAAATACAAACAAAGAATCGGTGAATATTTTAGTCTCAATGGAATCAACATCGCCCATGGCCATAACTTGACACGCCTTGAATACTTAAGTGATTAAGTTAGCCTCAATCCCCCTTATTACAAAACAAGGTTTATCTTCAGACCCTGGTTTAAAACATGGAGCCATTATTGAATTTCGAACTTTATTCCGACTATGGTACAGTTCCTAAACACAAAACTGACAACTTAGTACCGAACTAAGTTATCAGTTTTGTATAAGGAACGGTATTTCAATCACTGTAACGTTCTTATTACAAAAACTGGCTCCATGGTTTAAGCCATGTCAAAATATAAATCTTTTTGAGTTCAGTAACTGTTGGGCAGCTTCCAATTACACTCGTTAATTATGTAGCCATCAATTATTTAATCGGTTTTGTAATAGGTAACCGGTTACAATGTAACAACATAAAGGTATTCAGAATGTTGCCAGATAAAAAAAAATAATTGCGTTCTCGTTTTCGAAAAATTGTAACCACAATAAAATTCTAACCGTATCTTTAGACCAATATCAGTTGCCAATGTTGCCATAGACAAAAATAGCAAAGGCGATATCGATTGATGACCCAATGCATCATTTATGGTTACCAAAGTCAACTGCAGTTGGATCGATAAAAGTTAAACAAGTTTGTTTTTGGCTCGTAAATTACATCTATCGCGAACCGACGTACCTTCGATCCAACTTAGGGTAACCAAAACATCTATTTTATTTCTTGAACAATCAAAGTTAAATAGTTGATAAGGTACGATGGGGTTGGCATATCCGTGTGGATAAAAACCCCCTTTAACTAATAAAGAGAGAGAGAAAAAACTTTAACGCTGTAATTAAGATTGATATTATCATGGTAGTTTTCCTCATCATGCGATGTGGTATTTTCCTTATTTATTATTTTACTACGACCTAGGTATAATTTTTAGTCTGCTGGAGGCTTCTTGAAAAGAAAATACCAAGGACTGGAGGTTCGGGTTTATCCACCGTTCTGGTCGCCGATCCACCTCTTGCTTTTTTCCACTGAAACTGTCTTGGGGATCTTCGCATGATGTGGCCGAACTCCGAAGTAATGCACAATTCGGTTGGAACTATGGCGGAAAGGTGTTCATTGATGTTGAATTCCTACCTAAAGGCTTCTACATACCGGGGCAACTTGTCGCGCGACGCGACGCGACACAAAGGCACCGCTCGTCCCACGACACGCGGGGCCTTTGTGCCGTGTCGCTTCGCGCGACAAGTCGCGCCGGTATGTAGAAGCCTTAAAGCACTCCAATATTAATTATGCTTTGATTTGGCTTTACTACTCGCCATTTCGTTCGTCCATTCCGAAAAAAACCAGTGAAATTAATGCTATTACTATGTCTTCTGTCTGGCAAGATATTTTTCCCATCGATCGTGTGTTTAGAAAAGAAATCGGTTTGTGTTTCACTTTATTGCGGCAGAAAAGTTTATCTCAAACTCGGAGCATTTGTTTCAATTAAACCATTTACGTCATTTACTTTTGAACTGTCAAGGAGTCGGTCAGTTACAAATATGAAGCTAGTTGCCAATTCCAAAGCGTAGTAGGTACTTCTGGAGAAGAACGGGCAAGAAACTCCATTTACAGTAATTTAAATTATAATGTTACATCTTTAATGTTGAATTTATAACTAAATGTGAGGAGGAATGATAATTGGAAACATCAAAAATACGAATTCTGATTAATTAGAATTCCGAAACCATTCACCAGTTCACCATCAATTGAGGGGATCTGGCGGTCGGCGTCCGCTGCCGCGGCACAGTTTTATCTACGAGTTCTAGTTTCTCTTGATTCAATACTATCATATAATCATTTCTTTTGACATTTGGTAAAGAAAGTTTTATGCACTTCGTTTTTTTTTTCATTTTATACTAAATTAAATTCAAATTCAAATCTTTATTGCATATCACATGTGTGTACAAGTTCTTAAAAATAGTCATAATGTTCACATGGACCCTGTCAGGCACAACAATTTTTTACAATATTAAACAATCAGAAGAGTAGCCTGCTTTCAAATCATTGAGTAAATATAAATTAATTTGTACGTACGTCATAATAAAAAAAAATAGGATAGATTTGACACATAATCATTTTAAATAACATCACATTTTAGTGATATACGTCATTACAAATTGTACCGCTAAAAAATCATTCGAAGAAAATACATAACATAACAATAATTGGCATCATTCAAAATTCAATAAAAATAAGAAATAAGTAAATAATAATGTCACAGATTAAAATAATATTAAAAATTAAATTAAAATAAAATAAGTAATAATAATCAAATAAATGACTAAAATAGTCATCCCGTTTTGAAGTCATCATTAAAAAAGTCATTCAATGTGTAATAGCATTTATCCACCAGTAGTTTTCTGTGTCGTTTAATAAATATTTTATCATTTTGTTCCATTTTTATGTTGTTAGGTATTTTATTATATATTTTAATTGATATTACATGAGGACTTGTGCTGTGTAATTTTAGCCTAGATTGTGGTACTACGAGCGTGTTTTCAAATCGTGAACGTGGTGCATATCGGCGAGTTTGGTCTGTAATTTTAAGGTAGAAGTGTGGATATTGTCTAACGAATTTACAGATTTCAAAAACATAAATGGATGTCAAAGTTAAAATGTCTAGTTTCCTAAAATGCGGTCTACAGCTCATTCATCATTGTCAATATAAACCAATATCCTAATACATTTTTTCTATAGCTTAAACAAGTCGTTGCTATCTACACTATTTCCTCAAAGTATTATACCGTACTTAAGCCATGCGTATGCATAAGCATAGTAAGCTGATAGGGCAGTTTTTAAATCTGTAGCTTTTTTGAGCTCACATAATGCGTATATAAAACTAGATAGTTTTGATTTAATTCTCTGTATGTGCGCTTTCCTGGTCATGTGGACATCTAAGTCTCCCAACAGAGTAAAAGTATTTACGCATTCCAATTTTATACCGTCAAACGTAAAATTTATATTCAAGGGTTTTTTTTTGGTAAGGCCTGAATTGCATGATTTTAGTTTTCGCGAACTTAATTTCTAAATTGTGGTCTTTCATCCAATTTTGTATATTTAACATTATATTCGTTAGATTCTCATGTAGGTGTTGAGAGTCATTACAGGAAGTTATTAATGAAATATCATCGGCAAACAATACGCATGACTCCGTCATTATTTTCAGGAGGTCGTTGATATAAATTAAGAATAGCAAACACCCGACAACACTACCTTGCGGAATGGAATTTTGAATGCAAAGGCTATTCGATCGTATTAGGCTGAATTCCCCTGTGTCATGATCCCAATGTTCAATTTCTACAAATTGTTCTCGGTTTTGTAGGTAGGATGCGAACCACTCGTGAGTTATTCCTCTGACGCCGATACCGTGTAGTTTATCTAGTAATATATATACAGTATGTAACAAAAACCCTGTTGTTCCTTTTACGGACGTATACATTAACCTACAACCACAACATTGGTGGAATTATAATTAAAAAAAATTAAGTTTTTATAAATTACTTGCTTTATTACGTATGTATACCGATTCTTAAAACGTAGGTAGAAGGAACAACAGGGTTTTTGTTACATATTGTATATTAATAATAATAATATATTAAATAAATTTGTAGCACGTCTATCTATCTTAAAAATTAAGGAAGTATCGTCAGCAAATAACACCATTTGTGGTTGATTTTTAATAAATAGAGTAGATCATTAATATAAACTAAAAAGAGGAAGGGACCCAATATCGAGCCTTGGGGAACACCCATTTTTACTTTTAAACCGAGTGAATGATACCATTTATTTGAACTTGCGGTTTTCTATCATTTAAATAAGATTTTACTAAACTGAGCGCAAGTTTTCCAAGTCCGTAATGCTCAAGTTTCAATACTAAAGTTTCGTGATCGACGCAATCAAATGTCTTTGAGAGGTCACAAAGATTCCTATGAAAGATTCACGAAGGTTTTATTAAGAAGGTTAAAGGTGAAACCATACTGTTGATCGTGAAGGATTTTATTCGTGTTAAAATGATTGTGCATTTGATTAATCATTACCTTTTCAAACACTTCTTTACTGTCCCCGGATTTGAAAACTGGTATTACCTTACTGTATTTCATTAAATCCGGAAAGACTCCTTGATCCACACACAAATTAAATATTAAGGCTAAGTAGTCTCAATTATGGAGGTACAGACTTGAATGGGCATTCCCCAATAATCTTCGGACAATTGGATCTTGATTTGTTACTAATAAGGGGTTACTAATTTAATATGCTTAATGTTAAATTCATTCGGGCAGGCTGAAACGTTCGCCCTGGCTGAAACAAAAGCGAGCGAGGGCGAGGAATGTCAGGTTTCAGTAGTTTTAAGCGGGATAATGAAATTTACAATTTACATGACTCTCATATTTCCCATTGTTTAGGTTTATCCCACTTTTCATTGTGCCGGTTGTGCCATCACAGTTCGATTGTGCCGGTAATGCAATCATGAAATAATTTTCGTCCTTGGCAAACATAATTATTGTACCTAGAACGATGATAAGTGAACGATGTGGGCTCGTATAATTGGAAGCGCACACTAGTATTTGCACCTGTTCTTGTAAACTTGCATGTAATTGTTATGTGTAGCCTCAGTTGGAGATTCGATGGAGAAATGACATAATTAAGTTCTGTTTTTAACAGACTTCATGTACTCAAAAAGATCGATATTTCTTCTGTAGTCTATCAAAATGTTATTTGCAAAAGTATAGTAGTACTATAAACAAGATAAGATCCTATCAATGCAAATTATTCGTCTGGCTTTGTCGTCGTAAACAACTTCAAAGTTACAGTATACCCTGGCTATCTACTACATCTAGCAGTATGCTAAGATTTAGGCAAATAAGCTTTAAATACCCAACTACTCTAACAAACCACTTTGCGTCATAGCCATGCACCTTTAATCCCTTTTTCAGAAAAACACCCATTGCCCACAAGTGCCTATTATGATTTCAATCGGTACTTTGGATATTGTTTTAGCTTATCAATACTATTAAAACAATATTATTAGCCTTATCATCAAAGCTGTCGACTAATTATGTAATAAAAATATGTATAATCAGTCGTATACAAGTATACAACACAAAATAATGTCAGAAATTAATAGTTTCATGTTGGATGTTAATAAAATTGTCCCTTTTCATCCTAACTAATATTATAAATGCGAAAGTGAGTTTGTTTGTTACACTTTTACCCTAAAACTGCTGAATGGATTTAATGAAATTTGGCACATGGGTAGACCATGCCTATGGGTTAGGATCACATAGGATACTTTTTATCCCGGTAGTACGATCCCGTAAGATAATTTCCGACCTCCACGCTGGCGAAACAGTGAGTGGATAAAGGTTAAAGTAGATTATTTCGAGAACTATCGAAGAACTTCTTACATTGGACTTACCTAGACTCTTAAAATTTATCATGCAATTGTATGTGATCTGTTACTGCTTATTGTTAACTGTGAACTTACATCAATCCACTGCTGGGCAGACTCCTGTAACGTCCAGAACCTCTTGCTCTTCTAGCAGTACCCTTCGACTTCCAGTTATTTCGATCCAGAGCAAATGTGGACCATTGCTTGTTGTTTCATCCAGCTCGTTGTACCTGGTTTAGAACATTTTAATTCACCACTTTCATGGCCCCCTACTGTGTCTCAGATTGTGGAATGTCCATAATAATGCCCCCTCTATTTTTAATCTACTTACATCTTATCAAGCTACCAGCACCAAATCGTATTCGTTTGGTCTGTAATTAAGATAGTTATAGAATAAAAAATGCGTTTTAAATTAAATCAGTCACAAAAGTTAAAATGATAAGATATTAAACATGTGTTTAATACTCACGTACCAAAAAATATATTTTGCATTATATTAGTGACAGACTAACGAGATGTTAAAAAATAAAAAACCGGCCTAGTGCATGTCGGACCACGCACAATGAAGGGTTCCGTAGTTAGGATGAATTTATCCCAAAAACAAACTTAACATTGTAGTTGAAAAACATGCTCTCCCATACATCGATATATGTTACGGTCAATTCTCCAACTGCAAATTTAAGTTGGTCGACTATTACTCGTTAACTTGTAAAGCCTACTTAGCTGTGATAGTTTTCCTTTTAATTTCGTTATATATTCTATTGCCATGAATTTTTTCACATATTCAAAACCAACCATTTAGCTGGCAGGGGGGGGACACTTGACTCTAACAAAAAATAGCACTTTAAAGCTTAATATTACGCAAACGGATCTCAGAATTGAAAAATGTCTATCGCAGACCCACAATATTTTTAAACGGCCTATCCAACGATACCCCACACCATACATTAGATGAGAAAAAAAAATATCATCCCCGTTTTACGTGCAAGAGAGGTACCCTAAAAAGATGTTTTTCATGGTTTTATTTTACGACTTTTCGGCGTAATTAATATGTACACCCATGCCAAATTACAGCTTTCTAGGACTAAGCGTCTCTGAGCTAAGCCGGTGACAGACGGACGGACGGACATGGCGAAACTATAAGGGTTCCTTGTTTACTACGGAACCCTAAAAAGTAATCACTACCTATATCCAACTTTTAATGACAAGGACATGAATGGTCGAACGTGTTTACTTTAAATTCATTGAAAGTTGAAAATTTTTGTTTTCAGTAATTTAACACGTGTCAAGCCTTAAAGACGTACGTTTCCAATACGAGATTAGAAAAAGTAATAAAAAAATATTGGCGAAAAGTTTCTTACTGCGATTGCGGTGACAATAGTCGCCAAGTCTCCACCAGAGAGTAGTATATTTATTGGTCGCCACTTTTAGAGAGTAGTATATTCCTTGGTCGCCACTTAGTGGCGTGAGAAAAATAAAAGTGCTCTAACAACTGTCAAAACTGTTTTTCAAAAGTACCCTTAAGTGTGTTCATATTTATCAATGTCTATTAGTACATTTAAGTGGGCATTGAACTCTAATTTTGGTTTTGCAAAAGCGAAAGCTGGCAAGAGATTAATCTTGGAAAAAAGAACATTTCACACATTGACACAGCACACACAGCATACACACACACACAACACAAAGCATTATTTTTAATCAGTCCATACGCCGGATAAACCCTAGCATTTCCAGATACAAATCTGTTATCGTTTTAAAAGATAATGCATCGTAAATACAAATTACTGCGCATTATTTATATTTCGTTTTATTACATAAATAAGCACGTACAAATGTTTAGCTAATAGGAGTGTTTACATTTATTATTATGCTAAAAATAGAACATAATCAGAAGAAAATATTGTTACACACAATGTTATAATGATTACGGTGGCAGAGATAAAAAGCTATCGGGGCAAAATTGCAGGAAATTACGAACACAAACACGCTAACTTCTGCCAACGAATGTAAACAAAACATAAACAATTTCAAACATAAATTAATCAAATTCGTACCTAGTCACCTAATGATAAACGTGTTTGCTACGCACACCTACAACTAACAGTGTTTTTGACCAAACCCATGTTTTTTTATGAGACTGCTGTTGTTTAGCAATGTATAGAAAAAAAAAGGTATACTGATTCCTGATTGTTTGAACTTTTGAACCATTTAACATCAACATGCGAACAGTACTATGATAAGAAGTAGAAATTCGCGAATTGGTAAATTACGTAAGAGGTACTTATCATTATATTAACAAGTGAAGCGGAAATTTTGTACCAGAACAAAGGCGCCAGACATTACGTTAGGGCTCGGGGAATTCCGAGTAAGATACGCAATTTCTTCGTCCAGTAGGACAAAAAGTAATACCAAAAATCCAGAAACCTCGAATGAAGACAATGGCAACAGCAACCAGCATAGCAGTGACATAGAAAAGCGCATAGACAGCAGTTTAATCCCGCCAAAAGATACATCATTCAAGAAGCTCGGCGAAGCTGGACTAGACACAACCTGGCGGCGTCGTAAGATAAAGAAAGCTGCTAGCGAGATTTACAAGAACTCTGAAACTGATAGTGCTACCTCAGACAAAGACTCTGGAATCAGCAACGTGTAATACAGCTTAGCAGTGATACAGTCAAGAACAGAGAGGATCTGAGCCAACTGGGTGGCGAAGCTATTAAAAGATGCCCCCTAGATAAATATAACCCGTCTCCACTATTCCGATGCTTACTCTAGGATGCATATCCGGTACGGCTCTAATAATCCATCCATATCCCAAGGGCACGTCTTCCCTACCATTATCGCGCCCCCCGGTCTACTCTTTGATATGCAATGAGCTCTGTGGTCCCATGAAACATGAGGCTCCAGGGGCTAGTGCGAATCCTTGGGTTCATTCGAGTGATCGAGTCCGGTTTAACCATGCTGGGGTCGGTGCATTTCATTCATTCATTCATACCCCTTTTTACGAGAATTACGCGGACGGAGGAGTGTGAAATTTGCCAGAGTTAAACTTTATATAGAGGAGGAGTGCAGAAAGCTAGTATTTTTTATATAATAGGCATTAGAAATAAATTATATTAATAAAAAAAACATTAACCACACTACCATGCGTTTGACACACACACACAGTACCAGGGCCTCATGACTTGAAGATACGCGATAGGTGACAAAAGTGACAGCATGAGCATGGAATAAGTAAGAACTTTTTAATAGCATGTAATTAGTAAGAACTTTTTAATAGTATGTAATTAGTAAGTACTATATACATTGTAAGTACTTCGGTCGAATTAGGTCGAATTTTGACCAGTGGGCGACCACTAGTTATGATAAATAACGTATTTTTGTAAACATGTTTTCCATTCTTAGTTTATATATTTTTTCTGAATGACGCGTAAATTGAGTAGCGCTTACTCTTAAAGAATTGAGGTAATTTTACGCGCCACTCAAAGTATTGCATATTTTGTTGCTAATGTACACAAACTGCGCACTTTACTATCAGTGTGTCGAATTGTTTGCACGTAAAACTATTGTATAAACCGGTTCACGATACCTATACATGTTATTTAATCGGTTTTGATATTCACATCACCAGCTGACATGAGATAACATCGTAGAAAAACAACTTAGGTACCTACTCATAGCCAAATAATAAATTAATTAAATTACACGCTTGCTGCACATTTTTGTTTGTCGTCAAATAAGTATAAAGAATGTACCATGACATCCATCATAATTATCTGCAAAAACACCAACATTTTAAACGAAATTTCATCTCTCGGCAAAAACGTAATACACTTGGTAACAACAAACAAGCTTGCTTTATCAATATCAGCATAAATCAAAAAGAAATTATTGATCTAATTTGTGACCCAACATTGGCAGTAGTCCAAACAACAATACAATATAAGTAGGTAGTACGTACTCCATCAACATGCCAGATTCGGCGGTAGAAAAGTAGTCTTCATATAAAGACCCCACCCTAACTTCCGTGCCTACCACTTATGTCACCGAAAACATTAAATTATCTCTTTTGAATCATGAACAGTTTTACGTAGCTCGATTTCATTCTGCGTCTAAATCGATCCAGATATAGTACGCCTTCGTTTATGTTTAAATCAGCTTGCGCTACGCGAGATCAATTTATTTACGCAAAATATACCAAGGATGTTTATAAATATATGTCCAAGACCCAAGTGCAGTGACTGGTATTCGCGTTCGCCGTCTGATGATAGATTGCTGAAAACAATGCCGATGTTAGATCGCCAAAGTCGTAAAAATTGTTTCTCTCGTTTCCAATAGCATCGCAGATTCTAGAAGTATTCCAAAATAACCACCGAAAACTAGGCCAGACATTTTCTTGTCGAGATATGTATTTCTTTTTGACTTGTTTACCAGCCAACGAGATTGGAACAGTTTAGATGAGCATCCGTTTCAATCGTTTTTAATTAGCTGTGGTGCTCAAACTTCTAATAATTAAAAACGCAGCTCGTCTGTTTTTTAACAGAAGTTAAAAAGCAACATTAGTCATTAATTTAGCGTGTTATTGTTTTATTCGCATTTTAAGGCGTAGTTCTAAGGATTAATAATGACCTTGTACAATGTTATTTATTATATATTACATATACTGAAGCTAACGGCGCTCAAGGCTGTTCTAAAAGTAGAATTATGCATAGCAAGTTGGAATTGCAATAAACATGCATTGGCTTCGCCATGTATACCAGCCGATACACTTTCGCTAACAATGATATACTCGAAATTACATTGGAACATATCCGAATTTCTGGGTTAATCAGACAGGTTTGACATGAACGATAACTCCAATTCTTGTTTTCAATCAAACGAAAAACAGTCCAAATCGGGATGCACTTGGAACTGATAAAATCGCAAACGATATAGTATCATCTCATCTGGCCTGGATTTAATCAACTTCCAAGGCTTCCGAGATGATTACTCTGTTGTTTTCCATAGTTTGATCGATGTAGGTAGATATTTCTTTGCACTGAGATATTTTTAGCACTCACTTTAATCATTTATCGTACATAGTTCGTCTTCGTCTTGCCAGAATTTAACACTTAACGGGTTTCTTTTGGCGATAATATGCTACTAATATAGCCTTGATGAAATATCTAACTTATCTAGCCATATCCTGAATTCCTGATATACATAATAATATTTCATTGGTTCTCTGCTCTTTAACAATTAATGTTTATCCTAAAAATTATGATGTCGTCGATGTAAGCTTAACATTTGCATAAACACCTAGGATGGTTAAAATTGATGAAGGAAGTTTCCTGTGTTATTTTTAATATTTTCGATTTAATAATAATAATATATTAACATGAATGTTATGGTACGCATGAAAAATGGATTGAATCGAAATAAATAGTAGCGTACAGTGGCTACTTTGTGGTGTATGTAGGTATCAATGAGAGTTGATTCATTGTTCGGTGCCTATTTCCGTCGGTTAATTTACCTATAAGCCGCTGAGAATAATGGTGTTGTTCTTAGCGATAAAAAAAACTCATATATGTACGAAACGTAAATATGTTTAAGTCTGGAGCTGGCAGTATGGAAACATTTGGCCCTAACTTTGCGTAGGTCCTATTGTTTCCATCACTTGTGTAAAGCGCACCTAGTTATTTGCTTTTCACTTTTATGTTTTTAGAATAGAGAACAATGTTATAAGAACGACAAAATTTGCGCTAATAGAAGGTCAACATTCAATGTCAACTTTTAGTTGAAATAAAAGCCCTTCACAAATGGGATCTAGATGTATAAATCATTGTGTTTAACAGAATTGTTAATGATCGATTTGCTTTACCTCTGAGACTGCTAACATAACCTAGTTTCCCTGACCGCATGCGTGCTCGACACAAGCGATGGTTATAATAAAATTGGCCATATAATGCAGGAGGCCAAATGGGGCTACAGACGTACGATGGGCGCGATGTTCGCATACAGCAAGCAAGCAGATCGTATGCTGATCTCGTACAATTGTCAGGTTCAGCAGTGTGCGAGGGCGGGACAAGCCAGGACCCCGTCCAGGATGAGCCTTATACAGTGCATCAGGTAGGACCTTATTTTATACCTCGTTTGTGTGTCATGTCTACGTGAGCGTCCCTTGCAGCGTCGCATTTATTCATGACACTTTATATGAGCTTTATTGTCGGGATTTATTATTATCCGTACATCAAACGCCACGCAATTTTCTTTCCACCTATTTTTGGACTTATAAATTCAATTTCCGACACAAGTACGAGTTGTGTACTTGCTGCTATTCGTGTTTTTGTGTGGATTGTCGTTTTGGCTTGCAGCCACTCAGTGCCGGTGATTGGGGCTTCTGCGCTGCTAAGTGTACGCTAGACATATTAACTGTCTTGTTGACCTTTAATTTAGCTGTTTACTTTTTCGATCAGCAGGCTTAGCATGACGCTATCTATTTCTACTCTACTGTAGAATAGAAATCGCTTGTCTACCGAAAATGTTCTACTGTCTACACGGAAACGTCATTTTTTTCTATTCTTCCGTCGACAAAACGCTTTTCTACGGTTCTCTTGCTAAGCCTTCTGATGTCACGAAGATCTCTAGTCCGCGAAATTTAAGTGGAAAAACACAATTCAAAACTTATCGAAATGAAAATAAAAAAATAAAAATTGCTGTTTATTTAAATAATCAAGCACCGGCAAACAGAAGAAGTTCAAACCGCTTCCAACTAGCCCTGTTATCAAGTGTATGTTAATAGATAACAACTGTGATGCCCAAGTGTCACGAGAGCTGAACGTGAGCCGCATTCGCGATCGCGACCCCATTGGTGCGCTCTGTGTTTGCAGATTAGCCGGTTGCTGCCAATACCGGCTGATCGCTTATCAGTTTCCATTTTTCATTAGGCCATTATCTCGGATGTAAGAACAAATACCGGTACCGGTACCGGTAGGTATTTGTTCTATGCAGACAACGCACACTAATTTAAACTTCAGCTTTCTCGAGGTTGTGACTCGACCTCAACCGAACTCCTCAGTATTTATAGCAGCTTGTATGTTGACATTACAATTTTATCTAAATGGACGAGATATCCATTTACGTCACAAACTAACTCATTAATTATCACCGAGGTAGGTGCAAAGGTGATTTACTGACGAGAGCTTATTTATTTCCAGACACATAGTCCAGACTGAGGGTCCTAAAGCATTGTTCAAAGGTCTAGGACCCAACATAGTAGGGGTAGCACCGTCTAGGGCCATATACTTCTGCACATACTCTCAAGCTAAGGCGATATTGAACCAAAACATATCACCCGATACTCCGATCGTGCACCTATCCGCAGCAAGTGCTGCAGGTAAAACATTTTATACACTTCGTGAAATATTTATATTATTAACTCAAGTTTCTGTCATCAAACGCTACTCTTTAATATTATGAGACATGGAAATACAAATTATAATAAACAATGTAATATCGCATTGTCTTTCTCTCATTCCCCTGCTAATTTATTCACATTGGCTTCAGTAAACGCGCTATGTTTATCACGCACAAGTTTCAAGAACAATCTGTTTCAGGTTTTGTGTCTTGTACAATGACCAATCCCATTTGGTTTGTTAAGACGCGGCTGCAGTTGGATGGACAGAATGTGACAGCAGTGCAGTGTATTAAGAGGATATACGCCAAAACGGTACCGGAACCATTTTTTTTTAGATGAAGATTACCTTGTCCGTGGGATGGCTTTAAATAAATAGCTCCTCTCTGTTTTGATAGTTCATCAAACTCAACAAGTATGATTGATTTCAGGGCATCAGAGGTTTCTACAAAGGCATAACAGCTTCGTACATGGGGATCAGTGAGACTGTAGTCCATTTCGTGCTGTACGAGGGTGTTAAGGCGAGACTGATGGCAGCAAGGAGTGTTGATGGTGTGCCCAGCGACCATCGCTCTCCTAGAGACTTCCTCGAGTTCATGGCAGCTGGCGCTTTCTCGAAGACCGTCGCTTCTTGCATTGCATATCCACATGGTAAGCATCGAAATTACTTGAATATAGATTCACCTCATTAAGACAGCAATTCAAACCATTTCAATGCGACAATTAATTTTACTGCAAAGTTGAAGTGCAACAAACATTTACACACTGATATGATAATCAAATACGAGATGCATTTCATTATCATCAGTCGCTAATATTCTTAATTAGTAATGCCTATAAAGGAGTCTTCAGGGATCATTGGCTTTTCACTATGGATAAAGAGATTAGCTAGTGAATAGAAGCAGCAGGCTAATAACATATGCATGTTTATGTAAACCGAAGTGTCACCTTATCTGGTACATTTTCCATCTGCCTGATAGCAAGAGTTAATGGCCTCTTTACAGACCGTGTTGCTTAGTGGATTTTTGACGCGCTGTTTTTTTTATGTTGTACCAAATGTCTATACCACTTAAAGAAGGTTATTTTCCGATAATTAAGAATGAGAAGCAAATATGACTACTTATTATTATCACAAAACATGACACTTTAACGACTAATTAAGACTGACCATATAATTGATTGGTGAGTAGTTCCTTAATAAACTCATATTTCATTTCCAGAGGTAGCAAGAACACGGCTCAGGGAGGAAGGTGACAAATACCGCAAGTTCTGGCAAACGCTGCACACAGTACTGAAGGAGGAGGGATACCGAGGAGTCTATAGGTAAGCGCTGCAGCATTCACATCAAAAGTCAACATATTCACTAACTGTGCCAAACTTTATTAATAACTTCTTTGTCGTTTCAGGGGCTTAGGCACACAACTAGTACGTCAGATACCAAACACGGCAATCATGATGTCAACATACGAAGCCGTCGTGTATCTTCTAACTACACATTTTAATAGTTCCTTTTATGAGAACACCTAGCTAACTGCATAAGGAGTCGTTAGTCGTATCCGAGCCGCGTTGAGCGCCAAATCAGTCGTTTCGTAGCCACCATTAGATGACAATGTTCTCGAATGTCCACATAGAGAGACATTGTGCATGCTTGTGGCTGAGAAATTACGAAACCTGTCAAAACCCACCAGTCTCCGAATGGTAGGAAGTAAACGTAATACAATGTTCTCAAAAATGATAACAATTTCAAGGTCAGCAATACTTGGCAGGGGTAAAATTGGATGTATTGAAAATGCTAAAACCGGTTGCTTACCTACTTCTAAAAATCACTTTTAAAAAGGTAGACCGTAACACGCAGATATTTTTTAAATTAAGCTTTAAATAAAGCAGTTTAATAAGTCAGTTTAATATTAATCATTGTAAAAGTGTGTAAATGATTTTAAATGTACTTACAAGGTGATACAACTTAAGCAGATAAGATACGATTACTTCCGCTTGTTTCAGTCAGTTTCCCTTTTTTAAATACTTTCTTACCTTAGTTTTTATGTAAATCAATGGTTTTTATAAAATTATTTTCAAAGTGTGTGTCCACAACCTAATCACGCTATCAAGTGCTCTAATTATGTAATTGGTGCAATTTTCCTGTTTTTCTCATTATTAAGTATTTTAGTGTTGGGATGACTGAAAATATTCTCATTGTTAAATAGTATAAGATAAAAAAAGAAATTTTGCCAGTTCATTATTCAAGTAACTGCGCTTTTAAGCTAAATATTGCGATCAAAAATGTTATATTTTCATGAACGATATTTTGAAATCAGCATTATTTTGGAAGTCATTCATTCAGTTGATTGATGATTATTTTGTCGAGAATTGACTACAACAATAATATGCCTACAAGCAATCTGAATTAATTTAGTCAGTAGTTTCTAGTCTCATAAAGTGTTTGAACCATGTAAATGCCTTAATCATTTCATTAGGATCAGTCATCAGATGTTTACATTTAATAGTTTATAAGTTTTGCTGATTTAAATGCACATAGAGTGAAGGAACGTGTGCCAATATATGAAATATATTATTTTGGGAAATTTGGTTAGAATTATTGCTTTATTGATGTTTATGTTGTATCTCTGTAAGTCTTTACTGTGTCAAAGCAGGCTTTACAATAGAAATGTAGTTTTTAAGAATCCCACTGTTAAATATGGACTAGTCAGTTATTGTCCAATATTAGTTCCCTAAAGATTTCGTCCATAGTATGTGGAGTTAAAATAAATAATTCGTGAACACAAAGAAATATGCACAAGTTTATTTTTATTCATAAATCCTTTTATTCCAGTCTCAGCACACAAAATAGTAAAACGTAAGCTGTGATATAGAGCTTGTAAATATTAGTTATGGAAAGTAAAATATAACTGTTGCACTTTTATTTTGAATTATTAATTCACTGGACGAAACGGACAGATGCTAGCTGTCACTTATTTTTTTATTTAGGATGGGTTTGCTCTTGACCTAAGTCTAGGGCAGAGGTGACAGAGATATTATGGAAATATCTATTGTATTCTAGACTTTTACAATCATTATTACTTATAATTTATTTTACACTTAAATATCAATTAAACTAAATGATCACCATTACAATAAATATGACCATTTTATTACACAAAGTGGTAGCTAGCACATGTCAGGTTATTCCAGTGAATTCGACTTTAGTCCCATCCTACATATTATTGAAATGTGTACATAGTGGTCTATTTATGCTTGTTATTGTCCTGAACATGATGTTGTGGGCTCTATAAATGCCGCATGCATTGACCTCAGGGTGAATGTCAACTGTGTGTTTAGCTTTTATTTTAATGTTATGTTAAAATATAAATCTACATTTTATGAACCATGGTAATTCATAAAGAACTTGAAATTGGTGACAGTGACTAAGTATGAATGCTCCAATATTTGAGAATTGTGTTAATTTTTAAATAGATTTTATTCTGTCTGGGAACACTAATTGTGTGGGATGATATCAGTCATACTTGTTATGATTGTTAAATATTCTAATAATAATGAAGTTAAGAGTGATTTATAAATTAAGCATAATAAGGTTTCCAGACATAGGCAGGTAGATCTTTGAAGGTTATGTTAATTTAGAGGACACATTTGGACATTTGTCGGACTGAGTATAAAGTACTATTATTTGTTTAATAAATAAATATTTGAATAAATATGATACATTGTTTAGTATTATTTTCCTTTTCTCTAAAGATACAACCAATAAGTTATTGAGTGTTATGGCCAGGGTTGCCACCTCTTGTTAGTCTAAATCCGGGAGAGAAAAAATAAACAGCGATTTTTTCAGTTTTTATTTTATTTTGAAGTTATATTTTCCATTTGGACATACCTACAGACTTCAAAATAGTCTTGAATCTTGAACAAACTAAAAAAACTCTACAGTCCATTTTAAAATTGAAAAAGTTTCAATTTCTACCATAACATGTTCTTCATTCATTTAAGCGGTTTCTTTCTTTTGTCCTTATATAATATGTATTGATTATCTATTATACTAAAACGGCATTTGACACAGGCATGGACAAAACGTATGAAACTGTATTCTTCAACATGTCCCCAACTCCGTTTACAATTGTTGAGAACTATGTGGCACTTCTGAATTTTAAAATCTGGGAGAATTTTGTTTATTTGAAATTACTTCCGGGAGCCAGGATATTTATATTTTCATCGCTGTAAGCCGGGAGAGGTGGGAACCCTAGTTATGGCCCAGAGCATTAGAAAAATTATGTACTTAGGTTTAAATAAATAGGAGGATACCGATATGTGCTAGGCTGTTGGTTGTAATAATTGGACGTGATAAAATAAGAACTGCATTAGGTAGGTATGTATACCAATTAAAAATAATTTATTGCAACATCAACAAATGCAAATAAATAAATGCATCATAAATAAATAATGAAATTAATTTAAAATAGGTTTTAAAAGGGTTCTGACAGCAACATTTGATATTCCAACCCATACATGAGAGGAGATAGCATTTGGCATGTCACTTGGGAATCTCAATATTCCAGTCAGAGGAAACAAGTCTCCCTTCAGAGCAACAATGGGTTCCCGCCTAAACCAAATAACAGACAGTACAGTCATAAAACTTAATCCAATCTGAAGACCCATTCTTACAGTACTTTTAACTGCCATATTCTTGCCTATGCGTGTTTGTGAATCATCTTTCAGCTGATTTTCAAGACTGTTTATTTTCCGTTGCAACTTGGAATATGCGGCAAAATCGTCTTTCATAGATAGACCCTTTTGTTCCGCTTTGAGTGTCACGATTTGAGACCACACTGACCGCTCTTCATTGGATGGTCTAACAAAACATGCAGCTATCTACAAACAAATATAACAGTATTGTTTAAAGAGATATTTAACTTTTATAGAAATAAGCATGAACAGACCCTTGGTAGGTACTTACCGGTTTCACTAAGTGAGGGACTAAAGCACTGAGTGTACATAATATGAGAAAATAAACCAAAAGGAATCCATTCATAACCTCCAACATTGTGTTTACTGATAAAGAGACTATCTGAAGCACAAAAAGACTGATATTTGCAATAGTTATTAATAAATAGCCCTAAATAATGGTCAGGTTTTTAATTATCCGCAAACGCAAATAATAATTGTTTTCAATTGTCACTATCATAAATAAATGTAGGTACTCTGTGGACAGTCTGTGGCAGTGGTCTCGAACGTCACTGTGCGAAATTGGTAGTGCTGCCCACTAAAATCGGTATATTGGTACCCAAAATCGGTATAAGACAAAAAAATACAATATTCAATCAAATTCGTTTATTTATCAAAAAAATATTTAGATACATCAAACACACTTAGAAATAATTATTTTTTACAAAAAAATTGTGAGCTTGTGAAGAACTATGTTTATTTAAAGCGTAAATTTCCTGATGTAATGTTAATATCTCTATTACAGCTCTTACAGTAGGCATAGCTTACGCCTTTACAACTATCTTGCAGCCAGCCTGAGAATTCTTCTTCTCATTCTTTTCGATAGATAATATTGTAGATATTTTTTCTTTTTACACTCGCGCTTGTTCTCGGTTCCTCGGCAGACGACATTTTAACGTAATAATAGCACTTCGCAACTTTAAACTTGAGGATACTTTCTCTTTGAAGTTAAGAAAATTTATGAATAAATAAAACCCGAATTCCTGTTTTTATAGACAAGTGAATTCCCGAATGAAAGGAAAGGAAAACCCCTTAAAACATAGATGTTTGATTTCAAGGGTATTCCCCAAAATACTTATATGAAACATTCCGCAATAACTAACTACTCATCCATACTTGCTGTTGATGTATTCCCCGTAACGTCAAACATAAATGAAAAGGATTTCCAACCGTAAAATCGGTAGAAACATCTGAAGAATTTCCATGTATTCTCTAAAATCGTGGAAAAATTGTTGCATTTAGGTACGACAGAGCCCATTTCGGTAGAAATATCGGTAGGTTTGAGACCACTGGTCTGTAGTCAGTGGTCACTATTAGGCTGCATTCCGAATTAAGACCATAATGAATCGCTGTAATCGATTCTAGCGCGCGTTCCGTATACAGTCCGTTTAGCGCGCTAAAATCGATTACAGCGATTATGGTCTTAATTCGGAATGCATGCCTAAAGTGTATTTATTATTTATCTATGTCTTATGTCACACGCACGATTGCCAATTTGACACACATTACAAAAAATATTAAAAGCATGTGTATTGATACTATTGATTGACCTCAGTTATAGAATAGAGTAATAGATTCGGAAATTGACCAGGCATAAACTAAATCCATAGCTCAATTAATAGAATATCGTGCGATTTCATGATTTGTCTCTGACCGCAAGAATATCTCGCCGTCAATCTCCCATATTATTATTATACTCTTTGCCGTCAATCATGGTGGGCATAAATTTCAAGAAGAAGTTACTCAACATTGTACATTTGGAGAGCTATACAAGCTACAAGGAATACAAAGAGACCCATAAAATAAGAGTGTCCCTAGATTCGTTTATCTGTTACTGCATTCATAAGTTTTGTACGAGCAATTTCGTTGCCATAAGATTCATCCCAATAAGGGCAACTCCTGAGAATGAGAAGGCGGCTGTTACTTTAGTAGAGAAAGAAGGCGAACCTTTTATCTTTCTGATAAATGAATATGAAATTCCGTGGACAGTGGCTCTATGTGTATACCCAGTCATTATGGCTGAAGAAGTTATAATAACCGGTCTGTGTGCGGTGACCAGACAGATTTGTTTATATAGGAATTGCTACGCACTGAGGCAAGAACATGACGACGGTCTTCTCGGCTTTCGTCATACTTGCCTCCAAGCACCAAATGAGGTTTCAGTATGGACAAAATTCTGTGAAGTAGAAATTATAAGAACTGTCCATGAATTATTATCAACAGATGACATTAAAGAAGTACCAAATGCTTTGGTACGATTTGAAGATCATATGAGGCAGCCTGTCAGAATTCATAATGTGTATAAAGTTGCACAAAATATAAAAAAAGAAAGTCTAAATGCTGAGAAACAAGCAATGGCTGAGCAACAAGCAGCCAATGTTGAACAACAAGCAATTACTGACCCAAAGGCAAATGCTGAGGACCAATCAAAAGCTGGCCAAGAAATAAATGGTCAGAAACAAACAACTGTTGAGCAACAAGAAAATAATGTTGAACAACGGGCAAATACTGAGCATGTTGAGCAAAAGGCAAATTCTGAGCATCATACAAATGCTGAGCAACAAGGTATTGCTGATAAGCAGAATCCAGAAGAAAGTGGGGAAGGTACATCCGGCACAAAAAGGACTTCAAAAACAAGAAAATGGAAATCTCACAAAAAGAAAGATATTGTAATTGACTGTTCCACAAAAATGGAGGACCTTGAAGTAAATCATGAATTTGCTGAAGGCCCTTACTTAACATTAGCAGATCTAGTTCTGCTGCCATCATATCATGTTATAATACAATCTATTGGGGAGACACGGTTTGAATCTCTATTGCCATTTACTTACAAATGGTATAAAAATTTGATATCCATTCCAAGAATAAAGGAAACTTTTATGACCCTCATGAGCCAATTTAATTTAAAACAGTTAGCACTTGATAATATGACAATGCCAACATCTGATGATGTAAGCTTGTACAAGTGTGACCCAAAGAGGCATAATCCTAAAAAGAGGATTTATACTAAGGACGAGGATATTGAAAAGGCTCTAAGTTCCATATCAGACGGAATGGAACTTACTGTGTCTGAAAACGACTTTCAACCTTCTTTTAAATGGAATGATATACCAGAACATGCAAATCCATATTCTGGATATCTTCCTGACACAAGAGTCCAAAGGAAATCTGAGCAATTAGAAAATTTAGCATTAGCTGTGCTAAGTATGGCTACAGATGGAGATGTGATTGTAGACTTTTGCTGTGGAACTGGACATTTGGGCATCCTCCTTGCGTATCTATTGCCAAGGTGCAGTATAATATTATTGGAGAACAAAGTGCAGTCTCTCTACAGAGCTAAAGAGAGGGTTAAAAAGATGAGGTTGACAAATGTATTTTACTACCAGTGCAACCTGGACTTCTTCATTGGCGAGTTTGATATAGGAATTGGATTACATGCTTGTGGGATTGCCACAGATTTGATTTTGGACAAATGCTTAAAACAAAAAGCTAGGTTTGTTCTAAGTCCCTGCTGCTATGGAGCTATACATGGTACCTGTAGAATGGAATATCCCAGAAGCAAAAAGTTTTCCAGGTTACCTTTTGATGAATACTTGTGTATTGCACATGCTGCAGACCAGACACACAAGGAGCATCCTTTGGCTGTTAGAGGAGCGAGGTGCATGGCAATCATTGATTCCGACAGGGCTCGCTTGGCCGAAGAGTTTGGATACAAAGTCACACTTATGAGACTAAAGCCTGTTACATGTACACCTAAAAATAATTTGTTAATAGGAATATCTGCAGAAAAATAAATAATAAAAATCAACATTTTTAACAGATCATTTATTATATTAACAGATTTTAAAAATGTAGAATTCATACCTACTTTAACAATAGCTTATTCCTAACCTTCCCATATCAAAACTTTCCAAAAATTCAAACTTTCCAAATCATTCTAAAACCACACTGTTCGTGTAAGTTAAACAAAGTTCCAACTTATTTTAAAGCATAATCATCGGCATCAAATTGTAATACTTTTATAAAGTAAAAGTACCAAATTTTCCAAATAATTGTTTTTATGTAAATCTAATTCACTTTTGCGTAGACAATGGCAGTGCGGCACGGGATATATACCTGAAAAAAAAAAGTATATAAAAATACAACAGGTTCAGGAGGCACATTCCTGTTTATAATTTTTTACTGTTTTATTTAAAATATACTATAATAGATGTTAATGTTTGAAGTGTCTATACAATTATGACTTATTATGTTGATGTCTATTGCATAATATCAATTAGTAATTCTGGATGTATCAATTAATTGAAATGATTGATGTTTCAATTTAAAAAAACGAATAGATGACTTCGATCAATAATAGTACTAGATTCCCGTTAAGCGCGGGCCACACCGCCAGCTGGCGGGCGGGCGCGGCGGGCTGAGCGGGCGAACGTCGTTTCAAGTTATTCGTTAGCTCGCGGTGTGAACCGAAGTATGTAAAGAGGTGAAACGATGTTCGCCCGCCCGCCCGCTAGCTGGCGGTGTGGCCTGCGCTTTAAGCGCTTCAAAACGACCCGAAAAATAAGAGCACAAATTCTATTGTGGTCTTATTTCAAATTAGTATGGTCCAATCATAGCCAACGTTAAGACAGTAAACAGAAGTGCGCGTTAAAAAATAGTGTAAATAACTACCGTAACACCCAAGATTTTGGAAGGAATATCTTTTTTTCGGTAACGTTATAACATTAAGTATTTTTCATAAAATAAAAACAGAGATAAATAGTAAATATAAATCAATTAGCAAATATTATGATTGTTTGACCAATGTTTGCAACAGTGCTCCAACTATTGTAACAAACATCGCTGTTCTGGAACAGGGAATGCGTGGAGTAGTATTATTATTTTATATGTTATTTTTGTTGGTAGATTTCCTAGCGACCCATTTCGCTGTGCATGTGTGTTAAATAGCAGACAAAACATCCGAAAATTCCTGCGAAGTCGAATAGTATAATAAAAATAAATAATTAAAAATAAAACGAATACGGATATTTTGCAAACGCTCAAGATCATTTAAAAGCTCCTCGTTGGTATCCAAATAACAGGCATCAGCGTAGTCTTTGATGGGCTGTATGAGAGTTTGAGCAAGGGAGATTTTGGTATTCAAGGGTAAGAAGCTCTGGAGGCATTTTAACGAATGGAACATGTAGTGTACTTTGCGACTGACTTGAGCAACATAGGCTGTCGACGATAGGTAAGGCTCCATGGTCACTCCCAGGTTTTTAACCGTATTTACGTATTCAATCTGAACTCCATTCAGATAAAGTGGAGACAGCGACGCAACCTCAAGCCTATTCTAGATATATTTTCCGCCGATAACTATTATTATGGCCTGGGATTTCTCAGGGTTGATCTGCAGTCCAAAGTACCGCGACCACTCGCTAATCAAATCCAGGTCACTGTTCATGGCAGCTGCACGTCTTAATAAAATAACTTAATATTTTAGTCCTACTACTTTTTTAAATCGGTTAAAAATATTTGCCACCATACAAACCGACCCTTCGCCTAATAAAATAAATTTTGCAACTCTATGCCTTTCAATACTTTCTGTGTTCTCAGGAGCATTGAAATGTAATACCAAGAAATAAGTCTAGTTTCAAAATAGAGTAAGCATGAAATTGACAACATAATCCCCCTTATTACAAAACAAGGTTTATCTTCAGACCCAGGTTTAAAACATGGAGCCATTATTGAATTTCGAACTTTATTCCGACTAAGGTAAAGTTCCTAAACACAAAACTGACTACTTAGTTCCGAACTAAGTTTTCAGTTTTGTATAATGAACGGTATTTCAATCACTGTTACGTTCTTATTACAAAACCTGGCTCCATGGTTTAAGCCATGTCAAAATATAAATCTTGTTTTGTAATAAGGCGGAAAGTTTTTAACCTTATTGACAGGACTTTAAGTTTAATTTAAGAATAAATATTTTTGTACAGACGCCAGCACATCAAGCTACTACAATATGTCAAATTTCTTTAAAAGTTTTTCAACTTTATCCTTAAAGCATAAGGTTCAAGGTTGATTGGGAAAATTTGACAGTTTCGGGTAGCTTGACCTGCTGGCGTCTGTACTTTAAAAAACAAATATATATTTTTGAGTGACATTTTAAATTTATTGCTTTCAAACTTTCTCCGATTACAGAAAGACTTAAATATAATTATTTTGCAATCGTAATTTAACTTTATGTTTGAGTGTTAAGGTTTTTTAAACGTTTTTTTATATTTCGTAGTGAGAAATATAAACGTCGTGTGTGCAAACGTGGCCACTTGAACGACTTATTTTTGTTTCTGATCCTATACCTATGCTATTATTGATCGAAGATAGATGATGTTTGTTATTATAAGTATTCAGTGTCTATTCTAGTTTAAACATAACTACCTATTAACTTGATGTCTATTGCATAATATCAATAAGTAATTCTGGATAGTACCACTTTGTGTACTGTTTCAATTAATATAACTGAACATAATGTTATTCAATGATAAAAGTTAAGTATCTGTTCAATTAAATCTGAAAATCAAAATCTGTTCTCTAAATATTATTATAAAACAAAGTTTCTTAAATAATAAGTTAAAGTCTAATAAATACTACCAATTAGTAATTCTGGATGTATCAATACAGGAAATAATTGTTGACTGTCTAAAAATAACTGAATAGAAGTTGTTTGTTGTTAAAAGATTTGTGTCTATTCAATTATTAACTTAAATAATAAGTTGATGTCTGTTGCATAATATCAATTAGGAATTCTGGATGCAACTACATACCTACCGATAATTGAAATAAATTAGATTTACTATTTCTATTTCATAACATACATTGTGAACTTATGTGAACTAACTTTAAGCTATGCTAACGAGTTTTTAAGTGTCTGATGTCCAATTCTATGCCGTTATACATGACTTCTACTTCGTAATTGTTGAGTTGGACGAAACCAACATTACTTTAACGAAGACTTTAAATTCATGCCATTACAATAAAAGGGTATATTTTGTATAAAAAAAAAACTGACAGCATCAATTTAAAGTCTCCGTTAAACTAATGTGGGTTTCGAGCAACTCTGGATATTCAAATATCTAAGTTGATGAGGGATTGGCCAGAGAAGGCAACACACGGTACAGTGGAAAGCTAAGTATTGTACGTTGAGGGACAATAGAGGTGGAAAAAAGTTGATTAATTAAATGAATATTCGTTTGTGTACAATCTGAATGTGCCAAATGTTGATGTTTTTAAAATATGCGCGCCAGTTGAGTTTAGTAAGTTTTTGTTGCCCTCGCCATGGACCATAAAGAGCCAGCATTTTGTCACAAGACTATGTCGCTACTTTATCGGGTTCCGATTATGAGTAAGAAATAAATGATTAAAAATTCATCATCATTCATCATTTCAGCCGAAAGACGTCCACTGCTGGACATAGGCCTCCCCCAAGCACCGCCACTTCGACCGGTTCTGTGCTTCCCGCATCCAGCGGATACATGCGGCCTTCACAAGGTCATACGTCCACCTTGTAGGAGGCCTTCCAACGCTACGTCTTCCGGTACGCGGTCGCCACTCCAGGACCTTTCGGCCCCATCGGCCATCAGTTCTGCGAGCAATGTGCCCTGCCCACTGCCACTTAAGCTTGGCAATTCTTCGGGCTATGTCGGTTACCTTGGTTCGCCTGCGGATCTCTTCATTCCTGATTCGATCACGTAGGGAAACTCCAAGCATAGCCCTCTCCATTGCCCTTTGGGTGACTTTTAGCCTTCTGATAAGGCCCATTGTAAGCGACCACGTTTCAGTGCCATAGGTCATCACTGGCAACACGCACTGGTCAAAGACTTTCGTCTTGAGACACTGCGGTATGTGTGACGAGAAGATATTGCGAAGCTTCCCGAACGCTGCCCAGCCGAGTCGGATTCGACGATTGACCTCTTTCTCGAAGTTGGACCTACCTAACTGGACAGTTTGTCCGAGGTAAACATACTCGTCCACAACTTCGAGTGTAGCGCCTCCGATCTTCATGGGAGTGGGTGTTACATGGGCATTTGACATGACCTTTGTCTTATCCATGTTCATTTTCAGACCCACTCTTTCGGAAGCTCTACTGAGGTCATCGAGCATTACACTGAGGTCCTCCATAGTCTCAGCCATGACAACTATATCGTCGGCAAACCGAAAGTGAGTGATGTACTCGCCATTGATGTTGATGCCTAGCCCTTTCCAGTCCAGAACCTTGAAGACATCCTCCAGTGCAGCGGTGAACAGTTTCGGAGAGATAACGTCTCCCTGCCTCACACCTCGCTGCAGAAGGATAGGTTTCGAGGTCTGGTCCTGGAGTCGGACCGACATAGTGGCGTTTTTGTACAGACACTTCAGCACCTCGATGTACCGATAGTCGATCTGGCACCGTTGAAGAGACTGCAGTACAGCCCATGTCTCGATCGAATCAAAGGCTTTCTCGTAGTCCACAAACGCTAAGCAGAGAGGCAGGTTATACTCTTCGGTCTTCTGTATAACCTGCCGCAGCGTATGTATGTGGTCTACTGTGCTAAAGCCTTTACGGAATCCGGCTTGTTCGGGAGGCTGGAAGTCGTCAAACCTGCGCGCGAGACGGTTCGTAATGACTTGAAAACAGCTTGTAGACATGGCTCAGAAGTGATATGGGCCTATAATTCTTAAGGAGGGTATTGCCACCCTTCTTAAAGAAAAGGATCACCACACCTCTGTTCCATGCCTGTGGCGTTTTGCCCTCGAGTATGACGGAATCAAAGAGCTTCTGGAGGACCTTGAGAACGGGTTTTCCGCCGGCCTTCAGGAGCTCGGCCGTAATTCCATCATCACCCGGCGCCTTGTTGTTTTTAAGCTGCTTCAGAGCCATCCTAATCTCGTACAAGCTGACGTCCGGGATGTCTTCAGTGTAATGTCGGGTCAATCTAGCTCTTGGGTCATTTGCCAGATTCGTACCGGGGTTATATGTTGATGTGTATAACTGCCCATAGAACCTCTCGATCTCTCCCAACAGCTCAGGTTTGGCGGATACGATCCTGCCGTCATCGGTCTTCAGTTTTGCAAGCTGGCTCTGCCCAATAGACAGATCTCTTGAAAAGACCTTGGAGCCCTTATTTCGCTCTATCGCGTCCTTAATGCGGTCTGCATTAAAGCGGTCGCTTTTCAAGGACTTAGAGATCTGTTTATTGAGCTGGCGGTACTTAAGCGCATCATCTGAAGACTGCAGTATCAACTCGCGCCTCTCCTCCATGAGCTTTATAGTAGGATCAGAGAGCTTCTTGTTTTTATTTGTACGACGGGTCTTAAAGATCTTAGACCCGACCGTATGGACAGTTTCCACGAACCCATCGTTATAATCGTCCACGGAGCTCCCTAGGCACTCGAAACGATTCTGAAGTTCGAGCTGAAAGTTCTCGGGGTTTTGGACTTGGATCGGTGCTGGGCGGAGCGTAGACTTCACCAGTCGAGATCTTTCCAGCTTGATATTTAAGTTCAATATGCCTCTTACCATGCGGTGATCACTTCCGGTTTTCACCGCGTTGATCACAGAGACATCATTGAATACTTGCTTCTTCGTCGACATGATGAAGTCAATCTCGTTTTTTGTTGCACCATCAGGGCTCTGCCAGGTCCACTTTCTGTGCTCACGTTTTCTGAAGAAGGAATTCATCATAAAGAGGCCTTCCTTCTCCATAAAACTGGCCAGTACGTGACCTCGGTGGTTCCGACGCCCAACTCCAAATTGCCCCACTCGCAGCTCATCATCGTTTCGTTTGCCCAGTTTTGCATTGAAGTCCCTCATAACGGTGAAGTGAGTTTTAGAGCCATGCATGGCTCTTGAAATATCCTCATACATGGTCTCCACCTCATCGTCAGGGTGTGAAGAAGTCGGGGCGTAAACCTGTACGACCTTCAGCGAATATCGTGCGGATATTCTGAGTATAAGGTACGCCACCCTGTTCGACACACTCTCGATCTTCACCACGTTGCTCACAAGGGACTTATGGACGATAAACCCGACACCACCTTGGGACTGCTGGTCGCCCTCCCGGAAATAGAGCAAGTTCCCAGATTTCAGGATTATCGAGTCCTCCCCCTGTCTTCGGACTTCAGATAACCCTATTATACCCCATCGTAACCTGCTCAATTCTTCCTCGAGTTCAATAATCTTCTCGTCGGTCCGGAGTGTACGCGTGTTGTATGTTGCCAAGTCCAGTTTTCGGTGATTTTGGTAGCCGGATCTCGTCCGGGGATTCTTAGCACCCCTTGCCTCACCGTTGCCTTGACCGCTACCGTAGCCAAGGGTAGGCGGGCCGCCGGGTACTAGGGGCCGTTTTTTATTAGTGCTTGTCATTTATGGGGGGGATTGCCATAATCGCCACGCTTGACAGGCGGATTGGCGATCGCAGTATGGTGTTAAAAAAAAGAAAAGCGTAGAGAACGCTGCTGCCCATTCTCTAGTAAGTCCCTTAGTCGCCTTTTACGACACCCACGGGAAGAAATGGGAAGATGCTATTCTTTACGTCCGGCACCGCACGGATAAAAATTAAATATGAGTTATTTATTATATACCTGTACAGAATCACTTCGGTTGCCCCATGGTTGGCCCTGTGTGGCGTGGAAGTCGCCGTCCGGTTCTACGCGACCGAAGCCGCCGTATTTCTTGCTATCTGAACACAGCACCGCCTGAAAAAATACGTCGATCACAAATCTGATTTTCTTTTATCTTCTTAGCGTGTAAACAAAAAAAAATTTTTTTTTTGCCCTTCATTTTCTTTGATAAGTAGAAGACATTCACATCACAGAGTACATTTGTATACAAGAGGATTGATTATATAAAGAGGAGTTTCATAGTCAAACTTGAAGCAACAAAATACGATCTAAAGATAAGCGGCCGCATTCCTCTAGATCGTATTTTGTTGCTTCGTGTCTCAATATGAAACTTTATAAAAGGTACCTATTAGAAAATTCTAGACACACTTACCGAGGGTCCCTACTAGCCGTTATTCATAATTCCTTCTCAGTCACGAGATAATATTTTTTTAAAGTAGTGGCGCTACCTTTGTAGGCCCTCTTAAATTGATTTACAGGATTTGAGGTAGGAATACTATGGAGAGGGCATATTCCACTATATGTAGAATAGTGATACAAATCTCTATCATATCGACACAGCCATGTCAAAAAGCGTTTTGTTTCTTTCTAACTCATCAAGAGCTACATAAGAAAAAAGAGATATCTAAATGTTTGTCAAGGACAAAATTTGGCAAGACTTTTGTGTGACGTCAAAATCTGTCTATGCGTGACCGGCCGCCATGTTTAATGCCAAGTTTTGGGATACAAAACTCGGCATGTGCTGTCAAACGGTTGCTTGCGTTGTTTCTCGCACTCGCAGTAACAACGCTATAAAAGGCAGCCATTTTAAGTGCTCGATTTTTGTAGGTAGTCACGCTAATTTTGTAGGTATGGCAAGTCTATAGGTTTATAAGTCAATGGATTTGTTCCGTGCATCCAAACTCTTGGCGCGCTGAAAAGACCCGACAACTCATATAAAACAACTGACCATGAAACCAGCAAGGTCCTTCTTGAGACTCTCTTCCCGGACTGCAAACTCCTAGAAGACAGGACGTGGGAGGTTGTGCCAGAATGGACCCCAACGGATCAAGACTGGTCAAGAGCCCATAATATAGCAACAGAAGATCGTATAAAGTGGGCTACCAACACGTTTCAGCCATTTAAGTCAGCAGGGCTGGATGGCATCTTCCCAGCCCTGCTACAGTGGGGGATAGATCATCTGACACCGTGGCTAGTGGAGATCTATCGAGCGTGCATAGCACTCACACATACCACTAGCATGGCGCGAAGTGAGTCATTTTCATACGCAAACCGGGCAAAACACAACCCAAGGTTTATAGGCCTATCAACCTAACATCCTGCCTCTGAAAACCATGGAGAGACTTTATAGACACATACGAGACGGATCTCTTCGGGTAAAATCACTCCATAAACAACAGCATGCGTACTCCACAGGCAAATCAACAGAATCCGCGCTACACAGCGTGGTCTCTCATCACTGGCCGCCTTCATTGATATCGAGGGCGCCTTTGACAAAACAACCGACGATGGTAGGCTTCTTTCTCAAAGTTGTGTCTACTGAGCTGAATGACTTGTCCTAGGTAGACATACTCCTTCACAACTTCGAGAAGCGACCCTTCCATGTGGATTGGACTCGGCAAGACGTGCGAATTGTACATGATTTACCGTACTCAGGGGTCTACTTCTTCTACTTCGAAGCGATCATTCGAAGAAGTCGGCCGTTTCTTGACTTCCAAAGTTTCCTTTTTTTTGACTTTGAGTCCTTACCAGACTTTAGTCACATTTTTGACTTTGACTTATCTCTTTGACTGTCGTTTTTGTTTTCATTTCCGTTGTCAGCCATAGTCAGCCGTAGTCAGGAAACGATCGAACATTCGGCCAATACTTCGGATTTATCTTCGGAGTAGACTTCCAGGTACCCACATCGTTTTACGCATGAGAATATTTGTTAAAAATGATAAATGATATTTACCTTATAATTGCCAGGCACATCAACGCCGACCCTGTATTCTGTGAAGCTCTGGTAGGGGTGGAAGTTGAACACGAACAGCAGGCCGGCGCGCTCGAACGAGACCACCTTGTCGCCCTCGTGCTTACATGATACGTAGGCCTAGAGACAAAACGATGAAAACAGAATTTTATTATGATATTCCGCTCGAATGCAGTTGGGAACTACAGTTCCCAAAAAAATTAACCGTAAAGTGCAGTTGGGAACTCTAGTTCCCAAAATAAAACACCGTAAAGTGCAGGCTGGGAACTCTGGTTCCCAGACGTCATTTTACGATGTCAAGTGTGTTTGTCAGTGTCAGTGTGTTTTTTTGGGAGTCTGTTTTTTTTTTTTTTTAATGCCGTTAAATACTGTTTCGGACCTAGTTTTCAAATATCTGGCGCTCGGGGGGGTTGATTATGTAATCTGACCTGGCACTCGGACGCCATCTTGATTTGATGATGACACTTAGCGGCCATGTTTATTTATTTTTAGTGGATAATGCAGCAAGGTCGCTCAGCGAGTTATGGAACGGGCTATGCTTGGTAGTCTCTCTGAGGGATCGAATCCGGAACGAGGTGATCCGGCAGAGAACCGAAGTTGTCGACATAACCCACAGAATAAGCAAGCTGAAGTGGCAATGGGCCGGCCATATTAGCCGTAGAACCGATGACCGTTGGGGTAGACGTGTTCTTGAGTGGAGACCGCGAATCGGCAAACGTAAGGTAGGACGGGCGTCCTACCTTACGTTTGCCGATTCGCTTCGATTTGCGATCAAGCTAGGTGGAACTATGATCTTCGCAGGAGGCTGGTGGCAGCTGGATGAGAGTTGCCGAGAATCGAGCTGAATGGCGTGCAATTGGAGAGGCCTATGTCCAGCAGTGGACTGCTATGGGCTGATGATGATGATGATTATAATGCAGAAAAAAAAATTGATGAGGAATCCTTTGGTAAATTGGCTGTGATTGGCTGTATTCATTTTGGTTCTTGGGACTGTTAGCCGATTCAGAGCTAATATCTCATTATTTATGAGGTAGGTACACAAGGTATTTAGTTATTTTTGGGGAAAGCATCACTGTGCTCGTATCAAGACCCTTGTGTCTCTTCCACGTTTAACACTGGAGCTAGCAGCGGCTCTGGAGGTAGCAGAGATTCTGCATTTATTCTTTTTGAGAGAGGTATCACTGGCATCACTGCGCTCGTATCAAGGCCCTTGTGTCTCTTCTACATTTAACACTGGAGCTAGCAGCGGCTCTGGAGGTAGCAGAGATTCCGCATTTATTCTTTTTGAGGGTGGTAACACTGGCATCACTGCACTCGAACCAAGGCCCTTGTGTCTCTTCCACGTTTAACACTGGAGCTAGCAGCGGCTCCGCATTTATTTGGGACAGTATAGTCGGGGCAGTTGAGGAAAATCCCGGTAAAATATCACTTATGTACTCTGACCCACTTCCCCAAAATTACCACGGGATACAAAGGCCTAACAGGTGGGATAGCCGGATTCTTATTGTTGAGGTGTTTTATCATAAGCATTAGCCTAACAGTCCACTAGTGGACATTGGCCTCTTACTACTAGTCATAGGCCTCTCACTACTGGTCATAGGCCTCTCACTATTGACCATAGGTCTCTCACTAATGGTCATAGGCCTCTCACTACTGTTCATAGGCCTCTCACTATTGGACATAGGTCTCTCACTACTGGTCATAGGCCTCTTACTACTGGTCATAGGCCTCTCACTACTGTTCATAGGCCTCTCACTATTGAGCATAGGTCTCTCACTAATGGTCATAGGCCTCTCACTACTGTTCATAGGCCTCTCACTATTGGACATAGGCCTCTCACTACTGGACCTAGGCCTCTCACTACTGGTCATAGGCCTCTCACTACTGGTCATAGGCCTATCACTACTGGTCATAGGCCTCTCACCACTGGTCATAGGCCTCTCACTACTGTTTATAGGCCTCTCAGTACTGTTCATAGGCCTCTCACTGTTGGACATAGGCCTCTTACTATTGGACATAGGCCTCTCACTACTGGTTAGAGGCCTCTTCCAATTGACGCCTTTACCGTGGTAGGTCTATCTATTCTGTGCCTTTATTTAGAAGCAGGTAACTGGTGAAAATATGAACAAAACAACTGAAGGACACTAACCGGCGCCGAACTCAGCCATCCATACTTGTCCTCCAACGCATTCATGTCCCTATCGAACTGGTTCAGGAACTTGTACTTGAGCAGCGGGTCGTCCACGAGGTTCCACTGGCGCCGCGCGTAGTGGTACGACGAGTTGTTGCCAGCGCGCGGGAAGTCCAGCCATTCGGGGTGGCCGAACTCGTTGCCTGGGGGGGGGGGGGAGGATTATTTCCAGGCGTACCTACACGGTACACAATTTAATTTTTAATTATTATATCTGATGTAAACCAAATATTTAATCTTAGTTTAATTTTATTTATTTATCTGTCACTGTATTACCAATCTGTATAATATATTTTTTTTCATTTAAATTAATTTAATTTGATTCTTAATTTTTGTGTTTGAAATTGCTAGATTTATGCTTTGATTTTATATTATTTTTATCACCAATATAATTCTGAATTAATTGCAGTCTTAAAAATGTAAAAACTAAATATATAGTGTAATAAAAAAAAGTAGTAAATACTAAAAAAATACTTATGTGTTTACGTTAAGACCGCCCATTGTTTGGTGGCACGGTTGGCGCAGTTAGTTAAGCAATTGACTGCTGCGCTGCGTGTCGCGGGTTCGATTCCCGCACGGAACAAATATTTGTATGACCTACAAGTAGTTGTTCCGGGTCTGGCTGTTTGTGTATGTGAATTTAAATGTTTGTAAACGCACCCACAATACAGGAGAAATTCCTAGTGTGGGGCAACGTTTTTAAAAAAAAGAAAAGAAAAGATTGTGTCACCTTATGTAAAATTTCAACATTTTTATCTGTAACTTTTATGGTGTACATAATTCTATTCTACGTTTTTTTTGGATTTTCAGACTTATGAAGTCCATAAGTAAGAAGTCAGACCGCTAGGTTGCCCGGGTGGTCGATTCGAGGACAAAACCTCCTGGCTGGCTAGAAGAGTATAGAGCTTGTATCAACAGGGCGGCAGAGTAGATGATAAGTCCTGCCAGGGTTGCGGGTTTGTCCGAAAGGATTATCGTGACCCTGGCACACAGGTAACTGAAGGAACACGGTTGAGTTTTAGTCGGTAAAAGTCTGACACGCCCTACCGCTCCGCTCAGAGCGGGAGAAGTTATTTGATAATTTACCACAATAAAAAATAAAAAAAACCGGTCAAGAGCGAGTCGGAGTCGCGCACCGAGGGTTCCTTACGTATATATGATGTTGATGATTTCTGAAAAACTGTGCTATTTAGAGCTACGTTTTATTTTTCCCGTAATCTTTACATACACTTCTATCACATAGAATAATTTCAGATTTTTATCTATGCAAACTTCGAAGATAAGGGGGGGGAACGGTATTTTTTTTTTTTTTTTTCATCAAAAGTCGGAAACTATGCTGCCTAAAAAAAAATAAATGTTTGAGAATGTGCAAACAGCGTTCGTTCATATGATACCCCATATGCCCTAGTAGCCCCACTTCAAATTTTAAAGAACCCCTTTCAGTCCCTTTCGAATTTTTTTTTTTTTTTTTTTAATTTCTTACTTGTTTGCAAAATAGTTGGGCAAACGTCATCTAAAACTATTCTAAATTTCAAGTTGATAGCATTAGTAGTTCTTGAGATATCCAGGTGTGACAGACAGACAGACAGACTTAGTCTCACCATAAGGGTTCCTTTTTACCATTTTGGTACGGAACCCTAAAAAAGTTTAGATGATAAATAGTGCTTGTATCAAGAAAATAAAGATATCTGCCGCCCCGAGCCATGGCCCGCTTGAACCACTGAACATACCTATAAAGTTGAGATACGCCTCGCCTGCTAACGCGTGTGTGATGAGTCGTATCATGCAGTGCAGTGCTAGCCCTCGCTCGACCACTGCACTCGACTCGCTCAGTGTCGACATGTGCGTGTACATGGCTGCGTCCATCAGCCAGAATGCTATTGTTTTGTCGCCTACGAGAGCCTGTAAGTAAGATTTTTAATTAGTGAGATTATTAGTTAGGGATAACAAATATAAGTTCTAACATTTTAGTGGAAGAAGCTGTATTTGACTTCTTCCGATCCCAAGACACTGTCGCAGGGCTAATTTACAAAATCAAAATGTTTTATTTCACATAAGCCTACATGGGCACTTAAGAAATGTCAGAAGGTAGATGCACGGTTTCAATTGGTCGTTTCCTATGGAGAAGAGCCGGCTAGAAACTCCACGGTTACTCTTAAAATAATTGGCTTTTACAATGTTTTCAAACTACAGTGTTAATAGGTATGAGAGGACAGTGTAGGCCTGTGAAAAGTATTATCCAAATGTACCAGTACCAAAATAGAAAATGGTCTACAAATATACAGTCTATTAAGCCTACAACGTTCTCACATTAACAAAATATAAAAAAAACTATATAAAGTTTTATTAAAATAATACACCTCAACTTATACCCTCTAATAGGCTATAAGTTTAGTTATCTCTACTTTAGTAGGTCAAACAATTATATAATTTTAACTCATACACACTACAGACCTTCACACTTGCACACTCACACCCATACACGCACAGTAAACACCAATACGCGCATGTTTGCCTTTTTCTCTGTTTAAAGTTATTCCAACAATAATTATTGAAAAAAGTGGTGAGATATAAAGTTGAATACCGACGAATGAGTTATTAATTCCTTAAAATGAGTGATTGCGTAAGAATTTAACCTGAACAGGGTTTGTTTACAATTTCATTAGGTACCTACTTTTGGAACAGACTATACAGGGTCAAATTAAATTAACTCCGCAGACGTGATGGGTATTGATATCTAAACATCACACCGTGGAGTTAATAGTCCTCTCATACCTATTAACACTGTAATTTGAAAACATTGTAAAAGCCATTTTTTTTAAATTTCTTTTCCATAGGAAACGACCAATTGGAACCGTGCACCTAGCTTCTGATGTTTCATAAGTGCCCATGTAGGCTTATGTAAAATAAAAATATTTTTGATTTTGAATATGTGAAAATAAATTTGATTAAATTTTTTGGGGTCATCATTCGCAGTGTAGTGTAGAAATATCAGTTTATAAAACCCGGTTTTTTTTATGTAAACTCCACAGACGTGATGGGTATCGATTTATCTAAACACAATAAAACAAAAAAAAAAACAATTTTCCCTACTCATACTTCAACTAACAAAACTTGGTTGTTGACTCAAAAAAAAAATGATCAAATATTTTATTTACTCATCTATTAGATACTCATCACAGTCATCACATAATTTAATCTGACCCAGATCATTACATACCGTCTGGCAGTTTGAGTCATTTATGCGGCCTACCCAAATGTCATTTCTTAGGTATTGTTCGTCCCATCGTTGAGCTTCTTAAGTTCTGAGTTGAGCTGCATAGCATAATCAGCCTATAATGTTCCCACTGCTGGGACACAGGCCTCCTATCTTCGAGAGGGACTGGGCTGTAATCTACCACGCGGGCCCAGTGCGGGTTGGTAGATGTCACATGTCTTCGAATTTTATGGTTCTAGGACATGCCGGTTTCCTCACGATGTTTTTCTTCACCGTTATGAGAGCAGTGGTGATTAAATAATTTACACAAAGTAAAGCGCCTGCCTGGGTTCGAACCCACGACCTACAACTCGTAAGTCGGGGCCGTTACCACTGGGCCACCACTGCTCTGAGCTGCATGATTACTGACAAATGCGTGCACTGACTGGACAGGTCCACTCAATCTGTGTGGTTCTTTCCTCAAAAGACCATTTCAGACACCAATCTGCATGGTCTTCTTGATTATGTCTGGACTTTAAAAGAGACTATGACCTCTGAGTTTGTTTCGGCCTTTCTTCTCAGAGTAGTCAGATAGGAAACGCCGACCTCATCTAGTTTTTAAAATATGATTGACGTGTAAGTTTATTTTTTTCTAAAAATCATTTATGAATTACCTGGTCATGACTCTCAGCGTATGCCACGGTGCCTTCCATCCACCGTCTGTTAGTGAGGGTGTGGATGATGTGGCCGATCTTCCAGTCCTCGTCTTTCTCTTCCTTCAGCAGTTTGATCCACATGTCAGGGATGGCCATGCCCAGGCGGTAGTCGAAGCCGGTGCCGCCTTCGTTGACTGGACGGCAGGAAGCTGGCATTCCTGATACATCCTGGAAATGGAATTAGAAGGGAGTTTATTAAGGTGTAAAGTAAACCAAGTTAAAGAAAAGTGGAACATTCAATGTCGATAAGAAAAGGTTCATAGGATGGTATTTAATCAATAATCATCATCTGCCTAACATTTTCCTAACATATTGGGGAAGCTCAATACTAGTATTTTACATAGAGCGAATGCCTATCTGACCCCCGTAACCCAGTTACTGGGTCACACAACACCCCTATTTATTTATTTATCAGAAACAATTTACATTGTGTTTGATTACATCTTAATTAAAATATTCATATAAATTCTAAGATATCATGCAGCAATAATAATAATAAAAATCAAAAATACAAACATAAAAAGCATGCTTACAAAAAACAATAATTAAATTACAGTTCGTCCATTGAGTACAAATTTTTGTCTAACAGAAATGCTTTGAGCTTAGCCTTAAAAGAGCTAGTGTATAACAACATTTTCAAATCCGCTGGCAGTCTATTAAATATTTGTATAGCTTGGTAATGAGGGCAATGCTTGACTATGTTGAAATTAGGTACAACTTTATTTTTAAATTCCTTTCTACGAGTATTTTCCCTGGCTAATCTTTCCTCCCCAGACTCGTATTCATGGATATTTTTTTTTAAATTCACTAACAACACAAGTATGTACAGGCTGGGCAATGTTAGAATATTTAAACGCTGAAAATGAGATCGACAGCTTTCTCTTTGTTTTTTTTACAATTTTAACAATTGTACGTATTGCTGTTTTTTGGAGAACGAAGGCTCGCTGAGAATTATAACCATAGCTTTTCCCCCAGAACTGTACGTATACTGTATCGAAGTCTGGATTCGACAAGAGCATAATCCACCATCTTTAACTTTTCCGTATTTATTACATCTCTCAATGTCCTATATCTATGAAAATGGTAAGTACCATTTAGTCAGACAAAATGACTTTTCAAAAAACTTTCTTTTAGAAATTCCAAATTCCAACGTAAATACAAACATAACATTCTTATAAAGTTATAATACAACATTATTTTTAGTAGATACAAAACCTGAATATAGTTTGTTCAGAATAAGGAACTGAATCGATTTCAATAATTTTTACACCATGTTATATTTTGTCCCAAAAATATTTATGTCTGATGGAAAATGTTATTACCATTTAATTACTTACAATACAATCGCCGTACGTACCTACTGCCAAATTATTATCAATGAGCGCAAGACGACCCTGGAGGCGCGGGGGCGCCGTTAGCATGTTTTTGTACTTTCTACGTACGTACTAACTTTGTGATTTTTCATGATACAGTTTTGAAATTTTGTACATAGATTCTTTACATAAAAATACTTGACACGTGTTTCGGGTTTCGCATATACTAAAACTGATATTGTATGGCAAAAAATCTATTAGATGTGTACAGCATGCAGGAAATGGAATCTATCTATATATATAAAAGAGAAGTCCACTCACTGACCACTCATCATGAAATCTCGAAAACTACTGGGCCGTGAGGTCTAAAATTTGGCACAAGCACTCTCTATGGGGTGCAGGCGCGCACTAAGAAAGGATTTTTATAAATTCGCACCTTAAGCGGTTGAAAAGGGGTGTTAAAGTTTGTATGAAACTCCTATGTTTTTAAAGTTAGAGACATGAATGTTGGCCTGATTGTTCCTTTCGACTTCTAGGTGCTCACTAAGAAAGGATTTTACGAAATTCGGCGCTTAAGGGTGAAAATAAGGGTTTTTAATGTTTGTATGAAAAATGTACCAAATGCAGTTAAGATCCAAATTGAATCTTACGGCAACGAGTTATTGCATACTTTACATTGAAATTAGAATTCGGAGGCCGATAACAGATCTAAATTGAATTTTACGACAACGCGTTAATGCATATTTTACATTGAAATAAGAATTTTTGGAAGTTTCTTGAGGTTTATATTTAGTTTTTTTTTTCTAGGTGGCCAGTATGTTTCAGTGCAGGCGTGATAACCGTCTAAAGTTTTTATGCCAGTTCTAGGTGGCCAGTATTTTTCAGTATCTGCTAAAAGATAATGAAATGAGGTTCTAATTGGTCTTCAGGTAATTTGAACGTTGCAGTTATAGCATTAAAGTCGAGAATGCCAAGGGGAAAACTTCACAATGTTTAACCTTGCAAGCCGATCGCTCAGATTATAGAAAGAAGCAGATAGACCGCGCGGAACAATAAAGTGAGGCCCGTTTGTAGTCATGTGTGCGTTACAGCCACGTGACAGCACTATAAGAACAGGTGCCTCTATGTGTGTGTACGGTTGCCAGGATAATGAAAAAATTTGCCATAATATTGCATTACAAGATAAAAAAAAAATTGTTGTTTTTATTAACAGTATACGTCAAATTAACAATACCCATATAAACGATATATTTTTATTTTGAGACACCAACATTTTATTGTTTTTGGTAGCTATATTTACTTTAAGGTGACGTCATATAACCCATGTTATAGCAAATCGAGTGATGTAATAAGTATTATAAAATCCATTAACTAGTTACACTTACGAAGACATACATACTTATTTATTTTTAAACATACCAACCAGAAAAGGCGATAAATAAAACACTAATATCAAAATAAATATTTTTGTAAATCAATACTCCTGTATCCTATACTTATTTCCTAACTTAGGGGTAAATGTTTCAATATAAACTAGCAACACCGAGTGATTTTTGTTAAGGTTTTGTGTTTCAAGATGTCACTAACAATATACACGTAAAATAAATCCAAATAGACAAATAATCAATATTTTACCTATGAAAGATACTCAATCTTATTTCTTTTGTTTTTGGGAACAGTTTTTACAATGTTTAAAAATACAAGACGGCATTATTCTGAAATTATCTGTTAGAGCCCGTGACGTACTAACGATGCGACGCTTCGTGCTGTACTGAATCGAGATTGTATTCGCTTTTAAATTTGTATTTGCTTTGTTGGCCGCACTCTCGGTGTTCCGCGCGGTCTATCTGCTTCTTTCTATAATCTGAGGCCGATCGTATCAAAAAACGAAGTCATGTATCAATCACAGAATACAAACCTAAGCGATACACGTTCAAGCTATAGTTACCGAAATTTCTGTTCTGCGATATTTTGTTATTACTTACTACTAATTTGCTTTGAAATATTTTTCATAGTCGTTGTTTGGTTTGTTTCGCTTCCTAATTTTAAATTGGAGGATAATAAATGTGTTTTTACCTATTTCCGGGTTGGAATTTTGTTATTTCTATTTCTTTGCGAATTACTTATTGTGTAGGCATTTCACACTATGGTATTACTATAATAGTTTTTAGTATTAGTCGTTCTTACTAGAAAGTTTCCTTGAATACCTACGTTCGTATTTTAATTTTATTGCTTAGTAACTTTAGTTAAGGCTGGTGCTATTATTTGAAAAAGGCGGGAGAACTATTCCCATTTTAAATGGATGTCAGCACCAACTGACGGGGTCCGAAAGGGCCAATGCCTGCCAGGGTTATGAGCCTGCCCGAAAGGGATATCGTGGCCCTGGCACACACAGGCATTTGAAGGAACACGGGTGGGTTTTAGTCAGTAAAAGTCTGACACGCATCAAAATGACCTTCATTGAAATTTCCTGAGAATCAGATTATTTTTACTCCCTGTTGCGCGTCCCCAAAACCAGCAATAAAAATACCATCTTGAAACACCTGGAACTCAAATGGGAATAGTTCTCCCGCTGCCATGAGTTGCACAGGTGGTTCCGTAGGTGCCATTACAAGACATTTCAGCGACGTATTCACGCTTTGAACCATAAACAGCTCCTCCTGACCGATCCTGGGTGAAAGGTTGGAATATTTCCCAGTTTTTAGACACGTGGCGCACAATGCTGTCTCGAATTTGAGAAGACAATGACATGGCCACGTTACTGTTCACCAAGTTGGAGAGAGATGAAAATAAGCATGCGCCATCGCCAGGGATATTTACTATTTGGCAAAGAATTTGCATGCCACAATTGTGGCGATAAGTCCCCTCTATGAGGAGTGGCTAGAGAGGCGCCACGGCGTCCTCACCTTCCGCCTGACGCAGGTCCTCACCACTGTGTGGATCGCCCGGAGGATACGGTGGAGGTCTGCCCTGCTTGGGCGGAGCACCGCCATGTCCTCACGGAGGCGATCGGCGGCGGCGATCTCTCGCATCTGGCCCTGGTTCAGGCCATGGTTCGGAGCGAGAGTGCACGGGAGGCCGTCACCTCCTTCCGCAAAGCAGTAATGCATGCGAAGGAGGAGGCGGAACGCTTGAGGGTGAGGCAGGGTTCGCGCCCTCACGCCCTTAGTCACCGCAGGAGACGCCCCGGGCGTCGGGAATCGCAGGCCGATTCCCGGCCGCCGTGGGCGCGGGCTTGCGGACGGTGAGCGATGGGTAGCTCGCCGTCCGATAAGAACCAGGCCCGGGTCGACGGCGCGTTGTGTTCCCCGAGCGCTTCAAAGGGATGTCAGCACCAATTGACGGGGTCCGAAAGGGCTAATGCCTGCCAGGGTTACGAGCCTGTCCGAAAGGGATATCGTTGCCCTGGCACACAGGCATTTGAAGGAACACGGGTGGGTTTTAGTCAGTAATAGTCTGACACGCCCTCCCCGCTCCGGCCAGAGCGGGAGAAGTTATTTGATAATTAACCACACAAAAAAAAAATGGCAGCGGCAGAACTATTCTCATTTGAGTTCCAGGTGTTTCAGGATGGTTTTTTTATTGCTGGTTTTGGGGAAGCACGGCAGGTAGTCAAAATAATCCGATTTTCAGGAAACTTTATTGAAGGTCATTTTGATGTTTTAATTCCGTTGGCTAATTTAAATAATAAAAAAACCGGCCAAGTGCGAGTCGGACTCGCCCACGAAGGGTTCCGTACCATTATCTATAAAAATGGCAAAAAAATCACGTATGTTGTATGGGAGCCCCCCTTAAATATTTGGTTTATTTTAATTTAATTATTTATTTTTAAAGTGAAATTATAACTTAATATTCTGTGAATATTTCAAGCGTCTACCTGTTGCCGTTATCAATATCTAGCAAAAACGAGCAAAAAAATCACGTTTGTTGTATGGGAGCCCCCTTAAATATTTTTTTTATTGTTTTTTAGTATTAGTTGTTATACCGGCAAGAGAAATACATCATCTGTGAAAATTTCAACTGTCTAACTATCACGGTTCATGAGATACAGCCTGGTGACAGACGGACAAACGGCGGAGCCTTAGTAATAGGGTTCCCGTTTTACCCTTTGGGTACGGAACTCTAAAAATATCTTTTGACCCCTCACGCCGGCAAAATTTAAGAATCACCGACCGTCACCGACTCAGCGGTAAATGTGCAGTTGAATTCACAATTCACTGCTATTGATTTTGTCGAGAAGTCGCTTGCCTATAGTGAGCAAACGGAATGCGAGTCATTTTTTTTTAAGGATATTGCTAAACCGTTGCTTCATCTACTTATATTAATATTTTATAGTTTGTGAGGTTGTAGGGGTAATCTTTGGGTCTACTGAACCGATTTTGAAAAATCTTTTACCCATTGAAAGCCACGTTATTATTTTGTGAGTGTCATAACATAAGGCCATAATTTAATCCGAAAAATGAAAAGACGGTAAAATGTATACCGCCCAACGAAGTGGGCACGGGTCAGCTAGTATTTTATAAATATAGATGGATTTCGGATAAAATGTAAGACGTTCGGCAGGTAGATTTGTGATAGCAGTTTACCCATCCGTCCAATATATTTAGATGTCTAATTCTCTATTTAGATCTCTCACAACAGCAGGTTTGGCCTTGTTGAAGATATCTTAATTAAATGAGTCCATATAATCAAACTCAAAATATTTTATTTCACATAAACTTACATGGGCACTTATAAACCGTCAGAAGCTAGGTGCACGGTTCCAATTGGCCGTTTCCTATGAAGAAAAGCCGGCAAGAAACTCCACGGTTACTCTTTTAAAAATAATTGGCTTTTACAATGTTTTCAAATTACAGTGTTATTAATAGATTTGGGAGGACAGTGTCAAAAAGTATCAGGTCTTAACAAAATAGAAAATGGTCTACAAATCTACCCTACAACGTTCTCACGTTCACAAAATATAAAATAATCTTTATAAAACAACATTTTACAAAAAAAAAATAACCGACTTCCGAAAAAAAAAACACTATAAAGTGAAAAATATTTTTTTTTTGTTTTCAGTTTTTTTTTTTGGAAGTCGGTTGTTTTTTTTTTGTATTGTTTTTCATTTTTTATTGGGTCAGTTTGCAATTTATCTAAGTTACAATAGCCTAATGTCAACTGCTCATTTAATTAGTACTCATTACCTTTTACAAAATATTGCTTTTCCCGATGCAAAGACGTTAATAGTTGAGGAGTTCTCCTGGTAAGAACCAGGAGAACTGGAAATGATGGTGACTTTACCATATGCATTGTGACGAGCATAAATTGCTTAGCAACCATATTAAAGTGTCTAATCGAATCGCAACAGTGAAATACTTCTTATTAAGTAGTTCCGGTGGCCATCTGTGTGTCTTCATCAGATCCTGACGTGATGACGATGATCACTGATCCTGGGATCCAGTCCCAAGTATAATTATAAATAATCTCAAATTAAACCTCACCTCAGCAATAGTAATGGCCCTGGAATCAATCTTATGCACCATCTCATTAGCCAACATGAGGTACACCAGCGCCTCAGTGTCCACGCCCAGTCCGTAGTACTCGTCGTAATGTCCCGAGAAGCCCTCACCGATGCCACGCGAGTGGTACAGCATTGACGTCACGCCGTCGAATCTGTGGTAGGACGGGGCTCAGTTGTAACGGGGTACGGTTGTAACAAGAGCAAGAGTCGAGAGAATCATAAATATATAAAAAAGGAAAAGTTATAATGTCGTTTCCCTGTTTTAATACTTCATAACATAACATCCGCATCCGCTCCGTGTGGTGCCGGACGTAAAGAATAGCATCATCTCATTTCTTCCCGTGGGTGTCGTAAAAGGCGACTAAGGGACTTACTAGAGTAGGTAGAGTGGTGGTGGGCAGCAGCGTTCTCTATGCATTTTAACACCATACTGCGATCGCCGACCCGCATGCCAAGCGTGGCGATTATGGCCACTGCTGGACGTAGGGCTCCCCCAAAAGGCCCCTCCCTTTTGGGGGAGCCCTATGTCCAGCAGTGGACATCTTTCGGCTGGAATGATGATGATGGTGAACATAACATCACCCCTTTTGTCCCCGACAGGTTAGGCAGAGTTTTACATACAGACTAGTACCTATCACAATTCTCCAGCTTTTTTAACTGTTTGTATAAAAATAATAAAATAAATTAATCATATTTTGTAGCAAAGCTTGCAGCAGCAAGACGTGTAGAAGATTATAAATGTATCTTACCTGAACCCATCAAATTGGTATTCCTCTTGGTACCACCTCAAATTTGATAGCAAGAACCTCAGTACTTCGGTCCTGAAAAATTATGATTTTGTTAGGATATTTTTTTTCCACTGTTGATCATTTGGGCATTAGTACTACACTAGAGATATGACCACATTTATTATGATGAAGATGATGGCCACAACTTACTCAGAGTAGTTGAACAGCCGGCTGTCCCACAGCTGGTGGGTTCCCCTCACTCCGTCGTGGAAGAAGCAGGAGTTGGTGCCATCAAACTCGTTGAGGCCGTCCAGGGTGTTCTTGGAGGCGTGGGAGTGAACCACGTCGAGGAGAACGTAGAGACCCAGCTCGTGAGCGCGGTCGATCAGCTGTTTCAGCTCGCAGGGGGTCCCGTAACGACTGGGAATGAAAAATTCAAGGTATTTTTAACACGTTTATGTATTACTTATTGTCTAAATGAATTGCCGGTTCCAAAGGACAGGGAGCCTAAAATGGACGCTTTGGCAGAATCATGCGTGCAATTCATACTGCCCGCAATTCAACTGTTTGACAGCTGCTATTTGACATTAGACTTATATTAATTCTTAATTTGTGGACCATTTTACGAAACTCCTTACACAACTGTCAAACAGATGAATTGCGGGATATGAATTGTACGCAGATCATATTATGATTCTGCGAAAGCGTCCTTTTTAGGCCCCCTGTTCCTAATGATGCTTACGTATTTTGTTAACGTATACCTAAATACGTTTTTTTGTGTGGCAATTTTTTTTTACCGAAGAAGGTAGTTCTAAAACTTTTTGAGATATATGAAGAAGAATATAAATATTATGTTAAAATGAGAACAGCAATTACCTGCTCGTTGCGAAGAAACTTGTGACTTGGTAACCAAACGACGCGTAGTATGCATGCTCCATTATTGCCATAAGTTGTATTGAGTTGTAACCTGCAAATTGTTTTTAAATTACAAATGATAAATAAATATCTATAAAGGTATGAGGAAGAAAGGTGATTGAAGAACGCTTTTAACGATAAGACCGCCCATTGTGTCACCCTATGTAAAATTTAAACATGACTAACTGAAATTTTTATGGTGTACATAAAAAAGCGTATTCTATTCTAAAAGTGTAAATTTCGCTCATCCTCTATAGAAAAGGGAGAATCGTCCGACCAGATGGTTGTTGTGTCTGGTGGGCTAATGCCCAACGATTGGGACGTTGTATTATATGCTAGTCGCGCGGTAAACTCTGCTTGCGCGATGCAGGATATTAAATGACGTCAGTGAGATGCGTAGTTCCCATGTCACGATGTAGATGCCGCTACATATCCATTATTATTGCCATGGGTAGATAGATTATTGATTATTTGAATAGCAGCCATAACACATATTAAGATTATTTACTTAGGTAACTAGTTGAAGTTCTTTTACATTTTTCCTTTCATGTTTTAATTAATCTAACTAGCTACTTAGAAATCATGCAAATAAATTGTTAACTCACCTTGATTCTTAATTCTAGGTAGAACATTATCTCTAAATTCGTTGTATGTGCCGACTTTGCCCTCCGACGTCGCTATACCAACGTGGCACTCGTAAATACGGGGAGACTTGGGTCTCACTACTTTGGGGTGCTTAAATTGATATGGCTGAAAAAGAAAAATAAAGGAAAAATTTAACTAAAATTATGTTCAAAGCACTGCTGAAAATTCTGTTCATGGATGGCGTAAAATCCTAACTAATATTATAAATGCGAAAGTAAGTTGTTGTTTGTTTATTTGTTACGCTTTAACGGCAAACGGCTGAATGGATTTGGATGAAATTTGGAACATGAGTAGACCATGACCTGGATACACAGGATACTTTTTATCCCGATATTCCCCCCCCTGATCAAGACTTATGTGGGTGAAACCGCGGGGCGCAGCTTATGTTTCATAATGGCCAGGTATTCGTTAAGAGAAAAAGCATCTGCATTGACTGCATTCTTAAGTAAAGTAATAACAATGTTTTATCTTAAAGATTTGTTGTAATGGGAAAACACAAACGGTTTGTTAAAGACTTTCCCCCTTATTACAAAACAAGGTTTATCTTCAGACCCAGGTTTAAAACATGGAGCCATTATTGAATTTCGAACTGTATTCCGACTATGGTAAAGTTCCTAAACACAAAACTGACAACTTAGTACCGAACTAAGTTTTCAGTTTTGTATAAAGAACGGTATTTCAATCACTGTTACGTTCTTATTACAAAAACTGGCTCCATGGTTTAAGCCATGTCAAAATATAATTTTTGTTTTGTAATAAGGCGGGTAGTTAGCGAAGTTAATGTATTACGACAGATAGACGACTGTACCTTTTGGGCCAAAATCATAATGTATAATATATTTTTTTTTTTCGAATGTTCTAACTGCGAGAGGGTGGAGACCTGGGGACCTGAAACACAGGCCCTTAAAGCCTACCTTAGGCACCAGTCTCCCTCAGTAAATTTAAACCATATCATGTACCTTTAGGGTGTCCGCACACGGACGTTTATCGCCGAGCGATTTTTGAGTCGCCGAAAATGGAACACATGGGATTCAATGCTGTAACGCCCACGAGCTACTAAAAGTCACTGGCTAACAAAATCGCTGGATCCCGGGCGTAGCGATTATCGCTGAAGAATGGAACGTATGGAAATGTACTAGCTAACGCACACGGCTCAGCGACAATCGCCCGCGTACTCTTTGCTAGGGAAGGACGTTGCGTCATTGATTACCGATGGATATCGATATAATTATTAGTTTTGTTTACTTAGATAAGCACCTACTTAGGTAATAGTTTTTTGTAAGTACCTATACGGTTTAGGTGTGAAAGTGATAGAGAGGTAAATACATACCTACCTAGGTAGATACTAAGATGAGTTTATAAAACAGTTTAATGTTATTATACTAAAACTTATGTATTTATACTAAAATTGTAGGTCATTCTAATTGTTATAATAATTCAAGCGTTAGTACTTTTTAACTTATGATTTCGGATGAACACTATTCTTCGAAGAAAGAAATTCAATTTTTGGTTAAACATCGATATCTGTTAATCCATGACGAGCACATCCCTCGACAGCCAGCGACAAAATATCGCACGTGTGCGTCGCTGGCGATAATTGCTGAGAAAATCGCCAGTTGAGAAAGTCGCCAGCGTGTGCGAGCACCCTTAAGAGCGTCTACTACGTACCGCATTTCATACAAACTTTCAAGCCCTTGTTTTTCAAAATCACTGAACCGATTTTAATGAAACTTCATACGCATAAGCAGGATACAAATGTCTAAAAAGTTAATTTAGAACATTTACGAAATGTCTTATTTAAAAGTGGAAATATCTATGGAAAATTTAAAATCGGTCTAATTTGGCTGTAACACTATTTTTGGAAAATGTTCTTAACTAACCTTTAAGACCTTTGTATCTTGCTTATGCGTATGAAGTTTCATTAAAATCGGTTCAGTCTTTTCGAAAAACAAGGGCTTGAAAGTCTGTATGAAATGCCGTATGTCGTAAACGCTGTTAAGTGGAATAATGTCTGTTGGTATGTTTATTGTGGTGAGAAATAAATACTTATACTTATCATACGATAACCAACAAGAAGACAGTAGATAGATAGATACTTACGTTTTCTGGCCTGTAAATAAACTGTTGGTATGTGAATCCTTCGAAAGGCTTGACATAACTGGCCCACGGGGACAGCCTGTACAAATTGTCGTTTACTATAAGTTGCACACGGCCGCCGTGTTTAAGTGGAGAAGACCCATCGGGGTTCGCTGCTATCGTTAGCTCCCATTTACCAAATTCCTGTTTCTTGAATGGATGACTCTTTGAGTTCCAGCCATCTGTAAGGTGACGAACAAAACTAAGCAATCATTCATACGTTATTAAAAATGAGTACCTAATGCATCCGCATTGCGCGTGTTACGGCCATCAATCATCTTTTATTGACCCCTGTTTATTCAAATAATACTTAATTTTAGCATTTTGAACTCTATGATGCATGGAACAGAGTTTGAAATAATGTGATACAGTTGTGATTCATCGGAATTTACTTCGGCACTAGTTAAGATCGAGAGTCTATTCTGGGACAGCATGCACTTATTGGTCGAGTATTTTTATTTAAATGTAACGAATGAATGCAAAGCAAAGAACTCGTTTAAAACCGCCTTCTAGACTGAAGAAGGTATCCCAAATCACCACTGTTTTGGATTGGTTTTGGATCATTCAATAAGCTTCCTTCAAAATGGTTGTGCTGAATGTTGCATAGCATGTTCGTGAACGGGCACCGCCGCGCCGTCAGAGTCAGTCAGGGAATGGACTAGTCTTAGCTGCCACGGTTTATTTTAACTTTTTTTTTATTAGTTGTTTGTTTTATCGTTTTATTACAAACGCTTTTAAAAAAGTGCACGTCTCTCTACATCGTCCTCACATATATAATTTCAACATGACGGATGCAACCAAAATTTTTATTTTAAGTGCGTCCGTGGACTTTCTTGCCCGTTCTTCTCCATAGGAACCTACTACGCTTTGGAATGGGCAACTAATTAGCTTCATCTTTCTGACTGATCCCCTTGACAATTCAAGTGTCTGTAATTGGTTTATTTGAAACAAATGAAAATCAGTTTTGAGTTGTAAAAATACCTTGTTGGTGAAACTTGTGCGGCTGCACACTCAAAATTTAATGTCGTGATTTGATCAAACAGAAAGGCGTTTCTTTGAGTATTTCTCGAAATTTTTGATGGGCTGATAAAAGTACCTATACTCCATTGGTTTAGGTAGTTAAATAAAGGTAAACAAATCGTAAAAAGGGTTTTGTATAGATGACACTTTCTTGTTTAAAAACGTTGTAACTTTTATCCAAATTAAAAGGATTTTTTATTTTTACGATTGTTTCCACTTTTATTAATGTAGGTATGTTATCTTTACTTTATCTTTTATTCATAAACTACTCTTCGTTGATGTAACTGCTTGAGCACATTTTTTTAATTAGATTAATAATAATACTCACTTTAATATTTTGTAAGCTGTCTATAGTAAAGAGCCCAAAAATACAGGTTCTCAAAACGTCAATGAATTATAACGTTGCTAAATTGAAGAGTATAACTGTGAAGTAGCATGACAACTGAAGTGACAGGTATTACGTTTAGTCGGTTACTTCACAGCTGTCTCGCCACGTGGTTTTTTTTGTTTACCTTTACTACCTAAACCATTGCAACCAACGGAGTATAGCTACTTATGAGAAATGCAACAAAAATGATTTAGAATTTGACCAGTGCAAATTGCGAAGAATCTGAGGTAAATCGGAAATCGTGCAGCAATTCAGCTTTAGCACTGATGCAGGCTTAATAAGTTAGTTATCTAATGACGTACTGAATTCTCCTTGTAAGTGCAAGGTGTGTGCCCCTGGGGCCCACTCCCGCCACGTCACAGACCCATCTGAGTTGTATTGAGGCCCGAAGTATTTGTACCCCTTTGTGAACCCGTCGAAACCACCCTCCCATGTCTCGATCCTGTCCCACAGATCTCTGTAGCATCCATATCTGAAATTGAGAAGCAGCAATATTTGAATAAGCCTTTAAAATGCTTCGGTTTACTTCAGCAATAACCAACCCCACCCGAGGTTTCCAAAGTATTGGTAACGGCATCGTTGTTTTTAATAACTCATGCATTAGAGTAGTAGAGTCCAATAAACCTAAGAACCTATACTCCATTTGAAATAAGATTAGACATTTAAATAAACCTTTTTTACAGTCCTTTCAACCGATTTTGACTTCTATTGCGTTGGTGGCATGACAAATGGCAGCTGTAATAAACAGTTGGTATTGTAATCACGTTTTTGCTTTTAATGCCATCCTTATGCCTACAGAATTAAAGTCAAAATCGGTTGAACGGACTGTAAAAAAGTTTGTTTCAATTTCTAATCTTATTTTAAATGGAGTATAGGTACTTAGAAGCAGCTAATTTAAAAGCATGGTAGTCAATCCAACATCTTCTCGATTGTTTATTGCGGTGTGTGTGGTTTTGTATTGACATTATTAAATCGAATGTTTTCCTGCAAATCTATTATGTAGAGAATGATGAGATGTTAGTTGACCCGTAAGTATTAAAATTGAGATTTCATTGAACAAAAATCGCATAGCCACGCAGTTTAATTGATTAAAAAAAACTGAGATAAATAAGTTGTATGAGGGTATTTTCTAAATTCCAGTCTAGCTTATCATGAATATTTGTTAGCTCTGTGCTCATTCGTTCATTTGGTAGACTAGATATAATGCTTTAGGTATATTGTACCTATGCACTTGATTACCTAAGAGCTGCCTAGGTATTTGCATCTTGATTGTTTTCCTACACTCGCCCATATAAAGATGTGTTTATGTATGCCTACCAATTATGACCGATTAACAAATAAACATAGGTAATCGTGGCTAGCCGGCTAAGTTTATCTCTAAGGTTATTATTATTTAAGTACCTAAAGAAAATGAACGTATTTAATGAATATCTAAGTTCTAAAGTGTGTCTAAAGTTCTGCATTTCTGATATCAATTGACCTTAGATTTGACATTGGGAACGTCACAACGCACATCGAGCGATTACCGCGCTGAATCAGCTAACGCGGTATTTTTCTTATGAAATAAATATCGATACAGAAATATGGTTATGCTACAAAGGCGGAAAATAGTCGTGCAGTGATTCTTTATCTACTGCTTTCCAGATAAGTGTCTTTAAATTCAAAACAACATTCTCTAACGCCTCTGTACGTCTAAAAATATAAAGCGCTACAACGCTTTATTGTCAACAATTCGTAAACACCGTAGGGTTAACCTTAAATTGTGGCAAAATATCACAGAAAAACACTGTTTTCTTCCACAAATTCACTCAAACTTCATTATAAAATGTATTAGGAACACTAAAGCCTTACCTGCGTCGGATTTCCCGTTCGTATGGCTTCAAATAACCATCGCGATCGAATAATTTCTGTATGTCGGGCACGGGTACTTCCATCGGGTCCATAGCTGAATAGTTACCACCCATTGTGTTTGTAGCCGCTTATTTGTCAAACAGGTACGAACTGCGCAGGCGCTCCACAACCGCGCGAAATGGTATCGCTCGTTTAAATGATAAAGCGTTGTTCGATATTATTATGAACTGTAGACAAGTTTATTACAATTTAGATAAAGTTCGGGTCATTCGTGCCACGACAGACTTTGTTTCACTTCAGTATTTGATGTTAAATGTCCACGGGCTAAACATTTGTTTAAAAAAAGACAATATCAATCCCTGTTATAAAACATTCTTTGATCTCGTGATAAGTTATCATCAGTTTACTCGCAATTTTTTTTTTGCAGTTAATTGTATGAGATTATGATTAACTCGTTTACAGGTTTTGCCGAATATTCACTTGGAGCGATTGCTGTACACGTGTATAACTCAAAATGAACGTAGCTAAAGGATAATAATTATTACCTCTACCTGCTTATTGGCTGCGGAAAATTACCATATTAACTGACTTGCTAATTATGTTTACCTACCTAAGCAGTTTATTATAGTCTACCTACCTACATTATTTATTTAAGTAAGTCAGTAAGTATGAAATATCATCGCGAAAACCTTAAATATTAGATTAAACTAGACGGGTTATAAAGAGATACTGGGCCGTCAATAATACTTAGTAGGTACCTACCTACATAACGGCTACTATCTACGTTATGTAAGTAGTAGGTAGGTAACATGTAAGTAGGTATAAGACGGTATGTTATCGCCAATTGCTAAGTTGTACCTAGGTCCGGTAGGTACGTGAAGATTCCATGATAATAATCGCTAGCTTAGGATAGTAAACAGAATGTTTATGTTTACTATTTGCTACTATACAAGAATTAAAAGTTCCTCCGTTCCTCTATCGGCAAAGAAAAAGCGACAGGATTCATTAGATAAAGACCTTGGGGTATTCCTTCTTTAGTTCTATTGGATTTTCTGTTATGTATATTATTTTGATTAAATCTTTTATGTTCTATATGTACGAAAGGTTTCTGAGCTGAGTTAATTTACTTGCGGAGACTGACACCACTTTTTTGAACGAGGTAATCGTAGGTCGACTAGGTAGTACCTACTCGTTCAAATGCCATTCCCAAGTCAAAAGTGATATCTTTCTGGACAATGACTGCGCTAGGGCTAAGAGCCGAATAAATCACACGATTGAATAATGAGGGGCCTCAGATTATAGAAAAGAAGCAGATAGACCGCGCGGAACAATAAAGTGAGGCCCGTTTGTAGACATGTGTGCGTTACAGCCACGTGACAGCACTATAAGAACAGGTGCCTCTATGTGTGTGTACGGTTGCCAGGAGAATGAAAAAATTAGCCATAATATTTCATTACATGAAAAAAAAAAAGCTGTGAGATTATATAGATTGTCGTCGTCGAAAGCCAGAATATTATGAGGATTGGGATGACAAACGTGAAGTTTATGTGTGATTTAGAGGTAGCTGGATGTTGAACAAGTTAATTCGGAGTACCTAGGGAGATTTTCAAAAGTCGTTACAAAAAAAAAAACAAATCAAAATTTATTCATAAAGACAACAAAAGATCCATCAAAGAGTAGAGTAACTATATACGGAGATCCATATTGTTTGTAATACCTTATAGCTAGTGTTAGTAAGCAAAGTAATATTATTATTATATGAGTTTGAAGCACTTTGCACAGACGATGACCAAGCAGGGTACAAGTTTCTCACCTGGCCATCCTCTCCAAAAAATGCCTCAAAATGGGAGAATAGAAACTCTCTGACACTGTTTTCAGAATGCTGTTGCTACTACGCTGTACTGGAATAAAGACAGGGCAGATTAACTAGGTTAGAATCCGGGCCGAGCGCATACTGGCGGCCACAAGGCTGGTCACTTTTTATACATTTTCCTTCAAGGTAGTAGGAATGGTTGGCAACCTACGCCGGTGAGCGCATGAAGACGACTAGACGCGGCTTCTGGTTTTCTTGTAGCATGGACACGGCGACTCGAGCGCCATTAGTGCCCAGCGTAGACCAAACTGAAGTGGCGCCCCTCAAAAAAACTTTACTTCAGCCTCAGATTATAGAATAGCTTCAGCAGTGAAAGTAAAATAATTCTACAAGTAAGAGACCAAAAGTCATTAAGAACAGTAGTGTTGATAAATTACCTACTTCACACTTTAATAGGAACTCCATCATCATAAAAAAATCAGAGTTCCAAAAATCCAGACTTTACAGTTGCGATCGTCTGAAGGGACAAGTAGACAACTGCAGATTGGACTATACTGTAAAGGAAAATACTTAGTAGCAGCTCCAATTTAAGTGTTGTGACCAGTTTCATGGATAACTACTTGTCTATCAAGATATAATTGCCACACGTGAAATCAGGAGGTAGAAAAAATTCATTCACAAAACATGTCCTCCTTGCCCAACATGTTTGTGTGTGTAGTGTTTTTACCAGACTACCACTTTAAATTTTATTTTTTTGGTTATGGGTTGGAAAATTTCATGGATGTCCATCGCCCTGGGGCGGACAAAGGGGTCTGTCAGACTTCTACTGACTAAAACCACGCCGTGTTCCCTCGCACACTTGCACCAGAGGCTACGAGGGCACTTACGCATTCTTCAACACAGCCCCCTAATGGTGCTGGTCTGCCTCTGCGGGCCCCAACTGGACAATCTGGGGGAGTGAGGTGTTTGCCTCCCCCTGCAATGACCCCTTGACTTAACTTTGAACAACAAATTATAGGATTCATGGCATCTAAAACTTTGGAATAACTTCTCTAATAATACCAATAAGTATAGTATTTTAGCTAAACTCTACCTAGCTAATGCCTAGCATGAGTTGCAATGCTTTTTTCATTTATTTTTGTTAAGATCTTCTCTGACACAACAACTTAACAAAGTTTAATCATGATTGGTCATGCCATTTTCGAGTTTTTGTGAGACTAACACAAGGCAAATGATTTTTATATATACATATAATATTCCTAATTTCCTATATAAATAATTAATGGGACTAGCTATGTTTAGTACATTATCTAAACTAAAAGCTACTTCCTTACTTAATTCTACTGAGAAATAATACAAGAGAATATTTGACAACAAATTAATAGTATTTATTCAATAATCTTATCTATTTAAAGCTAAACTACACAAGTACCAAACAAATCAAAATATATCTGAGCCTGTTCTCTTTGCTCTGCGAACCGCTTCGTCAGGCTGTAATTTTTCTTCCTCTGATGGTTGTTTAGGGTATCCTTCTTCATCTAACTTGCCTTCTTTGTAATCAGTTACGATCTTCTTGCTGTACACAGCGTCAAACAGTTGCTCTGGCGTGAATTCACTCTGAATAACATTGGCAGATTTGTACGACACATAGGGCTTTAAATCAAAGTCTTTTAGGTCAGGAACAATAAGTTCGGGTATCATTTCAGGCACAGTTACGAAACGGCCGTTCATGACGTGCCCTACATCACGAACTCCTCGCTTATCGACCTCTAAAACTCGATTATCAGTCATCTGCTGTTGACGATGAATACGGGACCCTCTCTTGTTAGCGATCACGAACTTTCTGAAATTCCTCTTGCCTTCCCTCGGAGCTGATAAGGAAATGCTCCTTTTTGATATGAAGTTGACTAAATTTGTTAATTTAGACATTTTCTTTCAGTAAATATTGCTTTTCGACAAGGACAACAATTTTTATAGGTTATACTAATGTCATTGTTGTGATTGAATTTGACATTTTTAATTTGACGTGAAGGGATACGAAAACCGATAATTTTCGCAAAGATCTTGAGTCTATGGTCTTCAAAGTATTATTTATTTATTAAAACTTCATGCACAAGTAAAAAAATACTGTACATACAAAGACGGACTTAATACCTGAGGCATTTTCTACCAGTCAACCTTAAAGTATTCATGAGGAGCCGACTGGTTTCTTTGTTTTCCCACGGTTATTATTTTGTATTTCCGTTTACAAACAGAAATCTCAACGCAAACAGCCATGTAACTCCCAGAGTGGGAGAAGCTTAGAGTAATAAATCTATAGAGGTTCGGATAGCACATAGAGTATAGTAATAGATTGGGGTAGCGTGGCCAGATGAGACAACATATTTAATACATATGTATCTAAAGGACCCAAATTATACCATATTTAAAACAAAAATCTGCAAATTGATGATTAAATTATGATGTCTTTCTAAGTATGATGTAGAAAAGTGCAAACTTCACAAAAACGCCATGAAACAGACGTACTGAGAGACGGAAATAGTATAGCTTTGTTTTGTTCCTTTACGTATAATAACTTAATAATCTATTTCTTGTGAGAATGAAATGGAGCTACCCGCCGTCTATACATCTCTGTCTTAAGGGGGAAGTTATTTGATAATTTCCAACCCATAAAAGAAGGGCATTTTGTGGGCAAGTAAAACAAAATATAAATTCGCATTCATAATATAATTTATACTAATCCTATAGACATAATGATCTTTCTATTATACTCATGGAACACCAATACAAGTATATACATCCAGGAAACAAAAAAAGGAAAAATGTTTGTAATAAAGCAATTCGAACAAAATGGCCATTGCCAAATAAATAACATAATTAGATGCTTTGATGTTTTGATTTTCAAATGTTTCTAATGAGAAACATTTGAAAATATATACAACGTGTTTTTTTTTATATCCCATAACTCTAGGGTATGATTGAGGCCATGTCAAAGAATCAACTGGCATATGAGTTATGTTCCAATCCTTCGTTATTTTTTTTTTCATTTTTCATACAAAATGATTCGGCAAAGTCACGATTATTAATGTAAAACACCCTTACGTGAAATATGACAACGTCGCATTTTCTTTGGTCCCTTCACTAGCTGCCGCCGGGAAGCCCCGATACCAACATACCTACATATTTTATTTTACTATTTATTTTACTACACTACTGCGAAGTTTGGCAACCTCGCAAAAGTAAAGATTCGTCATACTGGTGACAATTTAATTATGATTGATGATATCTCCGAAACGATGCATTTTTGGACCACCTATTCTAGGAGTTTTAGTATTATTTTTACCTACAGAATATAACCCTAGAGTTATGGGATATCAAAAAAAACAGGTTGTATTTTTGTAAGCACAAAATGTCTTTAAGTACTTAGGTACAACTTGGGGCGTGATGTTAAAATTGCGGATCGATTTTGAATGCAATTTGACATGTGATTAGTCGCAGAAAGATTTTTGCGATGCGATATTTTATTAGGCAATGACAATTTTTATAATTATATTTGTTAATATTACAAACAGCCAAGGAACTTCATTACTGTGATGTCACATTAAAATTAAAATAATATCGTGATTTCTTTTGTACACTTTGCTAATCAATCCCTTTATATTTAAAACAGCTGAAAGTAAAAAAAATAAAAATAACCTTATGCATTTTGTGCCCGCCATGGAACACTAGTGGTATACTTATAGACAGAGATACTCAACCTTGTCCTCGAATATCATTACCAAGAAATGTCAACTCATTTTTTAAAGAATTTAATATTTTTTCGCTTATTCCGCTTAGATGTAAAAATACAATAAGTTTAGATTGCAAGGTGAAGCAAAAGGTAGAGTATCGCTGCTTTTAAGGGTGAAACTAGCAATTTTAGCAATCTTTTTTATTTCTAACTAACAGAATATTTAAAGTACTGTTTCACCCAACATTTAACATTGGCACTGTTTTATTTCAGTTAATAGCACCTACAAAGTTGTTAACATAACACAAGTTATGTTTATGAGATTGGTTTATGTGATAAAGTGAGTAAAACTAACGTTTTACAAATGATTTCTATTGAATATTGAGCAGTTCATTCTAAAAACCTGAAATGAAAACCTAGATTTTAATAAGCCACATAATTAATATAGAAAAACCGAACATACCCGAGAAAGACATAACACATTTATTTTTATTGTCCAAGGGAATGTCAAAACAACATAATAATCGAAATTAGTATCACATTATTAGCTGAAAAGTTATTGACAACTCAGCCACATCGAAAAATCTTTATTCACACACGTTATCCGAAACAATAAAAATATTCGTTGTTCACTAATAAAGTTAAGCTTCTATTAGTTACTAAAAATATTAATAGAACAAAACAATACAGTTTTTTTTGTCATTAAACATGATTTAATTATCAAAATTTCGACATTGTTTCAGATTTTTTCATTGAGATAAATTAGAGCCCTAGGCGGTTTTGACACCAACTAACCCTATTTTAAACTCCACTTTTCGAACGTCACTTTCATACACATAGAAATACAAACATTGGCATTTCGCTTACAGACAAAAAAATAAAAAGTTCTTTTCACATCCTTCCTTTCATAAACAAGAACACTTGAGGTCATTGAACCTTGACTGGTCATGTATCAGCGGGTCGTTCATCGTGGTGGTTGTGGTCCAGTTCTTCAAGGTTATCGCTGGATGAATGCGTCATATCGCTAAGTTCGTCGATCTGTTTTTGTTTTTTCCGAACGTTCCAGTGCAGGCACTCTGCTAACGAGTCAAACCAGTCAGAGATTTGATCCTGTGCGCAAATCGATGGTACAGGGTACACTGAGGTCGTCACGTAGAGGCTGTGAATGAGAATTTTGTGTTTTAATATGTTTCTGAATTTATTAAGTATCAATAATGAGAAAGTCTATAATATTTTGTAACGAATATTGCATCCAAGTTTTTTTACGCATCTTGTGTTGAAATAGTAAGAAAACTCCGAATAATAGGGGTCAATCTTTTTTTTCGATTTTAATTAAACATGGATAAAAATGTATTATTGTAACGACCATGCGACAGGAATGTTTTTATTTTATTCACACAATCACACACAACATAACCGTAACGACTTTTGTACAAAAAGTTTTCCCAGCGATGGATTAGTCCACAAATGGAGTGCTTATCGAATATCAGAAATTTTGTACATAAAAGTTTGATATTGGAACAGAACACACATTAACATGACATGCATAGTGATAATACGATACTAAAAACTAAATGAGGTTAATGTTAATCAATGGTTAGGTAAGTTTACATGCAAAGCTGAAGCGATAAGCAAATAGACCTAAAAAAAATATTTTTCTACACTTACTATGCAAATAATACTTGAATAAAACCTAGTTTTTTAAATAACGAAATAATTTAATAATATAGCCCTTCGCCAGATAAAAAGCAAATAAAATCTAAACAACTAACCCCGCACACTGAATTCGATGTTTATGAATAAAATAAATACTCTATGATCGGTGGACCTCACTTTATGTGTACGAATTAAGGCATGTAAACTGGAGACGGCATTCAAAACATTTACTCTTAGGCCATATAAAATTAAGACTGAATGGCTGTTGACATAACATAAACATAACATCACACCTTTAAGGCTATAATGGCTTTTGAGTCGTATGAAATATTGTTTTAGACTCACTGTTGTTGGCAACAGAGTTTCTTTTTGTCTCCGACTGAGCATTGAGTAAAACCAAACACAATTTTCTGTGTTGTAATTTACATACAAACGTGTTCAGTACAATGCACTAAATACAACTTTTTCACAACCAAGGATCATGTTTTAATGACCGACATTTATTTTCCTCCCTCATTTCATGAACCCCGAGATGAACCCTCCATTGACTATTTACTCCTTGTCATGCCGTCTCCAATGTGTAGTGTAGTGATGCGAGTGAAGCATGACCTGTTACCTATCGCCTGGCCTGAGGGTGACTTGCGAGCGCCCGTCGAACGACACACTGGCCGCACTACGCGCCTCTAGCGTGGGCATTATCTGAAACAAGCCCCGAGACCTCAGCTCAATGCAACAAGTTACTTATGCCTATCTAGTCGTAAGTGGGATCTTAAAGCCCCATTTACACGATGCAATTATCTTGCCTGTGGCATACGATAAAATTGAAGCAACAATTGACGATGCAACTTTTATTGTTGCGTCAACTATGGTACGCTACTGGCAATTAAATCGCATAGTGTGAATCAGACTTTATTTTTTATAGATGACTGATCGTATCGTTTTGATAGATGACTGATTTTTGGGATGACCAACTTATCAAGTTAGTTATTTTAATTTTAACAAAATTGTGTTTACCGTAGGCAGTGAGGACAGAAAAGCCCTGTCGGGTTTTGCCTATTCAGTTTTCTTATGAGAACTAAGATTGATTTAAACTGAATGAGGTTTTAAAGGCGTATAAATCTAAAATTGTGATTCCTAGTGTCGTTAGGTACGCTTTTCTAATGTTTAAGTTTTTGATTTTACTTGTAAATCTATTTACCTTGATAAAAGATTACTAACGATAAGATACTCTTACATTAATATTAAAATAAGTACAGCTTGATCACACCTACCAACCTACTCTAAATACATTTTGTTACTTCTATACATTAGTTTACCTAAACAAAGTTATTACAAATAAGACTACAGCTTTCCGAAGAAAACTAGGCGCTTCGGGAATCTTCGTGTTTCCGAACGTCACACTACAGAGTAAACTCCCACAGAGGCAATGCTTTAAGTTTTGTACTACCGTGCTTTGTAGTAGTGCACCTAGCATTGCGCGTTTGTATGGAGTTTTCTCTCTGTTGGGCTATCTACTCCGGTCTCAGATCGTCATTTGTCACTCAAAAGTTCTGATAAGATTTTTGGAACTGCATAGAGTTGTTAATCTTTAATTTTGTACTTTCACGGTTGTAACAGCTCTATATTAGATATCATCGCGCGTTCGTATTTTCGAAGATATAGACGATAATGCCCGAAGCGAGTATTTTCTTTGACAAGCTGAATGTATGTACAACATGCGGGTATATAAGTAACTATGTTCTAAGCGTGTAGCGGCGTGCATAGCGTACGGGGTAGGCAGAGAGTCCTGTACCTATCTCCATGCTGCAATGCTTGTCGGTTGCGGCCGTCGAACGAGACCCACATGGCATTTCTCGCTTCCGGGGACAGTGCGATCTAGAATATGGCTTTAAATTAACTGTGGGATATATACTTACTGCCTATGGTGGAAAATATTATTCTAAATAAATACAAACCTGTGAAGAAATAGTGTTTAAAACTAAAACTTATATGGATATCATGAAACAATTTTATTGTAAAAGAAAACTGCACATTTTTAATTTCATGAAAATAAAAATGTGCAGTTTTCTTTTACAATAAAATTGTTTTATGAAATTCTTTGACCAAAGATTATGTGTGGGCATCCAAGCAAAAATGTTCCAGTAGTGGGGTATTGAATTACAACTGGATTCGGTTTAAAAAATAATCAATATATAATAAAGATTTAAAAAATATCAAAAAAAAAATTACAAAAAAATTATAACCGACTACCAAAAATAACACTACAAAGTAAAAAAATAACTTTAATTTCGGAAGTCGGTGTCTTTGGATCTGTATTTGAGTTTTTTGCCACCGACTTCCGAAATTAAAGTTATTTTTCACTTTGTAGTGTTATTTTTGGTAGTCGGTTATAATTTTTTTGTAAAAAGTTTTTTATTTTTCACTTTTTAGTGGGTCAGTTTTGAATTTATCTAAGTTACAATAGCCTAATGTTAACTGCTCATCACCTTTTACAAAATTATTGCTTTCCCCGATGCTGGGACGTTGATTGTTGAGGAGTTCTCCTGGTAAGAACCAGGAGAACTGCCACTACCCATATGCATAGTGACGAGCATAAATTGCTTAATCGCAACCCATTAAATAGGTACTCATTATTATATTGTTCCGGTGGCCATCTGTGGTCTCCATCATCAGTTCCACTTCACCAAATGGTGCTTTCCGAGAGCAAATGCACGACTATAAAAAATACCCAAATCGCTATAGGTTTGCATATAAAATTTGAGGGTTTCCCTCGATTTCCTTAAGATTCCCTCATCAGATTCTGATTTGGTGGCAATGGGACCACCTCGGGAGTATACCCTTTCAAACAAAAAAATAATTTTCAAAATCGGTTCATAATTGACGGAGTAATCGCGTAACAAACATACAAAAAAAAAACAGCCGAATTGAGAACCTCCTCCTTTTTGGAAGTCGGTTAAAAAGACTAGATTTTCTAATTTAAAATGGTATCTTTTTACAATTTTTTTCTCTTAAAATTTCTGGTACTTAGAAACATCATATAAAGTCATTTACTATATGAACTTGTAGATAATTGAACATTAATTAAAAATCAATTAAAATCGCGAAATGCAATTTTTTCACCCAACTTTACAAAACTGCGTTTAACTCGGAAATTAAATGCTGAAAACAGGAACCTTTTCGCTTGGACGCCCATAAATGTTACCTTTCTACTTAGAATAGCATAGAATACTACTTAATAAACTATCAACCAAATATCAGTTTTACTCACAAGTATGCGGACTTGCCCCAATACTTTCGTACGGCCAACAATATCGCCTTTTCCGCCGGGCAACCTCGAAACACACGTTAACCATAATGTGTCTTAATAAGTTTGATTTAAGACCATATTTACCTTGAGCTCCACTCCAGCGGGGACCACAATAGGCCTGAAGGACAGCGAATGAGGGCAGATGGGGGTGACCATGATAGCCGGGACTGACGGGTGGATCATACTCGCGCCCGCGGCTACTGCGTATGCCGTGCTGCCCGTCGGAGTTGATACTATTAGGCCTGGAGAGGTAATAAATAAGGTGTAAGAGAGGAAATATATATTTAATGTAATTATGGAATAGTAAAGGCTTTTCTAGGGTTCCGTACCTGAAAAATAAAAAAACGGAACCCTTATAGGGTCACTCGTGTGTCTGTCTGGTCTGTCACAGCCCATTTGCTCCGAATCTACTGGACCGATTAAGTTGAAATTGGGTACACATATGAGTTTCTGTGACCCAAACACGGACGTGTAACGTAAATAAATTAATTTTGAATTTGAATATGGGGGTCACTTTTAAAATTTGCAAAAGGTACCGTGTGACGTATCAAATGAAAGGGTTTGTTGTAAGGGTAAGGATTTAAGGGCCCCTTTTTCCGAAAGTTTAGGCATGAGACAGCTTGCGCCCGCGTTGCACAGGAGCAGTTGCGATAGCACTATAATAGCACTGGCGCGGTGCGCGCGAGCCGTTTTTCACGTATTTATTAATTATATAAAAAAAAATATGTGCCATATTATAAATCTATCCAATAATATCCCTGTCAAACCAGATTAGTAAATGTTAAATTTTCATAAAAATTTCGTTCCCCCAAGTCTCATACAACTTAAAATACTTTCAAAATCGACTTTACTTCTGATTATTTTTTCCAAGCAAAATGTTAAATAACGTGTTTTTAACCAAAAAAGTCACTAGATCAATGTATCTGTACTATATGTATATTTTTTTTTACGAATTTAAATATGGTGATTTCTCTGAAAACAACTCGATCTAGAAACGTAAATTTCGGAAAAGGGGCCCTTAAGATATATATTTTTAATAATTTTAAAATAAATACTTTTTGAGTTATTTAAGAAAATAGATGAAAATTTACCATTTACCCACCTTTATCTCCGAAACTAATGAGTCAAAAAATAAAAATAAAATAAAGAAAATAGTTCTTTACTTATAGATTACATGAAATCCTATAACATACTTACAGTTGCAGTTGGAATGTATGAGGGACCATGTCTTTTAACTACAATGTTAACTTTGTTCTTGGGATAAATTCATCCTAACTACGGACCCTTCATTGGGTGTGGTCCGACACGCACTTGGCCGGATTTTTTATAAGAGAGGATATTGGTCGCTGCTGGTTAATGGTAAGTAATGTTGCAATGGAGAAATCTCAAACTTTTCATTCATACAAAACATATGTAAGTATATACTTGTCAAAAAATAATAGGCCCTAATAGGTTTGACATTTTTTTTTTTTTTCCTTCTGGCTTCGCACGGTTTGTGCATTTAGCCAATGTCAAGTTTTAGTTCTTGTATAATATTGATGAAATGAATTATAAATGCATGATGATGATATCCCCGCCCACTCCCCTTGAGTTTCAGTAAAGATGTGGCACTTTACTGAGTCCTCACGCGGACTTCTTGAGAGAACTTGAAGCGAAGTTGCACTGTTTTGTTTCATTTGCCTACACTAGTGCACGTTCACAAACACTTAATGGTTAATAATCCACCATTATTACACATTAATATTCGGCTAAACACAAATTTTGAAAAATTAAACAAACTGCTGAACATGACGCTTCACTTTCCCGCCAAGAAGTCTCGGTTTGACATTTAACTTGAATCGATGGTCAATCGCGACGTAACTAGTGAAGTAACCATACGACTCGGTACTCGATACTCACGATAAATCGATTCAAGTTAAATGTCAAAACGGGCCTATTATTTTTTGACAACTTTAATATTTATTATTATTATCCTCTTACGAGTACTTTATTATATCTTTTGCCCGCGTGGAGGCGTGAAATTATCCCACGGAAACATACTACTGGGATAAACAGTATGCTATGTCCTAACCCAGGACATGGTCTACCCATGTGCCAAATTGCATCCAAATCCGTTCAGCCGTTTTAGCGTGAAAGCGTAACAAACAAACACAGTCCTCACTTTCGCATTTATAATATTAAAAGCTATCCTATCTTTTAATATTATAAATGCGCAAGTTGCACCAAATCGCCAAACATTCAAAGGCATGTAAGGGCAAGTATGTCACTTGATCAAAATCATGATATTAGTATTTTCTAGTAATTGAGTTAATGTGTGTAATATACTGCTTTCAGCAAAAATAAACAAGTTGGGGTAAGGCACGCTGATTTTAATACAATCGTCGTACTTTACATCTTAAACTTAGAGCGGCAGTTCCTATCCATAAAGAGAAAGTGTTTAGGCGGGTGCAAGATATTTTCTTTTTTAGCTTACAAAAGGTATTTTCAGGTAATATAACAATTTAGAAACTCACCGTCTCCTTGCACGGACGTGATATGCTTCCCGTCCAGGAACAGGTCAATATTGGACAGATACGGCGAGGGTCCTCGATCTACTACCACCTCGTTCAGCACCAGGATAGTGGTGGGTTTCTTCTTCTCCTTGCCATCTTTGTCATCGCGACTCTTGCGCAAAACCACGCATTGGAGACGCGACCGCAACGTTAGGGCTGCGTGGCCTGAAAAAATTGCATGACTTATAAATAATATGGGAGACAGAGACTTACGAAATACTACGGGAAACTTAAACTTGAGCATGGATAAAATGGGTTCGAGGAATGGTAGAATTTCTAAAAAAACACCGTCTTCCAAAAAACACTACAAAGTGAAAAATAACTTACATAATTTCGGAAGTCGGTGTCTTTGGTTCTGTATTTTAGTTTTTTGCCAACGACTGCCGAAATTAAAGTTATTTTTCACTTTGTAGTGTTTTTTGGAAGTCGGTTATTTTTTTTTTACCATAAGTTTTTTATTTTTCACTCTTTAGTGGGTCAGTATTTAATTTATCTAAGTTACAATAGCCTGAAGTCAATTGCTCATCACCTTTTACAAAATATTGCTTTTCCCGATGCTGGGACGTTAATTGTTGAGGAGTTCTCCTGGTAAGAACCAGGAGAACTGCCACTCACCATATACATTATGACGAGCATAAATTGCTTAGCAACCATATTAAAGTACCTAATCGAATCGCAACCCGTTAAATACTTATTATTATGTTGTTTCGGTGGCCATCTGTGGTCTCCATCATCAGTTCCACTTCACCATATGGTGATTTTCGGGAGCAAATGCACGAGTTACTATAAAAAACACCCAAATCGCTATAGTTTTGCCTATAAAATTCGAGGGTTTCCCTCGATTCCCATGAGATCCCCTCATCATTCTTTTTGGGATTCTGATTTGGTGGCAATGGGACCACCTCGGGAGCATACCCTTTCAAACAACAAAATAACTTTCAAAATCGGTCCATAATTGACGGAGATATCGGCGAACAAACATAAAAAAAGCATATATACGGTCGAATTGAGTAACCTCCTTTTTTAGAAGTCGGTTAAAAAGTATGACGGGTTGGCCGGTCTTAACATAGTATTACACAGGCTGTAATTGAAATAACTTAAAACCTGAAAAGAGGTCATTGTAATCATCATCATGAACAACTTTTACTACCCAACAACCCTGAAATCACGAAAAAGATCCGCTGCCCCATACATTTTGTCGAAGATTTTCATGCCTAGACAGATACACCAACGTCTTGAAGAATGCAGATAAGGTAGACTCGATGCGGAAGACTGAGAGTTACCATGACCAGCATCCTAATTGCATAATACAGTTTGAATGACAATATATCACATAACATATATTATTCTTCTAGAGAACATATTATGTTCGAAAAATTTGTCTGCTCAACAGCGTAAATAACGCAATGAATGTTGTTGAACTGTCAATTAAACCCATTGCTACTTACTCCATTGCTAATAACTTTTACAGTTATTTATAAGCTAAGATTCATCTATACCCCATATGAAATAAGATTAGACTTTTAAATAAACCTTTTTTACAGTCCGTTCAACCGATTTTGACTTCTATTGCATTGGTGGCTTGACAAATGGCAGCTGTAATAAAGAGTTGGTATTTTAACAACGTTTATGCTCTTAATGCCATCCTTATGCCTACGGAATAGAAGTCAACATCGGTTGATCGGACTGTAAAAAAGTTTATTGAATTTTGTAATCTTATTTCAAATGTAGTTCAGGTAGTTTAACGTTTAACGGCATTTCATCGTCATTTTAAAACCAATTTATACAACATTATTTTTAGTATATACGAAATCTGAATATAGTTTGTTCAGAATAAGGAACTGAATCGATTTCAATAATTTTTACACCATGTTATATTTTGTCCCAAAAATATTTAAGTGTGATGGAAAATGTTATCACCATTTAATTACTTACAATACAATCGCCGTACGGTTAGGTACCTACTGCCAAATTATTATCAATGAGCGCAAGACGACCCTGGAGGCGCGGGGGCGCCGCCGTTAGCATGTTTTTGTACGGACAACCCGGTAACATAACAACCTTATAACTTTGTGATTTTTCATGATACCGTTTTGAAATTTTGTACATAGATTCTTTACATAAAAATACTAGACACGTGTTTCGGGTTTCGCATATACTAAAACTAATATTGTAGAAATAATTATATTTTCATTCAATTTATTAAGGCCAGTGTAGTCTTACCTTCTAAAACGTTCATAACTTGGTCCTGGAAGTTGTTGAACTCAAAAGGCGTGAGGAACCCTAGCGAGCCCAAGTGGAATGCCATCACAGGAGGAACTGATTGCTGGAAAAAGGTAAAACAAAAATTAGTATTCCGGTGCCAGTCATTTACAGAGCATTTTTCTGTTAGGGATACAGCCTGAGCGCAGTGGTAGCCCAGTGGCATCGGCCCCGACTTACGAGTTCAAGGTCGTAAATTCAACCCAGCCATGCACTTCACTTTGTGTATTTAATTTCAACACCACTGCTATCAAAACGGTGAAGGAAAACATCGTGAGGGAACCGGCATGTCCTAGAACCAAAAATTCGAAGACATGTGTCATACACCAACCCGCACTGGGTCCGCGTGGTGGATTATGGCCCACTCCCTCTCAGAGAGGGGGCCTGTGACCAAGCAGTGGGAACAATATAGGTTGGTATCTTTTTATTAAGTTCCGTGTGGTACCGGACGGTTCCGTGTGGTGCCGGATGTATAGCACCATCCTATTTTTTCCCGTGGGTGTAGTGAAAGGCGACCAAGGGACTGACTAGAGAATGGGCAGCAGCGTACTCTTCTTTATGCATTTTAACACCATACTGCGATCGCCAACCCGCTTGCCAAGCCTGGCGATTATGGCAACCCCCCCTCTTGGGGGAGTTGCCATAATCGCCTATGTCCAGCAGTGGACGTCTTTCGGCTGAAATGATGATGATGAAGTTTCTTTTGCCGGCGAACTAAAGTTTTCCGTAAGTCTTGAGCTTTGATTATTTTTATAACCCCTGTTAAAAACACGAGAAGTCGTGTTATTGCTAAGTAGTCTCCAGCGCATCAAGTTACCACAAACTGTCAAATTTTCTCATTCTATTTTGAACTTAAACATCAACATTTTAAGGCTTAAAATTATATATGATAAATTTGACAGTTTGGTCTGATGTGCGAAGTTCAAGCGATGATAAAAAAAATAGCTAGTCGGCAAGATTGTCAACAGGGCAACATGCACAGGGTGCGTCAAACGTACATCTTATGTATTGTTACCTTAGCTTAGAGTATATAACACTGGAGAAGCCCTACGAACAGTTCCCCCTCTGTAAAAGTACAAGAACAAATATTCTAGCACGTTCATAAAAACTACTTTCAAATCGATTCTAATGCAAATCATGAATCGTTTTCGAGACGCGCGGATCTCATTCAGTGCTCCGTAAAGATGCCTGGTTGTGCGGTTAACACCTGTAAAATGCGTTCAAATACGTCAAACTTAAATAAAGACGGAATATCCTTCCGTACGTAAGTAGGTATTTTTTTATAATATTTAGTCATGATTTTATTAAAATTCAAAATCCTAACATCATAAAACATTTTGATTTTTCATTCGATTCAATCACGATTCGACGTAAAACAAGGCATGAATCGAGTATTTTCCTAACATTGGTTTTGTGACGTCACCATGTCTCGCTACATCTCGTTTTTATGTTCAAAATATTTTTCTTTTGCATTACGAAAATATACGTCAAATCAGCAAAATTGGCATGCACTTGACATGCGATTATGTCTTTTACCAAAAATGCTAGCGAGACTAGCGTAGGGTTGAGGACATGTTTGAAACCAAAATTAACATGTCGATAATTTAATAATACGAATTAGTAATTTTTGTAGTTTAACATTTTTTTTTTGTTTGGTTGTTTTATATTTCCATTTTTACGGTTTTATAATTAGAAAATCATTATTTTTTGTCATAAAGCTAACAGGAGAATATTAAAGTTTGTTGTGTTTTATTGTTACCAATCGAAACTCTAGTTTAGGAAAACTCTTTTCAGATTTACGAAAGATAGTGAAACCAGGGCTAAGTGGATATAAGCTTGTAAAAGACAAAATAATTGGGCAAAATTCCGAATGAATATCGATATCGATAAAAAAAACCGATGGTACGGACTTCTCTTTCTGAGCGAGCCGTTTTTGTTTTTTTTTTGTAGTAGCTACCGCGCCCCCCGCCAAAAGTGACAGTCTTTTTTGTTCAGAATATTGCGCCTATGCCTTCTCCAGTGTGGATACTCTAAGATTGTTACTCATGTAGACTCTGTTAATGCACCCATAGATCGAAGAGGAGCAAAAAGCAGGAGATTTTTCCTTCTTTGGTCCAGCGTCAAGAAATAGCCATTCCTTAGCTTTGCCTTGATTTGCCTTTCCGTCCGTGTCAAACTTATGGTACCTAGATTATAAGTGCATGAAATGTTGTCCTATTATTAGAAGCGTACACTATAATTTGTTCCGATTCTTGTTTACTTGCATGTAATTGAGTATGTAGCCTCTGTTAAAGATTAAATAAATAATAACTATACTAAGGCCAACGATAACAGATAAATAGGTACCTAAAATTGAAACTTATACGAATATCACTTTAAACTCAAGTAGGCTAAGTTGATTTTTGAATGAATAAACTATCGTTAAACGACATAATATTTTTTTTGTTGCAATGTAAACTGAACCATACGCAATTAAGTTACAGTTTTTAATCCCAAAGCATGAAATTTATCTCGTCAATATTACCTGGAACAGCGAGCTAGCATGTAACAGCGTGCCATCTCCGCCCAAACAAATGATGAAGTCGATCTTATCCGTCAGGTCATCAGTGCCTGCCCTGAAGGTCATCAGCCTCTCCTTGATCGAGGAGAAGTCGCCGTATTCAGCCAGTAGCCTGTCATCCAACACCGCTGCTTCCACGAACACTACCATGCTTTTGTCCTGGAATCATTATTATTAAAATATCGTTAGTAAGGTGTACAGTTAAGCCAGATAAGGTAAGCACTTCGCTAATCTTCGTGTTTCCGAATTAGTACGAACTTCGCGTCACAGAATAATGCCCCACAGAGGCAATGCTTCTATGTTTTGTACTACCGCGCTTAGTAGTAGTGACCCTATCATTGCGCGATAGTATGAAAGTTTCTCTCTGTTGGGTTACCTACTCCGGTCATCAGTAACTCAAAAGTTTTTTGGAATTGCATAGAGTAGCAGCCCGCGAAATTCATTTTTTTTTTACGTTTCTTGCATTTTGCAGTTCAGTAACAGGTTGTATGTTGATCTAAATATGATTCGCGACCGTAACCCCCCCTATTCCCTTTATTACAAAACAAGGTTTATCTTCAGACCCAGGTTTAAAACATGGAGCCATTATTGAATTTCGAACTTTATTCCGACTATGGTAGAGTTCCTAAACACAAAACTGACAACTTAGTAAAAACTTAGGCTTAAGCCATGTCGAAATATAAATCTTGTTTTGTAATAAGGCAGTAAAAGTTCACTACTACTACTACTATTTCATGAAATAGTCATTCAATAGGATTCTACGCAGATTTAGTTGGATTGCTGATTCTAATTCTGTAACCTATATTTGTTACGGCCGCGAATCATATTTAGATCCACATACAACCTGTTACTGACCTGCAAATTGTAAAAAAACGTAAGAAAATTAGAATTTGGCGGGCTACCCTGACGTTTTCGCCTATAACTTTATAACCATGATAATACAAAATAGGCAATTACTTCCACGGTTGTATTAATAGCTATACAATATTAGATCTCATCGTCACGTGGTTCGTATTTTCCGAAATAGATGGCAATTGCCGAAGCGCATACTTTTTTTGGATGGTTTGTAAGTCTTGATGGTCTAATCATAAGTGCGAGAATACTGCGTGCGGCACTGCAATGTTTGCGATCCCTGGGTTGGGCAGTGATATTGAGGTTTTCCATGAAAAAAAAATCGAATTTGATACCGGTTAGTTGGTTAAGTACCTACCATACTTTATGTAACGTATCCTACTTTACTTTGCTCCATTATACTTTATACTTTTAAATAAAAATAAAAAACCGGCCAAGTGCGAGTCAGACTCGCGCACGAAGGGTTCCGTACCATTATCTATAAAAATGGCAAAAAAACACGTTTGTTGTATGGGAGCCCCCCTTAAATATTTATTTTATTTTAATTTAATTATTAAGTTTTAAAGTCAATATATATCTACATATTCTGTGAATATTTCAAGCGTCTACCTGTTGCCGTTATCAATATAGAGCAAAAACAAGCAAAAACATCACGTTTGTTGTATGGGAGCTCCCTTAAATATTTATTTTATTCTATTTTTTTGTATTTGTTGTTATAGCGGCAACAGAAATACATCATATGTGAAAATTTCAACTGTCTCGCTATCACGGTTCATGAGATACAGCCTGGTGACAGACGGACAGACAGACAGACGGCGGAGCCTTAGTAATAGGATTCCCCTTTTACCCTTTGGGTACGGAACCCTAAAAAGTATCGAAAATACTTTATTTTGACATATGCGTGGAATCATACGAAAATAAACTGTGGCGAATCAATCATACGAAAAGTTCAAGAATAATAAAAATGTATTATTTACAATGTAATAAGAGTACCAAAAAATATGTAAATATATGATATATATGTTAAATTAGAGCATTTTCTCAATAACTTAATATGTGAATATTTTAGATTATGTTTATATTACATAGTAAAATTAATTTGTAAAGTTATGTCTAACGCGGATAAAAACTGAGAATGGCGCAAAATCTACCAAGCGTATTTTTTCTGAAACCTTCACCAATTTATAGATAATTTAATTATTGATCTTTTAGTATACGCGTTTTATTAAAATACCTTTTGGTTTGTGTATATCGGTCAAATTGGGGACAGCGCTCCTTGATGGGCGAGTCATATTACTGGCTGAACGTACGACGCGTTGCGTGAGCTCAGTACAGAACTAGCTAACCACTCAAGGTCACTGGCATATATATCCGTCTTAAATAAATAAATTTGGAAAATACTCCGCCCATTGTGTCACGCTATCTATAATTTCTAAATTTATATCTGTAATTTTTTATGGTGTACATAATAAAGACTGTTCTATTCTAAATAACTACTTTATTTTGTTTGGAAATACTTTTTTTTATATTCGTCATAGGAATATTCGTAATTTTCCTTAAAAAAAAGTTGACAACCCTACTACCAACATGGGAACTTTTACACAGTGTGGGTCGAAAAAAGTGAAGAAAATTTTGTAAAATATCATTATGGCAATCAATTTAGATTTGCTTTATTGGCATTATTTCCCCTTCCAATTGAAATTCAAATTATTCAATATTTAAATTATCTACATACACGTGGAAATAACGAATACCTACTTTTTATTTACACACAACTCTAAAACAATAAATTACAGACATTTAAACGTGTTTATTTGTACAATATTAGCATTTTCGTAATGTATCCGTGTTGTATAGGTAAATTAATTACATTAAAGAACATACGTCATAAGTAGTTATTGGCAGGCGAGGCGACCAAATTCTGCTAAATTCTTCAGACACCAGCCTCGTGCTGACCAACGCGAAGTCGCATGTGTGTCCCATAGTAAAGAGATAGAACATTTCTTAGAAAAAGCCACGCAGACGAAGCCGCGGGCAGCAGCTAGCTCACAATACATTCAAGTACGAAGTTAAGGACTATTCCAGGCATCAACAATTTACTGATACAATGGAAATTCCTAGATTCTAGAACATACAATAGCCTTGTGAGTTGTGTTTTGATTTCATTGTGGAGACGAGTTGGTAATTAAGATCTTTTGGATTGCACCATTATCATTAATTTTCTTGAATTAATGAACTGCATCAAACCCAGCGTGGTTAAACCAGACTGGATTATTTGAATGAACCCAAAGATTCACACTCAATTCTCATTCTCAACTCACTTCAAAAAAATTGAAATAAATAAATATCACAGATTGGGACGCGAACAAGAAGGAAAAGCTAGACCTATACTGATCGCTTTTACTTCATATCAAAAAAAGGTAGAAATATTGAAGAACAAAGCAAAAATGCCAGAACATACTTATATTACCGAAGATTTCTCCAAGGAAACAATAGAAATACGCAAAAATCTGCAACAACAACTGAAACAGGAAAAAGATAAGGGTAACGAAGCCTTTATTAAGAATAATAAACTTATTATAAAAAGAAAACCAGAAGTTGAAAAAAGGAAAAGAGATTCTTCTTTGTCACCTGCAAGCATCCAAACATCAACACGTCCCACTGATGGGGTAAAAAGCATTTTAGCTCCACCCAAGTTGCACAAAACAGATGCATTTTCGTATATGCGATCCAGATCGCATTCACAGTCAGAGAAAAACACGCAACAGCATAAAATATAGGAAATATCAGGCACCGGAAACGTGAGAAAAACAAACAATATAGAAATAACGTTAACAAAAAACAAACAGAACCCCAATACGGCTGGTCACCGTGGGGCGATAGACCACCACCCCCAAAAGCTTGCGATAGAGAAGTCCATCAGAACATTACCCAAAAAACAACACTAAGAAAATAAAAAACATAGATCTAGGAGTAAATCAATATAGCTACACTTAACACGAGATCTATAAAATCACAAGATTTTTTACTGGAACTAGAACATGCATTAGAAACAGTTAACTGGGATATTATAGGCTTGAGTGACGTGAGAAGAGCTGACGAGAAAACAGAGGAACGCGAAAAATACATATTATATCACATTAATGAAAAGGCTGGAATATACGGAGTAGGGTTTATGGTCAAGAAATACCTGAAAAATGAAATAATAGAGTTCAGAGGAATATCAGACAGGATTGCCATTCTGAATATAAAACTCCCTGGATATAGACAACCAACTTCAACTGTACAAATATATGCTCCAACGGAGATTACCCAGAAAGATATAAAAGATGAATTTTACAAAAAAACTCAACCAAATAATGCCAAATTTGTGTAGAAAAGTTATTATAATGGGAGACTTTAACAGTCAAATTGGAAAGAGGAAAAAGAACGAGGACAATATACTAGGACAGTACTCAACTGGTAAAAGGAATGACAACGGTCAAAGATTGATTAATTTTGCATTAGAAAATAACCTGCACATCATGAATAGCTACTACAATAGAAAACATAATAGAAAATGGACATGGATGTCACCTGATGGGAAAACGAGAAATGAAATAGATTACATTCTCACAAACAAACCAAAAGTGTTTTTAAATATTGATGTTGGTAATCAACTTAACTACAACACAGATCATAGAATGCTACGAGGACAAGTGTACACATTAGAACCAAAATTACAGAGGAAAAACATTCAAAGTAGTAAAAAACCAATGTTCTTACCAATTGCAGGAAATATTCTAGAATCATTAGAAGGTAATTTAAAAACAACAAAGATTGCCAAAGATGTCCAAGAGAAATATGACGCTGTCGAAAGAAAACTGAGGAAAGTTGAAAGCAAAACTAGAATAAATAACGACACAAAAGACAAAATAGGTACAGAAGCAAGAAGTTTGATCATGGAGAGAAAATCTTTGTATAAGAACAGAAAAACTAACAAAAAGAAGATAGAAAATCTAAGTAAAGATATAAACTTACAAAACAGGAAACATAGACAGAATAGAAGGAGCAATATAATAAATTATTACATAGAAAAGTCAGGAGGAGTCAAGAAAGCATGGGACGAGCTAAGAGAAAATACTAACTGGATAGACAATATGACACACCATAAAGATAAGAAAAAAAAGACAAACAGAATCGAAATACTAGAAGTAGCCACAGATTATTACAGGGAGTTATATAGCGACGACGTAACACCAGATGAAACCCATCAATTAACTGAAAACGATACAATTATTACCGAAGAAATTCCATGTATACTGAAAGAAGAAGTAGACAATGCTATCAAATCACAAAAAAGAGGTAAAGCACCGGGTGAAGACTGCATATCTAACGAAATTCTATTAGGAACATCTGATGTAATATTAGACACTATCACAGACCTATTTAACGAAATTTTAGACACAGAATATATACCTCAACAGTGGACTACATCAACTATAATACTACTTCATAAAAAAGGAAAGAAAGACAATATAGCAAACTACAGACCCATTAGCCTGATGTCTAACATCTACAAAATATTTTCCAAAATACTTCTAAACCGTTTAACATTGACTCACATTGACATTGAAAATCAACCCAGAGAGCAAGCAGGTTTTCGCAGTGATTTTTCAACAATCGATCATATACACACCATAAAACAAGTTATCCAGAAATGTAACGAATACGGCATGACTTATTATTTGGCATTTGTGGATTATAATAAAGCATTTGACTCCTTAAAACACACAAAAATATGGGAAGCGCTTGCAATGCAAGGTGTTGAAAGTAAATACATAAGACTAATTAACAACATATACAAAAACATGAAAGCAAAAATACGGACAGAAAGAGCAGGAGAATACTTCCCTATAAAGAGAGGAGTGAGACAAGGAGATCCACTATCACCCAAATTATTCTCGGCAGTGCTGGAAAACATATTTAGATGTCTCGAGTGGAGCAAATATGGATACATCAACGGAATGCAACTAAACCACCTAAGATTTGCAGACGATCTAATTCTAATTTCTGAAGATCTAAGAAGCCTGCAAGAGATGCTTGAACAACTTACGAACGAAAGTGATAGAGTCGGACTCTCAATGAACGCTACAAAAACCAAATTAATGACAAACCTTGACAAAACACCCATCACAGTCAACGGCAACAAAATAAAATATGTTGAAGAATATACATACCTCGGACAGATAATATCACCAATAGACCTTACAACAAAAGAAATAAACAACAGAGTACAGCTAGCATGGAAAAGGTATTGGTCCCTTAAGGAAATTGTCAAAAACCCTCAGGTACCACTCAAAGCCAAGGAAAAAATATTTAATTCGTGTATTTTACCTATCATGACATATGGATGTCAAACATGGAGTCTGACGAAGAAAAATATGCGTAAGCTTGAGACCTGTCAACACAGTATGGAGCGTAGCATGCTCAACTTCAAGTTAAAGGACAGAATCAAATTAGGAACATTACGAAAACAAACAAAAATTAAAGATATAACATACTCCATAAGAAAACTAAAATGGAGATGGGCAGGTCATATGATGAGGAGTAACAAAGTTAAATGGGCTAAGGACGTAACTGAATGGTGTCCAAGACAATATAAAAGAAAGAAAGGGAGGCAACGTCTTAGATGGGAGGACGATATTAAGAAAATAGCTGGTGTTACTTGGATGAGGATGACCCATAATCGGAAAGGGTGGCAAGTTTTAGGGGAGGCCTTTCCGGAAACGCAAGACAATCGCGATACCGGTGTCAAATAATTATTATTTTTTAAGTTTATTAGTTACTGTAGTTTTAGTTTACTTTCATTCATGTTTTATAAGATTGTCGAATAAAGGCTATTATTATTATTAAAGATTCACACTAGCCCCTACTGGAGCCTCATGTTTCATGGGACTACCAAAGAGTAGACCAGGGGGCGCAACAATGGTAGGGAAGACGTGCCCTTGGGATATGGAAGAATTATTTGAGCCTACCAGATATGCATCCTTGAGCAAGCATTGGAATTCAAGTTACCACTGTCCCATAAGTGACATTCACACAAACTAGCTATTTCTATGAAACTTCGTGACCCCTGACATGATAACAATGGCCGACACTCATAAACATTGTATGAAGTTCGATCAATAACCGCACCGTCACGGCTTGTGGCTACTTGTATCATTTATGACTCAATTTGAATGATTATATCCACCGTGAACTGGTAATTTACGTCTCTGAATATTTGATGTACGGTTTCAAGTTCGTATCAATAAAAATCGATATTTGTCTACTAGAATCATTGAGCAAGTTTCCGTCGAAATATAGTCTTATAAGTAGCGTTTTATTTTGTAGTAGGTATACCTACTTCACCAGTGCGTGTCTGACCACGCACAATGAAGGGTTCCGTAGTTTGGATAAATTTATCCCAGAACAAACTTAACATTGTAGTTGAAAAACATGTTCCCTCATATATTCCAACTACAAATGTAAGTTTGTACGCACAATATTGAGATTGCGAGATTTACCATGTTATTTTAAGACCATAGACTTCTTACAGGTTTTCCTGTATTCTACAAGTAAAGAACTATTTTATGTATATTTTTTTTTTTCATAATCTAAGCGACGTAGTTTCGTAGATAAGTTTAGTAAAACAATTTTCATCTATTTTCTTAAATAACTAATCCTTACACAAGCCCTTTCATTCGATATGTCACACGGTACAGTTTTCAAAAACATTTATAAAAAAAAAAAAATTCATTTGGCCCCCAAACGGTACTCGCTGCGGTCGCCACAGGAGACGCCCCGGGCGTCGAGAGTCGCAAGCCGATTTCCGGCCACCGTAGGCGCGGGCCTACGGACGGTGAGCGATGGGTAGCTCGCCGTCCTATAAGGACCCAGGCCCGGGTCGACGGCGCGTTGTGTTCCACGCGCGCCTCAAAGAGGTGTCAGCACGAATTGACGGGGTCCATTACGGCCAATGCCTGCCAGGGTTGCGAGTTTGTCCGAAAGGGATATCGTGGCCCTGGCACACAGGCAACGGAAGGAACACGGGTGGGTTTTAGTCAGTAAAAGTCAGACACGCCCTCCTCGCTCCGCCCAGAGCGGGAGAAGTTATTTGATAATTTTCCACCCAAATTATTTACGTTACACGTTCGTGTTTGGGTCACAGAAATTCATCTGTGTACCCAATTTCAACTTAATCGGTCCAGTAAATTCGGAGCAAATGGGCTGTGACAGACCAGACAGACACACGAGTGATCCTATAGGGATTCCGTTTTTTATTTTTCAGGTACGGAACCCTATAAAGGATTATTTATTAGTAGCCGAAAGTTTAAGCTCTGATCGCACTGAGGCAAATACCGCGCAGGATACGGGACGCGATTGCGTGCGTCGTTCGTTTTATAATGATTAGGGAGTCATACAACTATTCATGCCAGTTTGGCCAAACCTTCATAATCAGCCTATAATGTTCCCACTGCTGGGACACAGGCCTCCTCTCTTCGAGAGGGACTGGGCTGTAATCTACCACGCGGGCCCAGTGCGGGTTGGTAGATGTCACATGTCTTTTGAATTGTTGGTTCTAGGACATGCTGGTTTCCTCACGATGTTTTCCTTCACCGTTTTGAGAGCAGTGGTGATGAAATTATTTACACAAAGTAAAGCGCCTGCCTGGGTTCCAACCCACGACCTATGACTCGTAAGTCGGGGCCGTTACCACTGGGCCACCACTGCTCTTGGGCCACCACTGCTCTTGGCCAAAGCTTATACCCTAAAATTTACCAGATTTTCCGCCAGTTGCACGTAAGTCCATTAAATGCTGTCACTTTCTGAAACGTTCCGTTAGATAAAGACAGCATTAATTTTATTTATTTATTAAAACTTTATACAGAAGTAAAGAATACACTGTACAAAGGCGGACTTAATGCCTGAGGCATTTTCTACCAGTCAACCTTAATGGGGAATTAAATTTAATGGACTTACGAGCAACTGGGGCGGTTTGTTAAGTATAAAGAAAACAAATGGATCAAATTTCCTTTAATTCAAGAGGATTTCCGAAGAAGTCTGAGATAATAATGAAGAAATGCAACAGTTGGATCTAAAGTGTCATTGTCGTGTCGATACTGCTTGCAGTTCCGCTCTTTAGGTTAGGGAAAATGGCGTGACGCAAGACGCATACCGAGACAAAACAATGTAATAATAGAGGAGAAAGTTTTAATAATATCTTAGAAGATAGATAGATACATTTATTAGATTAGAAGAGGTAAGGAATTTGATCATCAGAACTTATGTTAACGTTTTGTAAAACGATTTCCGCGGTGAGCGATGGGTAGCTCGCCGTTCGATAAGGACCAGGCCCGGGTCGACGGCGCGTTGTGTTCCACGCGCGCCTCAAAGAGACGTCAGCACCAATTGACGGGGTCCGAAAGGGCCAATGCCTGCTAGGGTTACGAGTCTGTCCGAAAGGGATATCGTGGCTCTGGCACACAGGCATTTGAAGGAACACGGTGGGTTTTAGTCAGTAAAAGTCTGACACTCCCTCCCGCTCCGCCCAGAGCGGGAGAAGTTATTTGATGATTTCCCACCCAAAAAAAATAATAAAAGGCTATGAAGGTAAGATGTCAAAATCGTGCTATTAGTTAACAGTTTCAGGGCGTATTCTATGCCTAGTTTCGCTTCTATATGAAGTAAGTTTTTTGTTTTGTTTAATAGTTTTAATAATAAATGTGGACTCCGTCTTCACATAAGCACTCCAGACTTCAATGAGCACAATTTTCCTGCTTTTTAACCGACTTCCAAAAAGGAGGAGGTTATATGTTCGGCTGTATGTTTTTTTTTAATGTTTGTTCACCGATATATCTCCATCAATTATTATCCAGAAAGGGTATGCTCCCGAGGTGGTCCCATTGCTACCAGATTAGAATCTGATGAGGGGATCTCATGGAAATCGAGGGCAACCCTCGAATTTTATAGGCAAACCTATAGCGATTTGGGTATTTTTTATAGTAACTCGTGCATTTGCTCCCGAAAATCACCATTTGGTGAAGTGGAACTGATGATGGAGACCACAGCGGGCCACCGGAACAACATAATAATAAGTATTTAACGGGTTGCGATTCGATTAGGTACTTTAATATGGTTGCTAACCAATGTATGCTCGTCACAACGCATATGGTGAGTGGCAGTTCTCCTCGTTCTTACCAGGAGAACTCCTCAACAATTAACGTCCCTGCATCGGGAAAAGAAATATTTTGTAAAAGGTGATGAGCAGTTGACTTTAGGCTATTGTAACTTAGATAAATAAAAAACTGACCCACTAAAAAGTCAAAAATAAAAATTACCACAAAAAGTTTTAAATATAGTCTTTATATCATCTACCTATTGTTCAACATAACATAAATTAGCTACGTTATCAGTTGGATCGATCTGCGCATGCACATGGCCAATCTGATTCATCGTACCGCGAACAACTTTTGGCGCTTTAAAACTATAATTAGGGCAGGGGTGAATCACCTTTAATTGAATATTATTTTGTTTGGATGAAGCACTTGTGTGTCCAATTCAAGTTAATGTTCCTTTACAAGCGAAATTATAAATTGAAGATCTTAAATATAATGTAATATGACCCTGTATACATATATCATTTTGTTCAGTAAATTAGAGTTGAACCGTAATAAGTAGACAGTTGAAATTTTCAAAATTTTTTTGCTGTCTCTCATGAGATACAGTCGCTGACAGACGGACGGACGGACTGACAGCAGAGGCTTAGTAATAGGGTTCCGGTTGGTACCCTTCGGTTACAGAACCTTAAAAAATGACACGTTATGCTCGTTAAAGGCAATATTAAAACGTTAAACATTATGAAAATCTATGGAAAAATAAGAGGGCAGGATAGTTAGCTGATCAAATATGATATATTTTTTTTTTTACATTGCATAGAGGAGCCATGAATTCCTCCAAGTTTCAACAAACCATGCTTCTGTAAATTGTTTAAGTACAGAAAAGTTTCCGTTGATTTGAATGCTTGATTTAACACCGACAATCAAACTTACTTTTACATACATTGTAAAATACCACGTTATGAATTAATCAATGAACTAGTGCAGTCACTTATCTCTTATCTAGTTCAAGTAATTATAATTCTAGCGTTAGATAATGTTTGTATCATCACGACATATTCACGTGGAATTCAACGATTAACTAAGATGAAGTAAATCTTATATTTATTTAGCAAATGGAATTAACATTTTTACTATCGTCATTATCGTCCACATATTTAGTCAGGCAGGCCCGCACTTAGATAGCGACCCAGGGCCCCTAGGCACTTGTCATTTGCCCGAAGCAAAATTTAGCACCTCGTTTATGTTAAGTTTCTTTTGACTTTTCATTGTATAGTAATAGGAGTTACTATGTTGACTTACTAACACCATAGTAACTAAGATACGAACATTTTTAGCACCCCTCCTCGGAGAGGTTAGATTTCTTTTGACAATTTAAAATGGAAATAGGGAGTTCCTTTGTCGAATTATGCAGAAAAGCTGAGAATTAAGAGAAACTATGATGAAGGAGCAAGCTCGAACATTTTTAGCATTTCTTTTGAGCATTGATAGATAATATTCCGTTGGACCTACGCGTGATATAGGTACCATGATATGAGCGCGGGACCTATACCGTTTGCTACACCTCTACGTGGTTAACTCGGCTTTGTCCGCCTGTCGGTAGGCTCGCTACCTGGTCGAGGTAGCTGGGTGCGTGGAGCCCCTAGGCTGGCTGGTCCCCTAGCAGGCCCGCACTTAGAGACCCAGGGCCCCTGGGCACTTCCCATTTGCGCCCTCCCATCCCGAAGCTATTTTTAATTTTTGACTATTCATACAGTAATAGGAGTTCCTGTTTCGACTTATGCAGAAAAGCTGTAATGCGACATTTTTTAGCATTTCTTTTGACCATTGATAGATATGAGCGCGGGGCCTGTACTTTTTGCTACACCTGCTACACGGTTAACCCGGCCTTGTCCGCCTGCCGGTAGGCAAGGTACCTGGTCGCGGTAGCTGGCTGGGTGGGGCTCCTAGGTTGCCTGAGCCCCTAGGGTAAGGCCTTGTAGGCCTAGGCGGAAATCCGGAGCTTAGCAGTACTAACGGCGTTCAGTCTCGCGTGGACAGGGTTTGAAAGACCGGATCACTAATATTGTAATCCAGTTTTTAATGCCTTGCGGGCTTATAAGTTAGGATTCGTTTTTTTATAAAGTTTGCAAAGCTTTGTGTTTTGCATAAATATTCCAAGAGATCCCATTAACCCTGCTAGTGATATAAGTCAGGCCACGTCAGTAATGCACGCACTCTTGAAATTTGAACTCGTAGGTACCGAACTACATTTATAATATTTTAAATAACTTGGTCCTTCCTAAAAAACAGTTAGACGTTAAAAAATAAGTTCCTGTGGGGGTGGTGAGTACTAGTCTAAATTTTGGGTAACGTGTGGGACGTTTACCCAAAATTTAGACTAGTACTGATCTAAAAGTCAAAAACCTCAAAGATGACCACATTGTGACGGTGTAAGGTGTTGTTAGCACTAAAACTATGGAAAAAAAGGAAGTGTACTTATAATTGTCGAATTTTTGGATTGTCGCTTGTCACCTGTCGGTTTACTCAAAGTTTCCAAGAGAAAGGCTCAACTCACATGAACCAGCCAGTGTACAAGCTGCACGAAAGGCGCCAGGATGGTGGCGTCGTGCACCTTCTTGATGACCAGCACCGTCAGCGGCGGCTTGTACCATGTCAGCCGTTGCGACGCCGGGTCCTGGATCTGCCTGTAATTTAGGTAAGAAATCTTTAGTATTAAAGTTGTGAAGTTCAAATATTGGTACAATATCTTATTCTAATAGGTCCAAAGACAGTAAGGCTATTTTGATTAATTCAAAAGTATACGTAGTTTTAATTTCAATTATGCCTACTTAAGGCGACGATAACCGACTTTTAATGATTTTATACTGAAGTACACGTCACAGAGAACACAAGTACAAGACACACAGAAGTATACGTCTAAACGAGTAGTATTAATGATTTGAAAAAAATAAATATGTGTTAAATTAGAGCATTTTCTTAATATTTTAAATTGTGAATATTTTAGATTATGTTTATATTACATAGTGAAATTAATTTGTAAAGTTATGTCTAACGCGGATAAAAAACTGAGAATGGCGCAAAATCTACCAAGCGTATTTTTCTGAAACCTTCACCAATTTAAAGATAATTTAATTATTGATCTTTTAGTATACGCGTTTTATTAAAATACCTTTTGTTTTGTGTATAATAAATTAATAATGCGTCAAATTGGGGACAGCGTTCCTTGATGGGCGAGTCCTATTACTGGCTGAACGTACGACGCGTTGCGTGAGCTCAGTACAGAACACGCAAGCTAACCACTCAAGGTCATTGTCATATATCTGAGTCTTAACGGAGCACTTCGATTTGGAAGATTCTCTTACACTGCAAAAATGCTTGTATATGTCACCGTAAGATTGTGAGCACCGTTAGTTTATAATCCACCTAGCGAGATTATAAACTATTGAAAAATTGTGAACTGTTACAATTTCATTCTCGGAAATTTATAATCTATCAATGTCAAATCGTCACATTGTGAACCGTCGCTGATTGGTAGGTCTTGGCGGTAGCCGCAGTAACTAAGCCAGCACTCCGACCACCGAGTAGGTTAGAACTGTGACCAACACTGCGTGAGCCGAGCGAGGGAAGCGAGCGGTGCCGCAGTAGCAGCTGGAGCGCTGAAAATTATATGTGCGATTTGCTACATACAGGGTGTAAAAAGATCCATCACATAGCCGTTATCTACGAATTCTGTACATCAAACTGAGTAACATTGAGCAAACATTAAACCAGCAAGATTTATGGTGTGAAATATACGGGTACATACAAGCATGGTGCAGGGGTTGTGGGGGTATTTAAAGTTCATCATCATCACTTAATTTCAGCCGAAAGACGTCCACTGCTGGACATAGGCCTCTCCCAATTGGGGTGCCATAATCGCCACGCTTGGCAGGCGGGTTGACGATCGCAGTATGGTGTTAAAATGCATAGAGAACGCTGCTGCCCATTCTCTAGTAAGTCCCTTAGTCGCCTTTTACGACACCCACAGGAAGAAATGGGATGGTGCTATTTAAAGTCACAACATTTAAAACATGTTTTCGTAACCAGTTTCCAGGTATGGTCCAGTAGAAAAAAAAAATACAATGACAGGAAGAACATGTGGCTCGGCTTCGTTAAGTGTCTTTTTCCACGCGTTTCAATGAAGTATGTTTCAAATTCTGGTTTATTAAGTACTCACATAACCATAGCAGAGTTTTTCATTATCCTTCCGCATGGTCCAAACTGCTGTATCGGCGACGGTGCGTTCAGGGACCTCGTCCTTCTGCAAAATAATACACAAACCATTAATAGACGTGTAACTATTCTACTTTTTATACTTATAAATATTATAATACAATTTACCTATATATAATTGAAAGACTGAATTTTTAATGGCGTTTGGAGACCAACGTCTTCTGATGAAGACATGGAGTTTTATATTATAGTTTTTGGATCATTTAATTAATCATTAATATTTCTGGGAAATCCTACAATTACTAATCTTGGCAGGTATAAAATATGTTCGCAGTATTATTAAACAGATGCAGTTGTAGTTTTTGCCGGTAGGTACCAGAATTACTACGAAGCATACCTAGCTACTCATTAATACATTAACCTTAAATTAAGTAAAGTTACACCAGGATTAACTTCGGTTTAACCATACATTTTGAGGTTTATGTTTGGCATAACTCTGCTACGCCTTTATTAATAACGGATTTAAGGTGTTGCTGATTGGCACCTTATTGATCTGGCTAATTATGTGAGTTTCTATATTTAAACATATGTATGTTTAAATATAGAAAATCACATAATTAGCCAGATCAACAGCACGATCACACAAGGAACAGCGACTCAAACTCAAAGCATTTATTTCAGTTAAACCATTTACAGGCACTTTTGACTTGCCAAGAAGTCGGTCAGTTACAAATATGAAGCTAGTTGCCCATTCCAAATACTTAGTAGGTTCCTATGGAAAAGAACGGGCAAGAAACTCCACTCTCTTTTAAATTAAAATATTGATACAAAGTATTGGTTACATCATTCATATTGAAATTATACATGTGAGAACGATGCAAAACGTCAGAAGCGTTCGTGATAAAAATATTAAAAACAAAAAAAAAAACAATTCAAAACTAAAATAATTAAAAATAAGCCGTGGCAGCACTTTAATGTATAATATAGTATTTATACATTAATGTCGCTGTTCCTGTGTTTGTGTGACCGCGCTGTTGTTCTAAACTACGCAATGGATTTGATGCGGTTTTCACCATTTAATGGCTTGTGCAGACTCGCGCGACGCGACACTGGTATAACAATTTGTACAAGCAAAAAGGGTCTAGTTCTCGGCATTTAGTTTTCGAGATATACGCAGTTTTGTAAAGTTGGGTGAAAAAATGACATTTTGCGATTTTAATTGACTATTTAATGCTCAATTATCTACAAGTTTATAAAGTAAATGACTTTATAATTATGATGTTTCTAAGTACCAGAAATTTTAAGAGAAAAGTTTAGTGAAAAGGAACATACGGCTACACATCAAGCTGTTCATTTCCACTATAAGCTGGCCTCTCATTGTACAAAAATCCTATACAATGCGAGATCAGCCTAAACTGGATATGTATAGCTAGATGTGTAGTCGTGTGTACCAGTGGTCGGCCATGTCAAATTTAACAATGCTTTTTCTCTAATCAAGCTTTTTCAGAGTTACAACTTCAAATGTCTGATAAAAAAAAAAGTATAATATGCATTGATTAAAGAAATCTAGATGTTTTGTCGTAATTACTGTGCGAAGCATGGGCGGGTCATTCGTAAAGAATACATTAATGATACCTACCATGTAATGTATTAACTTATGTGACGTATGATAAAATCACACGTGATAATTCGTGACAAGATGTTTGAATCAAAACAAAATAAAGTATCAAGTAAGTACGACCTCTAGTGTCAAGTCCACTTTGCTAACAATGTAAAATTGTGAATATTCAACGTTTAAACTTGCTGGTATTATTTAACTTGTTTTATGTACTTAATGGAAATCAAGTGATTTTAAATACGGAAATAACTACCAGGATTTTTTTTTTAATTAAAAATTAGTATTTATTTAAAATTCTTTTTACTTTCTTTTAGATATTTCATATGGTAGGAAAGTACTTAATGAATATAGGTATCGTCATTACTTGTATTTTTTATTTTTGGTCCTTTTAATTATTGGAGTACCTAAAAAGTTTAATCAGATTTTTTTTATATGGTTGAAATTGTATCGAGTTTAAAATTATCTGCTGAAATAACTGTCTAGTTATAAAATGAAACTGCTTAATATTTAAATGGTGTTTTCATCCGCGAAGTTGCATTCCGACGTTAAGGCAGCAGCGGGTTTGCACATGGCAGCAGGAATGTGACCGGTTATTTTGTGTCATCAACGGTTTCATAAATGTTATTATAAATTAGATTAATTGAAAATCACAAAAACATATTATTATTTTTTTGTATAAAAATATATAATATATATGTAGGTACTTACATATAATATTTTTGTACTTATAAAGTTTTTGCGCGGAAATATTAATCATTAGAAGTAGAAATTTATTGTCAATTTTACCTACACTTTTTCAATTTCATCATTTCGAAAATTATGTTTTTTATGGTAATTAATTTTAATTTAGTTTTTAATGAATTGATGAAAATTGCAAAAATAAATTTGATTTAAAGGTTGCTTTTAGATCGAAATATAACTTTTAAGACGTTTTTACTGCGACTAAAACACAAGTACCTACTTAAATAAAATAATATCAAGCACAAATACCTGAACTAGTGTACTATAATAAAGCTTCCATTGAAGAGCTGGACGTTCTCACAACAGACTCAAAATAACGAACTAAATACATAGACACGAATCGCGACTGTGGTACAATTATGTTAATTTATTTTATGCACATACAGGCAGCTCTCATTTGTTATGCTTTTAATGTAGTATTTTAAGTTTAAACCTGTTTATTTTTTCATATTTTTTTGTTAAGTTTTATTTAAAGCTATAAATACTAATCACATGGGTTTTTGTCTAAACTTCTAAACTAATATAGAGAGGTGAAATTGTTTGTTTGTAAGAGGTAATCTCCGAAAGTACTGATCCGATGTCGAAAATTATTTCACTGATAGAAATCTACTCTATTGCTAAGTGTCATAGGATATGTTTCTTCCACGCGGAATAAGTCGCGGGAAGAAGCTACTTGAAAATAAAAATATACCTCATAATCATTCTCCTACAGTCCTGCCCGTATCCCAATATATTTGCTCGGCGCAAAATGTCATAACAATATGAAGTCGGTTAAAAATATACTAACGTTGCTTTTTTTTTGTCTATTTAAAAATAAACATGTAAACGCCTTAGTTACTTGCAAGACCGTAGATTCTTAAACAGAATTAAAACCTTTTTTTTATATTTCTACTTTGTCGTAATGTACTTACATAAATAATGTGTGTATGTTTTTTATTAGCCTTTACGGATAAGGAATCCGTCAATGATGTTAAGTTTTTATGTACTTAGATCTGTTAAAAGAATGCTAACGTAAATGGCATAATATTATTTTGTGATTAAAGAAGGCATAGGTATATCGTGAGCGAAGCACTTATATTAAAATAATATCTTAAAACACTTGAATATATCTAACAGTCTTCAAGAACATACAAAGTTAACAAGTATTAATATTGATATCCTTGAAGTATATTTCCTCGTTCAAAGATAATATCAACGTCGTTAGCTTTTTTCTTAGAATATAATAGAATAGAATACTCTTTATTATGTACACCATAAAAATTACAGATATAAATGTAGAAATTTTACAATGGGCGGTGTTATCTCTAAATATGATCTTTAAAAGAACCTTTGGACGGATTAAGGGGGAAGGAGAGACAGTACTGCAGGTAGTCTGTGGTGTACTATTAACATATACAATAAATACATAACACATATTAAACTTATCTATACAAATATATTCAATAATAATCATGAAACAAGTGCAAAGAACAAAAAAAATGTTTAAGGAGAGAGATAGTGTGTTTTTACCATAATTTCATATCTGATTGATATATTTGGGATTTCTTTTGATATGAGAGGTAAGTTGGGAATTTTATTGTTAATTAAAATGTTGGTCTTTTTATCAATAAGTACTGTTATAAATATTATAATACAGCTGAAGAGTTTGTTTTGTTTGAACGCGCTGATCTATGGATCACACCGCGTTCTGAAAAAATATTTTTGCATTCGATAGCCCAAATCTTGAGGAAGGGTATAAGCTATTATTATACTATGTATGATCACGCTACGACCCTTAGGACTAGGAGCCGAATAAAAAAAAAACAAGTCAGATAAAACGCTAAGCGAAAACGAAGTAATAATAGTAGGCGATGCGATGCGGTGGGTCGGGGGAACAAGAAAGTTCACGCAGACGAAGTTGCGGGAAGAAGACAACATATTACTCCGGATGTTCATTACCTTGGAAACTTTTTACAACACACTGTACTTAATTTTAATGACTATGAACAAAATGTATGCACAAGACCTAAAGTATTAACCTTATTCACATTATTAATGAGCAAAACATGACAGTCAGCACGAAAACGTCTTCAAGGAAGGTGAACAAAAAAAATAATACAAATAAGTACTAGAAAAAAGTGTGTACACGGTTGTTATTAATAGGGTATGGTATGGATGTTTAATTGAGATGATAAGCAGAACTTAATGAAACAGTAGAATAAAAAAGACTCGACCTGACTGAGAAAATAGTTCACAAACTTTTCTCTTGAAAAAGTCCGACTTCCAAAAAACACTACAAAGTGACAAATAACTTTAATTTCGGAAGTCGGTATCTTTGGATCTGTATTTCAGTTTTTTGACACCGACTTATTATATTTTTCACTTTGTAGTGTTTTTGGAAGTCAGTTATTTTTTTATTATAAAATGGTTTTTATTTTTCACTTTTTAGTGGGTCAGTTTTTAATTTATCTAAGTTTTTTTCTTATAAAAATCGATTTTTATAATCGATTTACATATAGCAAAATAATCGATTAATGAAAAATCGATTTATTTTTACCGATTTTTTTCCCGCAACGGTCGCAACACCCAGCTTTTTACGGCGAAGCCGCAAAGTACCGCGAACTACTACTAGTCTAACTAGTAACAGTACTAACTAAGCTAAAATAAAAGTTCGTCAATGAATGACACTAACGCTATCTCACCATCTGTGCGTTTAAACGTTGAAGTAATCCAACCTGACGATAGATGGCGTCAACGAACTCTATTACCGACTAGAAGAACTGTTTTACCGGCATGAAATTTATGACATGACACATGAAAACTGACAACCTCAACCAGGCTATCTCAATTAGCGTGTACCCTTCTGGCTTCTCCGGCTCCAGCGGAAAGATTGTTTTCGAAAGCTGGCGCTATACTAACAAAGACCAGGAGCCGAATACTGTCTAAACGTTTACCAAAACTTTAAGTACTTATTTTATGATTTTTAAAGGGTGGCAGGGACATCGACGCATAACCTGATAGCCGACGAAGAATTTCAACGCCCCCTGCATTGAAATTTTTTGTCGGTTATTAGGTTATGGTTCAGAATCATGTACTGAATTCATGGTTTCAGTTGGCACGTCGATGTCCCTGCCAACCTGTATACATTTGATTAAATGATTATTAGATTAATAAAGCTGAACTGTGATTGAAGATATTTCAGGCGTTTAATTTAATATCTTCATAAAATAAGGGAAAAATCGATTATTTTAACAAAATCGATTATTTTTATTACAAACATCGATTATTTTTAAATAGATTTTATTGCTAGTGCAAAACAATCGATTAATTAATAATCGATTTTTAGTGTATTATGTCACATCCCTACAATAGCCTAATGTTAACTGCTCTTCACCTTTTATAAAATATTGCTTTTCCCGATGCTGGGACGTTAATTGTTATGGAGTTCTCCAGGTAAGAACTAGGAGAACTGCCACTCACCATATGCATTGTGACGAGGATAATTTGCTTCGCAACCATACTAAAGTACGTAATCGAATCGTACCCCGTTAAATACTAATTATTTTGTTCCGGTGGCCATCTGTGGTCTCCATCATCAGTTCCACCAAATGGTGATTTTCGGGAGCAAATGCACGAGTTAGAGTAAAAAAAATACCCAAATCGCTATAGGTTTGCCTATAAAACTCGAGGGTAACCCTCGATTTACAAGGGATCCCTAATCAGATTCTGATTTGGTGGCAATGTGACCACCTCGGTAGCATACCCTTTCAAACAAAATAGAATTTTCAAAATCGGTCCATAAACGACGGCGATATCGGTGAACAAACATTTAAAAACAAACATACAGCCGAACATTTAACCACCTCCTTTTTGAAAGTCGCTTAAAAACTACACGCATTACAAACGAATTCATTTTCATATTTTTTTTTTGAGCACAAGAGTGCCCGCAGAATATTTTTTTTGGGTTTTAAGTACAAGGTGGAATGTGCAGTCACCCATCAGGTTATACCAAACTGTCCAATTTCTCCAAATGATTATAAACCTTAAAATATTGAACGTTAAGTTCAAAATAAGTACAAGGTGGAATGTGCAGTCACCCATCAGGTTATACCAAACTGTCCAATTTCTCCAAATGATTTTAAACCTTAAAATATTGAACGTTAAGTTCAAAATCGAATGAGAAAATTTGACAGTTTGTAGTAACTTGTGCTGGCGACTGTATCTCCGTTGAAAAGGAAGGATCTTCCGGCTAGACGGGCGATATAGCTACTGTCCGAAGAGCCACTGCCCACTGCACTTCTCTTGATAGAACAATTTATTTTCGTGGGTTGGTCCGTTTTGTGGAACTCAAAGAAATGAGGAAAGCCAAGGGGATTGTTTCTGTGGCAGTACACATGGCTAAGCTGGTCTCGCATTGCATTGGATTTCTGTACAATGAGAGGTCAGCATATACTGGAAATGTATAGCTTGATGAGTAGCCGTGGGTACAATGCAGATATTATTATCGCTATCCATCGTTTTTAATGTGTAACATCTTTCCTCTCGCTTTAAGGCTTTTACATACTGGCGCGAAAGGCGCGCGATGCGACACCGGTTGAACAATTTCTATGAAAAATTCAAGGAAATTGTTCTACCGGCGGCGGAGGCGCGGTGTCGCGTCGCGCGACAAATTGCACCAGTATGTAGAAGCCTTTATGTGGCGAGTGATTTCGTGAAAAGGGACGGAAGTGTGTAACAGGAAGCGACAGCTTGAGCATGGAATACGTAGGTACTTTTTAATGGCATGGAATTAGTAAGTACTTACTTCAAAAGAGCATCAAATTAGTAAGTACTATAAAGATTGTAAGTAGAGGGGGTCGAATTTCCACCAGTGGGCGACCACTAGTAATGAATAATTATTCGAATAAATATTTGAGTATTTAGCTTTTTTAATTTTGAGGTTAATTTCTGTTGCTGCTCAGAACTCAGTTGCTTATTATCAAGCTGAGATGTCAGATCTTAAACATCATACGCGACTACTGCACTTAAGGGTTGCTCGTTTTTATTTCATCCTGGGTGTCGATTTATGGGCCCAGTCCAGGCAGTCCAATTCAAGCATTTGTATAAAAATCATGAATCTGTGATTTACCTATCGACCTAGGAAGCATTGTATGTAGTTGTGAATAGGTTTTTATTACCTTAAGATCGTTTACATGTTTAGTGGTGGTTGTTTACGAGTCTATAATATTACATGAATGTATGTAATGTTATAAAACAATACAAGCCGATAGTTACACGTGTTTCTATCATTCGTCATGAATACCTAATATACCGTCTTATTACAAAACAAGGTTTATCTTGAGACCCAAGTTTAAACCATGGAGCCATTATTGAATTTCGAACTTTATTCCCTCTATAGTAAAGTTCCTAATACAAAACTGACAACTTAGTACCCAACTAAGTACTTATTCAGTTTTGTATAAAGAACGGTATTTCAATCACAATTACGTTCATAATACAAAAACTGGCTCCATGGTTTAAGCCACGTCAAAATATAAATCTTGTTTTATAATAAAACGGATAATAATAATGTGATTGATTGTAACATGTCCAATATACAAAACACAAAATAATAGGCCCGTTTTGACGTTTAACTGGAATCGATTTATCGTGAGTATCGAGTCGTATGGTTACTTCACTAGTTACGTCGCGGTGACGTAACTAGTCGATACTCGATACGACTCGGTACTCGATACTCACGATAAATCGATTCAAGTTAAACGTCAAAACGGGCTTACTATTTTGTGACACTTTTTTTATAATTAGAATATGAATAATTTATTTGTTCAAAAACATACAGACATTTAAATATTAAAGTGATACACTATATTACACTTTTATTCAATGATGTGATATTGAACATCTGTGCCCGAACTAGATATAAAATATCTGTATTTCAGACATCAGCGCTCTTCCCCTGTTGTAGGCGATACTAGAAATAAAACTTGACACAATAAACGTTGTTATTATTATTATTATTAAAACTTTGTTTGACCTCTATACCTACATAACTATAGTCTATAACACATTAAACATAGAGATAAAATAATATTAAAAAATAAAAGGAAATGACAAACTTAAGAGAACAATCTTAAATTAGTTGTATAGTGATGGCCTCCGGTGAGTAGAGTGTAAATGAGTGGATGTGTGTGACTATAGACAACAGGTCTTCGGTCTCATTGTAGTTTAGCTTGCGAATGTAGTCTACTACCATAAGTTTACACTTGTTCCTATTTAAGGGGTGTATATCGACATGCTTATTTAGTCTTTCATACAGAAAAGAGCCTAACTCAAACTTAAAGCATTTATTTCAAATAAACCAATTACAGGCACTTTTGAATTGTCAAGGGGGTCGGTCAGTCATCAAGATGAAGCTAGTTGCCCATTCCAAAGCTTAGTAGGTACCTATGGAGAAGAACGGGCAAGAAACTCCACGGACACTCTTTTAAATTAACATATGGTTACAAAATATTGGTTACATCATTCGTGTTGAAATTAAACATGTGAGAACGATGCAAAACGTCAAAGGCGTCCGTAACAAAAATATTAAAAAAAAACAATTCAAAACTTAAATTAAAATAAGCCAAGGCCGCTAAGAGATGACCAGTCCCTACTGATGGCGCCCGTTCACGAACATGACGCATGGATTAGCACCATTCAACTCAACCATTTTGAAGGGAGCTAAATGATCCAACACACCCGCCACCATCAGCGAGACATTACAGTGAGCATGACATACTCTCAGCCGCCAGGGCACATTCAAGTCAATGAAAGAAGTACTCAGTAAATGGTAGCTTTATAGTAAGTACATAGTGCTCACACATGTGCTATGCAATTATATAATACTAAGAGATTGAATTTATACAAAGCAAAGATAGTTTTTGAAATCTTCAGCAGCTCCAACAGTATTTTCAAATGTTAATCAATTAGTTGAGGTTGTGGAGCTGGACCAGCATTGAGCCAAGCATTTTTATCAGCGATGTAATCCCCCAAATTATAGTATGCCTGCTTGCATAGTGTGCGTTTTATACAAGATTTGAATTTCGTCTCATTCAGTTGAAGTATGTGGGGAGGAATTATATTATAACATTTTAAACAGTACCCCATGAAAGACGAGTCTACTTTTGCCAGTCTGAAACCTGGTTGAGCTAATAAATCCCTACTTCTAGTACTATAATTATGTCTTTCGCCTCTTTTACTAAAAAGATGTAAATTTTTTCTTACGTACATGATGTTTTCATAGATATATTGACAAGGCACCGTCATGATGTTAATATCCTTAAACAGTTCCCTAAGAGAATCGCGCCTGCGGAGATTATATATGGCTCTGATGGCTCTTTTCTGCAGAATAAAAATAGACTCGATGTCTGCAGCCCGTCCCCATAGTAAAATACCGTATGACATAATACTATGAAAGTAACTAAAATAGACCAGCCTCGCGGTATCTACATCAGTAAATTGACGGATTTTTCTCACAGCATAAGCCGCCGAACTTAGCCGTCCTGCAAGGGATATTATATGAGGACCCCATTGAAGCCTTGAGTCGAGCGTGATTCCCAGAAAAACAGTTTTATCGACGAATTCTAGTTTCTCTTGATTCAATATTATCTCACAATTACTACTTTTGACATTTGGTAACGAAAATCTTATGCACTTAGTTTTTTTCCCATTTAATACTAAATTATTAGCAGTGAACCAATTTTGGACCTGCAATAGGGCATTATTTACGTCGTCAAGATTTAATGCACGTCTGTTAATTTTAAAAATTAAGGAAGTATCGTCAGCAAATAACACCATTTGTGGTTGAGTTTTTAACAAATAGGGTAGATCATTAATATATACTAAAAAGAGGAAAGGACCCAATATCGAGCCTTGAGGTACGTACACCCATTTTTACTTTTAAGCCGAGTGAATTGACTCCATTTATTTGAACTTGCTGCTGTCTATCATTTAAATAAGATTTTACTAAACTGAGCGCAAGTTTTCCAAGGCCGTAATGCTCAAGTTTCAAGAGTAATGTTTCGTGGTCGACGCAATCAAATGCCTTGGAGAGGTCACAAAATATTCCTATGGCGTCTTGGGCTTCTTCCCATGCCGCAAATATGTGTTTTAATAAGGTGACACCGGCGTCAGTCGTACAACGTCCCTTGGTGAAACCATATTGTTGATCGTGTAAGATTTTATTGGTGTTAAAATGATTGAGCATTTGATTAAGCATTACCTTTTCAAACACCTTGCTGAAGACCGGCAACACGGATACGGGTCTATAATTATTGGTGTCCTCACTATCCCCGGATTTGAAAAGTGGTATTACCTTACTATATTTCATTAGATCCGGGAAGACTCCTTGATCAACACACAAATTAAATAGTAAGGCCAAGTACGGCGCTATAGTCTCAATAATGGAGGTACAAACTTTAATAGACATTCCCCATAGATCTTCTGTTAATTTGATTTTGATTTGCTTGAAAGCTTTTATTACTGTTACGGGGTTTATATGCTTGAATTTAAATTCAATCGCGCAGGATGAAACGTTTGCTCTTAATAAATCAATAGAACGCGAGGGCGAGGAATTTATGGTTTCAGTAGTTTTAAGTGGGATATTGGTAAAGAAATTTACAAATTCTTGCGCAACTTCTTTGTTTGTGCATACGAGACCACGTGAGGTTTCTAGAGTGAAATCATTATTATATTTTTTATTCCTGTTAGTTTCGTCATTGATAATTCTCCAAACCGTCTTTATTTTATTATCGGCTGATTTAATCTTGTTGCTAATGTACAAGGCTTTAGCTACCTTGCAGGTATTTTTAAAAATTTTAGAGTAAGTAGCAACGTATTTATTAAAAGTTTCAGAGTTAATATAAGGCTTAAGGCCATAAAGCTCAAACAATTTTTCCCTACTTTTCCTAATACCCTTAGTTGCCCAGTTACTGAACAAAAAATTACTGGGCAAATAGCTTTTGTTTTCTTTTTAAAAGTATCATTGAACTCGGTGCACACTACCGAAAAGAATTCCTCATAAAATTCATTTACATTGTTTTTGATATGGCCCGGTATAAATAACTTACTAATTAAGTTATTATTAAATCTATTTAGATTGCTGGGTGTTACTTGTCTAGATTGAATCTGAATTTTTTGTAATGGTGTTATGGACTTGAAAGCAACGAATTGACCGCTGTGATCAGAAGGGAGATAATTTACAATGGCTTTATCTAAGTATTCGCAGCAACAAAAAACATTATCAATACATGTAGCAGAACTTGTAGTTAGGCGTGTTGGTTCTGTAAACACATTTGACAAATTGAATGATTTAAAGAGACTTAATAATCGAGTGCTATTTGAACTATTCTCTAAGATATTAATATTGAAGTCACCACAGATAATAAGCGATTTTTTACCTGTTGCAAGTTTTGCTAAAACATCTTCCATTACCGACTCAAATACCGAGTAGTTTTGATAATTTGGGGGTCTGTAAACGCACACTATGACATGCTTATCCAGCTCAACACAGGAGAGTTCAATGTTATGTTCCACCGACAGATCAACTATATCTTGACGAGTCTTAGATTTAATAGAAGTTTTAACTAAGATTAATGAACCCCCACGCAGCATAGATTTACGGTTAAAACCACTGCCCACACTATAATTACCATAATTAATTAGCATTTCATAATCTTTCAACCAATGTTCTGTTAAACAAATAATTTCAAACATGGTTTTTTCTAAAAATAGTTCAATTTCTAATTGTTTGGAAGAAAAACCTTGAATATTTTGATGAAATAATTTCAAGGAATTCTGCTTAGAACCTTTTTTACACTTAACTATTTGAGAGCAAGAAGACACCTTGTTGTTGATAGGTATAACTATATTGTTACCGGCATCTTCTGTTGTCTTACTATCTAGTTTAAATTAACATCCAGAGTGAGCCCCATGCCATCACCAGGCAATGAAATCCTACTACTTGTGGACCCCACATTAGGACAAGAATTCGCCATAGTGAAACATGGGTCCTCCTTCGTACAATTATTGTAAATGGTTATAGCATTAGTGCTACAGTTATTTAAGGTGACCACCTGTGCATTAGAATTACTACTAATAATTGCGGTGTTAATTATAGTACAAGACGTCGACATACTACTTATGTCTGAGTTTATATAAGATAATAGCCTCGCTATTTTATGTCTAAACCTAATTGGCAAATACACTGTATTCCTTGTCGATTTCAACTTATCAACAAAAATGTTGGTGTCAAAAAACATAAGTTTATCACTGTAGTGACTTACTAAGAACTGATCTTAAGAATTTCAGTAACACTGTCAGTGATATCTTCTTTTCTGACGTGGGTACTATTTTTTGACGTGGGTACTATTTAGCTAGGAAACAATAGTACTTGCGAACGTATGGGTAATTGGTGATTAGTCATTGGTTTTTTTTGTGTTATTGTTTGATAAGTACGCTTTATATGTTGTTATTTTTGGTTTTCGGTATTGGTTTTAGAAATGTTCTCGTTTTCAATTTGTCATTGGTTAAAATTTAATAAATAAGTTGTTTATTAACACCAAAATATTAACATTACAACAAAAATAACAAATTGAGTAAAAAGTAATGTAGGCTATAATGTAAATAATACAAAGCATCTGCAGCCGAACTAGGTGGATTACCTGTATCTCGGCCTAAAGCGCCATAGCTCGCTGATACATTTAAAAATAAAATAAAATAAAGATAAAAACCCCCCGATAGATTATATCATATCGCTCTGTATTTTACTGTATTACATAAAATATATAAATAATATCTTTTTATTTCAGACATATTTGGGCCTTAATATTGTTAATAAAACGATATTACATTTAAAAATTAAATCAAATTAAATTAAACTAAATCAAAAATCAAAGCCAACATTTACAATTTTGTTAAATATTACAGAATAGTTATTAAAATATTTTTTTTAATAATGTGGATGGGTTTAAAACAAACATTGCCTTTGCCCCCACTCCTATACAAAAAGTTAATCAATGCAGTAGGTTTATAGTAAAAAAACAGTGAAAACGTGCTTCGAATTCAGTACGCAGATTCATTTTGGTTTTTGTGCATAAGGACCAATTCTGGATATACAAAATTGGGTTTTACAAAAGCCACAAAATGTTTTGATAGTCGTAATATTTTTCGATGTTTTCCGTGTGTTTACCTTCAGAAGCATGATTTAGCACAATCGTTAAAAATATTGGGTTTTTAAAGGAAGGACATTGTGTAGTTATGGTATGTACAAATTAAAGCTGCTAATAAAATGATGATTGGTAAGTAATAAGTATTAACATTTGCACGGGTCGATCGATTAGGTTAAGCTACGCTTGCCGCGGTTGGTCCGTGGATGGGTGACCATCTTTACATACCAAGACCCCTCCGTGCCCGCTAGCGTACGCTGCGTACCGCTGGGACCGTTGGCTTAAAGTGCTTTCCTCGGAAAGCACTTTAAGCCAACGGTCCCAGCGGTTATTTGACAGTTGTCACGGGTCGTCAGAAGCCCGAAAGTCTGGCAACCAGTCTTACCAAGAGGTATCGTGTTACCCAGTTACTGGGTTGTGGAGGTCAGATAGACAGTTCCATGTAAAATACTGGTATTTAGCTGCATCCGGTTAGGTTGGAAGCCGACCCTAACATTGTTGGGAAAAGGCGGGCAGATGATGAATAGATATCTATTTCACCATTCATCATCATTTCAGCCGAAAGACGTCCACTGCTGGACTAAGGCCTCCCCCAGAAGGGGGTTGCCATAATCAACACGCTTGGCAGGCGGGTTGGCGATCGCAGTATGGTGTTAAAATGCATGGAGAACGCTGCTGCCCATTCTCTAGTAAGTGCTTTAGTCGCCTTTTACGACACCCACGAGGCCACGCCACGGAAAGAAATAGGGAAATATCTATTTAGGGTCTTTAATTAAAATTCGTAATGATGCTGCAAGAAGTTAAATGCCAAAACTATTATCCTTCGTACTTTGATTATTTTCTTTCGTACTTTAATCCATTGAATAAGTTTATTAAGAACTAGCTTTTGCCTGCGTTTTCGTTCGCGAGTAAGTCGTAAGACACCACAATATACTAAAATAACAGCCACATTTTTATAAAATTCCTTGCAGGTATACTATGTTTGTAGTTTTGGTCTCAGCAGTTAAAATATAAAGAGAGTCAGGGCTGGTGACGCGGGAGCAAGAGACGTACAGTTGTCCGTGTGAGAAGCAGCTCGTCCTGAGGTCGACTCCGCAGTCTTCAGTAGAAATTTCCCATTGCTTGCGAAGTTTTTCGTTTTTAGTGGATTAATGAATGCTTGCGTTCCTGCATTACTACCTAATGAGTAATGACACAACACTGATACATATACGCATTCTTACAGATTATTCCTGACGAACGGCTATCACTAAAATAATATAACAGTAGATAAACAAACGACGGGATTCCTCATTAACAGTCACCTAACAATAGATATTTATTTTTATTGTAATGACCATAGATTACAGAAAAGGCTTTAACTTAAATGTTTTTCCGTATACGTTCTACGAACTATCACATAGGATAGTTGGACCACGCAGAACCCTTCGTTGTGCGTGGTCCGACACTTTTTACGTTACTTGGCCGGCTTTTTTATAGTTTTCTAAGATAGCTGAATAAATTGGTGTATAAGACGAAGTTCGATTGTGCTTTAATATAAATTTAACATCGACTATAACATTAACATTCTAATGATTCCCACAGAAGAAACTGCACAGCAAGTATAGTCTGGAAGAGCTAAGTTTTTGATAATAAGAAATGGGAAAATAAGTATGGGAAACACTGAAAATTCAGAAATACCCGATAATCTTATCAATAAGATAGTACATTTAATCAAGATACCCACAAAAACTTGACAACACCTACTGATAATAAACTGTCACTGAACTACTGACATGTAACATTATTTTTCGTAGCATATTTGTGGCATAGCGTTTTATGCAATTATTTATAAACATGTCACTAGTTTCCGACCCTTAATTACGGCTCCTTCATGACAACGATAATTGCGCGGTTGCATACTTCTAATAACTCAGAATACGAGGATAAATAGCAATTAAATTAAATTGCATTGTTATGTGCAATTATTTTGAAACATACCTCCGATCAAAATATTCCTCTCTTGCCCTATCAAGTTCTGTTTTTCCGGACTCATGTGAGAACTGCCGCCGCAACATTTTTAACACAAAACACTTCACTATTTCATATATTTTACATAGTCAATATTAACAAACACATGTCCATGTCATATGGCAATACCGGAAGATTCTAATTTTAAAACAAATATTCTACTATGTTAAGACATAGTTGCAGTAACTTGGAATGTTGAATTCCGATTGGTCCGCGGTGGTGGGGCGCGAAGAGGCGCATGCGCGGCTGGCGACTGACGCTGCGCAGGAGTCCACGCGAGGCCCTGCTCGTCCCAAGTGACAGTTCTGACCTTGACGTGTTCGCGCGAGTGTCGATTATCGTGAGCGTCGGTCCACGAACCGTTTCTCATATAAACCTGATCTTATCACTCGGAAGCGACCGTCGTCAGTCCGAGTTCATTCGCATTACAAACGTTAAAAATACTCATTGGCTACAAATGCTAGATAGCTACTGTGCTGCCATTGTTTCAGATATCTAATCAATTATCAAATGCATGACGGCGCAGATTTTGATGTTATTAATTGTTATCTGCTTCAATGACAGCTTGTTAGGGTTCCGTAGCCAAAGGGTAAAACGGGAACCCTATTACTAACGCTCCGCCGTCTGTCTGTTTGTCCGTCTGTTACCAAGTTGTATCTCATGAACCGTGATAGTTAGACAGTTGAAATTTTCACAGATGATGTATTTCTGTTACCGCTATAACAACAATACTAAAAAACAGAATAAAATAAATATTTAAGGGGGCTTCCATACAACAAACGCGATTTTTTTTGCTAGATATTGATAACGGCAACAGATAGACGCTTGAAATATTCACAGAATCTTTAGTTATATATTCACTTTACAAATAAATAATTAAATTAAAATAAAACAAATATTTAAGGGGGGCTCCCATAGAACAAACATGATTTTTTTGCCGTTTTTATATGTAGATAATGGTATGGTACGGAACCCTACGTGCGCGAGTCCGACTCGCACTTGGCCAGTTTTTTTAATATTGATCAAGATGTTGAAGTTTGCAATAGATTATCTGACCAGTCTAACATTTTAGAAGTGAGATGAACTGCAAGTTTTGTGAGCTAACAATATCGACTAAAAGTCTACAACCTCCAGGGTTAGGTATATGCGCTATTTACTTACATTATGTACCTATTAGATAAGAGTATTGAGTTAGATCTAAAGGTGAATGTCGGTAATGTAGACGGACTGGATGGTCTTCTCATTTCTGTATAGGAAATATAAGAATAGAGTAATGTTGGCCGTGCAGCGGCGAGGTGTCAATTTTTGTATAATAGAAACCGAATTTAAGTTACTTTCTTATCAGTAAAGTAAAAATTAATTAATTTACTTAAAAGTAAGTCTTTCCTTTACTGAATTTAACACCATCTATCGTCAAGTAGCAGAACCAAAAAGACGCATCACTACACAGACAAAACTTTCTTGTTTGTTATTTCAATTAAGGCGTTTTTGATGTTTGAATGTTATGGTGAATTATATAGCCCTATTGACTGTGCCATTTTTCAATAGCGGTAGAATTGTTGATGCGAACTTCCGAAGGGAAGCCGGTAGTGGTCGTCACTAGCCGTGTGTTGCCGGACTAAAGAATAGCCCCTCCTATTTCTTCCCATAGGTGTTGTAAAAGGCGACTAAGGGACTTACTAGAGAATGGGCAGCAGCGTTCTCTATGCATTTTACACCATACTGCGATCGTCAACCCGCCAGCCAAGCGTGGCGATTATGGCAACCCCCCCCCCCCTTTGGGGGAGGCCTATGTCCAGCAGTGGACGTCTTTCGGTTAAAATGATGATGTTTCAATGTGATGAAGACTAAAGAAACGAAGGACAAACTGTGTGAAAGATAAAAAATAAAATAAAATTGATTTATTGACACACACAAGTTAGGAAACATTTGTCAACAGCAGGCTTAGCACGAGAACCCTCTTTACGCGTTTTGTCGACGGAAGAATAGACAAAAATGACGTTTCAGTGTAGACCACAGAAAGTTTTCTACTGTCTGTAGCACGGCGATTACAAAATCAAATCCCCCCCTTGCCCAGTTGCGTTTTGTAATTGAAGAAATATTCGTTAAAAACACTTTGCTTCATAGATTTGTTTGAGAACGAAACGCAAAAGTACGGTAAAATTAGGTAGTAATACACACCACTAGCGAATACCCCGTTGCTATGGACAAGTCACTGTCTACGAAGAAACCCGAGTCTAGGTGTGTCCTCGTGCTCGCGAAGAAGAGATTACGAGAAGTGTAGACAAGCGATGTCTATTCTACAGTAGAGTAGAGATCGAAAACGCCATGCTAAGCCTGCAGGAACAATGTTAATTGAAGGAGTGCAAAAGTAAAAATAGCCGTGGGCCCCAAACTAGGCACAGCCTGTATCTTGGTGGCCCAAAAGATGATTTGGCTAGAAAGAGGGTGAGGACTTGCTGATAGAGATGCATTGCTTGAAGAAGTAATGCTGCTTCGCTATGCCCAAATAAATTTAATTAAAATTTAATTATTAAAAATAAATAATCTAAAATCGCTTCAAATTTGTTTACATTTTATTTAAATTGGTTCTTACGAGTATTAGTATATTGTTCGTTGTAGACCGAATTAATCAGCATTGTTAATCTGTGTCGAGCCGACATTGACCGATATACCTGCACGGTTGACCATTGGCTGACCGAGTTCGTGAGTTGACCCGTGCCGTGCCGCAGTTAAAAAAAAAAAACGTTTTCAGCTAAGAATTACGTTTCAATGGAAGAAATTATTGAGGTTGTTTGCTGTATTTGTTTGTGATAAAAAAATAATATTCTGATTTGTATTTGCTTTATAAATTCAGAAACCATAAGGTAAGGAATTAAAAACCGATATGGGTAAAACATGACATCACCCTTAGGGCCACAATAACAGCAAAAAATATAATTCAAAACATGTTTTCAGTAGGATATCATGTAAACATTACCAAAAAAAAATAAACACAAATAATGTAGGTACTTAAAAAACAAATTACCATAAGGAACAAACATCAAAAAGCAAATTGTGGACAGAAACAAAGAGAAGAAAAAAATCTGCATTACTTATTTGCATTGTATATGTCACCGTAATTGTAAGCACCGTTAGTTTATAATCTATCTAGCTAGAATAAAAACTATCGAAATACTATGAACTTTTACAATAAAACACATTCATTTTCGGTAGTTTATAATCTATCAATGTCAAATCGTCACATTGTGAACGAACCACCTACACTTATCGACAGGGTTCATAATCTGTCCGATTTTATCACCCGTAAAATTGTCAACTGTCCCTGATTGGTAGGGCTTGGCGGTTCTCCCACTCAGGAGTAGGCAGTGACCTGCTGCTGCCGGCCTTGGTCGAGTGGATGGTAGGCAGCGAGGAGTCCTGGGACACGGTGGTATCCTTCTGGGAAACAGTCGTGTCGCAGAAGGAGCCTGCGGAAAGGGAGCGGAAGATGTCTTTCGCTCACCCAGCCCGCAGCAGGCGCACCGGGCGTCGGCAGAGGGCTGTCAACGCCCTCTTACGGCCCCCCTAAATGGGTCCAGGGACGGCGGTCGTCCACCGCCCCCTATCATACTGGACCCAAGGTGGCAATGGCGGCGCGGCGCGTAGTGTTCCACGCGCGCCACATTCATACATCGCGGAGGGGGTCAAACAGCTCATCCCCCACAGACTTAAGGTGGCCCGCAGAGGCCGGACGGCACTAGCCGGGGATCGCGGAAGTCGCACTAGATTCCATGATCCCCGTCGCAAGTGTGGGAAGGGAACACTGGGGTGGGGTGGCGGTTCCTCCAAGTTGGTCTCAGCTACTTGGCTATTTTGTATTACCGCAAGGTGGGTTCATGGCATGATAGTTTAATACCAACTCACAATTTGTCCGTTTGCCATGGACAGATTATAAACTATCGAAAAATAATGCGTTAATTTATAAATGGTTTGTTGCATTTCACAATTTTTCGATATAGTTTTTGACATAGAAATACAACAACACTCCTTTCTTATATCTATGGTTTTTAATCTCGCTAGATAGATTTAAAACTAACGATATTCATAATCATACGGTGACATAAGTAAGGGTGACATATACAATTATTCCATGTGCTCCGTGCATGGTATTTACAAACGGAGTGACGTCATAGGCGATCCTTTCCATACCAGAAACACAACCAAAAAACAAAAACGAAAAAAAAAAACAGAAGAACATGGAATTCTGACGTCAATGTAGTCCTTCGAACTAAGCTCTCATAAACATGGAGGACTATGTATGTGGGTTATGGAAATAATTTTCCTAGCCAATAACACTACGGCCAAGGCTGTTACGAGCCGGTAGACTCGCGTTAGGTGTCAACATGGCAACATTGACCGACATAGAACATCGCGCGACGGACGTTACGCTTACGACTAGTTTCATCATCGAAATGCCTCACCTTAATGATTTAGCGAGAGAGGGGTGCCCCAAAGTTACGTGATTATGTCATAAGAGAAAACAGGGCAGGTGACAGTATTTACGAAATTTTAACAAGTAGTAAGGTCTTTCAAAAAAAATTAACATAACCAGAGAAATGTTCAGAAAATGTTTTTGGACTTAAATTATTTAATGGCATCTGTAGTAGCAAATGTTAGGATGGAGATGAACGATGTGGAGTCAAAAGGAATATAATTTTGAAAGATCCAAAGTATACTTTTAAATCAGTAAGATCCTTTCCTATAACAAATAAAATCTCTAATAAGCGTAAGAATTTTAAGAATTCACCAAGCATGGCGGAGGGAAATTACGAGCTGATAAGCGCGCGTGCATCCAAAATTCCAAACACAACTACGATAATTGTAAATCCTTGACCAACTTTAAACATTAGGATTTAGTACATGGTCTTTAACTTTCTTAAACCTAAACCAGAGACAAAGAACAATGATGATAAAATTGGAATTACCTAAGGAATAGGACATCAACAGTGTGATAGATGACTAAACATTTTTTCGCTAGCCTCAGAGTGTTTTACCGAATCTTTGTATGTTCACGCGAATTTCGTGTGTGCACGCAACTGACGACAATGGCTAGGTATCTGGTGTGCAGCTAAGAAAACAAAACAAAGCATGATTGTGTGAGTAGGTATTCTAGCCCGTACGTAAGTTTATTGACAAAATATTATGTGGTCTTGTTCAGATCGCTGATCACTCCAGAGAACATAATATACTGGATCAGTCTAGAATAGGTCGTGGAGCTCGACGCACGTGCCCTTATCTTCCGACTTGATGACTTGGACTGTCTTGGACGCAAGAACACGAGGTCATCATATGGGTGCTATGAAGATAACGGCTCCAATCTCTTTTCTTTGTTTAGATTTACAGTATTGTAAGTGTACACTGACGATTCTAATAGAAAATTTAATGGTAGTTTAAGCTATATCATTTCTAGAGCAGAATAAATCGAAGTATGACTGTCATGACCAAGTTGAAAATGGGATAGTGATAAAATAAAAACTGTAGGATCTTATCAGTATAATTTAGAGGTGCTTAGTTGTATTGTACCAACACTATTTGCAGTGATAATAATAGTGCATTGTGCGATAAGGTTTAATAGAATTCTCATTATCAAGTTTTACAATTTCGCGAACTATGTATTTCCAGCTGCCTAAATATCCTCAGCAATATCAAATTCTACTGCACTAAGAAAGCACACCGATTTTCTCAATTCTAAATTAACTTCGATGGGGACACGAATCAAAATGTATGTATCAGCATGATAGTTGACACTTCTTATACAAGTATGAAAATACCTGAATTTGGTCTTTTGATACGGTGTTGGGCGCAGTACCGACTTTCACTTTCCATTTGCGGTGACATGACAACGTCATCGGATCGGCACGTCTTATAAAACAATGATCGATTCAGTAGGAAGTAATTACAACGAGGCATTATGAATATGTATGAACGAGACTACAAGTGCGTTGGTCTTTTCCCAGGGAGTTATAAGAATGGGCGAAAACCACAGATGCAGATGGCTACCACGTTACAGAAAAGATTAATATCGAAAACGGTTCGTTTTTATTATATCTTTATACCTATTTACAATTGTGTTGTCTTCAAAACATAACAAATAAATAAACTGACCAAAAACAAAACAACATAAGGTCCGTGCCAGTCTCATTATCAATTTTATTATATTTTTTGTTTCAACAATACCATTACGCATAAATAATGTGATACGATAACAACATGCTTTATCATTTTGTTTATAAAACAAAAATGCTTGTTCAAGAACATAAAACCGTGAAAACAGTACATAAGTACTTACATTATTTTCGATAAGTAGCATATTATGTTATGCAACGCTCTGTGGCGTTTAATTGACCTAAGCAAAAGAGTGTTTTACACGCCTGATTTGAAAACTACTATATTATAATGATGGGAAGGAAGAGTTCCCAATAGCTAAAGGCGTAAGACAGGGAGACCCGTTATCTCCAAAACTTTTCTCTGCAATCTTGGAAAGTGTAGTCAGAGAGCTTGAATGGGAAAAAGTTGGTATAAATTTCAACGGTAGGCAACTTAACCATTTAAGGTTCGCAGATGACTTAGTCGGTAAGGACTAAGTCAGCTGCGAACCTTAAATGGTGAAATGCAAATACGCTCCAACACATGCTGCAAGCAACAGTTGACACAGGCAAGCAGAATAATTGGTCTCACTCTCACCATGAATAAGTCAAAAACAAACGACAAACAAGGAAGAAATAGCAATAACAGCAGATGATGAAAATATTGAATACGTAAAAATTACACATAGGACAATCAATATCATTCAGGAACCAAACAGACACGGAAATCGAAAGGAGAATTGCTTGTACATGGAAAAGATATTGGGCACTGAAGGAGATATTCAAAGAAAATAATTTTCCATGACGGCTAAAAAAAAGTGTTCCACGCGTGCGTCTTGCCATGCCAGACTTATGAAATCCAAACTTGGGCACTGACTCAAAAACATTTTCAAAAACTGAGAACATGTCAGAGGGGAATGGAAAGAAGATGGGTATGATAGGCGCGACGATAAAAGATCACAGAAGAGCAGAAGAAATAAGATGCTTGACCACGGTGCAAGATATAATAAATAAAGAATTGAAATGGAGATGGACAGGTCAACATGATGGAGTATGAACGGAAGAACATGATGAGGATGACAGTAAGACAAAATGGATAAAAATTATAACAGAATGGCAACCACGCGATGGCAAAAGGAAACGAGGCAGACAGGCAAAAAGATGGACAGATGACATTACAAATGTTGGAGAGGGTATCTGGCCAAGGAAAGCTAAAGATAGAAAAGAATGGAAACAGCTGGAAGAGGCCTATGTGTCACAAGACACGCTGATCACTAAACCGGGAAACCAGATGTGTGTTTGTTTATAAGTTAGTTATTATATACATCGTATGCTTAGTTTCAGCAATAAAGGCTTAATAATACTTAATCATAATATTATAATGATGGATTATCTAGTCCAAACGGACGATAGACCGCACCAGGAGCCTAAACAGAAAATTCTGGCGAAGAAGAGCCTAAGCGGAGGACAAAAGTGCTTCCAATAGAAATCCACCAGTACTGGAATGAAAGAAAAGAGAATGGAAAGTTCCTGAAAATGACCAAAGCGAAAACCCTTAAGAGTTACAGCTAAACATAAAAACATAAGCATGTTTGATATCAAAAGGCTAATAAAATAAATAAAATATAAAACCAAGACCAGTTACTCCGCCATGGCAACCGACATGTAAACAACCGAATTGGACGAAAGCGATAAAACGTCTTAACTACTAAGTTTAACCTACGTAATTTTGGTGGTAATTTTCTTTGTCCAATTACCTAATATTGATTTTGTCAGACCAGCTGAATAACGCTATGTCGAAAACGATGAGATTCAATTCGTTCACCAATGATATTGATAAAGAATGCAAAATTAATTGCATTTTTGCCAAAATGTTGAATAAATTGTAGCTAGCCTTCAATGATCTTAACATTTTTACTTACAATGCAGAACAGGTATGAGGTATGAGCAATGTAAATTAAAAATACAACATAGGAATGGCATACATTCGCATGGATTTGTATGATTGCAATTTAATAAGCAAAATAAGGTTAGGATTAGGAGGAACTCCTAACTTAGGAGTTCCTGACCGATCGAGAATCAATCATGAGATGAAATGCGCAAAACGCAACCGTACCTAAATATAAATGAACACGCAGACAATGGGCTAAACTTTTTTCGTGTCAATGGCACAACGATCACTTAAAGACAAAACTAGAGTTTTATTGAACTCTGTGCACGATTGTAGCCACCGGTGATCTTTCAAGTCAGTAGCCCATTTTGCCCGAACAAAGTGAGATTCTATGATCAAAAATCAAATACGGGTTTAAGTCAGAGTCTAAGTCGAAGTAATATAGGAGAAAAGAAGAAGTGATTTAAGATTCGCTTTCGACAGACACAATCATGGTGCTTGAAAGCTAAGTTATACAACGTCATTTAATTAAATTCATAATAAGATGTCAATCATTGAATGACGCATGGTGTATCGGGAAAAGCATGTTCACGATTACAGCATACGTGCCACGACTCTGACAGGTGTCCTTTTGTGACAACAATAAAATGATCTACTTGCGTTCATACATGACAGTAAATTGATACCTTCCATAAAAGGGGCGGACGTGAATAAATTGCAGCGTACAATACCTTCTGGACATGAGGAAGGTTACCATACTGTGTATTTGGAAATATGAGGTATCGCTAAATGGTTTCCGTGTTAGGGATTAAAAAGATGAATAAGAATCAGAGTTGCTATTTTATTAGGGCATAAGTTGATTGGTCCTTTGAGACGGGTTAAGATTTGGAGAACCTGAATACTATGATTTTTTGAGAATACGTGTACTTTATGGAGTTATGTTTCCAGATGATGTAATAGAATACATAGCTATTATTATTAGCTTCCTTCCTGGTTTTTTCCTACCAATTCATCAATCATTTTGAGATCAGTTAACAAAGTTAATAACATTGTAAAAACATAGATGTTTGAAAGCAGGATATCTAGCGGTAATTACTAAGATAACAATGCAAGTGAATGGATGAGAAAGGCTAGTCTTAGAAAAAATATGCAAGTTAATTGTATTTTTTGTGAAAGTAAAAACTTGTAGACTGAAACAAAGAGTTTGCTAATATACACAAATGGCTATTTAGGTGGTCATGGTCTGTAGAACGTGAACTAGATAGGTGTAATAGATTATAGAATGGTTATTGGTTAAAATCTCAATTTTGTTTTGGAAACACATGTTTTAGATCGTTAACTTTCTACTTTGATTTTGCTGAACAAAATAAAGACCCAAAAATACAACAATGTGTATGATGTGTTTTGCAGTGCTTATCTGTTTTAAAGAGCTCCATTTAATATCTCTGATTTGTATATCAGACAAGACCAATTTGATAAATTACCGTTCTTAAAAAAAACAGAATTGCAGATTCATATCATTTACAAAATTCGATATCAACCGTGTTAAAGAAACTACTGGAGGATTAAAGAGAGTCAATCAGATTACCTATCATCGGCATCGAAATTGGATCGGTACGACAAGAAAATTGAATAATCAATATCGATTGGACGGCCTTAAGTGCATCGATTAGGTGCGAAACGACGGAATTAGAACATTGATGGGATAACAGACTTGGCGGCGAGACGAGTGACACTTAGGAATTCTATAGTCATCAGCTTATCGAATAGAATAAATGATTTCTATTTTAATAGAAATAATTTATTCGGTTTTAAATTATAGTGTAGGCATACGGATAAGATGTAATTTTTATAAATAGTCCTGATACATTTTACCTTATTACGGCATGCAAATTTGCATTGCGTTGTATAAAAAACACGCAAAGCCTGTTATAAAATTCAATTATAGTTCATGATTATCACTTGGTCTTCTAAATAGACTATGATGGGTGTCCATACTGATATTAGCACCAGTATAAAGTATATCAAGATTTTGTGACAAGTTAATATTTTGACATCATTAATGCTGCAGGGGAGTATCATAGGCCCCTGAACGGGACCAAATATAGTGTCTTGAGGAACTCCTACTTTATTACGAGTTTTAAACAATATTGACGATATTGCATAATGCTACTGACTGGTTGTCTACTATGGTTTTACGTTAAATTTTATGCTTCTTAATCTGTCTTGTAGAACAATAAGACACTCTTCTTCTTTGCCGTAGTAATCGGCGCACTAGTCAAACGTTGTATAAAATCACCACGATATGTCTTTTCAAAACTTAGCACGATACGAGTTACATAGCATTCCTTCCCTCCCAAGTGACTAGTACTTCAGTCAAGATTTTAAAAGTAGGGAAACTACATAGAACTAGGGGAAGTTGAAAGCCCAATAGCGCAGTGCAGATTATTCTCACAAAACATACAGCGTGTTTGATATAATATAACATAGTGCATCTACCAAATTCTAAAAAAAATACTACTTGTAGGAAACAATTTATTGAAAATACTACATGGCTCTATAACTGTCCGGAAATTATTCAACTAATTTCACAATAAATTGTACAACCCGTGCTGTGTAATTAAAGGTACTTATTTAGATACTTATCACCCACGGGATTACGTCAGGAGAAGCAAATATGCTTGTTTTATAGGTACTATAAATGATGCGTGTCATTATTTAGTGCCGTATGATATGTCGCCAATACGCTGCTGCCTGCTGTGATGTTTGGCTAAATATCTAACCGTTTCTTTTTTTCTTTTTCTTCGGATTCAAACATCTTTCAGTTTTCAACTAATAGGAGAGGCTATTATTTTGTATGATTATTTATGGTTCTCTATATGTGGCTAGTTGGTTGGTTGTGATTAGTTTGTAAGCTTGACTTAGGTACATATTTTAAAGACACACATAAATTAAAACCGGCCAAGTGCATGTCGGACCACGCACAATGAAGGGTTCCGTAGTTGGGATGAATTTATCCCAAAAACAAACTTAACATTGTAGTTGAAAAACATGCTCTCCCATACATCGATATACGTTACGGTCAATTCTCCAACTGCAAATTTAAGTTGGTCGACTATTACTCGTTAACTTGTGAAGCCTACTTAGCTGTGATAGTTTTCCTTTTAATTTCGTTATATATACTATTGCCATGAATTTTTTCACATAACCAAAACCAACCATTTAGCTGGCAGGGGGGGGGGGGGACACTTGACTCTAACTAAAAATAGCACTTTAAAGCTTAATATTACGCAAACATATCCCTTAATTGAAAAATTGTTTGCGACAAACCCACAATATTTTTGAACGGCCTATCCAACGATACCCCACACTATGGAATAGACGAGAAAAAAAAATATCATCCCCATTTCACGTGTAAGGGAGGTACCCTAAAAAAAAATGTTTTTCATAGTTTTATTTTACGACTTTTTGGCATGATTAATATGTATACCCATGCCAAATTACAGCTTTCTAGGACGGACGGACAGACAGACAGACAGACGGACATGGCGAAACTATAAGGGTTCCTTGTTTACTACGGAACCCTAAAAATTACAGAAATTGATTCAGTAAACGATTCTGAACAAACTACTTTCATAATGTGCATTAATTCAGTTAAATATTGTATGTATATGGAAAGCAAGATTATCTTATGAATTTTCTTGCACTCTCGTACCAAAGAACGTAGTGGTGTTGTCTGCTAAGGTTGTACCAGAAGTACTGTAGGCGTCGTCATTCAAATAGGCTTTATCAGTACGTAGGTTACTAGGTATAACTGCAGAAGTACCTTCATGTCTCTAAACGGTAGCCAGGTAGGCAAGTGTCGCCTGCTTGTAATTCAACACACCCTAATGGCACCTAATCAGGTTGCATAACAAATGGACACATTACGAAATCGTTATATACTCTGCATACAAGGAATTAAGTACTAAAGATATAAGCAACAGACTCACGTAATGTACATTAATATCAAATGGAAGCAATTGCGGCTACTAACATAGAATAAATTATACTTTAGTCGTACAATTTCAAAGATAACATTTATTCTGCGGATACTTGCTTTCATTTTACATTAATCGTTCGTGAATTAATATGTAACGAAGACTGACGAAATGCCAATTAACAATTAAAAGTATACGGTTATTTTCACAATAGTAAGGCGATTAACACACGGCACCGCGCACCGCCGCGGTTTCACATGGTGAGAGCACCGCTCGACCGCGCGTTCGGGCGCTGTACGTGTGTTAGGCATCAACGGATTTATTAGAGGCCAATGCGACATTGAGATCCGCTTCACCGTCTACCGCGGCGGTGCGCGGTGCCGTGTGTTAATCGCCTTAGCGATTTTGTAAGAAGTCAATTTAACTGAGTTATTGGATGGTCGATGGCAAGTAGACTTGCAATTGTATGAGCTACGATAATGCATGTTATGTCTCGTCTTTATTAATATGATCAGAGTAACATACATGTAATGATTACGAGTTGTTTGAAAATTGTCTGCATCTTAGATCATAGGGAAAAGAGATACCTTCATGATAAGTTTTTTTATGCAGTTTTCGATTGTGTGTGTTAAAATTAAGAATATTATGATATAACATCAGATCGTATTATTCTGCCACATTCAAAATGTTCCTTCGATAGTAATTCGAAATATTAATGAGGAAGTGTCAAGATTTGCTGGCATGACGTGTCTCTTGCTTCGTTGATTTAAGTTTTAAATGATACCAGAGTCTAAGCAAGTAAGATAACCAACTCGACGGAGAATTAAGATAAGCAACATCCTGACATAACAGTTACTGCATAATTTGATTAGTTGCAGGCACTTGCTATCGATAACTGTTGACTGATAATTAATACGTTAGAGACTATTTCGTCATGGCACGAAAAAAATTAAATAATATTTATTTTGTCCTTAATAACAACGAAGTGAAGTATGTTTAAGGGAATTCACACTTTAGTGATAACGATAAAAGTAGACCGTGTTGTAGTATCGATTTTGTTTAGCCCATTGATTACTTTGACGTCATTGGGTTGAATATCATCGGTCACGACGGTCACTGCAACCTATTCAAATTTATGTATATTACCGTATCACGCTTTGTAGATTCATTCTTTAACCGTGATCTAATCAATTATTTGATAATAAAACACAATACAATTACTATAAAATATAAAAATTCCACAAACAAAAACTTGCGTAAAGGGAAACAATACCTAGCAGAGCGGAGTGGATTTAGTGCGATTACGCGGTTGTTGTATGGCCACGGATATGAAACGTTGCTTACTGCAGGAAAGCAAACATTGCTCAACTAACGGACGCTAGTCTGACATGTGAACGTGTAGGTTCACCTACTGTTATTATACTTCCAAACACATCATAATTAAAATAAGGATCTGTGAGCATTCAGAAATAGTAAAAATGCTTTACAAGTAAACAATAAAAATAGAAGAATGACCGCTTCGAACAAAGAACTGCAGAAGTTAGTAATATTTCCGTTTCAATTTTCTCTGAAATGTGCAGTGAAAGTGCTAACATCAATTGGATTCAAAGAAAAACAAACAAAAGCAATAGAGCGAACAGTGTATCTTAATTATGTAAATGAATACTTGATTCAACAACTCGAGAAAAACGACGTAATTTGCGAAATCATTAACATTCTTCGACTGGTTAATGACCAAACAGTTTTAAACAATATAGAAAAGGCATTGGTCGTTGCTAATGCTAACGTGCTTCTTAGCGAAGTGGTGTTTCCCCAATTCTATGGGCATGTCTGAGCGGAAAAGCCTGTTTGAACAGGATCGACTTTCTATAAACGATAACCTCGACCGCAGTGAACTGAATGGTTCTGCCTACAATTAGCATCACTATTCGTATCCCTTTTGGTGCATTCAGTGCATTGTGACTTCAAAATGCACGTATGCAGTGAGGGTCATCGGTAAAAAAATTAAGATTAGCATCGGGTATGTTAATGTATGCCTCCTTTCTTTGGCACTGCGGTTACTCACGACTATTGTTTGCCACCTCCCCTTGTACTGTTCGAGTGGCAAATATACAAGCCACTTGGCCAACTGTTTGGTTTATCTGAGAAGCATGGAAAGGATTTTAATACGTTTGAATGCTCACAATAGGAATATTTTTAGATTGAAAAAATCAAGTTTCGTTTTTACCTCAATATTTAAATAAATCAAACTAGGTCGCAGTGCACACACGACGCATGAAATCATCACAACAACTTTAATTGCTGTTGCAACCATAGTTTTAAACACAACTTGGAATATATTGACCAAGTTACCGAAGGTTGAAGCCGCAACGCATCAGCTGCTATCTGGGTCGGAACAGATGCAAAGACATAAAGTACCGAGTGAAACCATAGAACTACTACCCACAAAGCCGTCTGTTGGTCTACGGAAAACTGCACTGACTTGATATTATTTTCATAAAAGAGAAAGGTCGTTAAATCAAAGCAAATATTGGTCAATATGAGTGTAATATTAGTTTGTGTGACATATACATGCACATGTTAAACAGGTATATCTGGAACGTTGCTCCAATCGCGTTGGCCCAGAGTCTATCTAGAATGTAACGGTATTCGGTATGTAGGTACTATCATAATTGCCTGGAAATTATGAAAACGACAGAGCGCAAAAACTTTGTTTAGGTCGTGCGTGCATTACGATCTGTTTCTGCGTTTTGCAAAAGCTACATTATTTTACACACATTAATGTTATCAACTATATTTGTTTTTTGATGGGCTGGTTGGGCTTCAGAAGACAGAAAGCAGGTGGAGAATTTTGTTAAAAATGCGACGATACAGAAATAAAACGTCGTTTTCAACATTATCAGCAACGTGAATTTTAGTAGACGTTGTAACCGGCAATAAAATATGAAAACATTAAAATAGTCGTGTACCTAACCTACACCATTATGTTGAGGCATACAATTGTGTGGTATTGCAGTTTCAATCAGAGTATAATACGTCGGACACGACACTTGAGCTAATTAGGTCATTTACTCGCTGCATGTTTCTGCAGTCGGTCGGAATTCTTGGCGAGAATGATATAATAATGATAAAAATGCTATTAAGCTAATTGTTAGAGTCTTCATCGATGCTTCTGGTGTTTTATAGTACACCGATAATAAGAACGTTGATAAATTACATAGTAGTCGAGCTGATAAGGACCGTGCGGCCAAACTAATCATGTAACAAATAGCACGTGGTATGCCAGTGTTTGGTATACACTTACGGCCAAGTACCAGACCTTCGTCGCCGGTGTGTTCTGGGCTGCTGCTCCGGCGCGTGCAGCAGGGCTTGCGGGATCAGGCTCTTGGACGGCTTGCGTCTCGTCAGCCGGTACTCCAGTCTGTCAGCCGAACTTTTGCACAATCTCAACGTCGACAGCTCACTCTCTGAACCACACCACAAGGAATCCATCGACAACATTGTTTCACGATAGTCTTAACACATCACTAAACATCAAATACTGTTCAAAAGTTTTCTCACGAGCAACCTTGGAATCTGCACTGTTGCAACAGCAACTTGAGACGACCAATCCAACAAACTACAAGTTACTGGTGGGCCTTTAAAAATCTTCGAGACCTCTTCAATTCTTGATTTTTTTTCCAAAAACTTGTGTGTAAATTGTTGCAATAGACGATGTTTTGGTGCGGCAACCTTTTTCTGAGGAATCGGCGCGCGAAATCGCGTTGCAAAATTCGTACACGTGAGGCTAGTTAAATTGGATAGTTGAATATTGCAAGGCTTTCTGCAAATCGTGAATTATGAATTACTGCAGCAAATATACGGAAATGATTTGCGGTCAGTATCGCGCAAAGCGGATCGAAGGACCGCTAGCCGCGACCGAGTACGTGAGAGCGCGGGAGCCGTGGCGGCGAGATGCGGCCGACTGACGGCCCGAGTGCCGCGAGCAGCGAACCTCCCGCCACGACCACGGTGCCGCCGAATGCTCAAAAATTGCAAACAAAAGGTTTCTGGACGCCAGCCGCTGTAATCGCTGAGATTGTGGCCACAAGGAGGACATCATGCCTGATCACGGCGACTTTGTTGTGACTTTAAGAAATTATGTTAATATACTTGCCCGTAGCACATGCTCTTGTTTTTATTGCGGCAAGTGAGGCGTGTCGAAATTTTAAAACAATTACACTTCATGACCTTTGAGGATGGTTAACGATATTCCTTGAATCAAAGTAGGCAGTTGGAGTTCCGCTACAGCAACGACCAGAAATTAAGGACTTGATACTTCTGGCCAGCATCATTACGTTGACATAATTTGCCCTCAAACAACGCTAGTATAGCAAACTATCAATTAAGGTCAGTTCTGGTGGATAAATATTAGGAGAGGGCACTACAAATATTGGGACTAGTGAGGGAGAGGTGAAACACGAATTAGGCCACCGACTTCTTTTCTTTTGATATGTGACCTAATTATTCCTAATTTGTTTTGAATTTCTAGAGGGAGTAATTTTAAGGTCCCGATTAGTCCCGAAGAACAGTGAAAATTACCTAATTATTAACATGACGAGTATTTCTGGCGATTCAAGCTCACGCATTACTTTATGAATGTTAATAATATACTCCCGGACTTCTAAATCGAACCGCCGTGCAATTATGTTTAAAGGCCTAAAACATCAAAATAATGATATAACAGAGAATAAGTTTCCAAGCAGTTTTGAAGCTGATATAGTAGCCATCATTTCGGCTTCACCATTGTTCCAAATTTAAATTCACGAATTTGAAAAAGAGAAGAAAATCGGAGTTTGGTCAAACTTTGATTAGAGAGAGCTATAAGTCAATAGTTATTTGTTTTGTTTTCACACTACAATAATTGTTTGGTATACTTGCAAGACGTTAGTATCGCAGTATTGGAATGGCCAACAAGAGTCCTGATATGAATCCATGGAGCACTTATGGGATGAGCTGAAGAGGCGTGTTCTAGCTAACCAACCAGCTCCAGACGCACACATTTTTTTTCTTTACTTCCTTAATTTAAAAAAAACATGCAGGGTTGCTTGATTCAGATGTCAGGTGTATGTACAAGGCCTTCATTCAACTACGGAAATGTGGTCCATTCGTCCGTCACAGTGGCCGGGTCTATTTTTTTTTTGGTGGGAAATCATCAAATAACTTCTCCCGCTCTGGGCGGAGCGGGAGGGAGTGTCAGACTTTTACTGACTAAAACCCACCGAGTTCCTTCAAATGCCTGTGTGCCAGGGCCACGATATCCCTTTCGGACAGACTCGTAACCCTGGCAGGCATTGGCCCTTTCGGACCCCGTCAATTGGTGCTGACGTCTCTTTGAGGCGCGCGTGGAACACAACGCGCCGTCGACCAGGGCCTGGTCCTTATCGGACGGCGAGCTACCCATCGCTCACCGTCCGCAAGCCCGCGCCTTCGGTGGCCGGGAATCGGCCTGCGATTCCCGACGCCCGGGGCGTCTCCTGCGGCGACTAAGGGCGGAAGGGCGGGCACCCTGCCTCTCCCTTGCGCGTTCCGCCTCCTCCTTCGCGAGCATTACTGTTTCGCAGAAGGAGGTGACGGCGTCCGATGCACTCTCGCTCCGAACCATGGCCTGAACCAGGGCCGGACGCGAGAGATCGCCGCCGCCGATCGCTTCCGTGAGGACAAGGCGGTGCTCCGCCCAAGCAGGGCAGACCTCCACCGTATCCTCCGGGCGATCCACACAGTGGTGACTCCCGGGCGTTTCCTCCCGCTTTATCCTGAACAGGAACCTCCCGAAACAAGCGTGTCCGGTGAGGACCTGCGTCAGGCGGAAGGTGAGGACGCCGTGGCGCCTCTCTAGCCACTCCTCAAAGAGGGGACACCGCCACAATTGTGGCGTGCCCAGCACTGGGTTGCGACAATCGCACTCTCCATGTCGCCATGAGATCCCGCCGGAGCTCTGTCCGCTGTGCCGCGATTTCTTGCGGCAGCGGAGTTACGCCCCGGCGTTTCGCCTCTTCGCGCCACACCCACATGTGCGCGAGGACTTTCGCCTCCAGATCCCATGGCGGCAGTCCGGCAAGGAGGCTTGCCGCCTCACGGGAGACCGTGCGGTAACCTCGTACCAGCCTGATGGCCATGGCCCTTTGGGACACGTTCAGCCGCTGGGCTGGTCGCAGCCTCAGTGAACGCGCCCACACCGGTGCCCCGTAAAGGGCCATGGACCGCACGATCCCCGCGTAGAGCCTCCGGCAGGAGGCGTTTGGACCCCCCAGATTGGGCAGGAGCCGCTTCAAGGCAGCCCCGGCCCGCTCCAGTCTGGGAGCCAAACGTCGGAAGTGCTCGACGAAGTTCCACCGGGTGCCGAGGATGAGTCCCAGGTACTTCATCGTCGACTCGACGCCGATGTGAACCCCTCCCGCCGTTATCTGGGAACTCGACAGTGGCGCGTTCCGAGGACCATAAAAACACATGGCCGCGGACGTGTGCAATGCCACCTCGAGTCCCAATTGCCGGATCCTATCGACGATTGTCGCAACCCCACGTTCCGCCAGTTCGGCCGCCGCCTGATGTGAACTCCCCTGTGCCAGGCCCAGCGTGTCGTCAGCGTAGCAGACTACGCTGATGCCACTGGGGAGGTCGGCGCGCAGCACCCAGTCGTACCCGATGTCCCACAGATGCGGCCCCAGAACCGATCCCTGTGGGACACCGCACGACATCTCTCGCCGGTTCCACTCTCCTTGGTGACCGGGGTAGATGACGGCCCTGTCCGTCAAATAGGAGTGGCCGGGTCTATGGCATGCACATCGCGTGTTTTTGATCATAGCACAGATAGCTTTAAAAGGACCACTACGTGTTATCGTGTCGAACGAAGCAGAAATGAGTGCCTGCATCCTGCTACTACGCGTCTATAACTTCATGATACTAGATTGCAATAAAAGCAATGGTTCGGCTTATTTGATATCCATTTCCAGCTGTCCACTATCAAGCAGTACTTTGTGAGTAAATACCGTTTTCTTTTAGTTCCGCATTACTCTCAGATTGTGTTACTGGCATTCTGCAACTGAGGTCCGAATCCTAGTACACTCTCCTTGTTGGTGTTTTAACTGTTGGGTCCTTTCTGCACTCTTTCAATCCGAACTTTTGTCCAATCATTTGAGTTCTTCATGACTGTTCTGTCTTACATTAACATTGTTTTTCTCTTCTGTGAAGACCACTTGTGGTCCCTTTAAACTCGTAAATCGTTACGAGTAGATCTTCTGTTACTTCTTAACTTGTGCACTCGATCGCATGCTACGCAAACATGTTTTTATTGCCACTCGATAACCCGATCGGCACCTTGTTTAACATTCGATTGCAATACATTATGCAAAATGTTTCTTTGTCATATTTTTCTGTTCATTTCAAAAATATGGTTAATTATGCCGAGTGAAGTCGGCTGTTTTGTATTAATTAATTAGTGGTTCATGTACAATCTCCATTTTTGTTACAGAATACAATAGTATAAGAAGATTGTAGCCCGCTTCTAACGATCCGCTAAATAATGATAGTGTTTGATAATTAACAGCTGCTAGACACGCAGCTGACCGGAATGATCAACATTATCACAATCACTGTATAAAGAGGAAAAAACCGAACCAGTCCTACGACGATGCAATTTGTTAGACGTGTCATATGTAATATTTGCACAAAACTTATGTTTTTGTTATTCAACTTGATTGCCTTAACAAAATGACGAATATTACCGTCATATATATGTTGTGATGTAGGTATAATGGTAATCTTTCCTCAATACCATTAGGGTAAAGGTGAGTAAATAATTAATGAGAATGTAAAAAAAAAAATAATATCGTGTCCTCATGCTTTGCCATGCTCATTATTGCTCATGTATTCAGTCATTCATATCTTATACGACGGAAGCATTTTTGAAAAGGCACTAAAAGGACCGTATTATTTCTGAAAGGAAAACGGTTAGACAATAAGATAGGTACTTTTCCTAAATTGTATAAGTGATGAGGGAAGATAGAATTGGTACACAGCCAAGAACCTGTGTTTTCCCCATTCATATTCATTATTTACCCGAATAGCTGCATGGGAAGACAGGATTGCAATAGCTACTCCATATCTTCAGCGAATCTGCGGTGAATATAAATCTTTATTATCTCTGTTAATCGGATTATTAGGTATAATATAGTTACCGGTATCTTGTGTTGGCTAAAAGATATGGCGAACAATGTAAACATAGCTTCATGATAGCTTATGTGACAGTACCAAAGTTAACCATGGCCTTGAAAGTAAAATCTAAAGGCTGGACTGACGAAAATGGGTGGGTTACGAAAACAACTGACGTGGATATAATTGGGTGCAGAAGCGGAATGTAATTATCGATCGATACGACAAGGAGTTTCGGCTCAAAAAACAGGTTGCAAATCAAGGCTACAACGTGACGAAATCGCAGGCAAGAGCGGAATTATAATTCAGGAGCAGAGGCAGGCTGGGGTTTGGCGGAAAAAATACCTGTTGAATAAAAGTGTTGAATACAATCAAACTTGTTGAAATCGCATGTCAATCGCACATATTCCTGAGTGATATTTGGATTGGTTTATGCCGCAAAGGACTGAAGGAATCTTATTTATTATTTTCATCATTCATCATCATTTCAGACGAAAGACGTCCACTGCTGGACATAGGCCTTCCCCAAAAGGGGGGCGGGGGGTTGCCATAATCGCCACGCTTGGCAGACGGGTTGGCGATCACAGTATTTAATAAAAATGCATAGAGAACGCTGCTGCCCATTCTCTAGTAAGTCCCTTAGTCGCCTTTTACGACACCCACGGGAAGAAATGGCATGGTGCTATTCTTTACGTCCGGCACCAAACGGAACAAATTTATTATTTTTCTCAAACATGCATGGAAATATTGTTATTATTTTCGAAGAAAGAACACGCGAAGTATCGAATTTACGGTCAAAGAAAATCAAATCCATTGCAGGAGCGTTTTTCGAATTTGGAACCTTACAACGCTCCAACAATGTTGTATGAAACGGCGCCGCGGCGTGCTGGGGTTTTTAAATACTCTTTTATTCCGAAACATGGCAACCAAGGAAGTAACTTATCAAAGGTTTTATTTAAATTTCGAACTGGCTTGCAAATAGAAAGCTGTATATATATATAGGCTCGGCCTTCAAACACATACTCGACCTGCAATTGCCTATTTCACGGCCTTCGCAATAATGTACTATTATTTACGTTATAATAGTCAGGCAATGCACCCTTTTTGACCGACTTCCAAAAAGGAGGAGGTTATATGTTCGGCTGTATGTTTTTTTTATTTTTTTTTTACGTTTGTTCACCGATATCTCCGTCAGTTATGGACCGATTTTGAAAATTATTGTTTTGTTTGAAAGGGTATGCTCCCGAGGTGGTCCCATTGCCACCAAATCAGAATCTGATGAAGGGATCTCATGGAAATCGACGGTAAACCCTCGAATTTTATAGGCAAACCTATAGCGATTTGGGTATTTTTTATAGTAACTCGTGCATTTGCTCCTGAAAATCACCATTTGATGAAGTGGAACTGATGATGAAGACCACAGATGGCCACCGGAACAACATAATAAGTATTTAACGGGTTGCGATTCGATTATGTACTTTAATATGGTTGCTAAGCAATTTATGCTCGTCATAATGCATATGGTGAGTGGCAGTTCTCCTTGTTCTTACCAGGTTCTCCTGGTAAGGACAAGGAGAACTGCCACTCACCATAGTTAATTAATTAAAAACGTTAATTGTTGAGGAGTTCTCTCCTCAAAAATTAACGTCCCGGCATCGGGAAAAGCAATATTTTGTAAAAGGTGATGAGCAGTTGACTTTAGGCTATTGTAACTTAGATAAATTAAAAACGGACCCACTAAAAAGTGAAAAATAAAAAACTTTTTGTAAAAACAAAATTACCGACTTCCAAAAAAACACTACAAAGTGAAAAATAACTTTAATTTCGGAAGTCGGTGGCAAAAAACTAAAATACAGATCCAAAGACACCGACTTCCGAAATTAAAGTTATTTTTCACTTTGTAGTGTTTTTTTGGAAGTCGGTTATTTTTTTTTTACAAAAAGTTTTTTTATTGCTTACTTAGTATTTCCTTTTCAAATTCAGATTCTATTGAAATCAGAATGTAAAGTTCTGTAACAGAATTTCTCGCAAACGATCATTTTCTCGGAACAAGAACAATAACGGCGTGTAGTTTTGACCTATACAAGCCACACGCAAACAGAATTAAACCATAACATAGCCAATACCGACGGAATTCTCGTAAAGATCATTAACACGGTCACATGGGGTATAATCACTATAAATCCACATATTCCTGCCATGCTGTGCACAGCAAGAATCTAATTCGAGTGTAGGTCAAGAGTCATTGTCCTAAAAGTAGTACAGTGGTACCCAATTGATAAGGCGCGTCGTGAATCTTCGTTCGCACAGAAAAGAAAGTATGGCCCCGAAGATTAACGAAAGAATGCTTAAAACTTACAATCAACCTTAGGACACTATTATAAGGTTCATAATACAATGGAGCTGTTAGCGTGCACTCGATCAGAAGTATGGCGGCTGACAAACATGCCACGCGGCGCGCTCTAACATGGCGGCAGCTGCCGACCAATAGCGGTACAGGAAAAAGAACCGCGGTGCGTGGAGCGTGCCGATTGGTCAATAGCATTTCCCGCACTTTTAAAATTCACCTTCTGCGCAGGTACATCGGTAAGCCACATCAATTGGGTACTACTGTACATTCCTGGCGGGTCAACCGTCAGTTGTGTGAGTCAGACTACAAAAGTTGAAACAGTAGTTGCCACTAGTCGGTAAGTTTGCCGAAACCGTGTCATAGGACTCGCGTGGGCTTTACGGGGGACATTGCTCTTCAATGATACGATCTATGCATGAAATGAATTTTGATAAGTGCATGTTTTGTGCAGAGGTTAAGTGGTTTTAGACTGCGGTTTTGCACGCTGCTGGCGTAGTATGGTGGTTTTGGGCATTTTGCTTCTACCAGGGGGCCTAAAATGGACGCTTTGGCAGAATCATAATATGATCTGCGTACCTGTTAGACAGTTTTGTATGGAGTTTCGTAAAATGGTCCACAAATTATGAATTGTCCACAAATTATGAATTGCTATACTGCAGTCTAATGTCAAATAGCAGCTGTCAAACAGATGAATTGCGGGGTGTATGAATAAATTGTACGCAGATCTTATTATGATTCTGCCAAAGCGTCCATTTTAGGCCCCCAGGACTATTAATTATGATCGAGAGTCGGCAAACTGATTCGTTCTTATTATTCTTTTACCCAATTGATTAAGGTTATCGTGTTTTTATGATAAAATCATAGTCTCTGAGACTGCAGTAGTGGAATAGCGCTTATGTACACACACACTACACATTTGAAATCGGATCGACAATAATAATGATCGGGTGTCGGGTGTCTAATTCGAGTAATGACAACTCGCCCTTACAATCCAAGGACTTCGAATTTTTGGACAGTATGTAAACCATATAAATTACTGGTACAAACGTTGAAAGGGCAGGATTTTATACACGAAGAGAGGTAAATATAATTTCCGCGAACTGTGCGATAGATGGCGCTGCCTTGTCCGCAAATAAGGTATAGTGCGCCCTAAATATATCTAAGCGGGTGACGAAATAGGGAACTAAATTAAAATATTTTCGCGTATGGTTATTGATTGCAAATATTCGCCGACGCGACGCTAAAATCTACCAAAATGTTCTTAGAATCTTAAAATAACGAAATATTTAATGTAGGCTACAGGGATGCATTTATTAAATTTAATACCCTTGGTGCAACTATTGACTTGATAACTACGATAAAAACAAAGATTGACCAAAAACAAGTAGCATTAGGAGTCTTGTTGATCTAAAGAAGGCGTTCGTTACAGTCAGTCACACACTTCTATTACAAAAACTGGAAAGTATTGGTATAACTGAAACCGCTTATAAAATGCTAAACTCTTATTCTTAAATAAGAGTTTAGCATTTTATAAGCGGTTTCAGTCGATCGATATCAGGTTGTAAAAATCGGAGCTTACCAAAGCACGTCTAAACCCATAACATGCGGCGTACCACAAGGTTCTATTTTGGGTCCCTTATTGTTCCTAGTGTATGTAAACAACTTACACCAAGCAGGCTTACAAGGTCACCTTGCCCTTTATGCTGATGATACATGTTTATTTTATTTTGGAGATAACATTAATGACATCACAAAAAAAGTCCAAGATGATTTAAATATACTACAAAATTGGTACCAGTGCAATCTTTTAACTATTAACGCTTCCAAAACCTCATATATAATATTTAGAACTAAAAACAAAAAACTCCTTAACCACCCTAATCTAAGCATAAACGGGGAAGTACTGAAAATGACTGATCAAGAAAAATACCTCGGACTAACTCTTGATAGCAATTTGACATGGAAAGCACACCTTCAATACATTAAAAACAAACTTTCATCATTGGTGGGCTCACTGCATAAAATTGTTAGATGTATTCCAAAAAAGGTTCGGCTAGTAATATACAACTCCCTTGTTAAACCTCATTTATTATATCTTATCTAAGTATGGGGTAACTCATCTAAAACTAATCTAAAACCAATCAAAATTCTACATAACAAAATAATCAAAATACTACACAATTATGATTTCTTAACACCGTCAAAAACTATTTACAAAGACACAAAGTTATTAAACATCAAACAACTTTATATATACAACACATGCATACTTATCTATAAAATCATTCACAAACTTATTCACTCACGCATTACATTCACAACAGAAGGGGAAATATGTAAATACTCATCTCGTCGAGCTGGTCACCTAGTATTGTCTAGAATCAGAACTAACTACGATAAAAATAACCTAACCTATGGGGGAGCACAGCTCTATAATAAACTTCCAAAGGATGGAAAAGAAGCGACTTTACTCAACGTATTTAAAAAGAAATTATTCACTTTTATTTACAACGACGAAACACTATATTAATTGTGTTGTGTTTATTTTTGCCTTATCTTAGGAATGCAGTGAACTCGCTTCCAATTTTGTTGACAGTGTGCAGTGATACACATTATTTTTTGGTTTTTTGTTTCTCTTCTACCCGCACTGATTTATTATAATTAGTAATAAGATTTAATGTGCTCATGTAAGTGACGATTGTCTTAATGAGAATAAAGTTCTTTAAACCGAAATTTTTGCTTAGTTGTTGGTAATAAAAAAATTACTTGCATACAATGATATTAAAACAACCGAAAAAAAGTGTGCCGCGCAGCAGCGGCAGCACACCCCCACTTATCATTCATTTTACATTTCACTACAAGTTAAATACGTCCCAATTACGACGTTTTTGAGTCTTCACGAATATCATTGCTTGCATATAAATATTTTTTTTATAATACGCAGCCTACGGGTCTATTTTACAATGTTATAATTAATTTGTTACAGGCTGTCATTTGTACATCTTTGTTAGTTGTTAAGGGTAATCGGGAGCCCTAAAGTCTGACAACCAGTTTTACCAAGGGGTATCATGATACCCAGTAACTGGATTGTGGAGGTCAGATATGCAGTCGCTCCATGTAAAATACTGGTATTCAGCTGCATCCGGTTAGACTGGAAGCTGACACAGCATATTTGGTAAAAGGCAGATGATGAAGATGATGATTTAATTCTAGATAGTTTTATCGAGTAAGTAATTTTATCGCAAAACTAGAGCCGTCAATAACAATTTAGAAAGTTGAGATGTTTTACTTCTGATGGACCAGCTTCCATAGTTTACTTAGATTTGAACGCAACATAAATAGAGATGTGAAAACAACAGAAAAACCGATAACTTCCGTTAAATTTCAATATGCAAAACAATAAGATTTTACAATTTGGTTATCATAAATAAACAATTTAATGATTTACATTAAAAAAAATTAAATGATGAACTCAGTGTCTGTTTCGAAAAGCAGCTTAGAGAACTACAAAAGAGTAGGTACCTAAGTGCCAAATAGAGGCAGGTAATGTAACACCTTCGTTTATTATGATTCACGAATCAATCCAACTACAGTACAAGACTTACTACGGGGAATTGTTATCTAAAATTCATAAAACAAGGGAGAATCTTACGTACGAGACTACAGACCTGTCATCTTCGTCAGCAGCTTCTACGCTGGTGGTTGGACGAGTCTTCGCCTGTTTTACTAAGAGTTTTGTACTATCCATCTTCAAAACACAGTGTTTGCAGTATTTTCCACAAAAATGTCATAATAATACTCATTTCATATAGTCACATTCAATAATGATAGCGCCATTGTGTTTACAACGTGCCATTATAAAAACAAACAGTTTAAATACGTATTTGTAATAAATTAAAACATAATTTTAGGTTACACGCCCGTGAAAATTATGATACGTTGACGTTTGTTTTGACATTCCTAGTTGACATTGACAGCTCACATCACAATTTATCAATTCAAAAAAACTGCTGCTTCAGACACGTGTCTTTTGGGGTCGCAAATATGTCATGCTTGTTCAATTTTTTATTATAATAAATAAATTTTGTCAATAAATCAATGAAAACGAGTTATTGCTCTAAACCAGTGCTGTAAACTCTAAACTAGATAGTACTGATTGCTCTATTATATTTTTCACTTTATTACATGTAGCGCCATCTAGCAATGCACGTTAGTACTAGACGGGGAAGTAGTAAGCTTTTTTTTCGAGATGTCCGAGGCAAGGGTGGGTGAATGCCTATCGCAACTTCGATTTGTGCTGAAATTCTAAATGTATGGATGGAAAGTCCTTTGTGGCTTTGTGCTCAGCAGTACTGCAGCTTTACAAAAACGCAACGCATCATCGCGCAAAACTTCACTGTCTGGGAATTTTAGAATACGGGGTAGGTAACCCCAACGGTTAGACGTTTTACGCGTTTTAACCGACGAATAACGGAGGAGGGTCTCAAGTCGACGCGTATCTTTTTAAGTAGGTATGACCACGCATAACATTTTTTTGTACCTACATAAATACTTATGGCCGTGTGTACTACAGCTTATTTAGCAGTATCTAACGCTTCTGCACTTGGTACCTACTGCCAAGTAGGCTGTATCGCATCCCGGGAATAATTACAGAAATGTTCATACCTAAATGTGTTGAGTTTATCAGCGAGGTTGGTGAGCACATTCTTCCGGAGGGGTCCAGGGGAACCGCCTGGCGAGCTCTCCTTGGAGTCGGCCGCTAATGCGCGTGCCACCATCAGATCTTGCTCGTTCATTCTGAAAACAAAATGCCATGTTTATTAGTTTAAGTAGATGTAACTAACTACAAAGTGCTTAGATACCTATTCCGATATTCATTTATATAGCTTAAATATCTATTAAGTAAATAAATCTAGCTAGTGAGTGACGATTACATTGTAAACAATATAATTGAATTCCATTTTATTGGTAGCAAATGTCATTTAATTTTGGTTAATTTTTACCCGACTGCCCCTGAAGGAGGGTAATGTTTTTCAAGAGTATTTCGCTCTGTAGCCTAAACGGCTTGATGGATTTAAACAAGAGGTGTCGTTAGATTCTTCATATGGCGACGATAACCATCTTTTAATGATTGTGTATACAATTCATATTCAGTATTGAAGATCACGTCTAAACGAATAGTGCTAATGATTTGAAAAAAAAATATGTTAAATTAGGGCATTTTCTCAATAACTTGATATGTGAATATTTTAGATTATGTTTATATTACATAGTGAAATTAATTTGTAAAGTTATGTCTAACGCGGATAAAAAACTGAGAATGGCGCAAAAACTACCAAGCGTATTTTTCTGAAACCTTCAGCAATTTAATTGTTGATCTTTTAGTATACGCGTTTTATTAAAATGCCTTTTGGTTTGTGTATAATAAATTAATAATGCGTCAAATTGGGGACAGCGCTCCTTGATGGGCGACTCCTATTACTGGCTGAACGTACGACGCGTTGCGTGAGCTCAGTACAGAACACGCAAGCTAACCACTCAAGGTCACTGGCATATATCTCTGTCTTAATTGTGGGAGTGACTTAAGCGATAAGTATATTTATAATAGGTATTGCATCTGAAAATACAAAAAAGTGAGGGGAATGTCTTTTTTAAAATAAATAACATCAATATTGGTATCAAATAAAAGCTAATAATAGAGAGCTTGTTTACTTAATAGATACCTATTACCTATTTAAATGAACAACTCGTTTTTTTAAGAAAACTAAAAAGCTCCCATAAAGCAAATTATAAAAAAATACAATTGGGGTAATAATTTGCTTTATTTATATATAAATTTAATTAGGCACATTTAAAAGCTGATTATAGCTTAATTAACAAAATTACCATTAACTTAGACACACGGAAGTACTCACTTCATACTTATATTGAGCAATTTGCGTCACCAACCAGTTCAACTCCACACAAACACATATATTATTTATTTATGTCTCGCATTGACTAGCACGTGTTAAATTTGAATGAAGCGTAACTAAACCAACTTACTTACTACTTATTATCATTTTCAGCACCTCATAAAAATATATTATATTGATATTTTACTAACTTTTTATTACATAATAAATATGTCTTACAATGATGTCACACTAGCTAATTTGTAACCTGCGAAGTAAGAAATCCACGTGCAAGTCCGAGGATTTAAAGCAACTCTATCCTATTCAGTAACTGAGTAACCAATTAGTAGGATGGCCCCTAGCGTGGAAAGCCTACTAAGGATTTATTTAATGGCATTTCCCACCTTGTCGATCTGCCGGTAGTGCTTTACCAGCATGGATACCCCATAATGTTGAAAAGAGTAACCAGCTGATCACAAAGAAACTTGGAACCGTAGGACTGAACTCACCTCAGGAACCCTTTGTTACACTTTTAGAAGAGGATTTCTTTCCTGTCACGCCCGTTCTTGCCCAAAAAGCCCAATAACTGTATATCAATGAAATCGAGTTTGAATTTCTATCGCATGATTTTGAACCAGCCTGTCCTGCCCGACCATAGTCACAGACAAACTGATTTCCTGAGAGCCTTATCTATGACATCAGCTTTCTCTGCTTGGTGCTACGTCATTCTCTCGAACAATGCTATTGAATTGCGAGTACTCGTAAAGTACGTATAAATAGAAGCAGGTCCTATCCTGCTTCAATTTTTTTTTATTGACGAGAATGTTGCTGCCCACTTTCTGGACGACTATGCTAGTAATTTTATGCAACAATTATTACTAGATTGCTACTAAATAGCTGTGCCCCTGGCTCCGCCTACCATAGAGAACCATAGGGCTTATCTGCATCAGCTTTGGAAACCTAATGGGGAGCATATATGTACTTACTTTATGAAATTGCAAGACAATTTCGTGAGTATTTGCCTGGTGATTGTAACTAGGCTACTAGTGTTTTATATTCTAGCATCACATTTAAACCAAATTATCCAGCCAGCGCCAAGCTGGTTGCACTAGGTTTTCAGGTAACGTGGGAGCTAAGAACTGATCCAGTTTCAGTCAGTTCAATCAAGGTTTGGTACGCTAAAGCGGACTTTGCTTCAAGGCATAGTTTGATGCTCCAGTATTTTTTTTCTTCCACTGCCCTGAACGTGCAAACCTTCGACACCTCCTATCGGCCAAATACGGGACAAAGTCGAGAGCAGAAACTAGCAACAAGCGAATATATTGGGATCCTGTTCTTTGGCCAAGGCGAACAAGTCGTGCTCGTGTCATTGTAATTACGAATTACGAGCTTGTAACCGTGTGAGCTGGCCATTATCATAGCTGTTCTTGTAATTATCGGATACGTGTCGGTAATCGATAATCGTTTTGATCGTTAGCGATTAGGAGTTTGCAATAGCTGTTGTTAGTTGTATGTTGTGTCTACAGTCGACGTTGCGAAAAGTTCGTTCGATGATTAATTTTGGATTGTGAAATATCCTTTCATTTCGAATTTTGAACGTTTTTTGTGTCCTTCAATGTCCAATTTTAAGCGCACAATAATTTGAAAATATTTCGTATTTGGAAATGAATGGATCGAAACATGATCGAAATACGAAGCCAGATTCAGACAGTAAATCTATACTGTACTACTTAATAATAGAAAGAGGTTAAATTTGTTAGTTTGTATGTACGAGGTAAGTACCTAATCTTTGGAACCAGGTACTGATCCGATTCCGAAAATTCTTTCACTAATGGAAAGCTACATTATCCCTAATTATCAGAGACCATATTAAAATATAAAAAAGTCCGCTTTACACGCGAGCAAAGCCGCGGGCGAAGCGCTAGTTTATTAAATGCTTCGGTAAAAAAATGCAGACTTGCTAAAACTAAGCTTGCAAAGGAACTTATTATTTTACTATTTGATTAAACCACTACATATTTCAATATTATAAATTCGAAAGTAACTCTGTCTGTCTGTCTATCTGTATGTTTGTTACCTTTTCACGCCTAAACCACTGAACGGATTTTGATAAAGTTTGAGGAAGGACATAGGCTACTTTTTGCCACAAAAATAATCCTAAAGGGGGTGGATATAGGGGATGATATAAGGGGATATAATAATATGGGGTAGGTAATATTTGATATAATTACAAAATCTCTAATATTTACAAGATATAACAACCGAATCTATAATTTTATTTGATATAATGATCAGTTAATATAATAAACGATTGATATAATTTTAAAGCAACAAATTTTTATAAGTAAGCATATCATACATTGAATATAAAATCGTTTGATATACCTACCACTCAAAAGACATAAAACCTATTTAGTCTTATATGATAAAACGTGCAAGTAAGCATGCAGGGAGCATGCAACATGCAGCAGGCATGTTTTCTGTCACGGCTCCGGCGCTGCAGCGCTCCAGCGCGGCAGCGGTCCCATGCGAGCTTATCGTCACAGATGTGTTTCACGCTCTCGCGGGCCGCCTCGCCCCTACGCGCCTACGCCATTTTAAATAACAATCTAGGGGTAGAGGGCAGACAAGACTACGTGGAGTCGGTTTTGCTGCGATTCGTTTCTGTCACGCCGCTCCCGCAGCACGCTCAATCAAATTAATCGCAATATTATATATTTTAAACGATAGGCCTAATGATTTTCTATTAAATAAACGTTAAAGTATCCAATAACGTTATACGAAATAAGTTTTAGAATAAATAAATGTTATATGTAAAGAAATTATATCAACAGTTGGTATAACTCACGTTGACTATATCATAAGAATAAGAATAATTTATTTGTTAAACATAGGTAATTACAGACAAAGATCTTAAAAATTAGGAAGTGCGCTATGTTTTGCCAATATTGACATACAAATATTTGATGAGTAAAAACAATCAAAGTGAGTATTATTTAATTACAATGATAAATGTATTACAATACAGTATTTTATTACCTAATTTTATTAACACATTCATGCAAATTAAATTTTATTACAATTTATTCTGAGTCAATTTCATTTCATGTCAAACATTTCAGTCAATTAAATTCAAAAGATTAGTATTAATGTACAATATCAAAATTTATGTCAGCATTATAATTATATAGATTCGTCATTAAGAAACTCATCTAGAGTATAATAGCATCTTTCAAGTAGTAACCCGTTAAGTGTTTTTTTAAACTTTTGCAGTGGCATACATTTTATTTCCCAAAATTTTGTAAATTGCAAGAAAACTCTGAAGGAAACATTACAAAATTTGTCCTATGAAGATACAGAGAAGTTATTAGTTGTACTTAAATAAATATTAATTGCACTTTTTATTATGATTAGTTAGCTTAAATTAATATACTAAGTTTTTAGCAGGTAAGATTTTTATACTGTTTACACCTCTTTTACATACCTATTAGTTGACTAATTTACCTTTTGTATATGATGTGATTACTGTGATTATTTAGATATAATGTTTTACCTTTTCTCGCCTGAAACACAGGATGTCCTAGTTCAGGCATGTAACACTTGTGAACTATTACATAGAATTACGAAAAATGTTTTTACTGTACTACATTATTTTTTTTGAATAAACTTATTATTACTTATTATTATTTCATCGGGTATTTTATTATACATACATAAGAACGATAATAAAATGAAATTAGACCAAATGAGTTTATACATTATGAGACGCACCCATTTAAAAAGATTATAATAATATTAATTTAAATTATTATTATTTATAAGTTAAACATTTAAAATCATAAAAACTTTTTTAATAGCAAAAGTTTATTTGCACTTATATCTGTCTGTCTGCCTGTAGCGTTTTCACGCTTTAAACGTTGGATTTGGATGATAGGTATACGGATAGGCCAAGACCTTGGTAGGACATATAATATATTAGAATACTTTTTATCCCGGTAGTAAGTACATCCCCGTGGGATAGTTGCCAACATCGATGCGGGCAAAGCCGGCCGCGGGCAGAAGCTAGTATCTACTTGTATTTCGAATTTATCTCGGTTTAGTTTGTTGTTTTGTCATTTGTTCGTGAAAAACTTCTTCACGGACAACTAACTGTGTTTTAACGATAATTAATAATTGATTAAGATTAATCGACCGTGATTTTTTTTGGTGTTTATCAGCGGATACGTTTAAATGGCTTTCAATTTTATATTCTTTACAACTGTAGGTACCTAAGATTCCCGAAAGTAAAAAAAAAAAAATTAAAAGTGTGGTCAAGTGCGTGGCGGACCACGCACAATGAAGGGTTCCGTAGTTGGGATGAATTTATCCCAAGAACAAATGTAATATTGTAGTTGAAAAACATGTTCTCCCATAGCCAGTATACTTAGCTGTGATAGTTTTCCTTTTAACGTCGTTATCTATGCTACTACCGTGTATTTTTTCACAAATCCTTAAACAACCATTTATCTGGCTGGCTTACTTTTTTTTTTTGGGTGGGAAATTATATCAAATAACTTCTCCTGCTCTGGGCGGAGCGGGAGGCCGTGTCAGACCTTTGGCCTGTGTGCCAGAGCCACGATATCCCTTTCAGACAAACTCGCAACCTGGCTACAGAAATTTGCACGTTAAAGCTTAATAATACGGAAACGGATTCACTAAATCGAAAAATGGGTTTTGCAGCCCCGCAATATTTTTCAATAGCCTATCCAACTATATCCCACACGAGAAATATAGATATAGACGAGAAAAAATATATAATCCCCACTTTATGTGCAAGGGGTCTTACAATTTTTTTTAAGATATTGTTTTACCACTTTGTCGGCTTAAATAATATGTACTCATGCCAAATTACAGCTTTCTAGTATTAAGAGTCTCTGAGCTAAGCCACGGACAGACAGACAGACGGATATGGCGAAACTATAAGGGTTCCTTTTTGACTACGGAACCCTAAAAATTCAGTTTTGACTATGGGTTTTTGCAAATCTGGGGGCCTTCTCCGCCGTTCGGCCGTTTTATAACTTCCAAAGTTTCCTTTTTTGACTTTGAGACCCGACTCCAAGTCACATTTTTTACTTTGGCTTATTCTTTGACTGCCGTTTATTTGTTTTCTTTTGCCGTAGTTTCGTTTATCGTGAAAGAGCCGATCCCGCTCAAAGAAGAAGGCGTCGAGGAGGCAACCGCCTCGACGCCTAACACGCCGAAACCCCACCTGCATGATTTAATGCAGGCGGGACTTGGACATATTTGGTTTACCATTAATTTTGTTTGTGAACAAGTAATTAAGTACTTGTCCTTTGTACGCATTCGGTTTGCTTTTCTTAGAATGCCTTCGCGGCTTCTACGCGATTTTTATACTGGCGACTACTATGTGCGCGGCTACGCGCCTGCAACGCGGCTGCTACGCGGCATCTACGTGGGCGCGGTGATGGCTACGATGTGCGCGCCTACGCGGTTGCTACGTGGCTTCTACGCCAGCGACGTCTACGATGTGCGTGCCTACGCGGTTGCTACGCGGCTTCTACGCCAGCGACGTCTAAGATGTGCGCGCCTACGCGGTTGCTACGCGGCTTCTACGCCAGCGACGTCTACGATGTGAGCGCCTACGCGGTTGCTACGCGGCTTCTACGCCAGCGACGTCTACGATGTGAGCGCCTACGCGACTGCTACGCAGCTTCTTCGTTCTACGATCGCAGTTTTGAAGAGGATCAAGATTTTTTAAATTAATTTATTTTTTTATTAAAACTTTATGCAAAAATAAAACATAGATGTACAGAGGCCAGCAGGTCAAGCTACCCGAAACTGTCATAATTTCCCAATCAACCTTGAACTTTATGCTTTAACGATAATGTTGATAATCTTTTAAAGAAATTTGACAGTACGTAGTAGCTTGATGTGCTGTCGGTACTAAGGCTTATGCCATCAATTAAACTTGAAAGGTGTCACAATATATTGCCCCTCACTTATTTACATTGTTTAATTGGCAAGGACATGGTTTGTTACTATAAATAAATAAATTATAAGGTGTCAATTTGTATGAAAAAGGGTTCTTGCCTCAAGTCACAAATACTGCAGAACCTACAACAATAAGCCCTTCGAATACAGAACCGTCTCCTTTTAAAGTTGGTAAAGATGAGGAACCATATTTTTTTATCATATTTATTAGATGATACCTACATGGTATTACAGAAAAAAACTTTTTACAAAAAAAAAAACAATCGACTTCCAAAAAAATGCTACAAAGTGAAAAATAACTGGACGGCACGGTTGGCGCAGTTAGTTAAGCGATTGACTGCTGCGCTGCGTGTCGCAGGTTTGATTCCCGCATGGAACAAATATTTGTATGACCTACAAGTAGTTGTTTCGGGTCTGGCTGTTTGTGTATGTGAATTTAAATGTTTGTAAACGCACCCAGAATACAGGAGAAATTCCTAGTGTGGGGAAACGTCTTTAAAAAAGAAAGAAAAAAATTAAAAATAAAAAAACTTTAATTTTGGAAGCCAGTGCCTTTGGATCTGTATTTCAGTTTTTAACCACCGACTTCCAAAATTATAGTTATATATTTGACTGTAGCGTTTTTTTGGAAACCGGTTGTTTATTGTTGTAATAAGTTTTTTATATTTCACTTTTTAGTAGGTCTGTTTGTAATTTATCTAAGTTACAATAGGCTTATGTCAACTGCTCATCACCTTTTACAAAATATTGCTTTTCCCGATGCAGGGGCGTTAATTGGGGAGGAATTCTCCCATAAAAATTGCTTAGCGACCATATTATAGAACCTAATCGAATCGCAACCCGTTAAATATTTATTATTAAGTAGTTCCCGTGGCCATCTGTGGTCTTCATCCTCAGTTCTACTTCACCAAATGGTGCTTTTCAAGAGCAAACGCACGAGTTACTATAAAAAATATCCAAGTCGCTATACCTAGGTGTGCCTATAATATGTGGGGATTTCCCTTGATTTCCATGGGATCCCCTCATAAGATTCTGACAATGGGACCACCTCGGGAGCATACCCATACAAACAAAAACGGAGAAATCGGTGAACATAGGTACATAAAAAAACAAACATTACATACAGACGAACATAATAATTATAACCTCTCGGAACTTGGTTATAAAGGGTGTCATTATTTTGACGTTTAGCCAATGAATCAACTCATTCTCGTAAGTACGACAAATATGTGGATGTTTGTACAAATATGGTTACATACATAACATGACAAGTTATGAAACCAAGGAAACTGGCATTGAGGAGACTGATCGATTAGCATCATAAAGAAGCTGCGAATGGCATCATTATAATGGGTCTTCGTCACAGGTAACTTATATTTTTTTACCGTATTCTCATAGAACAACTACTCTCTACGGATACGATATTCGGGTAACAGTTTCAGTTAATAGAAGAAGAAATTATATGATAGTGGTAATCGCATGCAGTACTTTAAATGTTGTTTTTTATATGAAATGATGTTACCGATCCTATTGATTGAAGATAATAAAGAGATATAAATATATACCTTCCACGCTTATCATTTTTTTATTGCGAAGAATAAGTAATCTTAAAACCCTAATTATCTCTCAAAGTACTTAATATGTACATGCACATGGCCTTAAAATTATAATTAAAACCTTCAATAAAATGGAGCTGGACATAATAGGTTCCCAGACAGGGTATTTAATAAATAAATATTTTAATGGGTTATTATTCAATAACCCATTATATTTTATCTATTCAATTTTATATGCTAATGATTACACTATCATAATATTAATATGCACTGCTGAAAAGATAAAATGACACAATTTTTGCAGTTCATTTCTCGGTCTATTATCACAAGCAACCAGTCTTATCATATCACTCACAATCTATCCGAAATCAATAATGTTCTACCTACCTTAAACACAAAATTATGTAAACAACAACACTGTACTTACTTTATTTTTTTTATTTATATTATCACTGAATATATCCACATATCCAACAGCTCATTTCAAAATTCGAAACACGAAATTTAAATATGTATTTAAATACGACGGTGTTCCACGGAACTTCCACGTGCGTGTGCGCGTTTAAAACATTTGTATGACAATGCGGCGCGTATATTTTTCGCTGTAGTCGTCGCCGTCGATCGTAGGCTACGATCTGTGAGCTGAGCACCATCTGTGAATGAAGTAAGCCACGGTCGTATTGTCAAGCCTCTCACTTTGTTTCCGAGTGCAGCGATCAATGGGAATGATATAATGCATTATTGGTTCAAACGATGAATGGAAGGAAATCTATCAATCATACTTGATACCGGTAATCTGTGAGGCATAAGGTTTTTTTTTATTTTGGTACAATTATTAATGGTTCGATGGAATGGCGGATGTTGAAGTATACTTATTATTAAAACGTGTAAGATATTCTCAATGGCATCGAATGTAGAATAACCAAAATTCTGGTTATTACATTACGTATAGCTAGCTAATTTCCATTCATCATTATTTTACGTTGGTCTGATTTGAACACAAAAGGCATGAATGAAAGGCAATTGCATGTAGCTGAGATGAGAATGCTAAGAGGAACGTGTGGTGTGACCCGAATGGATAGAATAAGAAATGAGTACATAAGAGGAAGTCTGAAAGTGGCGCCGCGCGCCGGTGACTGAAAATTTGTGCGGAAATCGGTTGTCATGGTATGGGCAGTTTTGAGTATGAATGTCGATGGCTATAAGAGTAGGGGAAGACCAAAGAAACGATGGATGGACTGTGTGAACGATGATATGACTAGAAAGGGAGTGACTATCGAGATAACGACTAATAGAGAAGTAGGGAAGAAAGAGACATGTTGCTCCGACCCCAAATGAATTGGGATAAGGGCAGGAGAATGATGATGATGATGGTCTGGTTTCCCTGGTCTACTTTGATTCTGTCTCTGGCCTAGGATAATCAAATATCTAATATTCCTCCTATATTATCACTAAGCATTTTTTTTTGGGTGGGAAATTATCAAATAACTTCTCCCGCTCTGGGCTGAGCGGGAGGGCGTGTCCGACTTTTACTGACTAAAACCCACCCGTGTTCCTTCCGTTGCCTGTGTGCCGGGGCTACGATATCCCTTTTCAGACAATCACTAAGTATAACATCATAATCTCATTTATCGTCGTTCGCAGCCTCAGAACTTACTGCTGAGTGCTGTTTTTAGGGTTCCGTACCAAAATGGTAAAAAGGAACCCTTATGGTGAGACTAAGTCTGTCTGTCTGTCTGTCACACCTGGATATTTCAAGAACTACTAATGTTATCAACTTGAAATTTAGAATAGTTTTAGATGACGTTTGCCCAACTGTTTTGCAAGAAAGAAAGAAATTTAAAAAAATATATCTTTTTTGCAAAAGTGACTGAAAGGGGGTCTTAAAAATTTGAAGTGGGGCTACTAGGGCATGTGGGGTATCATATGAAATAACGCTGTTTGTACATTCTCAACCATTTTTTTTTTAGGCTGTATAGATTCTTTTGGTGAAAAATGTAAAAAAAAAATACCGATCCACCTCTCCATCCCATCTCCGAAGTTTACAGAGATAAAAATCTGAAATTATTCTATAAGATGGAAGCTTATGTAAAGATTACAGGAAAAATAAAACGATGTCTCTAAATAGTACAGTTTTTCAGAAATCATGAATATCATATATTCGTACGGAACCCTCGGTGCGCGAGTCCGACTCGCTCTTGACCGGTTTTGTTTTATAGTCGAGTACCTTCCTATTGTTTGTCATTTTGCACTCTGTGAATATTAATTTTATGGCTTATTGCGAAGATCGGTTTCCATAAAAGCAACCGGGTTCATCACCACGTCTTCCATGCATTAAAGTATTAGCTGTATGCGCCAGCACATCAAGCTACTACAATCTGTCAAATTTGTTTAATAAATTTTCAACTTTATCGCTCTATCTTAAGGTTCAAGGTTGATTGAGAAAATTTGACAGTTTCGGGTAGCTTGACCTGCTGTGGCGTCTGTACTACTCGTATATATAGTCATGCTTGCAGCAATGTGTAGTACTTTAATCCAATCATATTGTTTTACAGGAACACAACTTGATTTTTTGGAAAATCGCTACAGATTTGGATTTTAGTTCTTTTACATAATTGTCATAACATCACGCCTGTAATCCCCGAAGGGTTAGGCAGAGGTGTAGCGTGTAGCTATAGTACGCCCACATTTCACGCAGGGGCACACGTAGGGGGCGAGCCTATTGCCATCAACCGGGCACAAATTCAGACTCCGGTCTGCTACTGAGAAATTCCTAATGGAAAATCCTAATAACATTTCGCCGATTTTTTAATTATTTTATTTCTATTATTAGTTTCTAAAAATAATGCGGAACAATTTTTATTAACTCATCCAAGTTGTTTTAAACTCGCTGACGTCTTATTGATATAAAATTCCACAAGCCGTAAAATTACACGTTTTAGCACAAAAATTTTTTTTTTGACCATTTAGCTATTTTCGGAAGTTTCAAGGTTCATTCTTAAATATTATTGTTTTGTGTAATATTTTTGTACGCGGTGTTTTTTGCGCGGTCCTTTTTTTTATTTAATAAATGATTGTTTTGTGTAATTTTTACTACGCGAGCCTTTTTGCTTTGTGTGCGTCGAAACATAATATTTTCTAGTAATCTGGGAATCCCCACAGAGTTTAATAACTTTGTGACTTATGTTTTCTGCGCTTGTTTGGTCTTCTTCTTTCTAACTTATAAATATCAATAATTTACCGTCAAAGGTCCTATGAGTACTCCCAAGTATCCAAATAATGATTTATATTCTTGCAGATGTCTCAGTCCCAGGACGTCTAGACTGCAGAGGGGTTAGATCTAACACAAGGGCGCGATAATATTAGATAGAGATACAAATCGGAGAATCTATCGCCAAGACGATACTGCCAGGAGGCGCAGCATCCACTGGTAACCTATCCAGGGCCGGATTTAAAGGTTAGGAGGCCCTGGGGCAACCAAGAAGTGGAGGCCCCGATTTTTTTTTGGAACTGACGAATATTTTTGTTTAACAGTTTCAATCATTTTTAGACAGGGTAAATTTTGGAGCCGGGGCAGTAAATAGGTTTCTTAACCGTTGTAGTAGGTACCTACAGGAAAACAGTCCAGGAGATTGTCTTTAACTTTTTGAGAAACTTTGATCTGCATTCGCATATCTTCAAAACAAAAAAAAAAATTAATAAAGGACCTTGTGAATGTAAATTTTTATCTTTGATGGACATAAAGGATGTATTTTTTTCTTAAGTGTATAAAAAAAAATGTGAGCCGTCACGGGACGCCTGGCAGATGTGAAACATCGAAATCAAACAAACAAACATCGAATAAAAGGTCAGGGTCGCGTAGTGGGAGGACCGCGCACGGAGTGAGCGGTGAATCGCCACGCGGCATGCGTCGCCCCGCCAGAAATCGGTTTTATGTGCGCCTATAGATGTTTCACATCGAAATGTAAATTGTGGAGGCCCCTTCCTTGTGGAGGCCCCTTCCTTGTGGAGGCCCGGGGCTAGAGTGTTGCCCTGCGCAAAATCCGGCTTGTGCTGTGAGACCTTGCTTCTTGCAAAATTTCATGATTCTAAGTAGGTCAACGGGAAGTAACCTATAGATAGGTTTTGATTTATTTGCGAGTATCAAAATATGTCGCAAAAATCACCGTATTTTTATTGCGTTAACTTAGAAGCTTGATTCTTTTTGAAGGGAGGGACCATAGGGTATTTGATAATAATTCAACTTGATACCTCCACGCGTTCCTGAAAAAAAGGGTCTTGACAGACTGACAGACAGACAGACAGACGGACAGGCAGACAGACGGACAACGAAGTAATCCTATAAGGGTTCCGCTTTCGAGGTACGGAAACTGTAATTTTTTTTTTTTAAATTGCCAAGTTTATGGATGGAAAACTGTAATGTTATAAGTACGTAATCTGCGGTAAATAACAGCACTTAATTATCGTAATCGAGTAACGCTTACATTATGAGACTAATCGCTATAAACCAGCTTTAAAGACACAGACTAAGCAGTAATTGTAGCATTAGATTTCCCAATAGATATTGATCTACATACACGACCGCAACCTTCAAGCAAGCAGCAGTAATGACCCAGTACAGACTGGTTCATATTTCATCACTCACTTTCGAATGTAAGTTTTGCGAATTATTAAGAGCGTGTTTTGTAGAGCATTGAAAAGTATTTTGAGTATCAAAACCAAAATTAAAAGTTATCTAAACAAACATGGCTGAAAAACAGCACTTTTCGAACGTTTAAATAAAACATTGGACACATAAGACAGCCCCAAAAACGCCCGCCCGTCGCCACTACTGCTTTAGCTGGGAAGAAGAAGTGGCGCAACAAACTCCCCAGCAGCACAGCTGTCTCAGTTAGAAAAACCGGTCAGGATTACCTGATTATAGTCTTGTTTTATGTACGGTCAGCAACGAATGTCGATTAAAACTGAACTTGCTTTTACAAAGTCAAAGTCAAAGTTTTTATTAATGCGATTATTGGTGATATAACATGGTCTTAACATATTTTATAGTACCTCAAAAATCTACCATATCAGGCATGCATTGTTAAATTACAATATTATAAATTAAACATTATGAAGTAATTAATATCTATAGAAATTGAAATACAAGATATAATAAATTGCAATAAATTAACTGACATAACGTCTAAGAGTATTACATTAATAAATACATAGAATGGTCAGTCACATGAAATTTTGTCAACTAGGAATTCGTCAATGGTATAGTAGCATTTGTCTATTAATTTTTTTTTAAATTTACGTTTAAATTGTGTTAAGTTTAAATCTTTTATGTTATTTGGTAGCTTATTAAAAACTTTTGGAGCCATGCAAAGTATGCTCTTGTGCATAAGGGCGGTTTTAGAACGTCTTAGGCATAATTCGTGTCGATATGTTGGTGTTATGGATCGATAGCTTTGTTCTGAAGCTTTTTTAAATAAATCGCCATATTTCTTTACGAACAAAGCGGTCTCGTTTATGTAAAGACAAGGTAACGTTAGAGTTTTTAGGAGATAAAATGCGGTTTGCAACTTTCTATTGATTTAAGATTGCATATGGACCTAATGCACATCTTTTGCGCTTTAAAAATTTCGAGTTTTTCACAGGAATTTGCCCGGAAAATGACTCCGTAACGTAATATTTATGGAATCTACGTAGCCATAATACGCGGTTACGACAGCCGCCTGATTTACTATTTTGTTGAGTTTATAAAGAGCAAAGGCAAACCTGGGTCAATTTTGTAATAAGGATCGATGCATGTTCCTTCCACGTCAGTTTTGAGTCTATTGTCAATCCTAAAAAGTTAATATGTCCTACTTCTTCAATTATATTATTATTTAAAGATAGATTGATGTCAGGAGTGGTAATTCTTTGTCGAAACTGCATGATTTTAGTTTTATTTAAATTAAGAATTAAATTATTTTGTTTAAGCCAAGCAATTGATTGTTGTAATGCCTTTTTAATTTCAGTTTCATAGTTTATATTTAAATCATCATGCCTAATAATAATAGTGCTGTCATCGGCAAAAAGAACCATAGGAAAAGTGACATAATTTGGAAAGTCATTTATATAGACTAAAAACAATGGTGGGCCCAATACGCTGCCTTGTGGCACGCCAAATGTGATTTTACGTTTTTCTGAAATGTATTTATATTCTTTTTTATCCTTTTTGCAAATTCGTCCATACACTGCCTTCTACTGACTGACTTCCATATACTGTGTTCTATTGTCAAGGTAGGATTTTATAAGAGAAAGTGCGTTTCCCCTTATTCCATAAGCACTTAATTTTTTTAACAAAATATTATGATCGACTAGATCAAAGGCTTTCGTCATGTCCATAAATATAGCGCTAGTGGGAATTCTTTGATCGATATCTGTCATTATAATATTAAGGAAGTCATAGATAGCCAAGTTTATGGATTTGTTTTTTCTAAATCCTTTCTGTTCCTCTACTAAGATGTTGTGTTTGGTGAAGAAGGAATACATACAGTTATAAATAATTTTCTCAAATACTTTTGATATTACCGGTATAAGCGCAATAGGTCGATAGTTATTAATGTCAGTCTTATCACTATTTTTAAATAGAGGCTTAATTATAGTAGGCTTTAGTTTATCAGGATAGATTCCAGAGCAAGTACTTAAATTAATAATGTGACAAATGGGACTTGATATCACTTGGGAAACGAATTTTAATACTTTTGTTGAGATGTCATCATAACCTACGCTAACTTTATTTTTTAGGTCTTGTATTATCCGAAACACTTAATTAGGCGTAGTCGGAGCCAAGAATATTGAATTGTTGCATATATTTGGAGTCTTATAACTAACAGATTTTGAGCCTTTTGAAAGTAATTCTGCTTGCTCTACGAAGTGTTTGTTATATGTGTTCGCTATATCACTGGGGTTTGTTAATGTAGTACCGTTACTACGTATTTCTGTTATATATTCACGTGGAGGACAATCTCTGTTTTCATTTATAATTTTCCATGTATCCTTCGATTTATTAGTTGATGTCATTATCTTATGATTATTTTTTGCCTTTTGTGTCAATCTTATTATTTTTTTAAGTGTTTGTGAATAATTTTTAAGTTTTGTCAGGTTATTACTATTACGTTTTGCTCTTAAATTCCAAAGAAGTTGTCGTTTATTTTTGCTACAACGTCTGATACCGGGTGTCAACCAATTCGGATTCCTTTTTGACTTAATCTTTTTACTAATTAAGGGGAAACATAAATTATAAAACAGCTGGAATATTTCCATAAAATTATCGTACGCCACATTTGGATCAACAGCTTGATAAACATCGCAAAAAGATAAATAATTTAAGGATGTTCTGAATTTATTCAAGTTATTGTGACTGTAGTCACGCGTTGTAATATTCCAACTATTTATTGTATAAGTTTTCTTTACAGGAATCTTTATAATTTGGGCTGTGTGATCTGACATATTAAAATCCATTATTTTATGATTGCATTTACGAGGAAAATTGTGCGCAAAATTATCTATGCATGTGTTGCTTTGTAATCTGGTAGGCTCATCAATTTGTAATTTTAAGTTATAGCCTAATAAGTAATTAGTAAATTCCTGAGAAGTTCTATCTTTTTTCAAAGTGTTAATGTTAAAGTCACCACATAATATGACATTTTTGCGCGCTCTGTAACATATTTTTAGTAGAAGAATGTCTAATTTTGAATAAAAAGTGTCAAGGTTACTAGATTTGGGTATCCTATAAACACATACAATAATAACGTTATGCTGTGTTAACTCAATTGCACAGCACTCGAAAATTCCCTGCACTGAAAGTTTCTTGATTTCGTTTAGCTCTCTGTATTGGTGGTAAATTTTTACCAATATGCATGCTCCTCCTCTTTTTGTGTCCCTGGAGTAACAAGCTGCTAATTTATAGTTAGGTATAGTGAGGAAACCTTCATATCCAGTCTCCATGAAGTGTTCTGTTACACAAATAATGTCTATGTTGTTTTGTAGTTCATGTAGGTGCAATAGTAATTGGTCTGTTTTATTAATCAATCCTGCGATATTTTGATGCATTATTGTCAAATTATTATAGAAAAAAATGGTTTGATGTTTCTTCCAATGTATCCTTCATGTCAGTGTCTCTATTAATCATTTGGATTTCACAAATAGTTCTTTTGAGATTCATAAATATATTTTTCATACCTGCATCATTCAGGAGCCCTTGACGACCCGAAAACATTGAGTAATCGTATGATAAGTCAGTGTTTGAGTCTAATAAATAGGCGTATTCATACGCTGTGATAAGCAGGTACAATAAACTATTAAACATTTCAATTCTTGAGTTATACAGATTTGTGTATTCGCCACATATTCTGAAGGTCGGGAGGCATATAATAATATTTGTGTGACTCAGTTTGTCAATGGTATCCTTAATATGGTAGGTTAAATCGTGATAATTCTTAGTAGTTAAGAAATCTTTTTCTCCAATTATTATGACACAGTAGTCATTTTTATTATAATTACTGAGGCACGATATACATGCCATCTAGATTCTCTTACAGGTATCAGAGAACTTACGAAAGGAACATTTGTATTAAATTAGTAAGTAGTCAAATTGACTAAAAGAGTGATGAATATAAATGTTGATAGGTGGACAGGGAGAGAAAGGCCAAAGAAAAGGTGGAAAAAAAAATGTGAAGAGTACCAGATAATACGAGTACCTATATAATTATATCATATCGAATTCTAAATAGACACAATAAAATCCCAGAAGTACACGATTTATGAAAAAGAAAAGAGTCCCAGTATTATCTGCGTAGGTACTTATGTAATTATATCATATCTAATTTTAAATAGACACACAAAATACCCCCTACGTACACGATTTATGATTTAAAAATCTTGAATTTTGTTTCTGTCTGCACACAAAAAAATTATCGACTCCTGCGGGGCGAGCACGGCCTACTGTGACAAGACTTGAGTCACACATTTTATCACAGTTTGAGCGATAAAACTGTTTTGTCATAAAATGCTAGTACAAATTGACATGACATAATTTATCATATCTTGTCACAAACGTCTTGACACGCCCGTGCTCGGCCCGCTGCCTGCGTATAAACAGACTTTATGCGACTCAAGTCGCACCAAATCTGGACTACCTTAGCATAATCAGTCTATAATGTTCCCAATGCTGGGACACCTAGGCCTCCTCTCTGTGAGAAGGAGTGGGCCGTAATACACCACGCGCACGCGGACCCAGTCCGGGTGGCCGACTCTAATATAATCTGGGACTATCTTACTTATCTATTATTTTGAGGTTTGAATTTTTTGGCGATTTAAAAACATCTCATGGTCGTGTTGGAATGGCTAACTTCAGAAATCGCTGGAATGAAAACCCAATTTAACAAAGTATCTCGTTTAAAAAACCTCATTTTGAGGGATTTTTTATGCGAGCGACGAAAGATTAAGTGGCATCTGGATTAGGAACCTAAGTATTTCTGGGTAGAGACTATGAATGCATAAGTATACAATCTAAATTGATGGCGGGACGAGCTGGATAGGTTCTGTCGAAACTGGAAGGAGTGGATGGGAGCAATGGCGTATTTTAAGATTTGGCGCCCCGGGGCAATACGGTTTGCCGCCCCGGGCCGCAACAAAACAAATAAATGTGAGAACGAGCTAAATCGAAATTTTTTGCACCTCGGATAGATTAGATTTGGTTTTTTTAAACTGCGTAAAAGCTTCAGAATAATTATAAAAAAATTATGAGATTGTAGGATGCAAAAAGAGGGCGAAGCGAACTAAAATATTTTAGCACCTCGCCTCAGTTACATTTTATTTTTACTATGCATACGTCGTAGTGCTTGAATCAAGAAAATCAGGCAGACTGCAAGGGGTGCCTTGCGCCGCCCTTAGCGTTCTGCCACCCCGGGCCATGGCCCTCTTGGCCTAAGGGTAAATACGCCACTAGCCCTTGCCCAGGACAGCGCAGGCTAGTAAAAAAAAAAATACTTGACTGAAAGGATCATAAGATCGGAAGGTATCCACCGAAATAATTTGAGAAATTCAGACGATTGAGTTCAAAGTAAAAAAAAACATTACTAGGTTGAAAGTGTTGAGACAGAAATAAAAAATTATATACATACAAAGGGACATTGAAGATCACCAAACTGCGAAGAACAAGTCAAAGTCAACATATTCTTGTCTATTTACTCACCCATTAGGACCGAGTTTGTACTTCCAAAACCAGTAACGTTCAGTTGCGAAGTAATAAAATAAACTAACTAAGTACACTCGGCTACATGTCAAGCTATAATTTCTAGTATAAGCAGATCTCGCATTGTATTGGATTTCTGTACAATGAGAGGTCATCTTATACTGGAAGTGTATAGCTTGATATATAGCCGTGTGTACTTGAAGCCTTGCGCCTTCTAAACAGTGCCCACTGCTGGGACATAGGCCTCCTCTTTGTGAGGAGTGGGCAGTTATCCACCATGCGGGCCCAGTGCGGTTAGATATCACATGTCTTTGAATTTTTGGTTTAACATGCCGGTTTCCTCACGTTTTCCTTCACCGTTTTGAGAGCAGTGGTGATGAAATAATTTACACAAAGTAATGCTCCTGTCAGGGTTAGAACAACTCATAAGTCGTGGCCGCTACAACTGAGCCACTACTGATCTAACTTGCCGTGTACTTACAAACTCTGCCGAAGTTGTTTGTTGCTTCCATTTTATTGTATACCACAAGCTAAAAACTTGCATCGTAAATGGGGCTTTAGTTTTTGAAGAAGCAGAGAAGGCGGTCGGGGCAGACAACATCGTCTACAAAACTTGTGATCAATGACCTCCTCGCTCATCATGGCTAGTGCACTTAAGGCGACCATAACCGACTTTTAATGATTTTATACTGAAGATGACGACTAAACGAGTAGTGTCAATGATTTGAAAAAAATATATGTTAAATTGGAGCATTTTCTCAATAACTTAATTAAGTGAATATTTTATATTATGTTTATATTACATAGTGAAATTAATTTGTAAAGTTATGTCTAACGCGGATAAAAAATCTGAGATTTCGCAAAATCTACCAAGCGTATTTTTCTGAAACCTTCACCAATTTAAAGATAATTTAATTATTGATCTTTTAGTATACGCGTTTTATTAAAATACCTTTTGGTTTGTGTATAATAAATTAATAATGCGTCAAATTGGGGACAGCGTTCCTTGATGGGCGAATCCTATTACTGGCTTAACGTACGACGCGTTGCGTGAGCTCAGTATAGAACACGCAAACTAACCACTCAGGTCACTGGCATATATCTCCGTCTTCAATCGTAATTTGCAATTTTGCAATACAGTAATAACAGGCACTTGAGAATAGGCTGCTGCCTATTCTCAATTAAGTACATAGGATATTTAGTGCATAAAATGCATAGAGAACGCGGCTGCGTTCTCTATGCGTTTTAACACCATACTTGCGTTTGCCAACCCTCCTGCCAAGCGTAGTGATTATGGCAACCCCCCCCCATATAGGCCTATGCCCAGCAGTGGATGTCTTTCGGCGGAAATGATGACGATGAGTCACTTGAGGCATTTCATATTTGCCTCTGAAGTGACAACACACCTTTGCAAATATCCGCAGGCGGCAGTTGTGACCGTTATATCATCAGGAGGATCACATACTTAGCTTCAAGTATACTCGTGTTCATTATCGTGAAGGCGGGAAGTAACAGCATTTGCGATGTCTAATAATCAGGTACCATTTCGGTTACCCATTGAAAGGGTTTTCGATAGGGTTTTTCTAAGCGGTTAAACAAAAACCCAGACGATACGGGTAACCCATGAACGGCTTAAATTAAATTTTGGTAACCCATTGAAAGGGTTTTCGATAAAAACCCATACGGTGTGGGTAACCCTTTTGAACGGCTTAAATTTAAGCCATTCAAAATTACCCATACCGTATGGGTTTTTGATTACCTGCTTAGAAAAACATCGATAGGGTTTTTCTAAAATGGTAACCAAAATGGTGCCTGGGTAGAATAGAGATAGAATTGTTTTCATGTTACAGGGTTTCAAATAGGTATAGAACCCATTGAAATGTGTTATCATGTAACCCTTTCACTGGGTTTCGAGTATAAAACCCATTCAATGGGTTATCATGTAACCCTTTCAATGGGTTTCTAGTATAAAACCCTTTTAATGGGTTACATCATGATAAAGGTAACCCGTTGAATGGGTTACCCCTTCGAAAGGCTTAACCCTTAACCGGGGTTGTACAGTCCCTGCTAATAATAGCAAAATCAATTTCTTTTCTGTGTGAATTCAAGAGGTTTGTTACAAACTCCTTCTTCCATGACTATGTAAATAAAACAATGTCATAATGTATCATTAAAGTATATTTATTTTATTTTATTATAAAAATACATGCAAAGACAGTTGAAATTACTACATTTTCCGTGTCACAATTTCACTAAGAGACTGTTACAGTTCATAATAATATGGTCAGGCTATATCCTAATTGACACACTATAAATACTAAGTATATTCTAAGGATATGCCCGGCGGGCTTGTGTAGCATTACAATACAAGTAAATTACAACAAATCTATCCCTCTAAGTACTTCACAGTCTAAAGATTAAAATTAAAAGTAGGTACTTATTACTTTCACCATTTAGTAGGACTTATGTAAGCAAGCTAACACAAAACCTTCATAAAACGTAAGATTGCGAAATTAATCCCGGCTTACCAGTAGCTAAAGTGAAATTAACACAATCATATGTTAAATTACAATAAAGAACTAAATTATGTAGATGTTATTTAATTTAAAAGTAATTCTTAATCATAGTTAGAGCTAGAATATGGAAGCTAGAGTAAACTGAATGTCCGTAGTGATCATGAAACTATTCGACTAAAGTAAATAAACTCTAAAATAACTTGGATACTTAACGTTCTACTTATTTCAACTTTAACCCCTTTATTCATAAGCAGTGTAACTTAACGCTCTGCACTATTGTCCTCTCATTCTGATTATAAGGAAATGAGTGAGAGGTGAGATATGTATCAAGCATCTGTGAGCGTCAAGTGCTTACGAATAAAGGAGGAACATTTAAAAATAATAGGCAGCTTTTTCATACCTACTTTTATAAAAGAACACAAAATTATTATGTACCTAAAGATGTAATTGAATTTGAAGAATTCCACTCGTTCAGTCTTATTTTAAAATGTTGGAAGATTCACACAGGGTGCTTCATCACTTTACAAATCATTTATTTTGTACGAATTCAATTGAGCTTAACAGATCGATAAACGTATCTGGCAACACTGGCTTAAAAATTAAAAGAGATACTTATAAATTATTCTAAACTTAAAATTATAATTGGCTTTTGTACGGCGTGCATACATTCAAAATTCAAATCATTCGGTGAAGAGTCACTCACACCAGTCTTTCTTATCTATAGAGATCGCTAGATGACTCCCGAAACATCTTGGCGTGGCGTGCTCTCCTAGTCCATGGTTTTTCAAGTCCGTGGACTGTAGACCTTGGGTCCGGGGGCTTATTGCCCTGGTAATGCTGCTACGGTATGGTGGGCGGCGGAACTCGCAAGCCCAGACGTGGCGCCTAAAGCTGCGCCTCGGTGGGGCTTTGCCACAGGTTTGACGGAAGAGTGTCGTAGTGAGACGGCACTGTGACCAACGCATCAGCCGTCGTCCTGCTTATTGAGCAGTTCTGAAACAATAAAAAAACTAATTATAGCTACGTTGCTACGCCCGCATATGCTGCTTTAACAAAGACTGGTTTTTAGGAGAGTGGACAGTGGACATACATCATTGGCAGTAGGTCAACTGGGTCAATACGGGCTCTTAATAATCATAATTCTTAAGATGACATTATATCATATTGCTTACACAAGCTTGCACGTTTGTAATTAAATAACTGATTAAAATTTTCTCAGAAAAGCGTTGATAAAAATTACATCAACAACTTCGATCGGATCACGCATACTTTATTCTCTGACCTTCAAGATACACCTTTTCACATTATTATACGCTTCTTTCTATAATCTGAGATTATACGAATGAACCCGTATTATTATCTATGGTCTCGAGCTCTAGAAGTCTAGACGGATATTAATGACTACAAATACTTTTTAAATGCGCATAAATAATGTTCCAAGTGATTTGAGAAACAAAAGATAACTTTTGGACTATATATGAAGTTTAAGAACATTTTTGTCATCGTGCGTGACTGAGTTAAACTTATACCCCCTTATTACAAAACAAGGTTTATCTTCAGACCCAGGTTTAAAACATGGAGCCATTATTGAATTTCGAACTTTATTCCAACTATAGTAAAGTTCCTAAACACAAAACTGACAACTTAGTACCGAACTAAGTTTTCAGTTTTGTATAAAGAACGGTATTTCAATCACTGTTACGTTCTTATTACAAAAACTGGCTGCATGGTTTAAGTCATGTCAAAATATAAATCTTGTTTTGTAAAAAGGCGGAACAACTGCAACCTGTTGTATTATCTTACCTATGTAGATATGTGGATAAATATTCTAAATTACATAGATACACGCTCTCACGAGTATTATTGCACAAACGTGTTCTCAAATCTTGCCAACAACTATTTTCGTTACTTTTTACATTACAATATCGCTAGATACAATCTAAAACGTGATGAAACCATGTAGATTATAGTATCGTATTACATAACGTCACTCAATACTCAAGCATTACTTAAAACTAATTTCAACCAATCAAATGGCTTGAATCTAGTTTTAAGTAATTCTTGAGTATTGAGGGACGTTCTGTAAATACGGGCCATAGAGTCTTTCTTTGACTAGAAACTGGATTAAAATCACAGACTACCGAGATGACGACTAAGAAAAGAAGAAAAGACAAGAAGAAGAAAGAGAAGAAGAAGAAGGGAGGAGGAGAAGTATGGAAGAAAAGACATGATGCACGGACCCCAAATAAATTGCATTAAGGGCAATCTCAGAGAATTATGATTATGATACAAGCTGTTGGTTTAGTTTCCAGCTTCCGTAAGTAATTGATTCTATAGGTATGAGGAACAGGGTGTAAATGTCACTCATCCTCCATAGAATAGAGAGGATCCTCCGACCGACAACTGCCCGACGATTCATGTCGGTAGGTACGTTGCATATGCTAGTCACGCGGTAAACTCTGCTTGCGCGATGCAGGATTTCGCGTGACGTCAGTAAGACGCGTAGTTCGCATGTGGCGATATAGACTCCGCCACAATTCTACCAGTCATTCGATAAGACATTTCGACATGCGGCGTTACAAAAAAAAACTATTTAGTATTCAAGCGATTTGTGCCCGGTTGATGACAATAGGCTCGCCCCCTATTAGGTACGTGGGACTTAAACATAACTGGCGAAATGTGGGTGTACTACAGAAGTAACCTCTGCCCAACCCGTCGGGGAAACAAGGCTTGATGTTATTATGTTATTCAAGCAAGCGAATAAATATTTTAACGTATTTACGCAGATCTTATCAATCTGCCTACCCTTTTCCCAATGTCGGCTTCCAGTCTAACCGGACGCAGTTGAATACCAGTATTTTACATGGAGCGACTGCCTCCTCAACCCAGTAACTGGGTAATACGGTCAGACTTTCGAGCTTCTGACGTCCCCTAACGACGCAGATCTTATCATTTCATGAATATTGACAATTCCATTACCACACAATAGATATCAAGAGTTATTTTTTGCGTTGATAAGTGCTATATTAACACACTAAACATTAAAAAGCTTTCCCACAATTATTTCAACCCACTCTGTGACACAGCAAATTGTTACTCATATAAATATTTTATCTTTGCTCTTCACAGCTACTTATCTAACAAAACTAAACAAGTTAGGTCAACATTTTCCATAATAAAGTAAGTGAAGTACTCGTATCATTATGTAACATACATATTTTTTATCGCCAGTTAAATATCAACATAATATATTTTTGACGACAGAAAAAATACAAAAGTTAGTTTTTTATCCCAGAGACTAATTTGACATTTCAAATGATTGTTGTTCGCTTTTTTATCAATTTGGAGTTTGGCATTTATACCTGTCAAATTAGTATCTGGGATTAAAAACGTACTTTTAACTACCACGCCAGCATTTTTGGCAATGCAACTAAAATATCTGTCGATCTATACATATGTGCCATGTGCTCAAAGAACTAAAATGACGTCAAAATACTAGTAGACATGTATATTTCCGGGATTTTCCTTGCTGTTGGCATAAAGGCGGTCGAGTTCTTATTAAAAATATTATGAATGTTAAAAATAGAGCCAAGTTCCCGTAACTGTCATTCATTAATTTAAACATTTCATGTTATTTTTTTTTGGTAATATCTTCTACCCGAGACTTCGTTTGCGTGGGCTTTAGAATTGGGTCCAGAGAGAAATGAAAAATGCAGACAGACGCGTTGCCAGAGATCTAGATAGATGATGAGAGATGTAGATCTTTTTAAGAGGAATAATTCCGTAATACATTGTTTGCATATAACTCTATTGGTTTACGCGGCGCGCGCCAGTAAAGCTCCCAGTCGGCATGATTTTATTCCGACATATTCAACAATTATCGTCATATTTTAGCCAATTTACACCAAACCTTAACGAATCCTTCCTCATGAATCACTCAATCTATCGGTAAAAACCGTATGAGAAAATCCATTCGGTAGTTTTTGAGTTTATTGCGTTCAGACAGATAGACAGACGCGGCGGGGGGGACTTTCTTTATATAATATGTAGTGATGTAGCACAGTGATTTGAGAGTTCGTATCCTCGAATGACGCTGACTCGACATAAATCTTAATCTAAAACTTGAGTCAAGGTTCCCTTTACAAATTGGCAGTTTTAAATGTTGCCTTAACCAAAAGTATCGTGTGCCTACCTTGGGCTGCACGCGGTGTGTGTCAACGCATTCGACAGGCAGCTTGATTATCTCCATCTTGTACTTGTAACCGTATGACGTCAGCTTCACGATCGTGTGGAGAGGAACGTTCATGTATGGCAGCTCATCTGGAAGTAGACAAACACATGGTTAAGAACATGGCCTATGTACAGACTACAGATAGACTTGTGTAGTATGAAAGTGTGAAAATCTTTGGAGCCGTCTATCCGATAACTAACATCTATATATAATAATTATATATCACGATACTTTCACAGACTTAGGACTGAATGTGAAGAGCAAAAATAGGACTTTAGCACTGACGACACAAATAATTATCTTTCAAATTACCACTATCAGCAAGCAAATTAATCTCAATTAAATCATCGACAAAGGGTATGAAAGAGCGATTCTAAGTGATCCAAGTTGCTTCAATAAAAGGGGCTATGCCTTGACAATGGCAGCTCAGGTCTGAGCTGACTTAATTTATATTGCCATCGATACGTTAAGAAGACAAGGAGAAGGTTCTTACCAAGCTTGGCATCCAGGAAGTACCCAAGCATGCATCTGAGCACAGCTTGATGGCCGACCACCACAACGTTGTGCTCATCTTCTAGAGCCGATAGCGCTGGTCGCAGACGAGTCATGATATCAATGTAGGACTCGCCCCATGGATACCGGTAACGGAGCTTGTCCTGGTCACGCCATGCGAACTCTTGGGGGAATCGCTCCTGCATCTCCTCGTATGTCAGACCCTCGCAGATACCCTGGAGAAGATTTAGAAAAACGATTATTAATAATGGAAAGTTTGACGGCACGGTTGGCGCAGTTAGTTAAGCGATTGGCTGCTGCGCTGCGTGTCGCGGGTTCGATTCCCGCACGGAACAAATATTTGTATGACCTACAAATTAGTTGTTCCGGGTCTGGCTGTTTGTGTATGTGAATTTAAATGTTTGTAAACGCACCCACAATACAGGAGAAATTCCTAGTGTGGGGCAACGTTTAAAAAAAAAAAGAAAAAAGTTGAACATTTCTGGATGCAGTTCTTTTGTCATTTCGGCAGGAACTATAGAGGTAGGTGAGAAAATCAACAAGGTGGTTATGTGGCCCCGAGTATGCTGTTCTATATGTATATCTGTTACATTCTATTGCTTTATTTAGAGTATTGAATTTCTAGTAAGTTACTAACCGGTTCAGTTCTGTAAACCTGTTAGTTATTAATTAGATAGCTTTATTCTTCAATGCTATGTTATATGACCAGGACATAAGATTTAGTACTACTGACTAGGATTATCAGTAGCGTCACCTAAAAAACGTGCTTCATTACAAATGTCAATGCGTCAATGTTTAGGTTCAGATAGTTTAATTTATCACCCTGTTGAGATACACGTGAGTTGCTACTTAATGACATGTTCAGTAATTAATCATTACGACTATTATTTGGCACTAAATGAAATGAACTTAAAATGCAAAAGTACAAAAATCGATTCAATCAGGTCACTGATTGAATCGATTTTTGTACTTGAAGTCTTTGATATAAATCACGCTGTACCTATCATCATCATCATTTCAGCCGAAAGACGTCCACTGCTGGACATAGGCCTCCCCCTAAGGTTGGGTTTGCCATAATCGCCACGCTTCACAAGCGGGTTGGCGATCGCAGTATGGTGTTAAAATGCATAGAGAACGCTGCTGCCCATTCTCTAGTAAGTCCCCTAGTCGCCTTTTACGACACCCACGGGAAGAAATAGGGGAGTGCTATTCTTTACATCCGACACCACACAGACGCTGAACCTATACAATTTCTTATTTCGTTGTTAAAATTAGGGCAACTATAAAAGCGTGGACTATATATTATTATGTCTGATGGCTATGACCAGCGCACTAATTGCGTAGGTACCACACTATCAGTTGCAATCGGTTTCAATTTGACAGTTCAACAACATTCATTGCGTTATTTACGTTGTTGAGCAGACACATTTTTCTACCATATGAAGCAATGGATTAGCAATATACTTCAACATCATTCCGATTGTGATTCAAACTGTGTTACGCAATTAGGGTGCTGATATTTATAGAGTACCTACTTAAAATGAGACAGCATCTACAAAAATTACTTCTCTAAACTATTACATTTCGTTACGAACTATTAAGAGAACGTTTCAGCCTATTTATAACCAGTTCAATGTCAAAGTTGCAATTCTATTCACTATTATGACTCACAATGGTGACAATAAATAGAATCCGCGGTGTCCGAATCTCGATAGACCACGATAGTACTTTTCCTATGACAATGAAGTACCTACGATTATCTAAAGACGTCATTTGATGTAGGTCGACTGTCGAACGGACATACGCCGTTTATCAAAGGCAACAGCTGTAGCCAAGTCTGCGGGTTCAATCATCTGTTTTATGGGTTCAGTAATTTGCCGTAATTTATACGTTGTCAACTGTTTCGATGTAACCGTTAGGTAACATGAAAAGTATTATGTTTTTATCAAATGTATATTAGATTAGAAAATAAAAAAAAACAAAAAAAAAATCAAAAGTCATTTATTCAAACTAGGCTGAGAATCAGCACTTTTCGAACGTCAAAAATTACATGAGACAGTCCCCCAAAAACGCCCACCCTTCACACTTCCTAATGCTTTAGCTGGGAAGAAGAAGTGGCAACAAATCTTTATTTCAAACATGAACACATATACATGAACAGTCCATAGGTAGATACTATGGTTTGTTATGGTTATGGTTGGTCGTTGGTTGGTTGGTTGATATGAATCCAAGTTGCTGCTCAATATTCTAAGCTGCGAAGGTAACATTGATGACTGTCTGAATTTGTGTTTTTCCCATATTTTCCGTTGCCAGTCACTTGGAAAATTCAATCAGAGATAAGATTGCCGAATTATTTAAATAATAAGAAACTGATAGATCCTAGGGTTGAGTTTTTAGTATTTTTACCTAATCTCTTAATCAAACCTCTCTAATGATTGCTAGTAATTGCGTAATTACGGAACTAGCAAAGTGTGAAGATATTTCCATCTTAATCACAGAGTTCATCTTGAAGGTTCTTTGTAATCATTAGACAGTAAACAGATTTTACTTTATAAATATTTATGTATATGGAGTTATAAGAATATGGCGTCGATCGTGCCACTGCGGAACCTAATCAATAGTTATCGACTATGATAACATCGTATTTACGTGATGTACTGATATATACATATAATAGGTGATGTCAGGAACCAATCTGAACGATAACAGCTAAGTTACCAATAATAATTATGGAGTAGAACATCCAGCTTTTTCTCAAAAATAGTCAAAAGTAGGTAGATGACTAGTGAGAAGTGTGAGGAAACTCAAACAGATGAAAAATTAAACAAATGGCAAACTTATTGATCATCGGCACCAGTGGCGTAGCTAGGAGGGGTGTCGGGGGGGCGGTCTGCACCGGGTGCCACCTGTTAAAGTGATAAGGGCAGACCCCCAACCGTGAAAAAAAAATTACACACTACTCGTATCACGTTTATACGATAAACCACTTAGGCTTGAAGCCGTTTTAACCAAAATATCCAAACTAAATAATTTAAATATAGCAAAAAAGGGAAGGATAAAGGCTTCACAAGAACAAACTTAACATTGTAGTTGAAAGACATGTTCTCCCATACATCCAAACTGAAAATGTAAGTTGGTCGACTATTACTCGGAACTTGTAAAGCCTAGTTTTCCTTTTAATTTCGATTCAAGGTAACTGCCGCGATTGAAGGCTTCTACATACCGGGGCGACTTGACGCGCGACGCGATGCGACACAAAGGCACCGCTCATCCTGCAACACGCGGGGCCTTTGTGCCGTGTCGCGTCGCGCGACAAGTCGCCCCGGTATGTAGAAGCCTTCAATCGCGGCAGTTACCTTGAATCGAAATTAAAAGGAAAACTAGGCTTTACAAGTTACCGAGTAATAGTCGACCAACTTACATTTTCAGTTTGGATGTATGGGAGAACATGTCTTTCAACTACAATGTTAAGTTTGTTCTTGTGATAAATTAGTCCCAACTACGCAACCCTTTATTGTACGAACGTGGTTCGACACGCACTTTGCCGGTTTTTATTCTTGGATGACACCACAATATTATGTGCTCACCTATGCTAGCTACGCCACTGATCGGCATCAATAGGGACTTTGCCAGATATGTCTACGCTTAATCTCGGTCAATCGGATGGAGTACTGCAAGGTAATATACTTTGCCCAGTGATAGTTTTGAAGATGGCATTGCAGCCTATTTCTGTACGTCTGAACCGAAGGCATTTCTAGTGAATCATTTAAATTCGAGTACGCACTACCGTGGAATATTCCTGAAACTATATACATATATCATTGGATTTCCCAGACGAAAATTGTTTATGTTTATTTTTCAGTTCTTGTTTATATATTTACTTATTTGTGATGTTGATACATTCGAAAGTGAACAACAAATCTAGATAGTGATCATAACCACCTGCTTATGACATTAATTGTTTTTCCTAATTATCTTTCATTGTGTATCGATCATGTTTTTCACTAATTATCGATTGTTAATGATAAACGTAAAAACACTTAGCTTTTAAGTAGGTACCTGAGTGATAATAATCGTTTAAGTCCTGTCATAACCCAGGTTACTAAGGTACTTTACTAATAATTATCTGTGATGTGTCAGCATAGCTTGCTTGGGGTCAGATTAATTATAATTAGGTGTACCTATTACAAAGTTAGATATAATTTGGTGGTAATGACAAGTCACCAATTTTGTTTTGTTTTACAAAAAAACAAACAGAATAATGGACCAACGAACTACTTCTAAAATCAAAATAAAAATTCCACAATAAATTAGCATAATCTCATACGTTGTTATCCTCGGCTGACGTACTTCTGGCCAAGAACGAGACATATCAGCAGAGCCGGTTTAAAGAGTAATAAGGTACTTACAGCATCCAATTCATTCAGCGCTCTGACGACTCTCTTCGGCGCCATAATATCGGCAGCTGTCTGCTTGGTGCGCCACCTCTCGGAGGTCCACACGGTCATATGGTCACGACAGGCCAGGGTGTTCATATATTGGGCCAGGGCACTCGCGTAGAGAAAACCACGGGGAGAAAGAGATGCGTCTCCACCGATACGGCCTAGGACGTTGTACTCGCTTTCACCGTGCTGTAGGGACAAATATTATGAAATTAGTTATGTGAAGAAAGTGTTTATTTATATAATACTTTAAGCACACAAAGGTTTAAGTTTAGCTATACGTCGGCTGACTTAAAATTCGGTCAGCACTATATTGGGCGAACAGACCACAGTCAAGTTACCACTATATTGGGCGAACAGACCACAGTCAAGTTACCACTATATTGGGCGAACAGACCACAGTCAAGTTACCACTATATTGGGCGAACAGACCACAGTCAAGTTAAAGAAAGAAAGCAAATTTTATTCGTCACAGAAACACGTGCCTAGGAAAACACAAACTCGAGCAAGTAAACATTAAAAAAAAAATAAACCTATCTACATTATAATCAGGAGCACAAAAATAACAAATAGTCGGCAACTGCACGTCATGACTGTGACAAAAAGGCTTGCACTCAGCATGATGCTGTGCTATGGGGGACCCACAACACAGCGCTGATTTTCAGTGGTTACCCGAAAAAATACGTACGTAACTCAAGTCAGGTTTAATGAGTTGAACAACAAAATAAAATAAAATAAACAGTATTCGTAATATAATGCCTATACAACCAATTATAAGGATAAATATGATTAAATTACATAAAAAAAATATCCGCATGCATAAATAAAGTAGGTATCTATCTAAAACATTTTTATTACACGGGACCCAACATTGGTTAAAGGCCTATTTCAGAAAGTTATCGATGAGATCATTATTATGCTGGGTTTGTTGGTGCTGTGCCGTGCTTCCAGATTTTTGAAGTGAAGACTTCTTTTGAGCACTTTTTGGGCGAACAAAAATCATGGAACTCGTGTCATCGTCACCGAACGCTTTCCTGAGCTATGTATTTGTATACTGTTTTCACTTCTATCGGCAGTCTCCAAAGACTGCCCCGCATGTTTTTTTTTTGGTTGACTTTTTTTTATTTATATTATACCCTATAATTATGAGATGAGATCATTATTATGCTGGATTTGTTGGTGCTATGCCGTGCTTCTAGATTTTATATTTGTGAGTGCGTGATTTTTTTTTAATTTATAAGAATGGGTTTAAAACTGCAACCCTATATTATCATCAAGGTATTGGATGTAATATCAGGAAATGCGTGTTCCTAGTTATAATTTAATAGGCCAGCTGACGTAGTTGGCACCCATAAGGGTTTCGTGGCGCGGCATAGCAAATTTCTGAACTTGTGCTCTGTGACGTGCGCACGCGGCGTTATAATACCTTGAATGTTATCCAGATACATGACAATATGTCACGGCTAGTTAATTCTTTGAATTACGATTAGGAAGATGTAGCAGCTAGAAGTTATGACAAATAAATGCAACTAGCAATGACTGGCTATGACTAGATTCGAAAGAGGCCAGCTAAGTTTGGAATAAATTGATTTGGTAGAGGAGTATAGGTTAATTTTCAAGTGTTGATCACCAGATGAACACTTGAAAATTAACCTATACTCCTCTCAGTAAATCTTATTTCTCATTGAGCCGTGTGTGTAAAGAAAATATCCAATTTAAGATTTCCGACGAAACACCAAACAAAGATTTACGATAATTATACAGCAAATGCATCCGCCATCGCTATGTTTATTGTAAACAAAGTTCCAAATTCAAATCAAAAAGTTGTTTATTGATTGAAATCACGTGGCGGGAAAATAGCGACCTCACGCCATTCCCGCTCAAAATAAACATGGACTTAGGCAAACATGTTTGTCTAAAACGGAAGCCTAACTAGATGATCTAGCACATATTTACGCGGATGTAAGATGACACGGTGATAATAAAGATTAATTATATCTACTCTGACTTGAGAGGTTAAGTTACTGAGTTTTAGAATTGGTTACGAAAACAAATCACATGGCCTGACAAATCTGGACTTGGAATTAATAGTTTTTAGGTGGGGTGGGTAGGTAGGGTGGGGAGCCAACTATGTTGCGGTCGGCTTCCAGCCTAACCAGATGCAGGTGAGTACCAGTATTTTACATGGAGCGACTGCCTATCTGACCTCCACAACCCAGTAACTGGGTCGACACCTCTTCGTAAGACTGCTTGTCAGTCAGAATTTCAGGCTTCTGACGACTCCTAACAGCTGTCAAAGATGAAGAAGAACGGCCTATCGTGCTTTCCGAGGCACGGAAGGATCTTGGTATTAAAGATGGTCATCCATCCACGTACCAACCGCGGCAAGCGTAGCTTAACCTGATCGATCGACCCGTGCAGCTGTTATTACTAAGTCGCCAGCCACTTATTATTTCTTATATTTTATACCAATAATAATATCTAAGTAGGTACATGATACAAAAAAACCGGTCAAGAGCGAGTCGGACTCGCGCACCGGGGGTTCCGTAGGTATATATTAAGATGTTGATGATTTCTGAAAAACTGTGCTATTTAGAGACATCGTTTTATTTTTCCTGTAATCTTTACTTTGCTTTACATACTATTAAACTTCTATCACATAGAATAATTTCAGATTTTTATCTATGCAAACTTCGGATTTAAAAATAAAAAAAAAATATACCCCATTTTTTTTTATTTTTCATCAAAAGTCGGAAACTATGATGACTAACAAAAAAAATTTTTTGAGTATGTGCAAACGGCGTTTTTTCATATGATACCCCACATGCCCTAGTAGCCCCCACTTCAAATTTTTAGGACTCCCTTTTAGTCGCTTTTGCAAAAAATATATATTTTTTAAAATTTCTTTCTTGTTTGCAATTTTGTTGGGCTAACGTCATCTAAAACTACTCTAAATTTCAAGTTGATAGCATTAGTAGTTCTTGAGATATCCAGGTGTGACAGACAGACAGAAAGACAGACTTAGTCTTACCAAAAGCGTTCCTTTTTACCATTTTGGTACGGAACCCTAAAAAAAGAAACAATGAAAAGTACATAGTCGGGATATGTGCAGGAGTGATTATAATGGTGATGAAGATGAATATCGATAAGCTACAGCAGTCTGAAAGACCAGGTAAGTAGTTAGAGGAAACAAAACTGCCAAAAGCTATAAGTAATCACTTACCCTAGTGAAGTACAAGGTCTGCGGCAGGCCCCTCATCCCAGACAAGTACCCCAGGATACCAGACTCCTTTTGACCAGCAACTCGATGCGCAGTCACGGTTTCCCCTTCATTCTCAACGCGAACAAAGCTGATGGTCTCCAGCTCCGCATCAATAGGCTCGTACTGTCTCATGTAATGCTCCATCTTCTTCCGCAAGTCATCGACCGCGTCCTCCTCACTCATGGACTTGTAGTCCGCGGAGTAGTGGAGGATCTCGATGATGTTCCTCTCGAGCAGTTCCTGGTCCTCGCAGACGCACTCTATGAAGAGGATCCTGAAGCCCATATCGGAGAGACAGTACTCGCTCAGCTCGCGACGCTGCTCTCGCGTGATGTTTGTGCCGTCAAATATCTGGAAGGAAGGAAAAGGGGTTAAGGTAAGAAGGAACGTTGTTTATGGAATATCGCTTTCTTAGAAATTGAAAGAGCTGGAAATGATTGTGAAAATCACTCAAATAACTTCTCCCGCTCTGGGCGGAGCGGGAGGGCGTGTCAGACTTTTACTGACTAAAACCCACCCGTATTCCTTCATTTGCCTGTGTGCCAGGGCTACGATATCACTTTCGGACAAACTCGCAACCCTGGCAGATGATTGTGCATGCTGATAAATCGATAAAATTGTTTAGTAGTAAGTAGGCAACATTATACTCCATTTGAAATAAGATTAAAAATTTAAACAAACCTTTTTTACAGTCTGTTCATCTGATTTTGACTTCTATTCCGTAGGCATAAACGTGGTTACAATACCAACTATTCATTACAGCTGCTATTTGTCATGCCACCAACGCAATAGAAGTCAAAATCGGTTGAACGAATTGTAAAAAAGGTTTATTTAAATTTCTAATCCTATTTCAAATGCAGTAAAGGTTTTACTAAACCAAGTATCCTACCCGAGGTTAATAATGTAATTACAGTTTAAATAGTCGGCAATAAATAAAATCTAATTAAAGCTTTTATTAAAAAATCTGTTGATCATTCATAAAATTACGTGTTTTACGTAAGCTCAACAATTTAGTCATTGTCTGTAGGTATCTAATCAGTTTATTTTGAACTGAACCGATAAAAATTTAAAATAGCTGATTTCCTAAAAAAAAACAGTGACTCATTATAATCCTATCTGAATGATTGTTAATCTGTGAGATGGAGATTGAAGAGTACCTACATTCATTGTTTATTTAGTTTCCTATAGCTTCAGTTATTTTAAACGAAATAGTTTCTGCACATGACTTTGTCCGCGTGGAAGTCAGGTATAACCTACCATAAAACAACCTATGACAAACGGCAAAAGTGCAGTTTTCCATCATAGAAAGAATGTTTTAAATTGGATGAGTAGTTCTGGAGATTACCAATACAAACTAACAATTTTTACTTCATAGAATATAATTAGTATAGATTTATACCTATATATGTCAAAAAATAATAGGCCCGTTTTGACATTTCACTTGAATCGATTTATCGTGAGTATCGAGTACCGAGTCGTATGGTTACTTCACTAGTTACGTCGCGATGGTCAATCACACAGAACAGAAAAAACAGGTCAATCGCGATATTAAATGTCAAAACGGGCCTATTATTTTTTGACAAGTAGGTATAAGTTAGTTGTTTAAGTTAGTGTTATTATTGTAAGGTTAATAACAATTGAATTTGATGACAGTGCAAATATGCAATGTGAGATGAACCATACAATTATTTTATAGATAATTATATTTTCTGACAGTGACATACTGAGGGGATTGTGTCTACACCTTCAATTACTTTACACGTGTATTTTCAACATTCTCTACCCTACATGATGCATAAAGTGACTAAAAATTTAAGAAAGCTACATTCAATATCCCTAAGAACACAAACATTTTAAGGCCCTAAACTATCATTTTAGGAGGCTGATACCTTAAAATCAACGTCAGTAAAATAGAGCAAATAATCAAAGTAGAAATAGGTAGAATGATTTATAATAATAATAGAATCCTATCATCAGTTTAACGAATATAATAAACGTCGTAGGTACTGATTTCAATTATAGCCAATTATTTACGTAACTTTCAATAAATAAAGAAGCACGTGTCACGTGTCGACTTTCCTACACAATTACGCTTGGAACACAATTAATCATCCAATCAATTGAACAAAAGTTACAAGTAAGTATAATATAAGTACCAATTAGCGACATCATGTTTTTCAATGCATTCGAATCATTTGATCATCGAGACTTCAGAGTCCTTGCGGCAGTTAGCAGGGTTCCGGGTTCAGTTTCGGATTAGTTAAGTACTTGTTTATGATCTTTATGGTTCCATAATGTAAACAAGATTAACGTACGAAAATGTCCGGATTATTAATGTGATCTTTAAATAGATTTAGGCATGACATTAAATTCTAACGCAGCTATATACTTTCATGCGGACGGAATTCTTCAATCCTTCATGCATCACGGACTTTAGCAACAAATTATTAAAAACATTACAACAGTAACATAATTATAAAAAATAAACTTACAGCGACACTGTTTCCATCCTTGAGCCACAGTACAGCATCCTGCACTGCTTCACGGGCGCTCTGGCGACGAATCGCGGACCCCTGGGCGTTGTCTGCGCGGAAAATATCATGGCTGCCGTACAACAACATGTGGCGGCGACGGTACTCGCTACAGTCGAACACTGGAAAGAAAATAAACTATGAGAACTGATAAAAGATTCATCTAAAGTTGATCCATTAAAAGGAAGGCTGAAGCCGACTCGAAGGACGAACCCGACTCGAAGGACGAAGCCGACTTGAAGGACCAAAACTTTTGAGGGAAAAGTTGCGGATCAGATAGTTTATGACATTATGCTAGATTAGTAATTAATAGTAAAGTTGGTAAAATATTATCATTGGTCCCTTGTAAAAAGGACCACGTGTCGCACGTGCTTCTCCATTATTATTACGTGTTATGTATTGTGCTAAGCGTTAATTTATATTACAGTCACTGTTGTTTGTCAAGCCCAGGAAACTACCAGGCTTGCATTATGTAAACGGTTGCATAATACCTACATTTTCTAAAGTAGGTACCTACACATTAAGAAGTAAGTAAACATAAAAAAAAGGATTATTTCCAAAAAAAAACTGTTTCTTAATTTGATGAGTCAATTAATTTGTAGAGGTGTGTCTTTCAGATTTGTAAATGCTAGGTTGCTAATTGTAAATTCCCCTGCGAAAAACTTCATGCTATCTAGCACTTTTCCATAATGTTATTACAAATATTTACCGCTAGTTAACATGATTATTTTGACCGCGATCATATTGCTTGACAGAGCGGTCGTGTCACGATGGAGTGTGTCCAATTGCAGGTGTAGTCGTTTTCATAACACAATACATGTTATTGTTTACGTCTGCAACTTATTATACAATCCTCCTTTATTGATTTATTATTACAATCTAGAGCAAGTGGCAGCAACAAACAAACTTTGCCGTATCATTCCTTGATGAGCATTCTCATGTTCTTTATTTAGGCCACTTTTTATCAAGATGAAACCCACAATATCTAATCAGTAATCGGCTATAAAGATATTCTCGCAAGCTAGGTCATGAATGTTGTGTTAGAGACGAGACTAGCGTTTCCATCTGGGTCAGGGCTGTTATATTTATGTATTGTGTACATATAGGCACAGTCTGCGTTTATGTGATTTATTGTACACCCGTTAACTGGTATAAACACTCATTTGTAGACACAACTCTGTAAATAACACGATCCGATCGATTTGACAACGGTTTTATAAATAGCTTATGTTAGGAGTTCTTCTAGATTATTTAAGTATTTAATTAAGATCATTTCAATCAATTTGCTTAGTAATTCCTAAATTAAATAAAATTAATCATTCTAATTAATGGGTATCAAGCTCAAAAATTATTTGATTGAGAATGCTTATAAATAGAGGCCCCTATCTAAATCGAATGACATTCGCCGGAATTCAAATTATGAATAACTTCTTGTAAAAACTAGGTATCATATCTTATTTATTAATTTTCGATAATATCTAATTACATATTTATGTACTTTCATTGTAAGTCATTCCATATTTTCATCAACAGGAAAATCCAAAATGACTAATCTTAAAAAGTTGTTTTATGAAAACCGAGAAAACATCGATCAAATTGTACGTATTTACTTACTTTTTTTTTTTACGTTACGTTATTACTTTGTCATGTGAGTGTGTGTTTAACGCCAAGATAAGATCGCTCTAAGTCTAAAGTTTAACCCCCGCAAGGATAATTTACAATATCATCATCATCAATCATGGCGACATAATTCGAGACAAAAAGTTCTTTCGGACAGCTTCAATATCAGCAATTTGGAACTAAAAATGTAAGTCTCTATTCCAGTAAAGTATAAAAGAAGTCAATTGATATGACGTCAAACCATAAACCATGGACAATACAACTTCTTCATAATCTGTGAACTTCTTTAATGACTCGTAAACAGTCAGAGGTCATAAATCATAATTATTACAGTTTGCGCTGTTTGTGAGGAGACTAGACCTTCCAGCCACTGTTACCTATATTCTATCAGCCTTGCTTGACATAAGTTCCAACGCAAATTATGCAACGTATAGTACGTGGCAAATTATAACATGAACAACAGGAGAAATTACAGAAAAAAACAAATTGCTTTTCTCTTCTTATCATTTTGGAATCTAGACAATCTCTATTTTCAGAGCTGAGGCCGATCAAAAGTATAAAACTTGATACAAAAAAGTGTTATCATTAAGGTTATATTTCTGATAAGTTTTTGGTCCTTCTTTCCAATGTGATAGATACACTAACATGAAAATTGTAATAAAAGTATAGATTATTTACCTTTAGTGCTTTCCCCGTTCCAGTTGAGATGCCTGGTAAGTCTGTGCGCGAGCTGACTTTTGCCGCGCGCTGGTAGACCCACCAGCGCAATGAGCAGTGGCGCAAACTGGCTGATGCGGTGTGAGCGCATCGATGCTAAAACAATGACAAAATACCCATAAATATAACATATCAAATTATACATAATTAGATTAATCTTGTGATGCTAAGGACCAATAACTGTTAGATGTTTAGTGGCTGAATAGCTGGCAATTGATTGACGTGGGGTAACTAAATTAGGACGCTGCTAAAAGAATGTGTTTGGAACACAAACCATAATTTTATTAATCCTAATTTAGATAATTATGAAGACTATACGTCGTGTGTACTTTTAATGCCATGTTGAATGTCTTTATTGAACAATCAAATATTATTGAAGTAATAAACGGCTATCAAGTAGCATACCATGGCATGGGCGTGTCTAATTAAATTCTCAATACGTTCCAATTTCCAATAATAGATGCTAAAGTCACACTTGTCTAGAATATTTATTAGATTGATTGCCACAGACAGACATTCGTCAGCGAAATATTAAAATATTAATCGTTAACATTAACCTCAGTTGCGAGTCCGGGTCAGAATCATGATAATATTTACTCATGCAATCATAGCTAAACTGTAAACAACTGTAATATCATTTGCAATGACTGGGGATTAACATTTTCTTTAATCTAGGAATTGAAATTTTCTTGGAATGGAAGTTATGATAAATAGTATATCAAAGAGAGATAAAAAGAAAATTAACAGTGTGAAAATGGGTCAGTGTTCAGACGGAAATTATTAAGGGCACTTGCCCTTAATAATTTCCTTTGATATACTATTCTATTCTGAAAACGCCTTGCCAGTTAAATTTACCAGAACCGCAATTATTTGGACAAGTTTTCAGTCTCAAAGTTAATGGTTGACACAAATTGATAAAACTAAAAGAAGATAGGTACCAATTGGACCAACCGCTGAATAGATCAAGGACAAACAATTAAACCCGGCAGAGATACAATCAAATCTTCTTAAAAATATATTGCAAGATTACAAATAGATATGTAAAAAGACCGACATCAGTAAAGAAACTGGCAAATTGTAAGTGGTTTTAAGAATAAAGCACATAAAGATATTCAGTTTGAAAGAACAAGCCGCGTCATCACACCGAGCGGTTTGTACAAGTGGCATTTATGGTTGTTGATATGGCAGAAACCGACCAATAAAAATGCGGCACGACCGACACGCCTACAACCTTGTCTTTGTCTATAACAAACAAATTTAGACAAGAGCATAATATATTGAACTTTTTGTTATTATCCGAGTCTTTACATAGTGTGATGTAAGTAATTAATGGCATTTTAAGGTTATACCAATGCAAATGACAGATTTACATTTGAGATGTTTAATTTGTTGAACAATAAATAGTATTAGTTCATTATACACGCTGACTTTGAAAACATGCGACAAAATTTAAGGGAGTGTTCTACCCATCAATATGATCAACTTTTACTATAGGACCAAATTAGAATTCGCAAAAAAAAACTCGACCTTCCTATAAAGGTACATAACCGATTGGACCATTTTGTATAAGGTCGATTTTTTTTTTGCTAATTTTAATGTGGTCCGATAGTAAAAGTTGTTCATACTGATGGGGACCCCCTTAAATTTTGTCGCATGTTTTCACAGTCAGCCTGTATATAATGTTTGATTTGGAAAATAGCAGCTTCAGCTTCAGTCTAGGGTAAAATTATTTTTTCCTTTCTCTAATCCGTCTTATCGGTTACCAACGAGAATGATTGATAGATAATAAATCGATTTTCCACGCAATATGCAGTCAAATTACGTTTCCTATTTGTTCCAACGTTTCAATTCAGCTGCAACAGAAATGCGTGTAATGTTCGCATTTGTTCAATTAATGAATGTGTCTCGTAATATTTTTTTTAATTCTTCAGGGCTTTTGAATTCATTTTATTTTTGTTTACTATTACCAGACGAGGCTACTTTAGATTGAAATAGTGTCAGAACTCATAAGTAGGTATAACAGACACTTTCGTTTCGCAACGGCCATCAAGGCCCCATGACCCATGTGCAGGCGCAGCATGCGGCATACAACCGCGCGGGCGCAACTGCCAGAGAGCACGGACTTTGTACCGGCAAGGAAACGATCGAGCTCCGACGACGCGACGGCGACGCGTGGACCGACGATATATTTAGATTAACGATGGAGGTGTGTCTCACATCTATTACTTTTTAAATACACACCAGGGTTTCTTACTCATGTCGCGCAGTCAATAATAATATACCCTTTCAATAAACTGTCTGGCTGGTCACGATTTTGCTTGAATACTTACTTAGTTATTGATTGGCTCTAAATTTGAAATAAGTAAGTAACCCATTAAGTTTTCTTGATTTGAACTGCCACTGGACCGGTCAAAATTTCATCGATAAGCTTGACATTTCCCTATTTTCAATTTTGTCAAGACAACTTTGAAGAAACAGGAAATACACCTTTCGCCAGCCTTCGGATTGACGCCATAATTATGTTAATATGTTCATTTATGATTTTTTTTACAACCGTTTTTAAGGTAGACCGTAGTATAGAGCACCTATATTTTCTGGTCCTTTACTTCAACTGCATACCAAAAGGTCTTTGAGTTTAATTTGGTTTAAATTCCAGATGATTAAATTAAACGTTGTTTGTTAAGATAAAAAGGAATGTCTGTGCAACTACATAAGATTCTAGTTTTACAAGTTAATTAATTTGTACAGGTTTAGTGTTAGCAGATTAGTTATATAATTCTGCTTTATTTATACAAAGTCTAGAAACTAGTCTTGTGTTAATTTAATTTGCTAGAAGTCTTGGCAAATAAATCTCTGTCTACATTTTAAATTTCCATGCTGTGTATTTGTAAAAGAATGGAAAATAATATAGAGCTGTTATTACGTTTATCTTTGTCACCTATAGCTTAATGCTTCACAGAATGGATAGTACAATTGTATTAACATTAAACCTACATGTTCTGGACTTTTATAGTGAATGAACTTGTATGTAATGTATGAAATTGATGTCACATGGCGGTTTCCAATCCATACTGAAGTTTACAATGTAACATACGACGCAGCGTGTGAACTGTCTCAGTTAATAATAAAGTGTGGTTTGACCTCATCAGCCCAGTTGACTCAAATCAATTAATTACACACAAAACGCAAGCAAGTGGTAAAATGTTCTCAAGTTTATAAAATATCATCTTTGAAGATGAAGCCGATATTTTTTTTAAAGTGATGTCAAAAGGGACAACTAATCACGGAATCCAAGAAATTGTGACATTGAATGATGTTGACCGTTTACTAAAAGCAAGCATTGACAAGCTAATACGACAAAATTATATTGATCAATAGTTGTGTAACAGGTTACGATCATTACTTTCTCATACCTTGACATTGGCAAAATCATCGAACGTTATCGATGGAGCCAGAACCTTTAAAAAATTTAATTGATTTGAATTATATCAACTAAAACCAGCGAAAACTTTTTTAAACAAAAAATATGAACTAGAACAAAAAACGCCCAAAGCATTATCTGCACATAAAAACAAGAAATTAAGTTAATAACAACAAGTAAAGTCAAAACGTTTATTTTCCTAGATACGACTGTCACGTTGCCCAACGCATGCGTGTTATAAAACGGGAATGGGTTCTCCAAAGTAAATTACCTACAACTGATACTAGGTGAAAAGCTCTATTATATATAAGTACTATAATATAGAAAGCACGATACACTTCCATAAATATGAATGTATAGCATTATTAGGATGAGTATATATGGATGACTAGATTGTATACTTCAATGATTTAACTGTTGTAGTGCCGAATGAAACACTGCTTTCTGAGAAACTTATTGGTAGTTCTAAATTTGTTGGAAAGGAAATGCATTAGATGAATTTGGTTTCTGAGAAACAGACAAAGAAAAGAAGGAACAATACATTTATATAACATCTACTTAAAGCAGTTGGATTCAACCTTGTCGCTTGAATTTACCAGAATTCTAAATTATTAAACTGTGTTGCTGTTAACAGTTGCCATAGCAATCCTGATTTGCGTACGATGGATTAAAAAGTACCCATATCAAAGTGTTACATCTTTCTAGGCAAAATGTGAACTCTTTAACCTATCACAAAATTAGCACTCTGTAATAATAGAGTTATAGATATCTACCAAAATATTAGACCTTGCGTTTTTATTAGTTTTGTAGTATTTCAACACTAAACGAGGCTGATAGACAATAATTATTGTCATTGGAAATTGTAATGGCTCCATTCCAACAAAAGTTAGGGTTCTCTAGTTGTATCATTAGGTGTCCATGAAAACTTACTTCTACATTCCAATGTTATACGGTTTATTTTAAACGAGAATATTTCCAATGATTTATAATTATTATATCTTTGTTTGTATTTTCTCAAGATTGTATATAGTTGGAGTCATAAATAAGGTATGCAATAAAGTGAATGTCATAATAGAACACGTTGAATGGGTGACGTGCGTGACATGCATTATATGCGTGAAGCTATACAATTCTTATTGATTTGCACTCATCAGGTCAAGTCATCAAGTGACGTCGTTTCTAAGAACTGACCCCTCTTTCACATCCATTCAGATTAGATTGAAAATAACAACTTACATGTGATATTTCTCATAAAATGCAAAACAAAACTTATGATGATAATATTACACTTTTCTATAATAAAATCATGCGTGTTTCAACATTAGACGATCTATGAAAACAGTTGTATTAGTAACTGTAAAATTAATACGATATATATTATTATAGGGACTATTTTGCAAATAAAGAACAACAATGAGTATGTGATTTACAAGTTATTTATTTATTTTAATTGCCATATATATGATCAAGTGGAGCGAATGGAAAACAACTGGCATTCAATTAAAAAATGGTCCTTCGATACCGATAGTTCAAAAAGTTAAAAAATTATATGTTGTTGATATTTCAATTGCATTTTTAATACAAATTAAAATTCTATTATGAAAACACCTGCACAATTGTATTTTAAATCGCAGAAAATCGAAGTCAATAAAGTTACTTGAAATAAATTTTAAACAGTGCAACTGCCAAATATAAAAGAGTTAGCCTTTAGTCACTATTGTCTTGTCGTTTTCGTAAAATGCCGTCATCCGGCGTAGTATCTGTGTAGTAACTATTGTTGCTACCCAGAATGTCTGGCCCACGCCCACCATTCAGTGGATTTGTCGGTTTCGTAATACATCTACGTAGTCTACTAGGCATATAAATATGCTTTGTTAATCAACATGCCCTCAAAACATCTATATCTTGAGCAATGATTGTTCAATAATGATTAAAAAAATATTAATTGATAGTAATATTTTTAAATCGATGACTACATTATGTTAATTACTTGACAATGAATTTGCTTCAACAAAGACAAAACCTGCTAGGAAGCATTAGCTGCGATGAATAAAATGAATCTTGTGAAGCAATATAATAATATGTATACCGGTGCATAATAAAATAGCAAATTTAAATTATGCGGCACCTTTTGTTTCTGTATGTAGTTGATAAAGTGTTGAAATGAAAAACAACTTTATCTTTGAAAAGTTAAACTTTTACATAATAATTTCGTAAAAGTCTTTGTACTAAGGTTTGTAAACATAGTCGAGGAGCCAGATTGATAACGAACATAGCAACACTCCTACTGATAAATTTGCAGGGGGCAGATAACAGTACACACACACGTAATCTCTTACATCTAACATAACATGTTATAGAAATTGTTGATGAACATTATTTTGTAATTGAATTTGATAGAGACACTCCCTTTTAGTAAAATAATCATGTCATCACACTAAGCAAAATTGCAGCCAAGAAACTGGGCATTCTAAATAGGGTGAAGCGATACTTTACGCCATGCATGATACAGACAGCTTTTGACCCTTTACAAAGCGCAGCTCCGATCCTGGATGGAGTATTGTAGCCTTTGGGATGGCCAACTTGCCGCGCTTGACTCGGTGGAACGCAGAGCTAAGAGGCTCATTGGCGACGTAAAACTGGTGGATGCCAAGCTTCACAGCTTGGCCCATCGCCGCAAGGTGGTCTGCTTGTCGGTCTTCTACAGATTGTACTTCGGTGAGTGTGCCCAAGAACTCCACGACCTCATTCCACCGGCCCCCTTCTATTATCGGACATCTAGACGCATTGCAGGTTACCATCCCTTCCGTGTTGCTATTCCACCAATTCGCACTAAGCATTTCCAAATGACTTTTATAATGCGCACAGCAAAAGAGTGGAACTCTCTACCTGCGTCTGTTTCCGAACGCATACAAGCCTAATCTCTTCAAAGTTAGAGTAAACAGGCATCTTCTGGGTAAGCTCACTTCATCGTCGACTTTGTCTGTGTCACCTCTGCCCTAGACTAAGGTCAAGAGCAAACCCATCCTAAATAAAAAAAAATAAAAATTTGGTTTTAGGCCATGAACCAAAAGTTCGAAGACATGTGACATCCGCACTGGGCCCGCGTGGTGGATTTTAGCCCGCTCGCTCTCACAGAGAGGAGGCCTGTGTCCCAGCAGTGGGAACATTTATAGGCTGATTATGCTATGAATAGGCTACTAAGCAAAATAAAAATTGATGAAAAATAAGCGATGACTTGATTGACGTAGCTAAGTTAGAATAAAACGTTTTATCAAGAAAATCATAAGCATGTAATTTTCAAATTTGCTTTACCGATAAACTTGCTTGTGCGGAAATTATATTTCTTACGTGATTATAACAAAAATATTATTACTTAGTTATAAATATGTTTATTGCCACAAGATCAGAACCATTTGATGTTTGTTTCCAAAGTAACGGTCTTATCGGAGGCGTGGCGCTGACGTCACAAATGGCGCGATCAGCTGGTTTTTTTTTTTAAATTACGCGTCTTTGTGCCAGTCATGTTTTTAACTTCGATGTCAAACGTCATTGAAAAAATAATTGTTTAAAAACTAATTTCTGGTGCCTACATAGAATTATAAAATATCTTATATTCTTATTAATGTATTTTATCTCCCATGTTTTTATTTGATATGTATAACCGGCCATCTATAGAGGTCGGAGACCTGCAATTGTAATATTGTTTTAATTTCTCGTCATCTTTTGTCGATATGATCATCATAATAATGAATATTGGTCATTAATTAGCTATAAATCATTTTACCTACACGTGCCAAGATATTATAATCGTTACAGTATCACGAGTCATTAATCATGAATTCATGATCTTAATTAAAAGGTGATTCCGCTCTCATTATAATTATTATTTTAAACAAATATCGCTTCTGAACATCTTAAGAAAATGATTCTATGGCCTATCTTGTTAACCGATTCGTTTCGAAATGATGTTAACAACAATAGGGTGAAAGGCACGAGAGAAATATTATTGGATATTTGGATTCAAACAGATTTGACACACGTTTGATATAACGTTCACAATGCATATTGCACCTAATGTTGTGTGAAAAGTTATTTTTAGTAAAGTGCAAAGTTCAATGCGTTTCTTTCTCGCTTGTGGCTCTGGCAACGAGGCGATGGCCGGAGTCAATTGACCGTTGCACAGAGCTTGCACTACACAACGCAACGAACTAAATATTTAATTGACTTTTTATAACCGACACACATTCGAGAAATTTCTTAGAAGCTCTACTTTAGAAGACGTAAATCTGGACGCTAAGAAAAATGTACGCTGTTGATGCGTAATCCATTTTTCGGAATAGTCATTAGAGTTGACATTTGGCTGATGGATTTGTGTTTGCGCCAACGGGGTCATCCAGCCTTGTAACACAATCTAGAATACTAGTTCACAACACTAGGAGTGAATCATCATTCATCACCTCACCGTGAGATTCAACAATGGTCCTTCGGTACAATGGGTAGCTTACTGTTCTATTAGCTGAAGTTATAATAATTTAACTGTTTATTGAAGTAATTTACAGTTTACTGTAGCATGACTCCTAAATCCCACTCAAGTTCTTCTGTGATCACGATCCAGTTGAGCATAATGCCAAATATATTTCTATTTAATAAAAATAGACATTACCATGAAAATTTCTGAATGAATATTGCTCCAAAAGGAAAGCTGTAAAATTGGCAAATGGATGATGTTCCGAGGTAGTCAAAAAGATAATGAGAGAAGTACCTACAGATAATGTCCGCCATCTTTGAGTGGTGTAATGGAACTATCGATTGCAAATTTCCACTGCATCGTATCAGATAGTGTTTATGGCAAAAATCGAATATATATCTAACTTAGCGTCATCATAATAGCACACAAACTAAACGTGAAATGATAAATATAGCCGTCCAATGGTTTCTCTTAAAATTTGTCAGACCAGACCGTATGTTACTGGCGCTTTGCCATCAAGATCTGCAGTTCTCCGGCAATTGCCATGAAGTCATCAAGGGACTCTAAGAAATGAGCGAGGTAGCCTTAGATGCCAAGATTACAAACAATGGTTTGGATTAAGATTCAGTACTGGCAGGTAACAAAATCACAAATAATTCTAAATTCAAAACAATGCTTATTATACATTAGAATTACCTAGGCGTGAATTTTTGTTCTGATTGGTCCTGCGAATAATGCACAGCATTGTTTTGGTCTAATAAAGACTTTTGAATCACGAATTTCATTCAATCCAACTACCTACAAACAACATCGTGCTATATATCATCCTACTTGAAAACTTAATTCGTACTTTCTGAGGCTAAAGCAAAACAAGCCTAAAATTAAACCACCACTTTAATTTCACGCATGAAGCAATTAAGAAGTTACTTTATGGATTAATTATATTCCTATTAAAGATTACTTAACAAAGATAGCGGAAGACTCAAGACTACCTGTTTTAGCATCATTAAATGTTATTTATACAATTATGAAAAGCCCGAAATACATTAAGGCCCTTGAATATGCCGTATTCAAGGGCCTTAATGTATTTCGGGCTTTTTATTCCTGATTTAGAATCAATGTTCAAACATCAACAGTGATAGATTTTTTGTTGTCTATTCTTGTTATTGACCTCCCAGATAACAACTAAGCAGGAAGCAATCTTATAGAACGGTTACCCGACAAAGTGATCAATTCATTCACACTCCATAACGCTACTTATAAAACTTCTATTTTTATACTGAATATCAATTTATTTCTGTTCATTCTGATTAATAACTATTTGCATGCATTATTACTGGCGACATGGAATGTGATATGAATGAAAAGTACAATGCAAAAGCGAATCCATCTCAAGAATCAGCAGATTTTAATGGCCTTAATATGGTTTTTGATTAATCAAATCCTAAGCCTATCAATATTGACCAACCGACTGCATAAAAAATCAGCGATAAAATCAAGAATATTATTCAAATTTATGTCAATAGCAGTGTAGCTATAGAAACGCGGAGGCGTGTTCGTGAGTTTAGAAAACATGGGTAAACAACATCGTGACCGAACAATATATTAGTTGACCGACCACCTTATTGTTACAAGAATGCACCCGAATAATCGTGAGTACAAGACAAAAGAGTCCTTTACAAAGCGGTTGTAAACGTATCCAAAAACATTAAAACAATGAACTCACCGGTTGCCAAAGCTCCGTGGAGGATCTTTTCTTTGTCCTCCATCATAGTGTGGGCGGTGCTAGCTCCTGGTGCCATAACGATCCTTCGAAGAGACGGTCTCCTTGCTAAAGCAACGATGTGTTTAACGCGGTGCTGCTGTGGAGCTCTTCGACGACGCGGGCGCACTCTATGAAGGCCTGCAGGCGACTGTCCGCTTACTCCACTCGTTATCACTGAGCGAACCTTATCAGCTCCGCGGCAGTGATTACTGAACAACCATATAATAGCTGAATAGATTTTGCAGTATATTAACCAAAAATACAAGTACCAATCGCCCTGGATGCTGAGTAACGCCATCAATAGCGATCTGGAACAAAAAGAAAATGTGGTCAAGATTTCAGGAAGTTGACATTTTTGGAGGTGAAATTTATTATGCTTTAATTAAATATTTTCAGAAAAGATGACTGTTTAATTAATTTTTAGAACCGAAAATAGAACCTGATAAACTGAAAACTGGACAAGATTGAACTTTTTGCTTTTAATATAAACCCATTATCCATTGAAACAAGCGTAGACTATAGTCAATCTTTATTTTTGTTCAATTGAGCGCATTCTTTTGTTTAACTTTAATTTACGACTTGAAATGGTTGTCCAATACTGAACCACTACCACGATGATCACTTCTGGTAAAGGCTATCCTGCGCTGTTATAGACATACAGATTTCGGAATAAATTCTCTAAATGGTGGTGAAGACCGCATCAAAATCATGGTTGGAACTCCGAAAGCTAGATAAATAAAATAAATATTGGTCTTCGGAAACGATATCTTAAAGCAGTATAATGTATCGAAGGACCAAAAGCACGCTGAAAAATATGTATTTTCTAAGTATGGTTTTGTATTTTTTCTATATTTACCTAACAGGTTTTTTAAACAAATCATTCGGCAGAATTGAGAATGATAAGTAGTTGGTGATGATGAAATATCAGAAACCTTTTCATTGACTCTAGAATAAAATTTCCGCAATTTATAGAATCGTTATCTTCATGATTGTTATGTATGTGTTTAGTTGTTTACATGGTACTTTCTCTGTCAATGTTTTTCATTGCAATATCCGCTTTTTAATAGGTTCCACACGCCTCATTATATTAATCAAGAACACGTTAATTAATACATGCCAGCTTTTGTTAAACATGTATATGTTGTAGCTTTATTTTGGCTAGACAATGATTGAAATCATGATACTCGTAATTGGCCAAGACCCCTTGGGTCTTGAAGCCATTGCTGCCTCAGCGATTTTGATGAATTGCTAGTTAGTTTTAAAACTTCCAATACCTATTGCTAATGCACCTATTGTTTATGTAACCTTTTCAGTTACTTCGGGAATTTATTCCCTATAATCTATTCCAGCATCATAAATGTTGACAGTGGATAAAGAATTTTGATTCCAAGTCGCAATGTTTTCAAATCAGCATAATATTCAATGTATGCTGTTCGCATGTTATTTGTCCGATTGATCAATTATGTATATCCCAACCACGCGGCAACTCGTTTCACTGCTTACGTCAAGTTGTGAGGGTCTTGAATTTTTAACACCAAACCAAACAAATGCCTAAAAGGTAAGCAGGCATTTTTAAAAGAACGGAATATTACAGACAAAAACGCCAAAATTTTTATCTAGTTCTGCGTTGTCTTAACTCTAAATGTCTGTCTCTCTCTGTTTCTTCTAATTCTTTTTCATTATTTATGCTATGGTGAAGTGGCCTAGATGCAATAATTAATATCAGTTTTCATAAGAACTTTACTTCATTCCAATTAATTTATGCTATGCTTAGTAGTTTAAAGTGTCTGAAACGCTTCTGAAAGATCTTTTCGGAATTAAATCATTCTTGTCAATATACTCGTAACTACAAATGATACGACACCAGAAATAATTACGTAACAAGTCTACTGTAATACAATACTGTCAATATGAGCTATTTAATAACAACAATGTCGTGTGGTAACGCGAACACATTAATGAGTTAGCATTGATAGGTACAGTTAAACCTTCATGTTAGACCCTACATTATTAGAAACAGACGTGAATGAGCGAATTTACGCAAAAAATGGATTTTACATTCTTGTGGTAATTGCGGTTAAATTGTCATCACATCATAAAATATATAGTTTTTATTTGTCTTTTTGCTCAAATGTCACGTACACATAAGTAGGTAAATATTATCTTTTAACAATTTATTTTCCCTATTGTCATCGAGTCATTTATGAAACGATTCTAGGTTCCAAATTACCCAGGTACAATCATTCATATTGTCCTATTTTTATTCAGGTTGAATAAATGTATTGTCCACAGTTGGCCAAAGGTCTGTGTTCTATGGTAGTGGGTTTGGTTTCCACACTAGTACTTCATGTGGACTATTGTGCGGGTGCCATGGCGGCCTTCGTTGGTTATTCCAACCAGCCCACCAGAAGCTGATTAGGTCTCCTGGTCTGTTTAGGATTTCTGTGAAAGATCTGAGTGACCCGAGGGTTTCTGTTCTGATCTGGGTGACGCCTGTGCATTCAAATATCACATGCGCAACGGTTTCTTCAGCCTCCATACAAGCCCTACACAGAGCGCTGTCCGTTATGCCTATTGTGTGGATGTGCTTGTTTAGTGTGCAGTGTCCCGTGATGGTCCCCGCCACCAGGCGCAGGCCGTTCCTGTCCAGGCGTAGCAACCGCCTGGTTAGCCTGCCATCTAAGGATGGCATAGCTTCCGTGGAGGATTGCCTGCAGCCCGATGTCGAGGTCCACCAGTTCTCCGTTTGTGTGTGGGCAAACTCCTGTAGCCATCTGCGTAGTTGGTTGAAGGGGATGGGTACGATAGGTTCGGTTTCACAGACTGACTCGCTGGATGCTCTCCTAGCAAGTTCGTCAGCTGCGTCATTAAATAGTGATCCGCTGTGTCTTTTTATATCCATTGCAGTGTCATTGTGTTACGGTTGCACACCGTCATCCGTTCCAGTGCATTGTCACATTCTAGTATTAGTCTGGAAGTAATATATTTTTTCCCTTAGGAACAATCCGATAGTGCCTCAGTTCTACAAAAAACTGAGGCACTATCGGAGAGTATTACGTATGCGGGTGTCCATAACTTTCCTGGCTTCTATGGCGTAAGCCGCTTGTATAATGCCCACACATTCCGCCTGGTAGAAGTGTTAAACCATCCCAGCGGGCTGGATATATTTATGTTGAGATCGTGTGAGAAAACTCCGACTCTGGTTCTGGAGTCGGTCTTTGATCCGTCGGTGTACACTCTCATCTCTTTCGGGTCTGGCCAAAGGTCTCACACATAGCTTTGCATTGTTCCTTGTGTGTTACCTTCTCCGGCCCATCTTCAGTCATCATAACGCCAGCGTTTCCTAGGCGTATCAGCGACGACGCCCGTTTATTTATTTATATAGGCTTACTAACTAAATGCCATATAATTATGTAATCCATATATCCAATTATTTCGTTTTACATTCTCTATCGTCCTGACAGTCTGTTTATCAAATCAAGTTTGTATTACTGAGCAAAATAGCCATGAATATTTCGTTAACACTTTCTGTGGACAAGTCAATGTTGTATATTCATCCAGTCTGTTTTGTTTTTCATTAATACTAAACGGACTAGGTCGTCTGTAGGGGATTTCGTGCGTAATACTCCAAAACACCTCAATAGTAAAGCATGCCAAAGCTTTTAAACTATTTTTCGTCTATTGCCTAACTTTATAGCCGTGCCGAACCATGCTGACCTGATTTTTGCTGAGTTATCTGGAAGGTGCTGCTTCAACTGTGCCGATGTCAATGTTTGTATGCATGTTGCACTACCCATTTTGTGTGGAGGTACATTTTCGTAGGATGTCAGGGTGTTAAGTTCAAGTTGGATTGTGGTACTACTATTGTCTCTCAGGCTCTTTTCTTCCACTAAACCAAACCTACTAAGTTTACTATGGCACCACGTGCTTCTATACCACGGGTCAAGAGTGCACTACATAATCTGCCAATAAAATTCGTATAAATATCATGTTGTGCTTTTTTATCTGTCATTGCTTGAAATCTGAGTTCTCTCAAACTGGTAGTTACCAAATAAAACCGGATTTATTGCTTGTGTTAGATTTTCCATGTTAGGTAGCTATATGAAAAAGTTTATTTTGTTTATATTCTTTGTTGTTTTCGGGTTTTGTGTTGTGATCAACTACTGTGAAATATATACAAAATATGAATATGAAGCAGAGGAATAATAAGATGAATCTGAAGAATATACATAATAATATATCCTCTTACATACTGCCACATAATATATGTACCCTAATTCTGTATAATTGTTTTGGTAGCTGCACACAAAACCTTACTTTTGTTTATTCAGTTCTCATTGATCCAATAAGTAACAAGTGGTTTTCGATATTATAGTAAAACTCAGGCGATGAAAAATATCCAATGAAAGTAGGCCATTTTGTAAAAGTGCCAATGAGGTCTTCTTCTGTTTGTTTTTGGTTCTTTCATGACTGTATTCAGCATGCTTTTGTAGGTAGTTCTTTCGTTATACAATGCCCTCTTAATTTTGTTTGGAAATTGAAAAAGATCTATATGTCGCATGTACCATCTTTGTCTTTTATCTGGTTATTGCACACCTTATCCTGTTTTCAATAAAAGTTGAATGTTAAAGCAGAGGCTGTATACCACCCATTGTGCGTGTCTTTATTTTGCAGTCGTCCTTTATTTAATGTATCTACTTACGTTACCGTTTCTTCAGAGGTGAAGCAGAGCATGAACTTACAAGGTTGACGAGTTAAGAATATTAATACTCCTTTGTTTATGGCTCGCATTATAACCGCCTGTTTGTTTATTTATATCATCATAATCTATGTGGTTAATTCTATCCGACCAGCCTCATTAAACAACCATTGTCCTTAATTACAACTTAATTGGATTCCAGTTCAAGACAATTAAGAATACGTATGCCAATTTTTGCAGTACAATTGAATATTTTTGTAAAAACAGTTCAGCTTCTACGCAGTCTGGAGTCTGCATCACATTGAAATGCATTAAACATAAATAGATTTTTTTATTTGTGACTTGATATCGGTACCTGCGTTATGAACATACGATTAAAACCGACATTCACGTTTTTTCAATGCGCTAAGCTAATTCAACAACATTGCACACTCCGACAAGTTCTAGAAAGAGCACAGCTCACTAATTAGCCTAATAAATCAAACTAAATACAGATTTTTGTTCTTACCTGCTTGGGTGACTAAATTCTTCCTTCGCAGTAGTGATCGGAGGATGTGTGTCTTATAAAATGCACCAAATCGTGGCGCATAGCAGTGCGCCCGTGGATAGCGATGAACGTTTCAATACACATTCGCAATAAGTCCCAGTAAACGTCTAATGTCAACTTTTTAACCAAAACTCTCCCCCAACATCGCACAGGAAATGTAACACAGTAATTATACAGTTTCGTATCTTTAGTCCAGCGTTCCGAAATAAAACGTCGATAGCGTTGCCTCGTCCCGTCCCTATTTCACACCGGATCTTAATTTGCTCATTGTAACTCGTTTAGAGCGTTATTGAGCAGGTAAATATTGGTTGTTTTGTCAATAATTGATGCACAATAAAAGTGTTTACGTAGCCGCACAGTGTGATAACGTGGAGTGTTGACTGGCTGGCGTCGGGTTCGGGTCGCAGACTCGCAGCGTGGCGAAAGCGAGGCAAGATTATTATGTATGGAAGGGGAGCCTTCAGCGGACTGCAAACGAACTGGCTTCGGGTGACATCGATTCTCGTTCGGCCACGTTCGGCGTCGCGGTGAGTGGTGGGAGGGGGGAGTGTTTTGGCATGCTGTACACTGAAAACACATTGTACGACAGTACGAGTATTCATAATAATAGTAGGGTACACTTAGATAACACAGTGGTATAGGTACACATCAGATCTTCAGTAGGTTTTACATGTTCTGTGATCTACAGGGAAGACTGGAAATGAAACAGATGAGGACAAAGCACAATATTGTGCACCTAACAACACAGTCAGACTTAGTTCAATCATCAATTCGCCATGCAGTGCAATGGTCATGCATGACAACAGCCAGTCACACTAGTACCACAAGTCTAAGCAGTCTAGCCATATTTAATGCCAACAACAACAATACAACACATCAACAACAACAATACAACACAGCAACAACAACAATACAACACATCAACAACAACAATACAACACATCAACAACAACACACAACAATGCCAAAGCCAATGACAATGCTGATATTAATGAAAGAGAACGGAGGCTGTGTCCGTAAGTGCGAATATGATAGTGTTGAAGGGCAGGCGTTTTTGGGGGACCGAGTGTCTTACGTAATTTTGAAATTCGAAAAGTGGTGATTCTCAGTTTCAATAAATAGCTCGTTGTACTGCAGACGTAAAGGTGACGCTCTTTAGAGAATTCTGAAATCAAACGACGAAATGCAATTTTATTTCTCTAAGTAACACGTCAATCATAAATTATTTTATAAACTAGATGAGGTTGGCGTTTCCTATCTGACTACTCTGAGAAGAAAGGCCCAAACAAACTCAGAGTTCACAGTCTCTTTTAAAGTCTTGACTGACATAATCTTGGTCAGATCATGTAGCCATAATGTGAACATAATTGTGTTCTCTGTACTACCTACCTTCTACACAATATGCAGCTTGTGAGAGAAATATTCGCAAGCGTCATATGTAGTCCTTCGTATCCAATTCAGTAACGTGTTCAGAAAACTGATGAGGTTGCCATGGCTTTGCAGTGCGTCAGGGTTGTTTGCGGCAATGCGTGTAGATTGTTTTTACACAGTAATCTGCTACAGCGTCGATGGTGGCTCGAGTCATGGCCAGCACCTTAATTGCGCACTTTCAATCACAATCCGAGAGTTTTGAAGGATAAGGCTAATCCTTTGCTTCATATGTTTGAAAAATTCGTCTGCTAAGCAACGTAAATAACGCAATGAACGCGAGTGAACTGTTAAAATGAAACCCATTGCGATCAATTGGCATTTTGTGTGTGTTACGCATACGCTCTTCTGTGTGTTACGCACTGACCCCGCTGACCTAACTGGGCTCTGAAAATTATTCCTGACAGAGTAGACTGTCCATAAGTGGAGTAACGGTGGAGTTTCTTGTCCATTCTTTTCCATATGAAACTACCTTTTGGAAGGGGCGACTAGAATCAATTAAATTTTTTTGTAAATTTTGACGTTCAAAAGTGCCATAAATGTGCCTATTTGAAATCAATAATTTGACTTTTACTTTGTTCACTGCGTTGTCAGTTACATGTAACACCGTATCGTCTTGTTTACTAACACTTCTTTTAGGGACAATGTTACTAACCCTGAGTTATGAGTTCTTCCACTCGAATAAAGCGTTTTAATTTGAATTGCGCTCCTTGCGTGGCTCCGCATCGCTGCCATTGCGGTGAAGGTGTCCACTGCCTCGGACACCATGGCCTATCCTGCAGTAAAAGCGCAGGCCGGATAGCACGGCATGCCAGCATCAATGAGTCACCGCCGCCGGGGTCAATATGCTATGTTGTAAGGTAGCGTTTCTGAGTAATGCTGACCGCTCAGCGCTGACGCCCGTTACTACATACCCATCAGCGCTGACCATTCGCGTGCGGTCAGCGTGACAGGAAAACCAGCCTTAGAACCCAATGACTTGGCACGCGACGATGGGAAAAGACCAGACGGAATGACCATAATGCCTTGGAAGGTAGGTAGGCCTTTGGTGTGGGATGCAACGTGTGTCGACACTCTTACGCCATCCCAGCTTCCTAGCACGGCGGGCTGTGCTGGGGCGGCTGCTGCAGGTGCGGAAAACCTCAAACGGCGCAAATACTCCAACCTTATTAGGACTTATAAAGTTATAATAAGTTCGAGCCGTTTGGGGTTGAAACACTAGGGCCATGGGGTCAGAGTGCCCACTTAGTTTTTCGAGACATCGACAAGCGATTGGTCGACTCCTCACGTGACTAGAGGGCCTATTTTTTGGCCAAAGGATCAGCATTGCCATCATCATCATCATTTCAGCCGAAAGATGTCCACTGCTGGACATAGGCCTCCGCCAAAGGGGGGGTTTGCCATAATCGCCACGCTTGCCAGGCGGGTTGGCGATCGCAGTATGGTGTTAAAATGCATAGAGAGAGAACGCTGCCGCCCATTCTCAGTAAGTCCCTTAGTCGCCTTTTACGACACCCACGGGAAGATACGGACATTGCCATACAACGTGGCAATGCTGCCAGCCTTTTGGGCACTTTTCCTGTTGACAGCGCGCGGACGAATTTTTTGATGCCCTATGATTTTTTCCCCTCCATTTTTATACACGTGTAAGTACACACGGCTACATATCAAAATATAAATATCCACTTTAGGCTGATTTCGCATTGTATAGGATTTCCGTAAAATCAGAGGTCAGCTTATACTGGAAATGTATAGCTTGATGTGTAGCCGTGTGTACATATTATTATTATGTTCTGTCTGTTAGTTTTTAAATGATGTAAATATTTTCAAAATAAAGAATGCTCATTGATGGTAGGGTAAGGAAAGGTATATTGGCGATAAAAAATTATAAAACTAATTACTTAGGAATTCGTCAAGTAAACAAAAATTCAGTTTTATTTTATTATGTTAGTTATTTATTGAAGTAAATAATAGAAAAGATAAATTGACAAAAAACTAACATAAATGACAATAAATACCAAATTAATAATCAAAGTAATCAAAGGTAAGTTGGCGACAGAGTCCGGTATTTTGGTGATAGGGGTTAGGAAATTTGGTGATATTATGGAAATTGCCAATATAATCAGGTCAATCAAAATATTATTCTAAACAACGGTCACATCTGTAATACAGTTGTTCCTCAACGTCAGTATCATCGATAGAAACGCAAATCTCGTGGTATGGCGTCTAACAGTATGAACACTGGATCCATTTAGCTCCATTCCTTTTTATAACATCTCTTGAGTATAAAACTTCACATAAGCCATATATAATTAAAAAGCCTTAACTCTATATCACAAGGCAATGCAAAAGGCCTCCCCATTTTTCTTGCAGAATCCTCTTCATTCCTCAGGTAACGTTTCAAAGTGCTCCAAGGGACTTCTGATTCTTTAGCAGCTTTATATATTGTTTTTCCTTCATCTCTAACTAACCAGACAGCTTTTTGAAGTTGCTGATGACTGTATTTTCTATATTTACTCTCTTTCTCCATTGCTAATTTAAAATGAAAAAATAAAATAGGTTATTTGGTGATATCAAAAAACTTGTATAGGTAATTTGGCGATAAAAAAAAATAACGAAATTTTGAAAAATAAAATACATTCACGAATACCTCAAAACATAACCTTTTATACACTATTTTTGACTTCTCTAGTTTATTTTAAATATAAGAGCAAATTAGATCTCAAGTTAACCTCTAAAAAAAGGATTGTAAAATGTTGGCAAAAGACTAAGAAACCACGGTCGCAATTTAAGGAATACTAACTTACTTTCACTGAATCACGACTTCAATACAGCTTTTTTCAACAGTTCGTTAGTTTATTTATTGGTTGCATATAGTTTTAACACGAAACACCGCTATTAATCGACTTAATTTTATGACAATACGTGATCGCAACCAAAATCAACAAACAATGGCGGTTCTGAAGCGCGACTGTCATAAAAGTTTGTTTACCAACCTCACGAACGCGCTCCGCTAGCAAGTGATGTATATTTATCCTTCTCGCACTCGCGACAACTCGCTAGCGCTGTCTCATACATGTGCTTGAATAGGGAACTGTGTGATATTCTGTTAAAAAACTATCACCAAATTACTTGTATCACCAACTTATATCCCCTTACCCTATAATGTAAAGTTGAATTTGAATTTACTACATTACTAGAAACTACTAGGTCAGCATAAATACGGAGTTTTTCTTAATTACTCGATGTAGGTAATCATTTTATCACAAGAGCCGTTGGACTTTTTATTAATCCATCACGCCACTAATGAACGCCACATTTCATTATCAGCAAAGTTATCTAGAAAAGTTAATGACTGAACCCAATTCGCAAGTTCCTTCCACCAATATGTCTTTTTAATATTGTACCTACTTGTACAAAGGACATATCCAGTGGGACACTGAACGATTGCCCAGTTAGAGCGGGGGGGGCACACGATGCGTTTCGGCGCCGCACCGCAAAGATTTCACCGTATCAGCGGGCACACAAGCGGTGCGGCGCCGCAACGTTGTTATGTCGCAACGGCGCCGTAGCAGCGTTGGATGTTGGAGAAAATAAATCGAAACGAGCGAGCGTGTATCCTTCCTTGTGACGCATAAACAACTGAACGGTGCCGCTCCGACGTCGCAACGCAATCACCCCTCCCTGCTTCGTCTCGGTGGTTGCAAGTCCGGTGCGGCGCCGGAGCGCATCGTGTGACATGCCACAGATATTTCTATGTAAGACGACGCAGCGACACCGCTCCGGCGCCGCACCGCCGCCGCAACGCATCGTGTGCCCCCGCCCTTAGTCAAAAAAACCGGCCAAGTGCATGTCGGACCACGCACAATGAAGGGTTCCGTAGTTGGGATGAATTTATCCCAAAAACAAACTTAACATTGTAGTTGAAAAACATGCTCTCCCATACATCGATATACGTTACGGTCAATTCTCCAACTGCAAATTTAAGTTGGTCGACTATTACTCGTTAACTTGTGAAGCCTACTTAGCTGTGATAGTTTTCCTTTTAATTTCGTTATAATTATATACTATTGCCATGAATTTTTTCACATATCCAAAACCAACCATTTAGCTGGCAGGGGGGACACTTGACTCTAACAAAAAATAGCACTTTAAAGCTTAATATTACGCAAACGGATCGCTTAATTGAAAAATGGTTTTGACAAACCCTCAATATTTTTGAACACCCTATCCAACGATACTCCACACTATGGAATAGACGAGAAAAAAAAAATCATCCCCATTTCACGTGTAAGGGAGGTACCCTAAAAAAAAATGTTTTTCATAATTTTATTTTACCATTTTTTTGGCATGATTAATATGTATACCCATGCCAAATTACAGCTTTCTAGGACTAAGCGTCTCTGAGCTAAGCTGGGGACAGACGGACGGACGGACAGACAGACAGGACAGACAGACAGACAGACAGACAAACAGACAGACAGACGGACATGGCGAAACTATAAGGGTTCCTTGTTTACTACGGAACCCTAAAAAAATGGTCAGTAAATACTGTTATATTTTTATAACCGCTATATTTTCTAGTTTGTCAATTAAAAAGCTTTAGGAGCCAGGAACTTACGAAAACTGATCAAAATATGGTTTATACTACTAGAATTTTAGTATTTAATTTGTTTTAATATAACGCCATCTGTGAGTGAACACAGGTAGTACTGTGTATCCAAAATTTTCAGGAAAATTATTTAAAAAAAATATATTCTATTTGGTATACAAATGTTTAAGTATACTTCATTTTGGCGTATTTTACACGTTAATAAATTTCTTTGATCTAAAATAAACGTCTTATCGAGGTTATTCTTTTACAGGCAAGTAAGGGATAAAAATGGAACGTCAAAAACATCGGAAACTATTACGTAGTATCTACTATTACTTATTCTGTGAAACTATTAAGTATTGTTTTTTTTTATAACATTGTTCCAAAGCTAAAAGGAGGCTAATTAATAAATCCATAGTAATTTAAATCTTAATTTTTAAATCATAGGTACTGTAAAATCCTTGTAATTCTGAACATTACATGTAGGTATCCAGAGGCCAGAAACTGGACAATGACATGACCTTTATTAATAAACCGTTGAAAACCTGAAAGCATATATTTTATTTTCAGCTCGATTCAAACTTGATAGCGGCTTGAAGTGTACTACTGGCTGTGCAGTACCGCACCCCTTCCCGCTGACTGCAGTGAATTAGTTACGGCGTGCGGCGGCGGCGGCGGCGCAGCGACTCACCTCAAGTTCCGACAAGCCATAAAGTTTGAATCTGGCTGTACGTACTCTTGGTTTTGCCTTGAATTAATATCTACAGAAAAGTTGCATTGGTCGCAAAACAGAACATAATATCACGCCTGTAATCCGGGGGGTTAGGCAGAGGTATACCTATACACCCACATTTCGCCAATTATGTTTAAGTCCCATGTAATAGGGGGCGAGCCTAATGCAATCAACCGGGCACAAATCCAGACTGGCTGCTACTAAGAAATTCCAGGTGCAAAACCCAATAACGCTTTGCCCGACCTAGGAATCAAACACAAGACTTCATGCTCAGCAGTACTTACCGCTTGCGACCAATAGACCAACGAGGCAGTCCACATCCAACATCCTTTAGTTCATTCATTCATTCATTTCAGCCGAAAGTCCTCCACTGCTGGACATAGGCCCCCCTTAAAAAGGGGGGTTGCCATAACTGCCACGCTTGGCAGGCGGGTTGGCGATCGCAGTATGGTGTTAAAATGCATAGAGAACGCTGCTGCCCATTCTCTAGTAAGACCCTAGTCGCCTTAAAGGACACCCACGGGAAGAAAAAGGATGGTCCTATTCTTTACGTCCGGCACCACACGGAGCATCCTTTAGTTAATTAAAATCAAGTTGCCATTATGTAAACAAACGAAAACGAGTGTTTTAAATCAAATCATTTATTTTTGCAAACATGGGTAATTAGTACATAATATGTTTTCTTGAAAAAGTAGTCCTCCATATTCTACCGTCTCATCATCAGCCCATTCTACCGTCTCATGGGCATGCAAATAATATATAAAATTCCAAAATAAACAGAAATAACAATATTAACAATATTTTCATAAATAAGAGGACTTCTGCGCTCTACGATTTTGTCGGGCGTTCAGCAAGGTTCAATCCTAGGGCCAATGCTATTTAGTAACTTGTTAATCGAGTAGGTATTTTGGTCGTTGAAGGTCGAAAGATTTTTATTTAATGTAGCTTCTGTACTTAACAAGAAAATTGTAAGTATAACGGTAGATGAAATTTATTTATGTTTTGCTTCTTAAAAAAAAAAACCAGTCATTAAAGATCTAGGCACTCAATAATCGACAGATTCAGTCATTTAAATATTTAGTTATGCAGCTAGAACTAATGGTAATTTAAAATCGAAACTCGGATGTTTCAAAGAATATTTTTAACCGACTTCCAAAAAGGAGGAGGTTCTCAATTCTGCTGTATGTTTTTTTTTTTTTTTTTGTATTTTTGTTACACGATTACTCCTTCAATTATGAACCGATTTTGAAAATTCTTTTTTGGTTTGAAAGGGTATACTCCCGAGGTGGTCCCATTGCCACCAAATCAGAATCTGATAAGGGGATCCCAAGGGAATCGAGGGTAACCCTCAAATTTCATATGCAAACCTATAGCGATTTAGGTATTTTTTATAGTAACTCGTGCATTTGCTCTCCGAAAGCACCATTTGGTGAAGTGGAACTGATGATGGAGACCACAGATGGCCACCGGACCAATATAATAATGAGTACCTATTTAACGGGTTGCGATTAAGCAATTTATGCTCGTCATTATGCATATGGTGAGTGGCAGTTCTCCTGGTTCTTACCAGGAGAACTCCTCAACAATCATCGTCCCAGCATCGGGAAAAGCAATATTTTGTAAAAGGTGATGAGCAGGTAACATTAGGCTATTGTAACTTAGATAAATTCAAAACTGACCCACTAAAAAGTAAAAAATAAAAAACTTTTTACAAAAAAATAATAACCAATACCAAAAATAACACTACAAAGTGAAAAATAACTTTAATTTCGGAAGTCGGTGGCAAAAAACTCAAATACAGATCCAAAGACACCGACTTCCGAAATTAAAGTTATTTTTCACTTTGTAGTGTTATTTTTGGTAGTCGGTTATTATAAAGTCAATTATAAGAGTGAAAAGACATACATTGTGAAACCGCTGACTGACCATGATTGTCAGTGTGTCTATTTGTATCGCCGTCACCAGATCAATCAACAGTTTAGACTCCTCCCTCTGTCAGTCTCATTTGAAATTAGCTTGCTTGCTGAGTTACAGCAAGCAAGCTAATTTGAAATACTGCTGACCGCTTATCGTACCACCAGTCCCCTCACACTTCTTCTCTCGCCGCGATCAAATTAGGTACCTACCTGTTAGTACCAGCTTATAATATGTGCTGTTTGTATCTCACATTGATACCTACTCTTATTAACGATACATAATACCTATACCACGGCACGGCACGCGCGGCGGCACGGTTGGCGCAGTTAGTTAAGCGATTGACTGCTGCGCTGCGTGTCGCGGGTTCGATTCCCGCACGGAACAAATATTTGTATGACCTACAAGTAGTTGTTTCGGGTTTGGCTGTTTGTGTATGTGAATTTAAATGTTTGTAAACGCACCCACAATACAGGAGAAATTCCTAGTGTGGGGCAACAGATATTTCTGAGATTTGTGTTTGTTTTTTTTGTCAGTCCAATTTGAATGACAAGATGACAAGAAGTAAATCAAATGCATCAAATCATTATAAGTATGTAATCGGTTTATCAGTGGCATAGCACCGAAAGAACGATGGTGTTGGCTACAATCGCAAGTCACAACAATGTCTTCCAACCGAGCTATGGCGACATTAGGCACTTAAAAATATATTTTACAACTAGCACTCATGAAAGTCGTCCCTGCCAGGGTTACGAGTCTGTCCGAAAAGGAGATCATGGCCCTGGCACACAGGCATTTGAAGGAACACGGTGGGTTTTAGTCAGTAAAAGTCTGACACTCCCTCCCGCTCCGCCCAGAGCGGGAGAAGTTATTTGATGATTTCCCACCCAAAAAAAAAAAAAAAAGGCAACGCTCTGTTTGGTGAATTGAACCTAATTAAACTTTAAAGTAAGTTGAATAATTTACAAAATAACAGTCATATTTAAAAACGGCTGAACTGATTAGCAAAATTCTCATTCATAAACGCTATTTAGCGCTAATAGGTCGCTAAGCAATTGATTAATAGCTGTCAAAATTAAAGACCATCGGTACCCTGTTTAGAGCTTGATAAGAGGATGCTAAGAGGGAAGATGGTGGGTAAATAATTAACATGTCTTTGTCTCCATACATATGCTGTCTGTCTCTATACAAGAGACAGTCTTGTGCTAAAATTAGCTCGTGAACAATATTGATTAACTTATTGTAGACTACAGTCATTAGCACATTTAATTAAATAGTTATCTTAGCATAATTATATCAACCTATACCTATACAAGACAGATTATCTTTATGAATGAATCAATTAATCACATCACTCCAAAAACCTATAAGTACCTACAATACACTTATAAAAGGAATACAAAATATTTGGAAATTGTAAATGAATCCGATGAAAAGACATAAGAGAAAAACCTAGAACAGTCTCCTTGTGAAAACTTGATACACGATGCCAATAATATTATGGTAAAATACGTAGAACAAAAGGTTTCCCATAATTATCCTTTCTTATATAAGCTTACGAATAGAAAATCAAATGGAAATTATATGAATGACATCAGACATTATTGCTTTTACTGCCTACTATCATAAAACAATGTTCTGATCCTACTAATATTATAAACGCGAAAGTTTGTAAGTATGGATGGATGGATGTTTGTTACTTCTTCACGCTCAAACGGCTGGACCGATTTTGATAAAATTTTGTATGGAGGTAGCTGAGACCCTGGATTAACATATCTAGGCTATACTTTTTTTCTCGATAATTTCACGGGATCGAGACTTACGCGGGTGAAACCGCGGGGTGCAGCTAGGAAAATATATTATTATCAAGACAAGAAAAGTGAATCAAAGTGAGAGTGCACAGGCTTCTTCTGGGTAAGCTCACTCCATCGTCGACTTTGTCTCTGTCATATCTGACCTAGACTAAGGTCAAGAGCAACCCCATCCCAAATAAAATAAAAACAAATACATTAGTATTGGAAGGAAAGGAGCTTATGATATCAATCTATCTTTAAATATAAATAAAAAGATAAGTCCTGACTGACTGACTGACTCATCAACGCCCAGGCCAAAAACTTAGACCTAGAACGCTGACATTTTGTACAGAGGTTCCCTTTATAATTAAGACAAGGAATAGGTACGAAATTCAACCCCCTAAGGGAGTTAAATAGGGGATGAAAGTTTGTATGAAAGTCCGTCAGTTTTAAAGTTAGGATCTTAAAATTTTGTGTTTAGACTGGCGATTGAAAATTAATTTATACGTGTCTCATCGTTTTAGATAATTCCACCCCCGAAGGGTTAAAAAGGGGGATGAAGTTGTGTATGGAAAGTCCTTAATTTTCAAGTAGAAATCACGAATTTTATTATCTAGGCTTATGGTTGGAAGATAACGTAACGGTGTTGTTAGAATTTCAAGGTGAAAATGGAGATGAAATTTTGTTTTTAATTAAAGTTCTTTATTTTTTAGGTTAAAATCACTAATTTTTCGGCTTATGGGTGCCCAAAAGTGGGTGAAAAGGGGAATCAAGTTTTGTATTGAAGTTGTTCATTCGCTTATATATATAAAAGGAACGACGTCCTGGACGTCTTTCGGCTGAAATGATGATAATGATAAAAGGAAAGCGTGACTAACTGGTCTTTTTTTTTTCTTTGTGGGAAATTATCAAATAACTTCTCCCGCTCTGGGTGGAGCGGGAGGGCGTGTCAGACTTTTACTGACTAAAACCCACCCGTGTTCCTTCAGTTGCCTGTGTGTCAGGGCCACGATATCCCTTTCGGACAAACTCGCAACCCTGGCAGGCATTGGCCCTAACGGACCCCGTCAGTTGGTGCTGACATCTCTTTGAGGCACGCGTGGAACACAACGCGCCGTCGACCCGAACCTGGTCCTTATCGGACTGCGAGCTCCGAGCTACCAATCGCTCACCGTCCGCAGGCCCGCGCCTGCGATGGCCGGAAATCGGCTTGCTACTCCCGACGCCCAGCGCGTCTCCTGTGGTGACGAGGGGTGTGACTCCTCAAAGAGGGGACTTATCGCCACAATTGTGGCGTGCCCAGCGCTGGGTTGCGACAATCGCAATCTCCATGCTGCCATGAGATCCCACCGAAGCTCTGTCCGCTGTGCCGTGATTTCTCGCGGCAGCGGAGTTGCGCCCTGGTGCGGCGCTTCGCCCCCTCGCGCCACTCCCAGATGTGCGCGAGGACTTCTGCCTCCAGATCCCATGGCGGTAGTCCGGCAAGGAGGCTCGCCGCCTCGCGGGAGACCGTGAGGTATCCTCGGACCAGCCTTATAGCCATGACCCTTTGGGACGCGTTCAATCGGCGGGCTGGTCGCAGCCTTAAAGAACGCACACACCGGTGCCCCGTAAAGGGACATGGACCGCACGCTGACCTGCTTAGAGCCTCCGGCAGTAGGCGTTTGGGCAAAAGCCGCTTCAAAGCAGCCCCAGCTCTCTCCAGTCTGGGAGCCAAACGTCGGAAGTGCTCCACGAAGTTCCACCGGCTGTCGAGGACGAATCCCAGGCACTTCATCGTCGACTCGACACCGATGTAAACCCCACCTGTGGTTATCTGGGAACCCAACAGTGGCGCGTTCCGAGGACCATAAAAACACATGGCCTCGGATTTGTGCAAGGCCACCTCGAGTCCCAAGCCGCTAGGGAGGTCGGCGAGCAGCACCCAGTCGTAGCCGATGTCCCACAGATGCGGCCCCAGGAGCGATCCCTGCGGGACACCGCACGACATCTCTCGCCAGTTTCACTCTCCGTGGTGACCGGGGTAGATGACGGCCCTGTCCGTCAAATAGGCCTCGACCACTCGACAGAGGTAGGTCGGTATCCGGTGATACCGGAGTGCCTCCCTAATGTAACTCCAGGACAGGGTATTGAAGGCATTGGCGATGTCAAGAGACACCGCCAAGATGACCCCTCGGGCAACAGCATCCCCCGTCGTGAGGGCTCGAACGCGCATGATGGCGTCCACCGTAGAGCGCCCCTTGCGGAAACGAAACTGGGTCTGCACCAAATCCGGCCCACTCGCACCAGCCGCCCGACAAGGCGGTCTGCAATGACTTTTTCAAAGAGCTTGTCCACCTCGTCGAGCAGCACGATGGGCCGGTAAGCGGACGGGGAGTCCGCCGGGCGCCCTGGCTTCTTAATGAGGACCAATTTCCCCGTCTTCCAACGAAGCTACATCAGACAATTGACGAACACCGAAACGTTATAAAGGCAAACGAATAACATAGACATGAGAGGACATTTTTTAAGCCGACGCGACCGATCATGTAATGCCATTCCTGTCTTAGTCAATATCAAAGATTGTCAGCCCCAGTGAGCCCTATATATTTACGAATCTACCTATAACAGCACCCTAATTCCGTAACATAGTTTGAATTGGAATGATTTTGAAGTATACTGCTAATCCATTGCTTCTTATGTTAGAGAATTTGTCTGCTCAACAACGTAAATAACGCAATGAATGTTGTTGAACGAACTATTAAATTGAAACCGATTCCTACTGATAGTGTGTTACGCAATTAGCCCGCAGGCAGTAGGCATCGAGTCAATGTTAAAGGTGAACAAAGAACCACACTCGGCTATATCGATTGAGAGCAACTACATCATTTATTTACAGTGTTTGTTTAACCACGCCATAAATAATGCAACACATCAGTAATCACTATGTCCTTGCATTTACCGATTGCATTTCGCACTGAAATGACCTTAACATGAAAGTGATTGATGCAGTGCTACTTACATAGAGTTACTGGACTGGTGTTACCAACTAACTCTTATTGTGCGTTGAACAAGTTAGGAAACCTGCTGAGGTAAGTTCCAAATGTTCCAAAAGTAGTTCTGTTTCTTCAAAAATTGATGATTAAGGACGTAAACCATCCGCTTCTGCGACCCAAGGTTTCACGAAGCTCTCCTTTGGGATGGTTAATTAATTATTGGTTACTCCATTCGTTCGACAATTAAATATAAACAACCGCCTTCCAAAAAAAATACTACAAAGTGAAAGATATCTTTAACTTCGTAAGTCGATGTCTTTGAATCTGTATTTTAGTTTTTTGCCAACGACTTCCGAAATTAAAGTAATTTTTCACTTTGTAGTGTTTTATTTGGAAGTATGTTGTGTTTATTTTTGGTAAAAAGTTTTTAATTTTACACTTTTTATTGGATCAGTTTGTAATATATCTAAGTTTCAATAGCCTAATGTCAACTGCTCAAGACCTTTTACAAAATATTGCTTTTCCCAATGCAGGGGCGTTAATTGGTGAGGAGTACTCCTGGTAAGAACCATGAGTACTAGATCTTATGGTGACTACACCATATGCATTTTGACGAGCCTAAATTGCTTAGCAACCATATTAAAGTGCCTAATCGAATCGCAACCCGTTAAATACTTATTAATAAGTTAAGTTCTTAAGTTTTTTTTTTTTTTCCTTCTTAAGTTCCGGTGGCCATCTGTGGTCTTGACCATCAGTTCCACTTCACCAAATGGTGCTTTCCGAGTGCAAATGCATGAGTTACGCTTTCAAACAAAAAAAGAATTTTCAAACATTTCAATATGTGGGCGTCCAAGCGAAAAGGGTCCGTAGTGGGTATTGAATATATTAATTAAAAAACTTGACGCATACGGGATTAGAGGTAACATATCAAATTTAATTAAATCATACCTACAAGATAGACAGCAAATAACCGTTATTAATAGAATATGTAAAAAACATGAAACAACATTTAAATCTAGCCCGAGAACAGTGATGTATGGAGTTCCACAAGGTAGCTTACTTGGACCTCTCCTATTTATTATATATATAAATGACTTCCCAAAAGCATCGACCTATCCCATGACAATGTTTGCAGATGACAGCACTCTACTTTTCAACAGTGACCAATTAGATACATTAGAATCAGACATTAACTCTAACATAAAATTGGCTAGAGAATAATAATTTGGTAATAAATTTAGACAAGACAGTAATAATGAAATTTCAACAAACAGTAAATAAGGATTTAAATTTAGATATAAAATATAATGATAAAAGGATTCATGAGATGAATGTGACAAAATTTTTGGGATTAAATATTGAAGGCGCATTAAAATGGAACACCCAGATTGACAAAGTATGTAGTAAAGTAAACCAATTTTCTCACGCGCTGCGTATGCTAAGTAAAACGGCCAATCGAAACACTGTACTAACTGCATATCATGGTCTAGTAGCCTCAACATTAAGATATGGTATTATGTTTTGGGGAAACGCCTCGGGTAAAGATGTGGTGTTTAAGTGTCAGAAAAGGTGTATTAGAGCGATCTGTAACCTGCAAACCACTGACAGCTGTAAACAATATTTTAAAAGTATGAAAATTTTAACAGTGCCTTCAATGTACATATACCAGACATCTATGTTCGTCAAAAATAATATGTATAAATTTGACCGAGTAGGTAGTCAGCGTCGAGCAGACCGGCTACAAACTGTTGGTTCTAAAACTGCTTTACACAAGAACAGTATTTTCGTAATGGCTCCAAAAGTATACAATAAATTGCCAAAGTGTATCAGAAGTGAGGAAAATGTCAGCCATTTTATAAAGAAGTTGTTCCTATTTCTAGTTGAAAAGACGTATTACTCGATTGAAGACTTTTTAAATGACAAATTATGACTAAATTTAATTTTCTTTGACATTTTTAATAATTAATAATGAAATTCAATTACTTTATTTTATGCGGCTCATGACATTTTTCAAGTGCTTCATTTATTTTATCCTAGAATTTATTAATTATGATAGTAAGATAACCAGCCCACTAATATTATATTTATATTTGTATGCCGATTATTGGCCGAACATACAGATCAGCCAAAATGTATAAATAACACCTTTTTGTACTTATGTTCACAAATAAAGTTTGATTTGATTTGATTTGATTGAGTTAAGACTAAATTCGGTATCTCGAATTAGTCAATTGATAATAAAGTATTAAAAAACTGGCACATTTTTTTTAATTGGACATTTGAAGTTGAAACTCTGAAAAAGCTTGATTGGAGAAAAAGCCACTGGTACCTCTAACTTTATTACTAAACTTTTCACTTAAAATTTCTGGTACTTTAGAATGATGTTTCTAAGTACCAGAAATAAGAGAAAAGTTTATAATAATAGACTTTGGCATCTTCAAAAAGTCACAATAGTCCCCATAGTGCTATCTACAACAGGAGTAATTCCTAAACAGCTTCATCAGTCCTATGGTTCCCTAAACCTACCATCTAACACCTACCAACTGCTGCAGAAGGCAGTGATTCTTAACAGCTAGTTAGAAAGTTTATTCAGTGTGAGCCGGACATCTTGCACCAATACTGGGAGTATCTGGGACATCTTGCACAAATATAGTTTCGTCTACCATACCTACGTATAATATTACTCCCACACTAAACCCCACTGCTGGAACTTGGCTTAGGCCCGTGCCATCAGTACAACCCGGTTAGGCCGAGGAAAACAAATATATAAACAAAAATAATAATAATACGAAGTCATTTACTATACGAACTTTAGATATCCATTTAATTAAAAATCGTGAAATGCAATTTTGTCACCTAACTTTACAAAACTGACTAAGTATATCTCGGAAATTATATGCCGAGAACTGGACCCTTTTTGCTTGGACGCCCACATGTAGGTAACCTTCTCCTTTTTTTTTTTTAAGATGGGGTAGCTCTTGACCTTAGTCTAGGGCAGAGGTGACAGAGACAAAGTCGACGATGGAGTGAGCTTGCCCAGAAGAAGCCTGCTCACTCTAACTTTGAAGAGATTAGGGTTGTATGCGTTCGGAAACAGACGCAGGTAGAGAGTTCCACTCTTTTGTTGTGCGCATTATAAAAGACATTTGGAAACGCTTAGTGCGAATTGGTGGAATAGCAACAAGGAAGGGATGGTAACCTGCAGTGCGTCTAGATGTCCGATAATAGAAGGGGGCCGGTGGAATGAGGTCGTGGAGTTCTTGGGCACACTCACCGAAGTACAATCTGTAGAAGACCGACAAGCAGGCAACCTTGCGGCGATGGGCCAAGCTGTGAAGATTGGAATCCACCAGTTTTACGTCGCCAATGAGCCTCTTAGCTCTGCGTTCCACCGAGTCAAGCGCGGCAAGTTGGTATTTTGCTGAGCCATCCCAAAGGTGGTGGTGCTACAATACTCCATGCAGGATCGGAGCTGAACTTTGTAAAGGATCAAAAGCCGTCCAGGCGTAAAGTATCACTTCACCCTATTTGGGTAGGATGCCCAGTTTCTTGGCCGCAGTTTGGGCTTTGTACTCCTGGAAGTCAGTTTAAAATATAAAACAATGCATTCCTTCAGTTCTTTTTTCCATTGCTCCAGAATATCTTTTAACCGACTGCGAAAAAGGAGAAAGAAGGTTATATTATGTTCGTCTGTAAGTTTGTTTTGATTTCTCCGTCAATTGTGGAACGATTATGAAAATTACTTTTTTGTTTGAAAGGGTATGCTCTCGAAGTGGTCCCATTGTTACCAAGTCAGAATCTGATGAGGGAATCCCATGGAAATCGAGAGAGATCCTCAAATTTTATTTAATTTTAAAGGTACACCAACGACCTAGGTATTCACTAGACACACTTTAAAAAATAAGAGCATTGAGTTCTGGTGAATTAGTCACTTACAGGCGTACACAGCGCTTACATAAAAATTAGCTTCTTAATAAACGTTTTAACCTGAGGTTTCAAATTAAGATAATTTATTACTCGTAGAATTAGAAACAAAGAACAAAACATTAAGTAAAAAACATAATCGAAATTAGAATCAAAAATTAAAATCAAAATTATAGGCACACCTATAGCGATTTGGGTATTTGTTACAGTAACTCATGCATTTGCATTTTGCACACGGAAAACACCATTTGGTGAAGTGGAACTGATGCCCTTTTCTTATTTTTGTGTTTATGTTCGTTTTTGCGTCATGTTTACCGCAAATAAACGTATTTTCTTTCTTTTCTTTCTTCTTATGAAGACCACAGATGGCCACCGGAACTTAATAATAAGTATTTAACGGGTTGCGATTCGATTAGGCACTTAAATATTATAGTTGCTAAATTGGTAAGCAATTTATGCTCGTCACAATGCATATGGCGAAATCACAATCAGCTCCAGTTCTCCTGGTTCTTACCAGGAGAACTCAACAATTAACGGCCCTGTATCGAGAAAAGCAATATTTTGTAAAAGGTGATGAGCAGTTGACATTAGGCTATTGTAACTTAGATAAATTACAAACTGACCCACTAAAAAGTGAATATTAAAAATGTTTTTCCAAAAAAAAAACAACGGACTTCCAAAAAAACACTAGTGTCTTTGGATATATCAATCAAAATTATAGGCACACTTATAGCGATTTGGGTATTTGTTATAGTAACTCATGCATTTGCACTCGGAAAACACCATTTGGTGAAGTGGAACTGATGATGAAGACCACAGATGGCCACCGGAACTAGGTACTTAATAGTAATTATTTCACGGGTTGCGATTCGCTTAGGAACTTTAATATAGTTGCTTACTTGCTAAGCAATTTATGCTCGTCACAATGCATATGGCGAAGTTACCATTAGCTCCAGTTCTCCTGGCTCTTACCAGGAGAACTCCTCAACAATTAACGGCCCTGTATCGAGAAAAGCAATATTTTGTAAAAGTTGATGAGCAGTTGACATTAGGCTATTTTAACTTACATAAATTACAAACTGACCCACTAAAAAGTGAAAATTAAAAATCTTTTTCCAAAAAAAGACAATTCCGACTTCCAAAAGAACACTACAAAGTGAAGAATAACTTTAATTTCGGAAGTCGGTGGCAAAAAACTAAAATACAGGTCCAAACATACTTTGTAGTTTTTTTTTGGAAGTCGGTTGTTTCTTTTTGTAAAAGGATTTTTTATTCAGATTTACGGTTAGCCGCAGCCTATGGCAGAACAAAAAAGTCCTCCATAAAAAAACTCTCATCACCATCATCATCATTTGAGCCGAAAGACGTCCACTGCTGGACATAGGCCTCCCCCAAGCAGCGCCACTTCGACCGGTTCTGTGCTTCGCGCATCCAGCGGATACCTGCGGCCTTCACAAGGTCATCGGTCCACCTTGTAGGAGGCCTTCCAACGCTACGTCTTCCGGTACGCGGTCGCCACTCCAGAACCTTTCGGCCCCATCGGCCATCAGTTCTGCGAGCAATGTGCCCTGCCCACTGCCACTTAATTAAGCTTGGCAATTCTTCGGGCTATGTCGGTTACCTTGGTTCGCCTGCCGATCTCTTCATTTCTAAAAAACTCTACTGTTATCTAACTTTTGAAATGTTTAACGTTTGAAACCGATGGCAGTTTGCTTTTCACGGTCAGAAATTGCTGGGTTTTTTGGTAAGTTATCTCTATCAATGGTCGATCGTCAGAAACTTTCTTCCTTCTTCAGCAGCAACAAGTACGGATGATGTACTTACAGCAACTGACAGCCAGCTAACCAGGGAGCCTAAAATAGACGCTTTGGCAGAATCATGCGTGCAATTCATACAGCCCGCAATTCATCTGTTTGACAGCTGCTATTTAACATTAGACTTCATTAAATTAATTCTTAATTTGTGGACCATTTTACGAAACTCCATACACAACTGTCAAACAGATGAATTGCGGGATATGAATTGTACGCAGATCATAATATGATTCTGCGAAAGCGTCCATTTTAGGCCCCCTGAAATATGTTAAATTACAAGACGAAAAAAGAAATAGAGGCTCCCGAGCCTGGAGACCATAAAACTAACAAGGATCTCTGATAAACTTGCATCATCTCCGTTTCCTTTGAATAAATAAAAATACTTTAGTTATTAATTTGAAACATTATTTATTTTAATATTTGCAGTAGGTAAACGTATCCGTTGCAACCTTGAGGAATGTGTATCAGTGATTAATTATCTGCGTGTGTGTTAGCAGTGACCCCAAACGTTACTCCTAGGTAACATGCATCAGGCATTAGGGCATTAGATCCGAGTTGTTTGTTTAGTTTCCAGAGTCATTTGTAACGAATTTTGTTGAAAGGAGAGGTCGTTTCGTTTTCTATTTAGATATCCAAAATGAAACTCTTGCTTGAGGAGTTCTAAAGATCACAGGTATGGTACAACATGTCTGTGACATTATAGGTAAGTACCTCTGTAGATGTGAACCTAAGCTACAACCACCAATTGATATGATAACATAAGTACAGGTTTTGTAATATTATTATCAGTCCATACCTACATCTATGGGCTGTCGCGATTGAACTAGTTTTCTATTCAAAGGCAGGTTTTCCTCCTTTCTGAGCTCCGTATAGTTCAGTCCCGCAGTTACTTATCTATTTAAATGTTCTAGCCAAAAGCTACTGGAACATAACAACGTAGATGAAGTACAAAAAATCAACGAAAACCTACAATGTTATCTCACAATCACGTTATATGATCAATGATTTTTATTTCTGTAAGTAGGTAGGTTTGTACAAACACTTTTACAGGTCAATCATATTTTAAAAACTAGATGAGGTCGGCGTTTCCTATCTGTCTAATCTGAGAAGAAAGTCCGAAACAAACTCAGAGGTCACAGTCTCTTTTAAAGTCCAGCATAGCAATTCAAAACCATTCGACAAGTTGTCGTGAAAATGACACATTTTCAATAACTGATTTACATTGCCCTCGACAGCGAATAGCTCTCGGTAGAATGGCGGTGAGACTGACATGGATTTGTGAACAGCCTCTAAGGACTCCTTTGATAATATTGATTTATGGTTTTATGATTCGGTACGGAACCGTATCGAACGCTTGTGAATAGCTATGCAGATAACCGTAATATTTATAAACATCAGTAGGTAGGCACTTAATTTTCCCGGGCGTTTTTTCCCGAAAATCGGCCATTCTATGGCGAATCTAATGTAATCAAGGTCATTGCTGCCAAAGGTAAAAAACGTCTCCTTTCACCTAATCAAAGTAGTGGACATCTAGCTCAGAGGCGCAAAGCAATTTCTGCACCGGTTTAATAACAACAGTGCCTAACCCTACTTTTTGCATTTATTAACATCTGTAGTAAGTAGGTATTATTGAAGTGCATGCTAAGTTCATTTTAGTTCAATCTTGGCAGAGTACATTTACATGTGCGAAGTAATACACGTGCTAAAACTTTGTGGACATAATAACCGTTATTCGGTGTAGTGCTGTTTTTTTTTTGTTAATATTTTGAAGAGCACGAATACGATACCTACACGAGCGACAAACTTTTTATTTGTGATAACATGAAGTTTGGATTCAGTTTTATTTTAATAGGTATGTACCTAGGGTTGTTATTCTGTAAGTTTAATAATAATGAAGGTTATTCTACTGATGTTCTCATTGTTGTCACATAGCCAAAACGAACTACCAGGTTTAGTCTCCCATATTATTATTATACTCTTTGCCTCCAGTATTCTGAAACCGGAACATACATACCAGCCATAGCAACTAACAACACATTACGTCTATATGATTCCTGTTTTTAACTTGACTTCCTGGTCATCAAAACTGGAACCCGCAAAGTACTTTCACTGAATAGCCTCTTAATCTCATCCCAATATTCCCAATCCTTTGAGTACTTTCACTAATGAGTATGACTAAACTACAATTCGAGAAATCATGTATTCACATCCATATTCTCACTGCGACGTAAAAGTAGAAAACCAACCGAATAAAAAATATAAATAATCCTTATCCTTTACACAGCCCGTCCTCAGGTTTCCAAACAGGAAAAATCAGGGAGAAAATACAACTACGTAAACCATAATAAAGAAGTAACACTTACTTATTCATTTGTAAAACCGGTAAAAAACTTGTTTTTTCAAGTTATTTTAGTAATACTATCCTTGGACTTTACGAACGTATTAGGAAATAGGAAACAAAACGTGACATTTAAAATAATAAAAAGCTAAGCATTTGTTAGCAGTAATGAAACGTAACACAAATGTCAATGTTCTAAAAATGTCATTTGATTTTGACGTAATACACGACTAAATTTAATAGGAAGGAAGACGCCCTGGTATCCCTTTCTATTGATCATCAATAAAAATGCAACGTCCTATAGTTTAGTATAAAAAATGCGTGGCTATCAAATTTAAAATTTATAATTTCATGACTGAAAAGGTCCAAATAATATAAATTTCTGGAAGTACGGTTATAGTGTGGAAGGGCCTACGTTAATCGTGCGCGTAATTAGCTAGTACTTTGTTATGATGACGTGATTCCTGTTTAATTAAAATCAATCGTGGTTTTAAATTCTGTTCAAGGTAGGTTGCATGTAGGTAGTAGGTAATCTTTTGTTCCTCGCGAACTGTGTTTACTAGTTACTATATCAAATAAATTACGTTCGTGATTTAAATTTATATTCCAATTACTTTTGTTTAACAAATTATTAAAATTTTCTTTGTTTGTGTTTTTAGCTGCAATAATGGGTGAAGATTTTAAAGTACAAAGGGTTCGGCTAGAACACTGGATGACTGACCTGCCTCCTGAAATCAAAGATATGCCTTTGATCTTTCTTGCTATACCAGGTAATATGGATGTGTTATTCATAATACACTTATTTAAAAAAAAACGAATAAATAGCGTTTTGAACCTTGACCTAGATAACTACCTATTTGTTGAACTATAAGTAAAAAGTGGTCAGGTCTGGTCAAAGGTTATGAATTACTCTTTCTTTAATTTAAAATTATGGAAAAGCCAATTATTCATATAGTTCAGTTTTCCAAATATATCCACAGTAACACAGAAATGCATAGGAGAAATTAATGTTTGACATGACTTATCAAACAATCAATCGTATGAGCATAAAATCAAATCAATGGAAAAATTGGTACAATATTTTTTTTTAAAAGGGCCTACTATTGTAAATTACTGGCACTTTCATTAATTTGGGTCATATATTATTTTTAGGGCTTTTATTCAGCCATAGAAGAATGTCTCACAGCTGGTATCAAAGCTACACATATATAAATATTTGTGGACAATATTTTCTCAAATAAACTTGTGCACTAAAACTGCAGAATCTCCTCATACATTTTAAATGATGTTACAGGAAGCCATGACTCCATGACATATGGCATAACAAGGTCTAGTACAGTAGCCCCAGATGCCGAACCAATACTCAACCGACTGTACCCGTTATTCCGAGGTACGATTTTACGATGGACCATAACGCAGGCCAGTGACACTTGGCACCAACTTCTCATTGGCATTAGGTATCTTTGAAGTAACAATTAGCACATTTAGCACTTCTACTACTAATTAATTTATCTTTCACCGTAACACAAAAATAGCTTCATTTGATTATTGTCAAATCGCTCATTTAATATTCTACTCAGATAATAAATAATTGTAAGTCTGATCAATATTCTACAGTATTCCTCTGAATTTTATTGTAATAAAACCTTTTATGTATGTTTCAGATATTTTGATCTGAGACTGGCTACTAAGGGTGATGAAGAAAATAGCTTCTATTTCACTCATGGACTATATGGGGAAGAAATAACCACAGCTTTGGCTCAAGTCAAGCAGTTTGTTGACACACATCCTGGAGAGGTAGATATATTTAATTAATACCATGTACAAAATAAATGACTGGCAATATGCAATTAGCCTTTGCTAATATTATTTTCCATTTCTACAGATAATCTATCCAATATCAATGCAGTATCAAATCGCAGCAAACTATTGCCAAGCCCAAATTTTCTAAAAAAAAATCTGTGTGTAATAAAGCCTTGCTGAAACTTTCCAGGTGGTCATCCTAGACTGCCAGCATTTCTACGATTTCACTCGTCAAGACCACCATAGACTTAGGGGGTACCTACTGGACTTGTATGGCCCAAGACTGGTGCCACGACAGATAGACCTGCAGGCTATCACGCTCAACTCGCTCAATAGACTGAAAATGCAGGTATGTTGCTAACAGCTAATATAAAGCTATTATAAGCTAGCTGTGAAGATGACTATGGTTTCAATCCAGACACAGCAACTCACAATCATTCTTACTTTACTACATCATCAGATTTACATCTCCGCTTTACTACAATCAGGGCTTTTACATTTAAAATCATCATCATCATCATTGGCACTCCCCTTAAGTGTAACCGAGGCATAAAAACAAATTCAATGCTCATGAGCGTGTGGGTTTATTGTTGGATTGGATCCCAAAAAGATTATGATGTTGTTTTTATGTGACTTTGCTATGTTTTCGATTACAACCAGAGAGAAAAATACTGGAAAAATACTTTTGGAGAAATACTATAAAAATATACAAACTTATTTTTGCGGGCGCAATTAAATAAGCAACTGAGACTTATTTATGTTTTCCATGAACACAAAATAAACTGAATAGTTATTATAGGAGTGGCATATATCATTACGACATAATTAGGTAAGTTAATTAAACTAAGGCATCTGCTCCACCGCCGGCGATTTACGTAAAGCTAGCAACTAAAAAAACATACAACAAAAATAACAACCCTTAACATAAAGATTTATTTAGCAGTTTAAGTTATATTTAAATTACTTATTAGCTAGCGAATAGGCCGCATCACCAGACGATACAAAAGAAAAAAAAAATAACGAGTTCGCGAGCAGCGAGTGCGCGCCGGGGCGATGAGCGATTACTCACTGGTATGCGTATATGTACCAAGTTGAGTCTCGCCACACGAGCATCGCTGCGCGAGTACTCTCTTTGATAGTTATTGTCGCTGCGACAAATGAGTAGGTACTCGCCGGCGCCGCGGAGCGGCGGCGGTGTTAACAGCCAGGGGGTATATTCCGAAGCGATAATCCGAAGTATCCGCCGAATGTTCGGCAGTTTCTTGACTTCATCCCCCTTATTACAAAACAAGGTTTATCTTCAGACCCAGGTTTAAAACATGGAGCCATTATTGAATTTCGAACTTTATTCCTACTATGGTAAAGTTCCGAAACACAAAACTGACAACTTAGTACCAAACTAAGTTTTCAGTTTTGTCTATAGAACGGTATTTCAATCACAGTTACGTTCTTATTACAAAAACTGATTGCATGGTTTAAGCCATGTCAAAATATAAATCTTGTTTTGTAATAAGGCGGCCCAAGTTTCGGTTTCTGACTTTCGTCTTATTTTTGTCTTTGACTGTCGTTTTTTTTTCCTTTCGCCGTAATCAGCCATAGTCAGCCGTAGTCAGGAAACGGCCGATACTTCGGATGTATCTTTGGAATAAACCGCCAGATCGCTTTTACTTAATTTCATACTTTTGAAATTATTTAAGAAAATAGATTAAAAATGACCATTCCCCCCCCCCCTTATCTCCAAAACTACTGAGCCTAAAATTTTGATAAAAATACAGAAAATAGTTCTTTACTTATTTATAGATTACAAAGGAAACCTATAAGAAGTCTGTGATCTTAAAATAACATGGTAAATCACTCAATATTGTGCGTACAAACTTACATTTGCAGTTGGAATGTATGGGGATCATGTTTTTCAACTACAATGTTAAGTTTGTTCTTGGGATAAATTCATCCTAACTACGGAAGCCTTCATTGTGCGTGGTCCGACACGCACTTGGCCGGATTTATTGTTGTTAATAAAAAAATAAAAAATTGTAGTTCCCGTGGGACCAACAATTTATTTTATTTCTTGAGCAAGAAAATCGCTGATCTGATAGTTAATCGCTTCCTCGTCGGCGGTGGGACAAGTACCTTACGTAGGAACTACATTAATTGATGGCTGTCGAGCCTAACAAATAATGCTCTTGGACTAAACATACTCAGCTAATTAATGTTTTTAGTACCTAATTGACCGAGCAAAATGAGATTTTTGTTTTCCACCAAACCATTAGTGAAATAATATGATTTCACTTAGCCATTAGAATGCCCATTAAGAAGCCCATATAGGTTTCGTAAACCGCCCCAGGTATGGAGGTGGTTTTGCACATATTTCTATAAATTTAATAGCAGGCTAATGAGTGTAATTAAATTCGTTGCTCCCCTTTTTCTTATTTTCCTAATAACTTCAAACGATACATACATAAACTCACGCCTTCTTCCCATGGGGGTAGGCAGAAACTATACAACGCCACTTGCTACGCTCCTTACATAATCCTTTTGCTTCGCCTACGTTCATACATCTAGTCATACACGCACGCCGGTTGCGAGTACTACGCACCTGACCTTTCTGAAGAACATCACCAATTTGGTCACTATCCCCCTTATTACAAAACAAGGTTTATCTTCAGACCCAGGTTTAAAACATGGAGCCATTATTGAATTTCGAACTTTATTCCCACTATGGTAAAGTTCCTAAACACAAAACTGACAACGTAGTACCGAACTAAGTTTTCAGTTTTGTATAAAGAACGGTATTTCAATCACCGTTACGTTCTTATTACAAAAAATGACTGCATGGTTTAAGCCATGTCAAAATATAAATCTTGTTTTGTAATAAGGCGGTATATGTCCTTCTAGGGCGTCCCCTCCCGGCGTTAAAACTCAAACGATAAATGCCCGTATTTATAGAACGTTAGTCAGTACTCAAGCATTACTTAAGACTAGATTCAAGCCATTGGCTTAGTTGAATTTAGTCTTAAGTAATGCATGAGTACTGAGTAACGTTCTATAAATACGGGTCTAAGAACCAGCCGTAGGTACCTTTGAACTTATATTTTTCTGCATGTTTATTTCGTTTGTCTGTTTTGTGTTTATAGGGAGGGGAACTCGTGGCTAAGTATATAATAACAGCCGCATGGGTCGATCCATCAGGTTAAGCTACGCTTGCCGGGGTTGGTCCGTGGATGGGGGACCATCTTTACATACCGAGACTCCTGCGGCCCTCTGAAAGCACGTAAAGCCGTTGGTCCCGACTATCATTCGAGGATCTTTGGCAGTCGTTACGGGTCGTCAGAAGCCCAAAAGTCTGACAACCAGTCTTACCAAGGGGTATCGTATTACCCAGTAACTGGGTTGTGGAGGTCAGATCTGCATCCGGTTAGACTGGAAGCCGACCTCAAAATAGTTGGGAAAAGGCGGGCAGATTGATTTTTGTTGTCCTTATTCGTTACTAAATAAACCATGCAAACAAACACCAACAATTACGGTTACTGACAAATGCTTGCATAAACCGGACGAAATTTGCGCGGACCTGCCGCGCAAATCTATGTGGGTCTTTCCTAAAAACCATATCCGACACTTATCTGCATTGTCCTCATATGACCAAGATGTCTGGACTGTGACCACTGACCTCTGAGTTTGTTTCGGCCTTTCTTCTCAGAGTAGTCAGAATACATTTACAGAAATAAATCATTTATCATTTCAGGTGATAATCGTATATCGCAACGAGACGGTAAGCTCAACGGGCGAGTTTTGGCAGCCGCAGATGATGCCCTCGCCGTGGCCGCAGCAGGACGGCATCTCGGGGCTCCTGAATTATCTGCGCAACGTCGAGCGGCCCCCCAGCACAGGGTTCGTGCATCAGGCTGTGCTTACGCCGACCCCCACCTTCATTGTGCTTCGGTGAGGGATACTAGCTACTTCTATAAATAGAATACAAACAAAGTCGCTTTACTTGTCTGTTTGTCTAACAATAAACTATAGGCAATGGATTTTTACGCGGTTTTCATCAGCACTAGAGAATTTATTCAGGACTAGCTGCTGCCCGCGCATTTCCTTATTTATGAAAATGTTTATGCCAAGCACCCAGCTTAAAGGTCGAAAGATAATTCGTTCGTGTGCTCACAACCCGCGCCACGAGTCATCGCTATACAAAGCTATAGATGACTTCAGTGTTGTACTGTACTGACTTGTTATAGATTTACTTAACACATTAAATGACATGCTAATTATTATGCATTCTATGTACTTAGCACCGAAAGTGTAGCAATTTTGACATTGAATTGCAAAAAAAAATTTTTTTGATGTACTTTCTGGTACACACCTCGACAATATTAATCCATTCACTGGTACAAAAGTTCGAGGTCAAAACCCTCACCACTATGATGGACGTAGGTCTCAAGATTTTGTATTGCAACAATAAATTAGCACGTATCCTGTGTAAACAGTTGTTGGTGAACCAATAAACTAAATAAATAAATATAGGTTCTTTATAAAATTCCAGGTGGATATCAAGCTTACGCGAAAAATGTGCTGTCCCAGTAATAAAAGACGTGTTACCAGAACTGGCCAAGTTCTCCCCGGGAAGGCCCTCACGCAACCGCAACGAAGTGGCACGCTCAACCGTCAACGTCGTCATTGCTGACTTTGTCGATATGAACGACGCCATCTTCCCCCGGACCATCATAGATCTTAACATGAAACTATTAAGACATACAGAATTAGCGATTAATGGGTAAGCAGCAATAGGCAGCATTTCTTCTTTGAATTTAAGCTTATTTTTATTATGATTTTGCCCATATTGTGGCGATTGTGTCATTTTATTTACAAAAGTACCTGAAGCTTTTTACGCGTTTACGAAATACAAGATTTTTCTGTGATAATGAAATCATATTTTTTATATTTTCGGTAATTCATAGTATTTTATGTATGATAATTATTAGTATTTTATTATGATATATGTTGTACGCCATTAGAAGTAAAACTTACTGTACAAGTGCCTGAAATAAAAGTAGCTGTATTTCATATAATACGTACATTGTTTCAATTTTCACAAATCACAATTTATACTAACTTCTAGATTTACCAAAAACATTGTCACAAAAATCGTCTAACTGTATCCTTTCACATAAATCTCTGAATGACCATTTTCTCTGGTGTAGCCCCGTGAGTTCCGGTTGGTCCAACGATGAGAATAATTGATCTGAGAGTTCGTCGGAGATCTCGATGATTCGGCAAATCTTGTCCAAACGTCCCAAATCCTCTAAAGAGTTTGTCAAATCACATATTTGAATGACTTGAGATTTCCTCTCATTAATTTCGAATGAATTGGTTGAGTCCGTGGCGCTGGCACTATCCAATTTGTCGTAGAGGTCAGGTTTGATTCTTGTACCGTTCCCATTGCTTATAGTAGTGGCTGTTCCGTCGGGACTGCAGCATCCCGAGGTTTCCTCGAGTACTGTCACCACTGGCCCGAGAAACTTTCTGCTCAAGCTCTCTAGAATCCGTTTATTCAAATTTTTGCTACGTGTCTCAGTTTCCACGATCAATTGCTCCCTGTCTTTTATAAGCATATTACAGGATTTGAAATTCACTTCTGATTTTTTTTGTTTTTGATTGTGCAGTAGTAACATATTTCGCTTTTGTAGTTCGCCGTCAATGATACGCATATTGTAATCCTTTTTATGTAAATATTTATTAAATTCTTTGTTGTGTATTATTCCGGTCGTATCGGGCTCTTGATTATGACATGGTGTTTTTTCAGTAATTTTAATTTCCATTTGCTTTTCTTTCGTGTACTCCTTACAGACGTTATCAGGAATCTTTGGAGAAATTCTTTTGTGCTCCTTCATAGCACATTGAACTGGTGATTCCTTAGAAGGACTATCCATTAAATAATTGTCAGTTTTAGTAATTTGCCCCTTAAAATTCATGGTCGTATTCAAAATACTATTTTTCTTCAACGAGTCATTCGCATTAGCTGGCAGGTTGTTTTGAGCTGTGGCCTTTTGACGCAAATAAGTAACCGAGTTCTGTTTAGCAAAACACCTTATTTTTTCACGAGAGGGTATTAAGAATGGTTTGTTATTACTAACAATTTGTTTGACTGCACTTGCTATGTTATATTCTGTATTGTTTTCTTTTCGGTCACTAGAGCTACAGCATCGTACTTCTTCATTTTTGCAGTCAATAGGACTGGTAGATAACCTATTCTTGTTATCACCACATATGTCAAATATTGAATTATTTGCGTGTGGATTATTAAACTTTATGATCGTTTTGGACTCCTTCGATCCTTCATTAGCACCCAACTTAACTGCCTCTAAAGAGCTTTTTGTCGCAGTCCCAAGTTGCATTTTGTTAGCATTTGACTTCTTAAGCAAATCTTTGGTAATATTTACCATCTTAGAGAATTCTTTCTTGACATTCTCCAAACGTTCTTGAGCTTTCATGCAATCAGTGTTATCCGTTTTTTTTGGTCCAAATGCCACGCAACTGTGGAACACAAAACTTCTATTTTGATTTGCAGATTTTTTTTGTGCAATTTTATTGTCATTCCATACTTTGAATACCTCATTTTTCTTTTTAGTAGCACGGTTGACCGCAGGTGCTGTAGCGGAGTTCCCAGAGCTATGTGAAGACCCCGGTTTCTTTAAAACCACCGCCGGGTGAACTAGCGGTTTTCGTTTACACGTAGTCTCCTGAGCTGATGTGCAGGTTTTAGGCACCTCGGTGTTACATTCTATAGCTGGCGTCTCGTTGGTGTTACGCTCAGTTTGTTGTACTTCGTCTTGCTTTTTCGTAAGCTTTGCTCGGACATATGTCATCTTACATGGGAGTCTGACTGGCTTATTAAATTGCCTTTCCGAGAAAAATATGGAGTCCAAAACCCTGCAGGCGTATGAGTACTCATTTTCGTACCAACATATGATTTTGAAAAAGTCTGGTTTTAGTTGCAAACTAGAGTCTGCGTCGAGAATGCACGAATGACTGTCTCCGCTAAAGTCCGAGGAAACCGCTGCCTCGTTTGATATTTTTATGATATTTTGAAGAAATGTTCTGCTAGCTTTTTCTACAGTTTTGATAATGCCTTGAAGATTTGTGTTGGTATCTAGTCTGTGTGGAGAAAAATATAAAGATCAAAAAGGGGTCAATATTTAATGCAACAGTTTTATATGGTCTGCGGTTTCCTTCGTATTTTGACGATCTCTGTACAGCCCGATTCAAACTATATGGCGGCGCGGAACATGAGGCGAGTCGTTGCGAAGTGACGAATTCATGTGTCCGCGGGGATGAGGGGTGGGGTACTGCGCAGCGACTAACGCACTTCAGAATCGCCTTAAGTTTGTCGCGTACCTACTATACAATAACGCACCACTATCATAAATTTATCTACAGTACGCAACACCAAACCGAAATACTAAATATTATTACTAAAACTATTTAGACAAATATTATAGAGCTCAAAATACTTTGCAATAACATACCTGACAGTCATGTCGAGCACTGAAACATTAACAATGGGAACTCTAAAGGCCAGTCCGGTCATCTTATCCTTAACTTGAGGAATGATCTTGGCTAGAGCTTTGCACGACCCAGTGGTCGCCGGGATTATATTCTGGTGGATACTCCTGTGGTCGCGCCAATGCTGGTGAAGAGAAAATTATATGGTCTAAATACCTGGGCCTCAAGTCTGCTATTACAATAGTGTCAGAATGGTCGATCATTGATTTCATAATTGTTGATTTTGAGAAGTTTGGTAATCTACTATTATAATGGCGTCATTATGACTTTCCAATGGTCGGCCACAGACACTACATTGAAAGAAATTGCATTTATTGGTATTCTCGTAGGTACATAATGACAAATTAATGACATTTCTACTCATGTGTTTTATAATAATGGCAATACAACAATGCCATTATAATAACACAATTCTATTACGAGAACATTGACCGATCAATTATCGACCATTATGAATGTAGCAGATTATGAACTTGTAGCAAAATGACAATGGCATGACAACGGGATCGTGTTGGAATGACTGAATTTATAAAAATAGCAGACTTGGGCCCCTGGTATGCTCAAAATAGTTTTGTGGTAGGTCAGACTTTCTCTAAACCTGGAATTACAAAACATAATAATTAATTTATTGAATTAATTGATATGTTTAAATTTTGTTATAAACTAGTAATTACATTCACAGGTGTAACTTTTACGTTTCTTTCAAGCAAGTATGGAGATCAATGTTCGTTTTTTGTCTGTAGATATGAGAAAAAGCTTTGCTTTCTAGTATTTAGTACAATTTAAAACTGGTGTTACTATACCCGAAAGGTAAAATGCAGCTATTGAAAGTAATTGATACTTATCACAATTACTCTTATTCTCACAAAAGACACGAAAAATAAATGGATAATCCAAAAGTACCTACACGCCTCACACACAAACATATAGAAGAAGATATAGTTCAGTAAAATGCAGCTATTGAAAGTAATTGATACTTATCATAAAACTTTTATTCTAACAAAAGACACGAAAAAAAAAACTTGGAATCCAAAAGTGCACGCCTCACAGACAAACATAAAGAAGATTTAGATTAATACATTTTGTGTGACGACGTGAATCGTGACGACAAACAGACACACTTCCCAACGCAAATTTTTTTTAATTACATTTTTTGTTTATATTTATCTAAAAATATATTAATCTTATATAACTCTGGTTTTTAAAATTTCCCTGCTAACATGAAATCCATGTATACGAAATAAAAACGAATTTATGTTGGAAATTTTTGTCAAGGCGACATATTGAGAGTAGAGTACTCTCACACGCTGAAGCGTTGTGAGGCGTGCAAAAACATTCGGGGATAGTCCGTAATTTCTTACAATGGTGGCAACACGTACCTTACCTGGGCAGCTTCGATAGACGATTCGTATGTAAAGTATAGCGATACAACACCCTACGAATATGTAATAGGAATATGATCCCAAAGTGTACTAAGAGCTTTCTCGCATTTTTATAAGTAGTTATTTACATTTTCTTAATAATTTGCGATTGCTTTTTATTCAGCTTTATAGTTACGAAGAGAAAAATAATTATGCAATCTGTCTTGAACTAATATAAAAAGAAATTGTGAAACTGGGATTTTATTTGTTATCTGTTGATGTGTAATGTATGAGCGAATGCAATTCCCTTGTGACCATCGCGACATTTCAATAAGGCATCCTAGCGTTGCTATTGGCTAATATTTTCTCCACATCATTAACCATTGTCAACTAGCCGACTAGATCAAGCGACCCAGGAGCATTTTGTGAGACCAAAAATGTCTTGACGAAAGTATATTCACACCCAAAAACTTTTTATAATGCTGAAGTTGCTTGTAGTTCATGATGGATTTAATTTCTAATAAGGAAGGAAATGTTGGTTACCTTTCCTCTCAAGCACAGTCCATCCAGAGGCTTGAGCGACGGTGTCATGGCGTGTATGCTGGTGATAAAACCCTCTGTTACACCGAAATTTTCTTCTAGAACCTTCACGATGGGCGCGAGACAGTACAGCGTACTTGATGCACATGATATAACCTTTTGTTCTGAAATATGGACATTATTAGGAGTTTTAGTGACTGACACCTATTTTTCGGGGAAGATTGAAAGGTCTATTGAATGAAAGATGTGCGTAACCCAAATAACACGCAATGGTAGCATTGTGATGTAGGGAAGTACCAGTGTCATTGGTTCTATAGACCACGGATGTTCACGAACATAAATTTAAAATATTACTATGAACAGTTCGGCAATAATATCTGATTTCATGATTCATCTTTCATGCTTATACAAGTGGTAGCACAAATATGTGACATCGAAGGCACACCAAAACGATCTGATGAGACAAGATATGCCAAGATATAGGATGCTGCATCGGCTTTAAAAAGACGTCACCTATTAGAATGCAATAATATCTGCCTACTCAGTTAAATTAAAAAGAATGTGATACGTCGTTGTGATTAAAAATATCTGTCATCTTTTGGCTTTAACGCAATCAGTGGCGCTCATATTGTAAAAAATTACATCCCACAGGCAGCATAAATATCTGATTGTAATATTTGATATCCATTTTATTAAAGATTCGTAATTGATACTGGCAGAATAGTAGACATCTGCTCAGTTTTCAGCATTCTAAGAGGTGACACGTCTTTTTAAAGCCGATGCAACATCCTTTATTAATGGATGAATCATGAAATCAGATATTATTGCCGAGCTGTTCATAGTTATAATTTTTTTTTTATTTATGTTTGGGACTGTACATTATTGGTGAACAAGGGCACAGATACGATTAGCAGGCCTATTGCATGCCTTTTTCAAATATAATTCTGACTGATTTATGAATTCATGTAAATAGTCGGTGTCTTATAAGTAGTACATCTATGGTGGTGCCTACATCCTGATCACGTAGAAACATCTACTGATAAAATATTTTATTTGTTTTAGGTAAATATAATATTTATTTTGTTTTCATAAAAGTGATATCGCAGTCAATCTGTGTGTCCTCACTACGTTCACCCGTACTGCGGCCGAACGATATCACGCCTCATAATTATCTGTGGGTCAAAATATTTGTCCCGACGCGGTAATTGAACCCTCGACCCTGACTTGTATTTGGATATTTTTGTACTGCTAGCTACACGCCTCGAAGCGTCTGATGCTATATTACTTTATCATTATTAATTGTGGCTTAGTAATAAAAGCCCCACGGGTCGATCGATCAGGTTAAGCTACGCTTGCCGCGGTTGGTCCGTGGATGGGTTACCATCTTTACATACCAAGACACATCCGTGCCTCGGAAAGCACGTTCAAGCTGTTGGTCATTGACAGTCGTTACGGGTCGTCAGAAGCCCGAAATTCTGGCAACCAGTCTTACCAATGGGTATCGTATTACCCAGTAACTGGGTTGTGGAGGTCAGATAGGCAGTCGCTCCATGTAAAATACTGGTATTCAGCTGCCTCCGGTTAGACTGGAAGCTGACCCCAATATAGTTTGGAAAAGGTTAGGCAAATGATTATTACTTTCCATAGTAAAAAAAAACCGGACTAGTGCGTGTCGGACCACGCACAATGAAGGGCTCCGTAGTGCGGAATTTAACTTATCCTAAGAACAAACTTAACATTGTAGTTGAAAAACAAGTTCCCTCATACATTCCGACTGCAAATGTAAGTTTGTACGCACAATATAGAAAGATTGACCATGTTATTTTAAGATCATAGATTTTTTATAGGTTTTCTTTTAATCCAAAAGTAAAGAACTATTTTCTGTATTTTTTTCAAAATTTTTGGCATACCTTGTTTTTTCGGAGATAAGGGGGGAGGGAATGGTACATTTTCATGTTTTCTTAATTTTTTTTTTAAAGTATTTATTTTAAAATTATAAAAAATTGCGTTTGAAATCCTTACAAGCCCTTTCATTTGATATGTCACACGGTAAAGCTTGCAAAACTTTTTTTTTGTTCTATTTCGCCCCCAAAAGTTACCCCCATATTCATAATTCATTTATTTACGTTACATGTCCGTCTTTGGGTCACAGAAGTTCCTATGTGTACCAAATTTCAACTTAACCGGTCTATTAGATTCGGAGCAAATCGGCTGTGACAGACAGACACACGAGATATCCTTTAGGGTGTCGTTTTTTTCTTTTGAGGTACGGAACCCTACAAAAAGAAGTTTTTAGGTGGCTACTATCAAACAGGCGGCCCACCTCAGCCTCAGCCGCCCATGGACATCTGCAATGCCAGAACATTACAGGTGCGTTGCTAGAGACGAGCTAAACCCTCTCTAATGCCTGTACTCGTATCCCGGCACTCATACCCGTTAAACGACAAGTTAGCAACGATGCTTCATGGCATAAAACGGACGCGTAGTGGTAGAGCTTCCCTTCACAAATATTCCATTAAAATGCCGCCCATGATTTTTTTTAACGAAATAAAGGCATTTTTCTCATAACTCCAACTAATCCAACTTGCATAAATTTCCCCCGAGAAATTAAGAAACTTGACCCACTCGATTGTATGTAAACGCATTCATCGATTCGTAAACCCCCATCAGTAATTAACATTATCAGCTTATAATGTGCCCACTGCTGAGACACAGGCCTCCTGTTAATCATGGTCTGGCAGTTTGAGTCATATAAGCGGCCTACCCAAATGTCCTTTCTTTGGTATTGATCGTCGCATCGTTGAGCTCCCTAAGTTCTGAGTAGAGCTGCACGATTACTGCCAAATGCGTGCACTGACTGGTCAGGTCCACTCAATCTTTGTGGTTATTTCCTCAAAAGACCATTTCTCATGCATGGCCTTCACATGATCTGACCAAGATTATGTCTGGACTTTAAAAGAGACTGTGACCTCTGAGTTTGTTTCAGCCTTTCTTCTCAGAGTAGTCAGATAGGAAACGCCGACATCATCTAGTTTTTAAAATATGATTGACGTGTAAAAGTGTTTAAAAATCATTTATCATATTTTATCATTCCTCTCTTAGAGAGGGAGTGGGCTGTAATCTACCACGCTACCCAGTGCGGTTGGTAATGTCACGTCTTCGAGTTTTTGGTTCTAAGACATGCCGGTTTCCTCACAATGTTTTCCTTCACCGTTTTGAGAGCAGTGGTGATGAAATTATTTACACAAAGTAAAGCGCCTGGCCCGGTTCGCACCCACAACCTACCACTCGTAAGCCGTGGCCATTACCACTGGGCCACGACTGCTCTCAGTAATTACATGACTAATAAATTACCTGCATTTAGCTTATTGTCATTGACGCCCAGAATGATCATGGGTACATCCACACTCGGCGCGGTCACTATCACGCGCTTCACACCATCACTTGCCAAGTGACCCTGAGGTGATGGAAAATAGAATAGGTATGTATGGCAGTTAAAAGAAGAGGTATACTTTAGCGTTGTACTCTTGCAAATATCATCAGCATCATCGTTCCAGCCGAAAGACGTCCACTGCTGACCATAGGCCTCCCCCAAAAGGGGGAGGGGGGGGAGTTGCCATAATCGCTACGCTTGGCAGGCGGGTTGGCAGTATGGTGTTAAAATGCATAGAGAACGGTCCTGCCCATTCTTTAGTAAGTCCCTTAGTCGCTTTATACGACACCCACGGGAAGAAATGAGATGATGCTATTCTTTACTTCCGGCACCACACGGAGCTGAATGTGTCATGAAAATACACAACTTTTATTATGTGACGAAATATGACAAAAAAATCAAATATTAAGTACCTGTTCCATACAAAAGGGCTAGTACTAACACGATCAATTTACGTTACTTTTCATGATTACTACAGTGCCTTAAAGTATGCACTTTCTTTTACCTGTCTGCTTTTCAGATGGATTTGGTGAAGGCATTTACCTAGCAGTGGTAAGGTAAAGAAAGAAAGAAAATACTTACATTTATTTTATCCAGATTAAGGCACACATAATTATACAAAAAAAAAATAACAGAAATATAATCTTAAGAAGGGCCAAGCTTAGAGTTACTCATGTCTACAGGTTAGACTTCTTTAAGTTCCTTATTTGTATGTATGCAGGTTAAACCACTCGGATAAAGATTGGAAAAAAGGTGGTCAGTGGACAGCAATCACAAAAAGAGCAGGTTTTTGAAAACTTACTTGTCTCACCCGAGAATCGAACCGCCAAGGATACCTTATGTATTTAAATGGCGACAGGGTCAATGCTGGCGATTCACCATGTTCGGCAAGCCTATCCCTTGGGAGAAGCGAGCCAAATATCTCGGTGTGGTCTTAGACCATCACATGACGTTCGGCGAGCACATAAAACAGGTGCGCTCGCGCGCCAGTTTTGCTCTCGGCCGACTACACTCCGTACTCAACCCGCGCAGCAAGTTGTCCCTTAAGTGCAAATTGCGTATTTACACCGCGTGCATTCGACCGATCATGACTTACGCCTGCGTAGTCTTCGCTCACGCAAAGTCATATCACATCCATAAGATGCAGACGCTTCAAAACCGATTTCTCCGTAGAATTACGAAAGCTCCTTGGTTCGTTCGGAACGAACAACTTCACGTAGACCTTAAGATGCCTACCATCAAACAGTTTATGAAGCGCCTTGCAAAGCGCTTTTTCGAATCCGCGGAACGTCATCGCAACCCCTTGGTTGTGCAGGCCGCTAGTTACAGGCCTTCTGCCATTAGTCAGACTCGCCGACCGAGGCACACTCTCTTAGATCCGGATGACCCCATCACTCTCCTTCAGGAAAGCAATAGGGCCACGAGTACAGTGCACAAATTACACAAACCGACCTTCCGTCCTCGCCGCCGAGGTACCACGCGAACTTCCCGAGTAAATGGTAATAAAAGTCCTCCCCCCCGTCCCTTGAATGTCGATGCGCCAGCCGCCCGGTTAGAGGCTGAGAGCGCCGTAGCAATAAATATAATATCCCCTGATAATAATCATGATCAAAATGTTGATCCAGCCCGTCCCCAAATTGTTAGTAATTTTGTGATCCCCCAACGACGCCCTGAGCCGAGGTCCGTACCCCACAGGGGGTGCCCTTAGTGCGCTGTCGTTTAGTTTTTAATATATATAATTTGCGCCCTGGCTGGAGGCTTTAAGATTAAAAACCTTAGGGCAGCCACAGGAATATCCGGTTAAGTAGCAACGACCTCTCTAGGTCTGCTACGAGATGCCATACAAAAAAAAAAAAAAAAAAAAAATGCTGGCGATCAAAACAACCTAACATTTAGTATGCCTTTAAGAAGCACTATTCTGTCAATTCCCCTACAGTTTCTTTATGGTCAATAAGTATACAAAACCTACCGAAGACTTTTCAAGACAGGTGAACATTCCGGAGGCCTCGATGACGTACTGCACGCCCGCAACTTGCCACGGCACCGTGTGTGGGAGTTTGTCACGAAATACTTTGATAAGCCGACCTGGATGGTGAGAAGGAAGTGTTTAGCCTAATCTTGCTTTACCAGCCTGTATATGTTCTATTCCGAAAATAGCTGTACTTTCAGTCTTTTAAAAGACGGGGTTTTTAAAGTTTAGAGTATTTACCTAATTATTTAAAACTGTTTGGCCAAGTTTTAGTACAGGTGTAGGCTAACTTTCAAGTCATAATAAGACTATAATGTTCCCACTCCTTAGACACAGGCCAGCTCCTCTCGATGAGAGGGAGTGAGCCGTCATCCACCACGCGGGCCCAGTGCGGGTTGGTAGATGTCACATGACTTCGAAATTTTGGTTCTAGTGTATGCCGGTTTCCTCACGATGTTTTCCTTCACCGTTTGAGAGCAGTGGTAATGAAATAATTTACACAAAGTAAAGCGCCAGTCTGGGTGTAGAAAAAAAAAAGTGCCAGTGAAGACGTTGTTAAACCATCGTCTGTGAAGTTTCGCTACTTAATTTAATTGTAGGTACCTACGCTGTATAAATTTGCTGACGCAAGAAGACGTAAGGTCATAATGTAATCATCAGTATCATCACATCATGGAGATAAGACCTCGACCGCGCCCCTGCTCAAATGAAACTCAGTGATCTTCCTCTATCTTGATTGAAATGTCATTCATAGGTTAGAAAAGTAGGCGTTTTCTTGTTTAACAAAACAATAAGATAACAGGATTTAAAAACAAATTACGAAAGATATTTTGTAGCTCCTGTTATTCTTTATTTCTTAACAACAACATTTGAGGGCATCAGGAACACTGGGTCATTGGGGGAATAGGTATCATTAGATTAGCTCATTATAGCTATTTATCGCCGCATATGGCTGTCTGGGGGGCGGCAGATTACCTACGTCAAAAATAAACTGAAAATTATTTCGACCCAGATGCTCCAATTTAAGAACCCTTACCCAGAGAATTCTTCAAATATAGCTAGTCACTACTGGACGCAGACGTCTTCAAGCGCACGCCATTCAACTCGATCTTCGGCCAGTCTCACTCAAAACCGTCGCTGCACCTAGCTTGAAGTCTACATTGCATAGGTATATGATATCATAAACCTTCCTAACTATTATAAGAATAAAGAGATAATTTACCATCGATATTAATTTCATTCTCTGTGTGTGTTATGTTCCCTTTGAATTTACCATGAGTGGAGTCGAACTTAATCAAATAGCAGATGTAGTCGATGTCGATCGCAGGGTCGTTAATCGCAGATAACTGTAGCAATCAACGCGGAATACATTTTAACAGGTAAAGTCGTTTGGAGGTCACATACTCCGTTTGAAATAAGATTAGACATTTTAAATTAAAAAAAAATCAGTCCGTTCAACAGATTTTGACTTCTACTCCGTAGGCATAAGGATGGCATTAAAAGCAAAAACGTGGTTATAATACCAACTGTTTCTTACAGCTGCCATTTATCATACTACCAACGCAATAGAAGTCAGAATCGGTTGAACGGACTTATTTATATGTCTAATCTTATTACAAATGCAGAGTGTGGAAAAAAATCTTAGATATTGAGTTAAGTACCTCAGATTATAGAAAGAAGTCAAGTACTTTCTGTGACGAATAAAATTCGTTTTCTTTATTTCTTTCTTTTCATATATTGCTACTTAAACCCACACAATAAATTGGGCATGGTTTAGGTAAGCCCGAGGCTGATGATGACCTTATTTCCAATGTAGTTATGATACATTGGTACCGGCATTTTAAAAGGGTCCTAGTCCCAAAACATTTACAGCCCATGTCTGGACAAAATGTTCTACCAAATAGCCCATAATCTTTTGAGCCCTCGTCCTATTGCTTCAAATCTAGGTCAACTAGGATGAGAACTGCTTGCAGCTCCCAATATATATGCACTACCTACGAAATACATTAAAAAAATCTACCAAATGGATCATGGGACTAAAAATCTGCAAAAAACATGTTACCTCAATATCGGGATTCTGAAGACACGTTCTGAATATTACCCTGCCAATTCGGCCGAAACCATTTATTCCCACTTTTAGAACCATTCCCGATAAGCTTTGACTGAATCATTTATTAGATTTTGAACAATCAGTATATTTTGAATATTTATTTGACGACACGAGCCGGTTGACGTTTTGAATTACCCGCTTCAATGAGATGTGTTATTCGATTATCAACATTATAAAATGTGCGTTTTTAGTTATCTTTATCACAGTTTTAAACGTTGTTAATTAAATATAGAATGAGCTAAATATCAATGAATTTAAATAAAGTATGTAAATTTAACAGAAAACCGGTACTTTTTTTCATTTTGATACCTCTTTAGAATGCAATCACTAGAGTTCATAGACTATCCACGAGATAATAGAGGTGAGATTGTAGACTAAGCATCTAACAAGACACGAAAGTAGGTAAAAAAATGTCCTAAGCAGTAAGGTAATTTATTGTGTTTTACTTATTTATATAATATACCTACTATAATGTATACACGGCTACACATCAAGCTATACATTTCCAGTATAAACTGATCTCGGATTGTATAGGATTTCCGTACAATGAGAAGTCAGCGTATACTGGAATTGTATAGCTTCATGTGTAGCTGCGTGTACACCACAAACATAACAAAAAATAAATCAAACAATACCGAATATACAACGGTCGGCCTCATCGCTTTCTGCGATCTATTCTTGCAACCTTGAAATGGACAGTGATTTGCCAGATGATGATACTAAAATATATACACTGATATATACATACCTAAATAATTTGTTTTATCCATTGGTTTGAGGCCTATACGAGCGAGCCTTACAGTAGTCGTTTATGATGTGTAACATCTGACAAGTAACCTTGGTATTATGCAACTGAGAAGCAACAGAAATTAACCTCAAAATGTTAAAATGCTAAATACTGAAATATTTATTCCCATACTTATTCATTACTATACTTGTCAAAAAATAATAGGCCCCTTTTGACATTTAATTGAATCGATTTATCGTGATCGTCGAGTACCGAGTCGTATGGTTACTTCACTAGTTACAAAAGTTCACTAGCTACGTCGCGATTGACCATCGCGACGTAACTAGTGAACTTTAGTGCCCACTTACAATCTCTATAGTAAGTACTTACTAATTCTATGGGTACGCTAGTTCCATGCTATTATGAAGTACTTACTTATTCCATGCTCAAGCTGTCACTTCCTGTTACACACTTTCGTCTCTTTCCACGAAATCACTCCCACAGAAAACGAGATGAAAGATGTTAAACATCAGAAATTGCTCACCAGACGTCACTTGATTGGAATGGGTCAATGGGTCCAAGATTCTTGGACTGGGTTGACGATTAATTATTAATTTCAATAATTTCTGTCAGTGTCACTACAAATGCATATTAATTATGTATTTATTTTTGTAATGTACGAGTTTATGCAGTATTAATTTTATTCATTTGAAAATGTATAAATAGAGACCTAAATACATTTCCGCGTAAAGAGATGTGCAAGAATTGTCAATTGTCATAACCCAAGTCTACGTGGCGCCGCCGCCCTGCAGGCTTAGCACGAGAACCCTCTCTACGCGTTTTGTCGACGGAAGAATAGACAAAAATGACGTTTCAGTGTAGACAACAGAAAGTTTTCTACTGTCTGTAGCACGGCGATTACAAAACCAAATGTGAAGAGACTTGTCTTCTCTACCCTAGACAACTGTCTACAACGTCGAGCACGGCGTACAATCTTTCTCCGGTGTTGACAGCTAGGGATAGAAACCTTTCTTCCGAAATAGTCTACATATAAAATGACCTAGACAACGATTCGTTAGTTGTTTTTTCGTTAATTCGAGTAATTATAGGCGGTGCTTTTTTATTTTTATCATGTATTAAGCTGAAATTAACATGTTGGGTTCAAATTGCGCTTTTTATTTAAGTTTTTTTATAGAAAAACTTCAGCGAAGATGGGAAAGAAATACTATTAGCGAGCTTGCTTTGCTTGTTTGGGAGCCTTTGATCTCACGGGAAGTGAGTTCTGTAGAATTATAAAATAAGCAAGGAGATAGTGCAATCAATGTTTATGCGAAGAACTCGGCTAGGACCTGTCGCCCAAAATAAATAATAGATTTTTGGAATTAACAATAAAATAAGAACAACAATATAAGTATCCTACAGTTTTTACACTATGTTGTCCCTTAACTTTGATTTATTAGATTTTACATTCACAGGGAATATAAAACATCTGACTATGAGCCAAAATCTCCTCATTGAACACTAAATTATTTATTTATGAAGTACTAGCTGCCGCCCGCGGCCTCGCCCGCGTTGCATTAAGGCTTCTACATACTGGCGCGACACAAAGGCCCCGCACGTCGCGTGACGAGCGGTGCCTTTGTGTCGCGTCGCGAGTCGCGCTGGTCTGTAAAAGCCTTTACTATGTAGTGATTATTATTTTCATTTACTAAATCTTACACACTCAGTTTTAAATGGAGCATTTACCTACTAATAAATAAAATATCGATAAACAACAATACAATAACAATGTTAGTACCTAGTAAAAACAAGGGCTCCCGCAGACAGGCGCGACGTGATAGCGCGACCAGTCTGCAGTACCCTTAAAGGATACTTCTTGCGTGACGCCATCAAAATAGTATAATTATGGCTCTTTATTTAAATAATGCCTGTACATTTTATGCAATTACCAATATTATATAGTGTTCTGTGTATGCAATCAAATGAGTTTTAAAACTTTGGCGCCACAGCCAATGATGTATTACCTAGGTATATTACGTCATTGGCTACAGCCATTTGACAATATTTTTAAAAGGGAGATGCGCTAAGGTAGCCCGTGAAATTCAAATTTGATTACATTTTTTGCAATTTGCAAGTCAGTAACACGTTATAAGTTGATTTAAATATGATTCGCGGCCGTAAAAAATATTGCTTTACAGAATAATAATCATTAGAATCGGCAAAACAACTAACTCTCTTCAAAAAATCCTTAGAATTCAAAAAACGTTCGAAAATTTGAATTTCGCGGCTACTCAGCGCATCCCCCTTGACCATTTGCGTTTTGTAATTGAAGAAATATTCGTTAAAAACACTTTGCTTCATAGATTTGTTTGAGAACGAAACGCAAAAGTACGGTAAAATTGGGTAGTAATACACACCACTAGCGAATACCCCGTTGCTATGGACAAGTCACTGTCTACGAAGAAACCCGAGTCTAGGTGTGTCCTCGTGCTCGCGAAGAAGAGATAACGAGAAGTGTAGACAAGCGATGTCTATTCTATAGTAGAGTAGAGATCGAAAACGCCATGCTAAGCCTGCTGGTCGCAAAAAAAATCCTGGATGATACCTACACGACAACAAAGCACAAAATGCCTTTTGTACTTTGTCGTGTCTACTTATATTTGCTTGCTCTATGCTTCATTGATCTTCTGGAAGTTGTCTATACAACGCCCGTCTGCCTTGTCCTTCAGCTGACATTTTAAAACTCCATCTCGTGGAGAGCATACGTGGAGTTACATATTTACTCGTTTCAACATAAATTAATTCCGGTAAGTGTTCACAAACAATTACATGTTAATTAATTTCGTTTTCCATTGTCTTTCCGAACTTACTTTAATCAATAGTAGTTTATTGCATAACTTTCTGCGTTTATGTCTATTTTCACCACGTAGCTATGAGTGATTTTGCCGACTTTTTGTATAATTATGTTAGTTTTCTATCAAGTACTTGGTAGTTGATTCTTTGGACGAATATGCTCGTCTATCTTCATAACATTACATAGTATTTGTGTTTCTTATCATTTGTACCGTTTCAATGACTGACCTCTACATGACCTCTATACCGGCCGGTATTCGATCGTCCTACACTAATATTACAGTCTGTTGATCTAAGTTTGCAACAAACAAATGCAATGAATAAATGTGTGCAACGGAATCAAAGCCGGTACGATTATATCATCGGCTTCCGGAATTTGCTATTTATATTTCGGTAACTGACCTACGTGCTAGCAAACAGCTCTGCCAGTTACCTACAGTTTAGTAAGAATCTGTATGTGTTCTAATGATTTGATAAGTAATGTACCTACATTTACTATAAAAACTCCGTTGCCATTATTCGCGAAAGTTTTAAAATTACACTAAATACAGAAAGAAATTTCCCTTTGTTTCTTTTTGTTGTTTTGCCTGTTTTGACGTGGTTGTTTTTTTCTGTAGGCATAACACTTAGTACTGAATAGGTATATTTTAGTACTTACTTATAATGTTTCTGTCTTGTAACTAAATAATTTAATGTATTTGCTTCTATACAAACCTTACCGATGCCCCATTGAAATCATGATCTAAATTATCTGTTTAACCCATTTGTCTCATATGACCTTGAAATGCACTGCGGTCGCTAGAAGACTAAACGCCAGTCTTGTTTATGTAACTCGGTCCATTGATTATTAGGAAATAAAGTGCCTACATACTCGTGGCAAAAAAAAAATCTTTAAAATTTTTTTCGAGATAAGTATTGCACCACTTATTCCATAATTTGTTCACTTATTCCTTTGAGGAAATGCCTAGTTTAATATGATTCATCACGGCGCGACTGGTAGTAGTCACGTAATGTTTGTTTCATCTTTTTGCTGTTACTTATATTTTTGGCATACAAACAAGATTTTTTCATAATAAATACCAAACATTTAAAAAAATAATGTTGATAATATACCTACATAGTATTAATTTAAAAGAAAAGCGTTTCGTATATTGTTTTGTGAAAAATGGATCTAAGAACTTCTTCAAATAATATGTAGGACCCTCATAAAATATATTTATTCACTCAGTGGTCTTGAACTCAGCCCCTAAGGTTCATCTTGAGACATTCGTAAATGACCTTGTCCTGTCTATTCTTGCTCATTTTAATTAACTAACTAGTTCTAGCCAGAGACACACCTTGACGAAAAAACCAGAAAAGCTCTCAACATTTTTCCAAGTTATACCTACTCATATTTACGTATTATATTGTAGGATTTTAAAACGTAGCAAAGTTATTAGAACTCATATCATGGATAATAATAAAGTTTTAGCCGTTTATCACTAGCATTGAATAGAATTTCTGATGTTATCTCTGATGAAATCAGAACACACATGTATTATCAATATAAATATATAGCTATAGGTGTACAGATATTCTTATAAGGCAAATTACTCACATGCTTATCAATTACGATGATACTCGCACCTTCGATTGGCTTAATTATGACGAATTGTTTCTTTCTATTACAGACATGTCTAAAATCGGTATCAACGGTTTCGGTCGCATTGGGCGTCTGGTCCTCCGCGCTGCCGTCGAGAAAGGCGCTCAGGTCGTTGCTATCAATGACCCCTTCATCGGCCTTGACTACATGGTCTACCTCTTCAAGTACGACTCCACCCACGGTCGCTTCAAGGGCTCCGTTGATATCCAAGATGGCCACCTCGTCGTCAACGGAAACAAAATCGCCGTTTTCAGTGAGAGGGACCCCAAGGCTATCCCATGGGGCAAGGCTGGCGCTGAATACGTCGTCGAATCCACCGGTGTTTTCACAACCATAGAAAAGGCGTCTGCTCACTTAGAGGGTGGTGCCAAGAAGGTCATCATCTCTGCCCCCAGTGCTGATGCACCCATGTTTGTTTGTGGTGTCAACCTTGAGGCATATGACCCATCACACAAGGTCATCTCCAACGCTTCCTGTACCACCAACTGCCTCGCGCCTCTCGCTAAAGTCATCCACGACAACTTTGAGATTATTGAAGGTCTGATGACCACCGTACACGCTACCACTGCTACCCAGAAGACTGTGGATGGACCCTCTGGAAAACTGTGGCGTGATGGACGTGGTGCTCAGCAGAATATCATTCCAGCCTCCACCGGCGCTGCCAAGGCCGTCGGCAAAGTCATTCCTGCTCTTAACGGAAAGCTGACTGGTATGGCTTTCCGTGTGCCTGTTGCGAACGTGTCAGTTGTCGATCTCACTGTCCGCCTGGCCAAGCCCGCCAGCTACGAAGCCATCAAACAGAAGGTTAAGGAAGCAGCTAATGGCCCCCTGAAGGGTATCTTGGACTACACTGAGGAGCAAGTTGTATCATCTGATTTCATTGGTGACACCCACTCATCCATCTTCGATGCTGCCGCCGGTATCTCTCTCAATGACAACTTCGTCAAGCTCATCAGCTGGTACGACAACGAGTACGGATACTCCAACCGCGTTATCGATCTCATCAAGTACATCCAGACCAAGGATTAAATGTTAGATTGCGTAGAGATAAATGTTGTTATGAATGATTAAGAATATGATTTTGTCGACTAGATGGACTTTTATAATTTAAGCTTAAGTATAGCAGACAAATCTAAATTATTATTTAACTACTTTGATAGTGGTATCACACATATAAATTATCACATTTATACATTTAATGCAGTATTGCGATTAAATCAGAACTCAATAAAAAATTACGAAATAATATTCTTGTTTTGTTTCTTCCTCTGTGCAACATTATCTGCTTATTCCACAAATGGACACCACTGATAAATGTACTCTGTGACCACTGCAGTATTTCGTTGGATTCAAAATGTTTCTACTGAATGACAATCATGAAAAGTGACAAGCACGACACCGATAGACAAATGCTCTAACGGCCGTGCGCCGAACCCAATAACCTATTTTCAGTGAAAGACATCGCTATTGATGATAGACAGTATAATTATATCTATCCTCTGATGGCGTCTCACAATCATTGATAAATAGCTTTTATCAATGATTTCTCTACTTCGCCCTCCCGTGCGCTCCGTTACAACCAACATCACTTTAAAAAACAACATGTGTAATTACTAATTAGTCATTATACTTCTTTGTTTCTTACTTCTAAATAAGGATATCATTATGTAGAGCCATATTTGATAGGGCCGCGAATCGAAATACAAACTGTTACTGACCTGCAGGGTTGGATTTAGGTAGATTGAAAAAGATAGTACAAAAAAATGAAAAGGATAGTATTTATAATAAATTATAGTACACATCCAATAATTTTAATCTATTTATTATATAAAATTCAAAGTCCTGACTGACTGATATATCAACGCACAGCCTAAACCGCTGGTCCTAGAGACATGAAATTTGGAGGGTGTGTTCTTTGTAAAGAGTAGGTATCCACTAAGAAAGGGTTTTTCGAAATTCCACCCCTAAGAGGGTGAAATAGGGGATGGAAGTTTATATGAAAGTCCGTCAGTTTTGAAGTTAGGATCTTCAAATTTGGTGTATAGGCTGACGATTAAAAAATAATTTATACGTGTGTCAGCGTTTTTGATAATTCTACCCCCGAAGGGTTAAAAAGGGGGATGAAGTTGTGCATCAAAGTCCTTAATTTTCACAGTAAAAATCACTAAATTTATTATCTAGGCTTATGGTTGGAAGCTAATGCAACGGTGTTGATAGAATTTCAACCCATACGGGGTAAAAAACGGGATAAAATGTGTTATTTTTAATGAAAGTTCTTTTTAAGTTAAACTCACTAATATTTCGGCTTATGGTTAGAGACTTATAGCATCCGCTAATTAAGGAGGGATTTTTCGAAATTCGACCTTTAAGGGGTGAAAAAGGGGGATAAATCTTATTCCTTGAGTTATTAAACCTGAAACTTGGCACGAATACTAACCTAAGTAAATTATAAAGTGTGACATTTTTTTTTAACTACCCTCTAAAGGGGGATTTCCGAATGTCAGTTTGTATGGAAGAATTTTAACGCGCGGTCCGATTAACTCGAAACTCAGTATTTATACTGTAAACCAAATATAAAGAATAAAATTGATCAGAGTTTTTAGAAAATTTATCCATAACGGGGTGAAAAGGGGTAGTCTATTTTACAAGGGAGGATTCTACTGTGTGGCTTGATTAACTCCAAATTATGACGTAGGCATCAGCTAAAAAGGGGTTTTTGGAAATTCGACCTTTAAGGGGGTGAAAAGGGGTGATTTTGTTTGTATGAAAAATCTTATTCCTTGAGTTAATAAACCTGAAACTTGGCACAAATACTAACCTAAGTAAATTATAAAGTTTGACATTTTTTTGTTTTTGTAAACTGCTAAAGGGGGATTGGGGGATATCAAAGTTTGTATGGAAGATTTTTAACGCACGGTCCGATTAACTTGAAACTCAGTATCTATACTGAAAACAAAAAAATTAAGAATAAATTGTATCAGGTTTTTTGAAAATCTGCCCCTAATGGGGTGAAAAGGGATAGTCAATTTACAAGGAAGGATTTTACTGCTTGGCTAGATTAACTTGAAAATTGGTATAAATAACCTATAAGTCCAATAATAGAAACGTCAAAAACGATGTTTCAACAATTTACCTCTTTTGAGTGCGTAAAAAGAGGCGATATAGTTTGTATGAACAGAATCTTATTTCTTTTGATATATAAACTTGAAATTTGGCCCGAGTACTTATTTACATAACATCACGCCTGCAATCCCCAAAGGGATAGGTAGAGATGTACCTTTAGTAAACCCACTTTCGCCAGTTCTGTTTATAGTCCCATGTAATAGGGGGCGAGCCTATTGCCATCAACCGGGCATAAATCCAGACTCCGGGCTGCTACTGAGAAATTCGTAATGGAAAATCCAATAACACTTTGCCCGACCTGGGAATCAAACCCACCCCTCATGCTCAGCAGTCGTGCTTGTGACCATAAGACTAACGAGGCAGTCGTTACTTGATAGAAATAGAGAATACTATTTAATAATAAAGATCGTAATCATTGATACTACACCATTTAAAGGAGGTGGAGGTGTTGCTGAAATGATTTTTAGGGGAAAGTACGAAATCCAAGCGAACGAAGTCGTGGGCGAAGTCCTCACTGACTGACACCAGAAATTTGTAATTATTATAATAATAATTTTATTTGAGAATATTTAATATTTACATTCCATACATTGTAGGCGAATTCTAAGATTCGGTTTTTGAAAATTGGATCAATATTATTAGGGTGAAAAGGGATTTAGATTGTATGAACAATCATATTTTTTGAGTTAATAAACGAGAATCATAGCAAGAATACGTTCTTAAATAACAAAGTTTGTCATGACGGTTGCGTTTTTCAAAACTACCCTTCAAAATAATTTTAGGGAGTGTTACAGTTTGTTTTTAAGAATCTTTACGCGAGGTCCGATTAACTCGAAACTCAATGCTCATACTTTAGACAAAAAAAAATATGGAGTTTTCGAAAATCGGAAAAAGGGGTAATTAAGTTTTTGGGACAATTTTACTGAGTACCTTGAATAACTCAAAAGTTGGTAAGTATATAAACATTATTATTTAAGAACAAAAACGTAGAAAAAATAAACAATACAAAATTTCTTACAAATAGACTTAGACATGAAATGGAGGACACGTATATTGAACAAGTATGTACAAAACGAAGTTGATATTTTTATGCTATCTATAACCTCCGTAAAGTTGTAAATCAAACTGCACTCCTATCTGTTTACCACGCTTACGTTGGTTCCAACTAAGATATGGTATAATGTTTTGGGGGAATGCTGTTGATAGAGAAGCTGTTTTTTTTTCGACATCCACGCGGGCGAAGCCGCGGATGAAAGCTAGTTTAACATATAATAGTCAAAATCAACACCCGTTAGGGCAAAATTGACTCCTCTTCTAAGTTTATCTGTTCTTGAATATTACTAAGAGTCACTAAAATTGCGTCTATGGATTGTGTTGCCAGTTTGTTTCGTATCTTCACACCAAAAAGCGCAAGCGATTGTTAAAACATTAAGCAAACTTTGATTGAATTTCGAACGGAATGGAAGGAACGAGATTAGTGGAAAGAGAGAAGTGTACTGCGAACGATAATCGGGGAATCAACACAGAAAACATCGCAAGATCAGAATTCGGGAGCAAACTTTAAATTATAGTATTTTAGCGTACTATCCTTAGATGTGGATAGTTTGAAGTACAAAGGGCGAAATTGTAGTATAAATACTATAATTATAGTACAAAATCCAACCCTGCTGACCTGCAAATTGCAAAGTACTTGCACGAGGGGGCGTCACTAAGGGGGGGGGTTAAATTTCTGTTATTTTTTGCCTAGGGCGCACCGTTTTCGAGATATTTGAATTTAATTTTTTTTTTATTACATAAAAAACATAGGTAGGTATATGATCATTATTGCATGTAATAAAGAGTTCATTTTAGCTTGGCTACTTTACGTTTATCCCTGCAATTCGGGGAATAGACCAATCTGCCATCTGTAGTACTGTCCTGTCAAACAAATCGTATATTGTGACGCATACTTTGGCATTTTCATACAATTAGATATCTGTTGTAGGCGATACACATTGACATATAAACCTATATCTCAATGGCGATACACCCTCCCATCAGTAGATAGCGTGGAACTTAGATTATTGGGACGTTAAAATCATCGATAGATATTTTTCTATCTCCTGTAGGCCAAAACTGGTGATATATAGGTTATTGGGTTCGGCCGTAAGGATAGACACGACACACGTCTCACCCTCCCATATTATTATTATACTCTTTGGTCTCACCAGTCACCACCAAAACTTACAATGCTACAAAAGGTTCTATGGGCGCGTGGCCAAATTCGGAACTAACGCCGCCTCATTGTTTAGTCAATACCCCCCTGTCAATGTCATTCAGGAACCAAAACATCCTTTTAGATAACGCAGACGCAGAGTATTCCACAATAAAGCGCAGGCCACACCGCCAGCTAGCGGGCGGGTGGGCGAAGCGAACGAAGGAAACTATACAAACTACGCGAAATATCGGTAGCTCGCGGTGTGAACCGAAGTATGTAAAGAGGTGAAACGATGTTCGTTCGCTTCGCCCGCCCGCCCGCTAGCTGGCGGTGTGCTTGCGATAAAATTTGAGAAAAGCTGAGTAGGTATTAGGTAGTACTATACATGAATTACATGATACAATACATTTATGAGTGATGTAAGGTAAGGTGAAAAATGAAGTTATCATGTAAGTTATGTAAACTCAGTTGGATAAGCCCATAAAAGAACCAAATCATCCTGTGAAAGTACGGTCAGTGCTTTGCATTACCATGACCACTCTTACAAAGAAGAGGTTTATGCAGGTCAAGGACGGCACTAAAGTCAAATTTGAATAGCTAAATGTTGAATATTTTTAGTTATTAGACTATGTTAATAATAAGACAACATTTTGAAAAGCTTTACGCCATTGGGCCATTGTTTGGTTTGGTGGTGCTCAGTAGAATAAACCACTGGTAGCTTGGAGTGTTGGACCATGTTCGCAATAGTACTATAAATTTTCTTTAAAAAAGGAAGAGGTTCCTGTTGATGGGAGTTTGGATTGGACACAGGAAAAAAAGACTGATTTTAACTTATTATTGATAATAACTTTTTATCTTTCACACAGAGTGGTACACACGGGTATATATCAAGCTCTATAAATCCAGTATAAGCTGACCTCTCATTGTACGAAAATCTTATACAATGCGAGATCAGCCTAAACTGGATTTATAGAGCTTGTTATGTAGCCGTGTGTACATAGTAACCACAGACTGAAAATATTAACAGTTCCGATGTATGCACTCCAAGCGTTTTTAGGGTTCCGTAACCAAAGGGTAAAACGGGAACTCTATTACTAAGGCTCCGCCGTCAGTCTGTCTGTCTGTGCGTCTGACACCAGGCTGTATCTTAGAACCGTGATAGTTAGACAGTTGAAATTTTCACAGATGATGTTTTTCTGTTGCCGCACAAAGACGTATAACAACGAATACAGAACAAAACAGAATAAAATAAATATTGATTGGGGCTTCCATACAACAAACGTGATTTTTTAGCTCGTTTTTGCTCGATATTGTTAACGGCAACAGGTAGACGCTTGAAATATTCACAGAATCTTAAGTTATACAGGGTGTTTGGTGCATCGTGTGCCAAATTAAAATGGTCGACTGAAGGGGTCATCCGCTAGCCTTTCAGACCCCTTAACACCCCTCATGCTCTGTGGATTTTTTTTATCGACTTTTTATTGTTTTCCAAAAAAAGACCCAAATTTTACATTCGAATACAGATTTAAAAAAAAATATAAGGCGTAGACTCTGAATTTTAATTTTATTTCGATGTGTATTGTTTAAGAATACTTTTAAATACAAAATTAGTGATATTAGTCACCTAGTTTTTTTTTTAATTCACTCGCAAAGGTAAAACTTAAATTAAAGCTGTACATGTTACAGCTATTTATAAGGCTACAATAAAAAAACCAAAAGCGACCGGGATCTTCCAACTCCCTCATTAATTCTCCAGTCTATCCTCTTTCTAATGATGTGCCACATGCCATAAAAGTATTTTAACAACTTTGTGAATTCGCTAGAATTGTGAATCAAGTCACATAAAACTACATTCCAAATTCTAATGAAAAAATATTTATTGCGGAACTGTTACTTGAGAAAGAGGTAAAATTTGTTTTCTCACTCTTTCACAGTAAAATCTATCTTCTATCTCTTTCTTGCATACCTTAAATCGGTTTGAACAAATCGCGCCGCCCGACCCGCCATTTTTTTAGTCGAGACATGACTGCCTCTGCTACCTAACGTGTGTGCTAGTTCACCATACTCCGCGATTATTTTATTACTTTGTTATCGTTAAGTTTTGCTGGTTCTTGTTACATTTGTTTAATTTTTGTTGTTATTGTTAAACTTTGAGTTTTTTGTTATTGCAATGGCGACATTCTCTAACGAAGAATATGCGGACATCATGATGGCTTACGGAGCCGCTAATGGCGTCGCTCGTGCAGCGCAACGACTTTACCAGGAACGCTTTCCGGGTAGACGATTACCTGGCCGCAGAGTCTTCCAAGACACATACCGACGCATAAGCGAGACTGGCAGTGTTACTATTAATGAACCAAGGGGCCATATTGTGCGACATAATGTTGAAGTAGACGAGAGAATACTGGCACTTTTTGAGGAAGACCCTACAAGAAGCAATAGAAATGTGGCATCACATCTTGATATTTCAATATGGAAAGTGTGGAAAGTACTTCGTCAAAACAAAAAGCATCCATTCCACTACACTCCGGTGCAAGGTACGTAATTTTAAACTAACTTTAAACCCGTGCAAGCTTTGTTTGACCTTGCCTTTGTTTAGCAGGTAATGGGTATGGTATGGCGTCACTTCCAGGTAGTGAATCTATTAGCACGAACAGCGGGTCCTTTCTTGTGCAATTACTTATTGCCCAAGAGAAATTTAAAAGAGTTTTTTGTTTGTTGCAGGTCTTGAGGGTGGCGACTTTGAGAGACGAGTGGCTTTTTGTCGGTTTCTTTTACACACGGATGTGGATGATCCTGATTTTTTAAAAAGAATAATGTGGACGGATGAATCTAAATTTACCAAGGATGGGATCCTCAATTTACACAATTTGCACCACTGGACAACGAAAACGCAAAACCGACGTGTTAAAAGACAGAAATCTTCTCAAAGAAGGTTTAGTGTAAACGTTTGGGCAGGAGTGATTGGGGATCAGGTAATTGGACCGCATTACCTGCCCGATAATCTCAATGGCGAAGACTACCTGGAATTCCTACAAAATGACCTGCCCGAATTAGTGACCGATGTGCCCGTATTTAATGAACGTGTGCCCATTGTATTTCAAAATGACGGCTGTCCCGCGCATTGGCGATTGACTGTGAGGGAATATCTCGACAATGTGTTCCCCAATGCATGGATTGGACGCGATGGCCCTATTCCATGGCCGCCACGTTCCCCAGATCTAACTCCGTTAGACTTTTATGTCTGGGGACGTGCCAAAGAGTAGGTATATGCCACGGAGGTTCCAACTAGGGAGGTATTAGTCCAACGCATAGAAGCGGCATTCAATACTATTAAGGAGGAAATACGACTTCGTACAACAACTGTTGAAATACGAAACAGGTGTCGGGCCTGCATTCGCAACAGAGGCCAACAATTTGAGCAAGATTTGTAACAATGATTAAATAAATGTTAAAAATGCAATTTTGTTTTTTTATTTCAAGTAAATCCCACGAAAGATACAGATATGAGACACGAATTTACCTAACCATAAGAATGAGATAGCAGATTTATAGGTTTGACAGGTATCATTTAAGAGATTTTTTTTTAAATCATAGTTTTGAATATTAGCCTTAGGTGACTCGATTCACAATTCTAGCGAATTCACAAAGTTGTTAAAATACTTTTATGGCATGTGGCACATCATTAGAAAGAGGATAGACTGGAGAATTAATGAGGGAGTTGGAAGATCCCGGTCGCTTTTGATTTTTTTTTTGTAGCCTTATAAACAGCTGTAACATGTACAGCTTTAATTTAAGTTTTACCTTTGCGAGTGAATTAAAAAAGAACTAGGTGACTAATATCACTAATTTTGTATTTAAAAGTATTCTTAAACAATACACATCGAAATAAAAATAAAATTCAGAGTCTACGCCTTATATTTTTTTTAAAATCTGTATTTGAATGTAAAATTTGGGTCTATTTTTTGGAAAAAAATAAAAAATCGATAAAAAAAAATCCACAGAGCATGAGGGGTGTTAAAGGGTCTAAAAGGCTAGCGGATGACTCCTTCAGTCGACCATTTCAATTTGGCACACGATGCACCAAACACCCTGTATATTCACTTTAAAAATAAATAATTAAATTATAATAAAACAAATATTTAAGGGGAGGGCTCCCCTTAAATATTTGTTTCATACAAAAAACGTCATTTTTTCCGTTTTTATAGATAATGGTACGGAACTCTTCGTGCGCGAGTCCGACTCGCACTTGGCTGGTTTTTTTTTTCCAATACTCAATTTTAGGTTGCTACGTGTGTAACTACTACTTATGACCATATGATACTTTATGTTGAATATCGACTGAAATCTCCTAAGGAAATCTCTAAAACACTACAAATACCGATGGTGCGACCACTCTATTATCGGTTTCTGAACGTGAAAGCGAGCTCTAAAATTTTAATGGCCGCATCAGGCAGCTGTCTGTCAGTGACATTTGGTTTGCTTCGTGTAAATTTTGTGATGTACAAGTTTCGAATCCGTCTATTTATCAATGAATATGGTGTACATTAATAGATAATGGTTGTTTATGTTGGCTATTTAATAATAAACTAAAGACACTGTGTAGAAGTCCATAATATTGTTATTTTATTACTATAATGGAGGATCTCAATTTGACAGAAACCGAAATGAGATATTTCGGTGATTTGTTTTTATGTTGTGACGAGGAATCCAATGGGAAAATACCGATTTTAAAAGCAACAGAATTGTTTCGGTCTTCAAATGTACACAACGATGTCCTAAAACAGGTAATTAGTGGTGTAGGTTAGACGTACGATAACACATTTTGTGAATTAGTGATTATGAGCACTAATTATATGTTACAGATCATGGATATAAGCGTTGCTCCTAATAACTGTGCGTCACTGAGTCACATGAACAGAAAACAATTTTATTCAGCACTGAAACTAATAGCAGCCCATCAGACAAACATGACAGTAAAGCCTGAGCTTTTGTCTACTCCTGTTGACTTGCCTCTCCCGAGGTTTACATGGGCTCTAAATTCTGAAGCGAATGCTGACTTGATACAACTATCAAACTCACCACATGATCACCAACATCACTTGAGTAAAAGGGAAAGGAATTTTGGTGGAACCCTTGGTGCATATGAGCCTATAAGACTGTCATCCAACCTGTCTGATAGTGACGTCCCACAGGTGTTGTCTCACGATACAACTGAAGGATTAAGTACAGACTCTGAAATTGAATCTGAAACTTTGTCACAGCGATCAGGATCCCGTGGGGTGAGTTTAGTATGATTGTCTTTATCATTAAAGTTATACACAAAATAATTGTGATTTTTAACAAACTGCATTATTAAGGCATTTTACACTTTGATTGCTAATGTGGACAATAGAGAATTCAGAATTTTTTATAAAAGTCATTTTGGTATATTCCAAATGTAATACCATACTTTTTAGAAAATGATTCCCAGAATTCATTAATAAATAATAAGATTATGTAATTCTGCCAAAAAATATAAGCTTATACTCGGAATTTTAATTCGATTCCAGATTTGACATTAGCTACTGTCATTTTGTGAAATAATGATACCACATATAATAGTGTAGTGATGAACACAAAAATCGATAAACAATCAGTGTGTGTGCCATCAGTGTGCCAATTAAAGACTAAATTATTGATTTTTATTTAAATAAATACATAATTATTCATAATAATTATTTATTAATTAGTAATCGCTGCTCTATCTTATAAAAAGTTAATATTTTTGTTTTTATATTAAAAACAAAACTTATAATAAAAGAGCCTAAAGTCAACGCCATGAGACGAGATAAATTTCATACTTTGGGATTTAAAACTTTAACTGAAATGGAGTATGGTTCAGTTTCCATTGCAACTAAAATTATTTTGTGACGTTTAGCGATAATTTCTTCATTCATAAATCAACTTAGATATCTTGAGTTTAAAGTTGATAGTTGTATAATTTGCAATTTTATGTATTTATAGCTTCTCATGACGGTTACTTTAGATAGTTTAATTATTACCATAATACATCTATCTGTTTTATTTGTCATGTTCCTTCATGATCACATTTTTTTATTTATTTCACACACAATTATAAAAGAAAAGTCTCAGATCGTTAATTAATCGTCAAAACTAAATTATCGGTTCAGAAATATTTAATTTCCTGATATACTTAGTTTACGAGAGTAAAATTATAAACGAGAAGAATCGATCTGGAAATATTCCATTTCCATATCGAATAATTTCGCAACGTCACTATTTAGTACTTGTCATAACGTTGCAACACTGAAATTGTCAAATCTGGAATCGAATTAAAATTCCGAGTATAGTTATGCATGACCCAGTTTTGTTTTTATGTTCTCTCTTATAGAACATAAAACACTTGGAGCTAAAACTAATAATATTTATCTTCAAGGTACTATTGTTGATAAATTACTGGATAGGTCATTGGCCATAAGTACCATTAACCCCTTTTCCTTAGTCAACTTAATACATTATTTTCTAAAATTGTTTGATGACAGAAACAAGAACCTTTTACACAAATTTTCAGCTCAAAATTACAATCAATTTATATGATTAGAGGTTGAAATTGCTACATAACTTATTAATAAAACATAGTCTGGTGTTTACATAAATAGATCTTGGCAAATAAGTAATTATATAAATAATATATATTTGATGTGATAAGAATGAAAAAATAAAAATGCAAAATACACACATTGATATGGAGTTGCGGACACCAGCCCGTATTACCTGTTACCCTATGAATGGAAACATTTTTAAGTACAGTAAAAGGATTTTGATTGATATATTAAGACTTAACAACAAGATAAGAAGTTCTTGTATTTGTGGTGACATTTTTATCAGTCAGGTTAATAACCAGCTAATAGCAGAGTATGCAGGTTGATAACATAACAAGGATACATCTGTACTCGCCTCTTTAGGTCAGGTATACAAAGAAACTCTTTATTATTTTATTTTAATAAATTTTAAACGAAGAAAGCTGTATCGTTCCAACAAGTTAGGTATAACAGACAGGGGACTGTACAACCCCGGTTAAGGGTTAAGTCTTTTGAAGAGGTAACCCATTGAAAGGGTTTTACACTAGAAACCCATTGAAAGGGTTACATGATAACCCACTGAATGGGTTTTATACTTGAAACCCAGTAAAAGGGTTACCTGATAACCCATTTCAATGGGTTCTATACCTACTTGAAACCGAGTAACATGAAAAAATCATAATATTATGTTATTTCAATATCCGCCCAGCACGCGTAGCAGGACCAATTCTATCTCTATTCTACCCACACAATGGGATACAATACCCCTTGGTAAGACTGGTTGTCAGACATTCGGGCTACTGACGATCCGTAATGACTGTCAAAGATCTACAAATGACAGCCAGGGCCAACGGCATAACTTGCTTTCAAAGGCACGTTTGTGAAGATGGTCACCCATCCACGTACCAATGCAGCTAGCGTAGCTTAACCTAAACAATCGACCCGTGCGACTGTTATTACTTTGCCACAAGCCTCATGTACACCATTCCATACAGTAGAAAAGTCAATTTTTTTCCCACGGTTGTTGTAGCTTGTAGTGTACAGTCCGTGAGGCCTCAGCTGATCTTTGCATTTGTGTGAGTGATTACTAAAAGTAGAGTACAAACCGATAAAAAACCGGTATAAACCAGTTTAAATCAGGGACCGCACAACCCCGGATAAGAGTTAAGCCATTTAAAAGGTTACCTTTATCATGAAGTGTCTCTTTGAATGGGTTTTTGCTTGAAACCCTTATCGTATGAGTTTTTGATAAACCGCTTAAAAAAACCCTATCAAAAACCCTTTCAATGGGTAACCAAAATGGTCCCTGGTTTAAGACGCCGCGCGCCGACAACAAGTAAACCGCTGTCACAAAGAAAGAGATGCGCGATGACACAACGTATGGCGTAAAAATGCAAATAAAATCGTATAAAATTAGATATTTAACTAATTAATAAAAATTTATCCATCACCGGATGCAGTTAGGCATTTGCAATTTTATTGTATACTTTTGATTGTAATTATAACTGTTAACAAAGGGATAAAATGCTTTTAAAAATAATCAAGAGTTGTCTTTGAAGATTTTTTTGAGGAATTAAATTATGTTTAATTATGTTTTGAATTACATCAACGTATGCACAAAAGACTTCAAAATATCATACTGTTTTTGTTTTGGAAAAATTATTTACGGTTTAAGAGATACACTGCTTTAAAAAACCACAATTTTGACCATTTTCAGAAATCTCCGCCTTAAACCAAGCAAAGGACGCGTCGCGCTTACACTACTATCTATATGTGCACTTTTGGTGGTATGAGGAACAGGGTGTAAAGTTCACTCATCGACCATAGAAAAGGGAGGATCTTCCGACCAGACGGGTGTTGTGTCTGGTGGGCAACTGCCCGACGGTTGATGTCGGGACGTTGTATATATTCTAGTTGCGTGGTAAACTCTGCTTGCGCGATGCAGGATTTGCGTGACGTCAGTATGACGCGTAGTTCGCATGTGGCGATGTTGATGCCGCTATATCACTCCCCTTCGGAGACCGGAGGTCGATAGTGGGCTGAGTCGTGTATCTTGCGATGCTTGCCAGTGCCAGTAGAAGGTTCCATTGAGTCGGAACCTGGTGCCGCATAGTTCTCGGTGAGTCGGAACTGTCTGCGGTGATTCCTCAGTTAGTCGGGGTGGCGCTGGTTTATGCTCCAGTGCGTCGGATGTAGTACAGCGCCGGGTTGTGGCTGAGAGGCATGTTCTCTGCTTGTGGACCGGCCGAAAGTGCAGTGTGCTGTGCCAAGGGTTCTGATGAGGCTGTGGGTGATGACCAGGAATGCGCGTCTGCTGCATGCTGGTGGTCAGAATACCCGTTGGGTGCTGGCTGGCTGTGTGACTCGCCGCTCGAAAGCTTGAGAAAGTGATGATGATGATGATGACGTCACGCTGAAGTAGTTGCACGAAGGCTACGCTGACGTTCATACTCGGGGTCACCAGTTTGGTGGTATGATGAACAGGGTGTAAAGTTCACTCATCCACCATAGGAAAGGGAGGATCCTCAGACCAGACGGGTGTTGTCTGGTGGGCAACTCTGCCCCTGCGCTGACGTTCATACTCGGGGTCACCAGTTTGGAGGCATGAAGAACAGGGTGTAAAGTTCACTCATACTCTATAGTAAAGGGAGGATCCTCCGACCAGACGGGTGTCGTGTCTGGTGGGCAACTGCCCGACGGTTGATGTCGGGACGTTGTATATATGCTAGTTGCGTGGTAAACTCTGCTTACGCGATGCAGGATTTGCGTGACGTCAGTGTGACGCGTAGTTCGCATGTGGCGATGTTGATGCCGCTACACACTCACACAACTGCAAAGCTCAGCTTAGGGCTCGCGAACTGTATGTAAATCATAGTCATAAACAGAATATTATTTCATCATGTACTTACAATCAAGGTCTGTCTATAAAACTTACACACCCATCTATTACAGCCCCCATTTTACATCTTGGAGTAAGATATTTTAACATTTAATCATCCTAATATTAAATGCGAAAGTGCCTTGTTTGTTACGCTTTCCCGCTAAAAAGGCTGAATGGATTTGGATGAAATTTGGCACATGGGTAGACCATGCCCTGGAGAAGGACATAGGCTACTTTTCATCCTGGATCGCAGACAAAGTCGCGGACAAAACCTAGTTATAAATAAATTAAATTATAAAATAGTTTAATTTAAACATAGGTACAAGTTCTATACCTGTCATGTACAATTTAAACGATGTTATTGTTTTTGCTCTGCAGTGGTGATAGCCAATTTTTTCCCCATTTAGCCTCAAATATTGATAAGTACCTATGCCAAAACCACAAATAATGCAGTTTTCCTATTATGCTGTGCCATTATCAATATTTTCTCACAAAAATCCGTTTCCAATGTAATTCCAACTTAATTTAAGTAATTTTTATTTTTATTTCTGATCTTAATTTTGTTTTTAATTTTGACCTTAATTCTGAATTTAATTATGATTTTAATTCTATGTTTGCGATTTTCTTTTATTTTGTATTATGACATAAACAATTTTACTATGGATATTTATCTGAAATAAATGATTTGATTTGATTATGAATCTTGGCCCCGAAAAGGTAGGCAGAAAAGTACGCCCATATTTTGTCAGATATATTTCGACCAACCTAGATCGAACGCTTGGTCCCATGTTTAATAGTCGCGCTTGGGTCCACTAAACCAACATGCTCATATAGAAGTCTTTATCTTATGCCTAAATACCGAAATAAAATAAACTAGTGAATGAACAATGCTGTTTGTCACAAGATGGCGTATCAATGTGCCCTATTTGTCATCAGTACAGTTTTAGTGAGCTCGTGACCTTGCAGGTGTGCTGTTAATTTACTGATACATATTCATAAGTACTACATGCCTATATATTATGTGTTTACGATGCTAGTTTTTGCTAACTGACTACGAGGAAATTCGTTATAATTGTTCTCGATTTCAAACAAAAGTACCCAAATACGTAAACTTTTGGGGTAATCAGACAGTTTTTCCCGTATTTGCTATAGGTACCTAAACAAATACGGGAAAAACTGTCTGATTTCAACGAACATTGTTGAAGTAAGTTCGGGATTATTGCTTTGGCACTCATTCATCAGTTTCACTATAGAAGTTTTTACGCCTCTTTCAGGCAATAATCCTTTTAAATAAGCTGGAACGCGTAGGAGTTAGAGGTGTCTCCTTGGAAATCTTTGCCGACTATCTACGGGATCGTGTACAAGTGGTGAAAATAGGGGAACATGTTAGTGACGAAGAGGCTATCAACTGTGGCGTTCCACAAGGAAGCATCTTGGGCCCCACACTCTTTATCATATTTTTATTAATGATTTATGCGATATGCCCCTACTTAATTGTAAAGTATTTACTTACGCTGACGACACAGCCCTTATTGTTAATGGAGGAGACTGGTGCCAAACACAGCAAAATGCAGAAAATGCTCTTAACATTATAATGGGATGGCTGTCTAATAATCTCCTGACACTGAATGTGGACAAAACACTGTTTATCCCCTTTGCAATGCGAGCTGACCATCTGCCCCCACCGATTTTCAAAGTTAAAGCACACTCGTGTTTGGTGCCTGCCCCTAACTGCAGTTGCTTATAAATAACCAGATCTCCCTGCGTTGAATATTTGGGTGTGCATATAGATCAGAGTTTCCGTTGGCATAAGCAAATTGAAACTGTCACTACTCGAGCTAGAAGACTCATATTTATATTTAAAAGACTTCGTCAGTCAGCTGACACAAAAACCCTGCAAATGGTGTACTTGGCTCTATGTCAGTCCCTATTGTCCTATTGTTTGACTGTATGGGGTGGGGCATCGGCTGTTCTTAAGTTTATGACAAAAAGACCCTACAGGTACCCTACGGCTCAACTTTACGCTGAATGTAAAGTTCTCACGGTAAGGCAACTGTATGTCCACCAGACCATAGCCCGTAAACACAAGTCTCGACCTCTGCAGGAGCCTCGAGGTAGAATTAAACATACAATCTTTAAGCCTGATCGGACAAGAACATCTTTTGCAGGTAAACACTACTTTAACCTCAGCGTAAGATTGTATAACAAGACAAATAAACAATTAGATATATTTCACCTAAATAGAATTAACTGTAAAATGAAGGTGAGGGATTGGCTGACTTCTCTAAACTATCGGGAAACTGAGGATTTGCTGACTGGCTTCACTGGCTGATCTACATAATATCGCAGGCACCTTAAAGCACACATCTACAACCAATCAACTCACACACATACACACTCACACTACACTCACCCTTACACTACACTCTCCGTACACTACATTCACTTCTTCACACACACATATTAAAGCAGAGATAGAATGGGTAACATAAAGTAGATATAAATTCTCAATTATTAGCATAAAAAAAAAAAAAATTAACCTAACCTTCAATTATTTAAATAATACTATAAATCTAATACTTTTATTTTTAAGCTCTGAAACAATAAGTTTGGCTTCAAAATATGCCTGGTAGGAAGGAACGCTGACACCTGAGATACAGGATACGTCCTAGTTTGGGTGTCAAGAGTTTCACAAAATCGAGCATGTACATAGTCCAATTACTATAAGGATCTAAGTTACATAAAATTAAAGAAATACATTGTTAACCCTTTTTCTCTCCTTATGTATTAGGCTTATATGAAATAAATTTATTTATTATTATTATTAATAATGAGATTAGATAGCCGTTTTTTGGTCCACACTCTGGTAAATAATATACTTAAAACATGAAAACATAATCAGCTTATAAATATTCATTCCACTGATGGGTCTCAGTCCATGGCCTTCAGCGGGTCACAAGGCACCAAGCCCCCGAAAGATAACTGGAGTTTCCGTCATAGCTTGCAGGATTAGCTTACTGAAATAGCTGTGGGCCGACCGACAGACATCCGTCGATCGAGCACTGATAACTGTTGTATCAGACGTAAATAAATAATCATTCTTAATTGTTTATAGAGAAGAGGACCCAAGACCGGCTCGCCGTGGAGTACGGCAAGCGAAAGTCCGACGCCGACCAATAGTGTCGCGGAGCGGGTGCACCCCGTGTGGGAGCATAGTGCTACCGGCCGGGGGGTATGGCCAGCTAACACTGGAGAGGAACACACGAGACTACTTGGTAAGAGACTTGTCCTATACTCTTATCTTATTGTCTGTTGCAATTCCACGGGGTCTTATTCTTCTATGTCAATTCCATTGTCACGAACATTATGAGGGTATAGCACGACCGGGAAAGAGAGGTTACCCGCACTTGTAATCCTCCACAATATTCGGTTTTATGCGCCTGTTAGTTTATTAGTAATGATTTTGGTGAACGGAAGGACGACGTGTGATGTTCCACCGTTGAAAATGGAGGAACTTCCGCTCTACCAAATGGAAGTTCTTCCTTTCGAGGATCACCTTCTGGGTAATCCAAGTTTCTAGACTGGTGAACACGTCAGGGTCATCAGTTTCGACGTGGTGTGAAGTTCCTCCGAAGAAAGGGACACTAGCCCATTAGAAAATGCCACCCATCTGGCCGGAGAATCCTCACTTTTCTACGGAGAAACTTCATACCTTATTCTTCCACCTTCAACTGTTTTCTCCGCCAGAAGGATTTGTATTCTTAATAAACATATTCAATTTCCTATTGTGCGTGCGGCTTTGTGGTTATTTCCTTTACGTCGCCTATAAAATAACTCGATCCGATTTCTAACCGCAACTCAAGTAACAATGTTTTAATCGTATCTATAGACAAATAAATGAAATTGAAGTTCGGTTTGTAATGTCAAAATAACAGCTTTTTACTAAATACATATGAAAAAGTAATATACTACGTACAAAAAAAAAACATTAAATTGTTTGCCTGTGTTTCTGTTTGTTCCGGCTAATCTCCGAAACGGCTGGACCGATTTTGACGAAACTTTCACAGATAGCTGATGTTATAAGGAGTAACTTAGCTACTTTTTATTTTAGAAAAAGCAACGCGGATGAAGCCGCGGGCAGCTGAAAGTTAGGAATTAAAGTGAAATCGAATCTTACGAAATGTTTATAAAACTGCAATTATAGTCAAGTTATTCTTCTAGCTATATAAGTAGGTATATTTTGTTTTAGTACAAACTCGTCTGGTTTCTATGTATAGTGACAATTGGCCTTAATTAGCTACATTTTCGTATTGTGGCGCTAGCTAAAGTAGGCCATTTTTTACAGCACAATGACTCACTTTTTCATACAACCTTAAAGTCGAATCCGTCCTTCACAAATACATATAATAAGTTGTGTAAATCTAGATTAGAAATTATTGAAATTTATTCTTAAAATAAATTAAAAATGTCTAGAAATCATGCATATTCTCACGCAGACCGCTTAAGGAAACCTAAGAATTTGATCAGACTTTCTGATTAAATTGCTTAGGCCTCAGTGGCTTAGTAAAATGTAGTAGGTCCTACTCAAATCTGAACGAATCTTTGGTCTGGCTGTGTATGGTACTGTTGTCTCAAGTCCTTTTTTGGATTCTATAGCTAGGCCACTGTCTGTTCATCTGGTTATGCCAAGAGGATGGTCACATCTAATATCCGCCTGTCAGAAATGTATTGCGATCATAACTGTGCCTGGTAATTGTGTAGGACAATACTAGAACAGCCACCCTGTTTGAGTAATATACTACACTTATGGCCATTTATCAATCAATCAATCAACATTTATTTATAAAGACAACACAGATCCATAATTTTAGTAATTCCGTATAGCTAGTTTTAGTAAGCAAAGTAACATTATTATTGTAAGAGTTTGAAGCACTTTGCACAGAAGATGACCAAGCAGGGTACAATTTTTGAATTTTCTCACCTTGCCATCTTCTCCACAAAATGCCTCAAAATGGGAGAATAGACACTCTCTGAAAAAAAAATGAAAAATTATTTTTATTTCTGTAAGTAGGTTTGTACAAACACTTTTACACGTCAAACAGACACTGTTTTCAGAACGCTGTTGCTACTGGCTCGTGTTCTTAATGTATGGGCTGCTTTAGTGCAGCTAAAAGACATCAGCTATTTCCTCATAGCTAACATTAATTTGTTAAAAAAAAACTACGCCATCTTTGTTATATCTAACAGCCTGCCTGTAAGGCATGATTTAGATATAACAACGATGGCGTAAAGTTTTTGTTCTTCCATTGTGTTTTTTTTTGGGTGCTAATTAAGGCAGCTTCTTTAAAATGTCATTCTCGTCTTCAAATATATTTAGTTGTCTAATGAATTAATAGGTCAGCGACGAACTTTTAGCGTCTAATAAATGGTTTTTAAGCGACCTTAAATTGTAAAACAAGCCACTGTTAATATGACGCAACATAAAGATAATTCTTAAGCAACTAAATTTGTCGTTTGTTGTTGAACTTCATCTATAAAATAATATCAACTTACTCTAATTTCATAGAGTCACCTTTATTTTTATACTTTAGCCTATGTAATTGATGAGTGAATCTACTATATTTGAACATAAAATTTCCTTATTATTGTCATCAAATAATGGTCAATGAAAGCTCTAATTTCATGTATTCGCCTATCTATTTATAATGTTACCATAAGTAATTTATTACGAGTATACCTATCCAAATGAACGTACAAAAAATATTGTTATCAAAAACAAACATCTGCAACTCTGTGTTTGTTTGTGTTTGGACACACCTTAGGGAAAATTAAACCCAACAAACAACTATTTTATTTGTAAATGAGATAATTTTAATGGCAGTAGCAAAGGTTTTTATGTTAAGTAAAATTGTACTTATGTCCTAAGTTACAATAATGTAAGGCAATCAAATAATGAATAACATTGTTATTTGTCACTGAATAATCAGCGCAGCTTGTGCTTTACTTGGTCTCCCACGCTTCCTCTTTACACCATTTTTTTGTGTTTTTGCTTCTGGCGGCGGAAATGCATGTTTCATCCTGATAGCCAGACCCACCAAATGCTTGCAAGAATACTTGCGGTGAAAATCTGGACAGTCACAGTGGCTATTAATCCACTCCTCTTCTTTTTTTGGTAATGTAATTTTCAAAGAAGAAAAAAACACTTTTTGTACTCATCAAAATCGTTAGAATGTTTTCTCCGTCAAAGTAGTCCTCGTGGAGTTGTCTCCTGGGACCAGGTAGGTATTAGTTGTTGGTGTTGATTGTATTGTTCTAATTTTGGTATCGGTTTTAGCCCATAGATATCCGGCTGTCCAGTCAGCTAATTTTAACACCGGTGTCGTCGCGAAGAGTTCTTCCGTTGCCTGTTGTGACCAGCTAGTAACCATATCCTCTGCAACTACTAAAAAAAGGGACAACGGTATACGCTCGCGGAGGGTATTTTCATCTTTTACAATCCTATTAAAAGATTCGAGAGCATTGTTAGTCACAGGTGATGAGATAGGTGTTGCACTTAAATACCAATTAGGGTTTTTAGTGAGCCATTCTTTTTTAAAATATGTCATAAATGCCTTTTGCTCATGCCATTTCGCCAAGAAAACTTTTGAAGCGGCGGTAAACACTTCAGGAGAAGTAGCACACTGCAATGCGTTTATATCTTGCAATATGGCTTTTCGTGAACTTTTCTCACTTGTTTGATCCAATTTCGTACACATTTGCTTTTTAGCGTGTGCCCAGCACATTCTTACTATAGTTTCTTCTCCGAACACGTCAATAAAAGCATTTTGAATGCTTTTTGCGGCGTCGCATATCAAAACCTTTGGGTCAAATGCATATGAGAAAATGGAAAAAATACTGTCTTTCAATCCCTTATACACAGTTTCAAAATCTTCTTTGCGTTCATGTGTAGATACTGTTAGGCAAATAGGATGAAATTTTCGGTTTATGTCCGTTGTTCCAATTATTAGAACAGGAAACCCTTGCCAGATTAGTTTGTAGGTAGCATCCGCATGTAAAATTTCGGCAGTAAGGCACAGTTTTAATAAATTCTTAGAAGACAAAACGAAGCGGAAGCTAGGTGGGTGTTTTTCTAAAATATGATAAGCTATTACAAAAACTTTATTCTCATCGTCAGGAACATCTGTGCGGTTAATTATCCATTTTTCTAACTCTCCTAGGTGAATTGTGGACGGCCCATACTTTATACGCCTGCGATCTGCCAAATAGTTGTAGAGCTGCTGTATTGTAGGTATTTTAAATCCATCTATCTTCTTCAGATTATGTAAAATGGCTTTCGGCTTTAAGCAGAGGTCGAAAAGCTTGATAATTTCCAATTTAGTTTCGTCGCAAATTCCAAAACTGTAACTACTTTTGATGGAATCGTGGTTATGCTCGCAATCAGTGCGATAGAGTAACACCGCGTCAGAGTTCGCCTCAAATAACAAATACATCTGTGCAACACACTGCTCTCCCTTGCGTGGTACTTTATTGCACCTATAAAAGCGTTTTTTTCCATCTAGCGTCATATGAGTAGTTAATTTTGACCAAGTATTTTCTACTTTTACGATTTCTTCAGCGGCACGAATATTCAAAAATTTCTCCACAAACATCCAATTCCTCGATTCACCACGCCTTTAATTTATTCGCCTCCTGAACGTCTTCCGAGTCTTCATCAGAACAGTACAAAGGGACTTCATTATTAGACGACATGCTTAATAAATTAATACTTTCATACAAATCCGTATCATAACCACTATCACAAACGTTTTTCAAATAAGAATACGAGCACTCCTTAATTGTGTCAATAATGTAAACAAATACACGTGAACTCGTTGCTGCCAACGAGCGTCAGGTACACTCCCGCGCTTGTGTTGCAAACTTTCACGAAAAAAGAATATGATTTATTAATTTAGTTGTTGAATAAAAAACTTTGATTGCTAATTTTGAGGCTGGAATTTGATTTTATTAGCAGACAGATGTTGAATCTCTAAAATATATAAATTAGCTCACTTACAACATTAGTCGCTGAGTTATCAAATCAGAAGTAAATATATTTATCGGTAGCTCGGAGTCATATTAATTTACGCTCGTAAATTGACGCTGGTTTTTTGATATTCTGTTGGAATAATTAATATAATTGAAGCTGTTCTATTAACTCGTCGCCTACATATAAAAAAAGACGCTAGGTTGCAGGTGCTAAAGAAAACTTTTGTTGCCGCACATATAATTTCCCTTTTTTTTTTACATACCTACTTGAATTCAAGATAATTTTTACACTTCGGTGATCTGCATTCTAAGTTGATTTTTGTGTGACAATTTGCAATAAAAAGATTTGGTTGCAATAGAATTTGACTTTATTATGTACTACATTGACTTTGTTCCAAAACATAAACAACTCTCTTATTTAATTGTAGGTACGGAAGAAGAGTCTTCAGACCGTCATTCTTCAGAAGAGGAAGGTGACGCGGTAGACGATATTTGGGCGATCAGCGACGCGCAGGCGCGGCACTACGCAGGACAGTTTGCTACGTTGCGGCCCGAACGCGGCATGCTGTCCGGGCAGACTGCTAGGTAAACTTCATAAACATAACATCAAGCCTTGTTTACCCGAAGGGTGAGGCAGACTCGTACCTATAGTATACCTACATTTCGCCAGTTATGTTTAAGACGGAGATATAAGCCAGTGACCTTGAGTGGTAAGCTTGCCTGTTCTGTATTGAGCTCACGCAACGCGTCGTACGTTCAGCCAGTAATAGGACTCGCCATCAAGGAGCGCTGTCCCCAATTTGACGCATTATTATTTTATTATACACAAACAAAAAGGTATTTTAAAAAACGCGTATTCTAAAAGTTCAATAATTAAATTATCTTTAAATTGGTGAAGGTTTCAGAAAAATACGCTTTTTAGTTTTTGCGCCATTCTCAGTTTTTTATCCGCGTTAGACATAACTTTAATTAATTTCACTATGTAATATAAACATAATCTAAAATAGTCGCATATTAAGATACTGAGAAAATGCTCTAATTTAAACTTTTTTTTTTCAAATCAGTAACACTACTCGTTTATACGTGATCTTCAGTATAAAGTCTGTTATCGTCGCCTTAAGTCCCATGTACTCGTAATAGGGGTCGAGCCTATTGCCATCAACCGGGCACAGATCCGGACTCCAGGCTGCTACTGAGAAATTTCAGTAAAAACTGAAGTCTACTCAAATCATTGATGTTATTTCCACTTAAATGAATATCAACTTTATGTGCTCGTAAATTAAATTGATTTCAGAATAACTATTGAAAAATAATAAAAATATTTGAATTTGTAGCGCAAACTGAACTTTAGTTGTAGCAGGTAAAAGTTGTTTTTCAAAAACACATATTTGTTTACATGTTTGGAAACTAAATCACGAACGCAGTTTACACGATTAGCGGCCATATCAGTGTTGTAAAGCGATGTAATATCAATCACTCTTCTCAATATTCTAGAAAATCTCTGAAGTAATGTTCGGTTGTGCTAAATGATATCGAGATTTTTAGTTATGATTATAAAAAAAGATATTTGTCTCCCCAGGTTATTTTTCGAAAAATCACACCTACCCGTACCAGACCTCCGGAAAATATGGCAGCTCTCAGACATAAACAAGGATGGAATGCTAACACTGGAGGAGTTTAGCATAGCGATGCATCTCATAGTGCTGCGACGGAACAACGTGGCCGTGCCCGAGGCACTGCCTTCCGCCCTCGTGCCTCGCGTGGACTCGCGATATTCTACCCAAGCCGTCACCACCGACCTGGTAGACCTCGGAGCAGACATGTTCAGTTCCGGAACCTCTGCAGACTTCAACTTCGCGCCCAAACCCGAACCCATCGACCCTTACGATGCCACGAAGGCAGTTCCTAAGAAGCCTGAGGAACGACAAGCTTCACTCAGCCCGCCGAAAACTGAAGCCCAAGTTAATAACAAAGAATGGACTAAGTTCGTGGATTCGCCTACATCAAGCGTATCCAGTCCGGGGCCTAAGCCTGTTAATTTTGACTTCCACAAGTCGGCCGTGGAGCGCGATCCTAAGATCTTTCACCCGGTGGCCGTGCGCGTCACGCCCGACAACAACGCGCTGCCGCTGGAGAGCGACACGCGCGCGTCTACCTCGCCGCGTCGCGACGACTTTGCGCACGCCTTCGAGCTGGCCAGTCCGAAGCGCCTGAACTCGCAGCCGCCCGCCGAACCGCCTCCCAACGGCGCCGAGATCAAGTCCATCCAGCGCCCGCAGCCGCGCAAGCCCGTCAAGCCGGCCGGAGTGTTGCCGCCGCCGCCCGCGCGGGACGACGGGCCCGCGTCGCTTCAGTACGCGCCTAAGAAGGAGCCCCCACCGCCGCCGCCTCCCCGGCCGCTGCGCAACCACGCGCGGTCCAGCTCGCTCGACCTCAACCGCCTCAAAGGCGCTCCCGCACCGCCTCCGCAGCCCCCGCCCCGCGCCTCTCCATCCACCGCGGAGCCCCCGCGCCGCCTTATCAACCAGCGCAGCGAGGGCGAGCCCGCGTTCCCGCCGGACGCGTTCGCGCCGCGTGAGTTCGACGAGGGGCTCGGCTACGTGCGCGAGATGCACGGCGCGTTCGAGGTGTACCGCAAGCCGCGCGACTCGTCGCCCGAGCCCGACGTGCGCGCGCTGAGCGAGCAGAACGCCGTGCTGCACCGCGTGTGCCGCGCGCTGTGCAGCGAGCTCGCCGACGTCACTCGCGACCGCGAGGCTCTGCGCGTACGCCTCGACCACGCCACGCTCCTCTAGTCACGCCACCGCCACGCCACACGCCCATGTTATTGTTTCAAATGTGTAATCTCATGCAATGTGAATCGTTTATTATGTAGTATTGTTATCGTATATTCGGTGAGACTAATTATTTGTATTTTATTCGACCCTCGCTGATCACCCCGTGTCACTAATGCGGCCTCGACCTGCCTTCACGTTTACACATTTCTGCTTGCGCGTAATGCTGCGAGGCATAAGGTTGTAAACATAACGTTTTGCGAAAAATTGGACGTTAGCTTTCGTTAGCGTTGCGCAGTATATTTTTTGTTCCTTTTTTTCATTTTTGAGCATAATGGGTCCATTAACATTTTATTTCTAGAGGCTATTTTGAAAATAACTATAATATTTAATTGAGCCACAGTATTTAACGTCATTATACTAATTTCCGTACATCTCAGTAGCATTTAATATTAATTGGTCACATTATATAATTTTGTATACATGTAGTTTATTGTATTGTATATAATTAAATTTATAAAAACGTCACTCCAGTACATTTCCTGAGTTAGCAGTGTTGAAGACTTGTTAGTGTTAGACCAAGCATTTTTGGACTTATATGGCCAGTTTCTCGAACGAAAATTATCACAAAATTTGTGTGACAAATTGTCGAGCGTGCGTAAACTGCTGTGATTGGTTGAATGATTATTCAACAGCCAGTCGCAGTAGTTTACGAGCGCTTGACAATTTGTCATATTCATTTTCCTGCGAGAAACCAGCCCATAGCTAATATCAACAACATTTTAAAGGATTTTATAGAGATATGTATAAGAAAATGTCTTGGCCCTAACACTATGAAACGGTCTTCGATTAAGTGAAGGAATTTACAATAACGTCGTTTTTATATTTACAAATACAAACTTGATCAATGTTCAAATCAATTGTAAATACCAAAAATATGATTTAAATAATTGATTTGAAGTTGTCGCTATTTCTAGTGTTTTCTAAGTATATTAAATAGAGTATTGTATTATTCAGTGGTTGTGCTTGCTTACTCAATTTGTCAGTACTTCCATTCATATTTGAATACTGGTTGAATATCGAAACGGATCATCTACTTGAGATTTAGTTTATTAAAATAAAGTTCAATAAATAAAATATGTTTTGTAAAATCTAAATCGGCAAAAGGCTAATATTATAAGACTAAATAATAATGTTTGTAACACCTTGACGATATTTTTTGTAATTTATAAAAATACAGAAAACCAATAATTCGTTGTTAGAGGCCAAATACTTGAGAATCTATAAGATTGATAGTTTTCCAAATTGTCTATAGTCCGCGCGCAAGGTACGTGAGCGGTGAAACGGGGGAGGGCGCGATTAACAAGCTTGGCAGACTGAGTAAACTTGGCCGACTTAGTTAACTTGGCCGACTGAGTTAACTTGGCCGACTGAGTTAGCTTAACCGACTGAGTTAACTTGGACGACTGAGTTAACTTGGCCGACTGAGTTAGCTTGGCCGACTGAGTTAGCTTGGCCGACTGAGTTAACTTGGCCGACTAAGGCCGACAGAGTTAACCTGGCCGGCTGAGTTAACTTGGACGAATGAGTTAACTTGGCCGACTGAGTTAGCTTGGCCGACTGAGTTAGCTTGGCCGACTGAGTTAACTTGGCCGACTGAGTTAACTTGGCCGACGGCGGTGACAAGCACTTGCGCGCGGACTATAATTCGTTGTATTCGTACCGTGGCATTTATAATTTTCATAGAATACGTTTGTACAATATTAGAAATTAGTTGTAACTCCATAATGTTACTGCAGGGTGGCGCTAGTGTGCTTGATTAGCATTCCTTATTATAATTTGCTTTGTCATCGTTTTAAGTGTAAAATTCCATCAGACGGAGGGTGTATTTGTTAAAATTTTGTGAATGTTGTATTATACATTAGCTTAGCGAGTGTAAAAATGTCAAGACGTAAGAACTAAAGGGAAAGACGATGTACAAGACTTGTGAAGTATGAAGAGTACATGATTGTTACTTGTAAGTAGGTATCGACGCATAGGGGCCCCCGCGCTGGGGCCCCTGCAGATGTTATAAACCATCAGATTACAATATTAGCAACTGAAATATGTGTTGAAATAAAACTTGTATTATAATAAGATTATTGTAAAAGTATTTATCTTTCATTTTAGTCGTAACTTTAAGTATATGGTCCTCAGTTAGATCGCAGCCTCATCGCACTGTAAATATTTTGATTCTCGAGAAACGTCTATCGAACGCTTTATAACCCCTACTGATCTACATTTTGGTCCAATTTTTGTACTACTAATAATGTTCACCATTATACCTATTTACCTATTTATGTTTCATAAAAATTTATACAGTAATGCTTAAATACAATGTAGTAAATTATGTACAATAAATTTATTTCAAAATTGTATTAGTATTTGTGTTTTAATAATGACAGATGAACTTGGAGGAAGGAATTAATAGTTAGGCGCTTGTAAAATATCAGAAATTAATTTAAAGTTTATACCGAAACATCAAAATTAATGTCTTTGCAAAGATTTAAAGCGTAGCTGATTTATGAGGTAGCTAAAACTCGTTATCTAAATCAATATAAGCAAGGCCACTTAATTGACGCATTTAACACAACAGTTATTTAATTACATGTTTCCAAATGAAGATCCAGATTGAGTATCTAATTTAATCAGTTTTCATATCAACGGCGCGATATCGAAATTATCGAAAAATCGATACTGGATAAATGAAACCGCATCACGAGACGGAATCTACCCTCAGTGATAAGGTGCGGCGGTGATAAGCGAGCGCGGCGTGGACAGTTGCACGCGTGCGGCCGGACACCGGACACCGGCCGGCCCCGGACACTCCGGACAACACACGGCCGGCTCCTCGGCCATTTCTCTCCCTTTCCCGCCGCTACAGTGTAGCGCATACCTGCGGACCTTTTTTTGTGATGGTGGTCCCCCCGCGGCTCGCGGCCGGCGCCCGTCCGCGCGTCCGCACTCCTCACTTACACCGTGTTGAGACGCGACTCGGGACGCACGTACGCTGTTGGCGCGTCCGCGGCGCTCGCGCGTAAACATTCACGACTACAATGAGATCTTTGATGTAACGCGCCGGATATATCATCTCCGAACATGAAGTGCATCGTGGCTGTTATTGTTACCGTGACCCTAGTGACCGAACTCGCCGCCGAGGGCTCCGTGCGGACATGTGAACCTATCAAAGTGGCGATGTGTAAGAACATTGGATACAACCAGACCGGGATGCCGAACTTGGCGCGGCACACGCTGCAGACGGACGCCGACGTAACGCTGCAGACGTTCAGCCCGCTGGTGCAGTACGGCTGCTCCTCTCAGCTGCACCTGTTTCTATGCTCCGTGTACGTGCCGATGTGCACCGACAAGGTGGCGCTGCCCATCGGGCCTTGCAGAGGATTGTGCGAGAGTGTGTACACCAGATGTTACCCTGTGCTGCACGGCTTCGGGTTCCTGTGGCCTCCAGAGTTGGATTGCTCTTTATTCCCTGCGGAGAATAACCACGAGCATATGTGCATGGAAGGTCCGGGAGAGCATGCACCGCCGGTGGGGACAGTTCCTCTGGATATGGGGAATACGGGCGGCAGGGAAGCGTGCCGGAGACTCATCAAGCCCAATAACTGGGTGTGGGTGAGAGGATCGGCACGCTGCGCACAGTATTGTGATGCAGAAGTGCTCTGGGATGGTGGAGAGCGGAAAGCTTCAGAGGTGTGGTTGGCGACTTGGGCTGCGTTGAGTTTCGCGTGTACCCTGGCGGCTGTGGGGGCCCAGCTGGCGTGCGGATCGCGAGGTGGCGCGGGCGAGCGCGCGCTGGTGCTGGTGGCGCTGTGCCGGTGCGCGGCCGCGGCCGGCTGGGGCGTGCGCGCCGCCGCCGGCCGCGCTGCCGCTGGTTGCGCTAAGGACTCCACCTCACCGACACGCATGCTGCTGGCACACGACGGACTAGCAAACCCTAACTGCGCTGTCGTCTTCCTGCTGCTGTATTACTTCGGCCTCGCTGCATCGGTTTGGTAAATCTATTTTGTGTTTCCTGCTAAACAAGGCCTATAAATTACATATATATTGCTACTAAAAGTAGCATTGCAACCTAACCAGTTGCCTTTAACGACACCCACGACGCGCGACGGAGCTTTGCCACACTTTACACCCTCATACTAAAAATACTTAGTTAATTAACTTCGTCGATGTAGGTACCTATTTAGTGTATTGGCGTACCCTAATTGGGACCCCAATATAAAATTGGCATAAACCTTGCAGGCGGTACCTACCTGTGCAAAGCAAATAAAACAAGCAATTCGTTCAGTCAGCAAAAAAATTGGCAACAATTGACGCCTCTGAGCGGGATGGACAATGGATTTCTTGTATTCCGATTTGGGTACCTGTCCTTATTGTCTGACTGAACCCGTCCCCAACTTTAACTTCGACGACAGTCAATTATGTTTTGTCACTTGTCGTGTTATAATTATTAGGGATGCCTCGTTAAGATACCGATACCTATAAATATATCGGCGATACCAATATACTTATTGAATTCAAAAATTAAAGTAAAATAAATAAAACACAAGTCAGGTTATTTTTTTTAATTATTAGGTAAGTATAAAAAATATAGACAGGTTGAGATTAGTTAATAGTTTTAGTAATTAAAATTAACATTGATTAGATTTTTGTTAAAAAAAACAAAGTATTCTTAAGTTTTGCGGAGAAAGGCAATTTCCCAAATCTGTTTGAATAAGACGAGCGGTGGAAAATAGTCTCTCAGATGGGACAGAACTCGTTTGGATACTAAAGTACTTCTGCGAAATTTGGAAAGTATCGTTGAATCGGCCATAAAAATATCGCCGATACTGATATATCGGCAAACCCGAAATATTGGTATCGGTAGGTATCGGAAGCATCCCTAGTTATAATGTCCTTTAATCTGTCGCTTCGGCTTTGACAAACAGAGCTGAATACAACACCGAGATTGCTTCAGGTACATACAAATGCACATGCATAGAACAACTTTCGTCTTTTGTCAAACTAGAAATGCAACGAGCTCAAACTCTTTCACGGTTCGCGCTTTGTAATACAAAATCAGAAATTATTATCATTGTTTGTAGTCGGAGCCGGGAAGCTTACACAAAGCTATTTAAACTTGAATAGAGTTAACTGAGTTCAAACTCCTTTACTAGATGGAATACTTATTGTTTTCTTAGTAATAAGTCATGCTTTAAAACGGTTAGTCACAAATGGAACTAGCTCTTCGTCTAGTTCGTAAGTAAGAGATGCTGCCGTTATGAAATCACTTAAAATTCTTGAACAAGACAAATAGGAAGTGCAATTCCTTCATAGGAATGTTAACTGTGGGTTCTGTAGTATCCGGACTTACGTAAATATGTAGATAACTTCTGAATTCCTCGTCAAATGCGGATATTTACCTACCCAGATTCGTTTAGACTTGATGTCGTTTCCAACATAAATAATAAAACTTTATAAAATGGTTCAACATTCTTCTGCATCACCAATCTATATCAATCCACAGCTCGACATATTTCTCTCCAACAACCACTAGGCTTCTTAACTAAAGCCCGTATTTATAGAGCGTTACTCAGTACTCAAGCATTACTTAAGACTAGTTTCAACCAATCCAATGGCTTGAATCTAGTCTTAAGTAATGCTTGAGTACTGAGTAACGCTCTATAAATACGGGTCTAAGTAAATCCTAAACTTTCTAAAAACATCCTCTACACCGCGACATAAGAATTCTATTTTTCAATTTCAAATAACAGTGAGAAGATAAATCACCACAATTTCTTTGTAAGACCATTTCCTTAGAGAACGATAGAGGAACATCGAGGTTGTAAACTAAAACGAATTGGGAAATAAAATAAACGAGGACCAATAAATCACGAGGAGGCGAGGACTGTGCCGATGCCATGTCGGTCGGAGCGTCGAAACACGGGTCGTGTACGTGCGCCCTAACTCCGTAAGTTTAACGCACCTTAAATTGTACACATTTCAAAGAAGGACAGACATCAAACTCGGAAAGGCTGTGTGTTATTTTACATTACATTACATAAGCTGAAATTAAACCGGAATTTGAATTAGGACAGAAGATACGAAGTTATGCTTTAATGTACCAGGACCCAGCCTATAATGAGACAATTAGTTCTAAGAATATCTTGGCCATTCATTTTATCGTATAAAGTGACATTTTTACTGCATAGGAAATGAGTTATGGTCGTCTTCCACAAAAAATAATAAGACGCAGCTGTAAAACTTCACGTGGTTGTAACAAAATACATTTAGTTGACGAGGACACAGAAAAACTAACCCTGTACAGTCTGCAAAGCAAACATCCTGTTGATTTTCAAATATTAATCTTATTCGTGGCACAGTAAGATACAATACGGCGGTAATAAAAAGCTTGTAAATCTGAAGCTACATGGTGCAGTAAAAACTCGCCGTCTTGCATTTCTACATGAATATTGGTTTAACTACCCATACATCAGTTGCGATCCAATGATTGGTATCTGAGAAATATTGGCGATCGACTTCTTGCGGCAAGCATTAAACATTATGTGCAGCTACATTTTTGTAGAAGCTATCATCCGTAGACCATGAGGTATTTGTATCAGTTACTGTAAAAAAATTATAGAACCTTAGACAGTACTAGGTAAGTACTTAAACTGCAAAAAAAAACCGGCCAAGTGCGAGTCGAACTTGCGCACGAAGGGTTTCCGTACGGTTATCTATAAAAATGCCAAAAAAATCATGTTTGTTTTATGGGAGCCCCCCCCCCTTAAATATTTGTTTTATTTTGATTTAATTATTTATTTTTAAAGTGAATATATAAATAAAGATTCTGTGAGTATTTCAAGGGTCTACCTGTTGCCGTTATCAACATCGAGCAAAAAAAAATCACGTTTGTTGTATGGAAGCACCCTAAAATATTTATTTTATTCGGTTTTTTAGTATTTGTTGTTATAGCGGCAACAAAAATACATCATCTGTGAAAATTTCAACTGTCTAACTATCACGGCTCATGAGATAAAGCCTGGTGACAGACGGACAGACAGACAGACGGCGGAGCCTTGGTAATAGGGTTCCCGTTTTACCCTTTGGGTATGGAACCCTAAAAAATGGTAAGTATTTAAACTGCAAAAACGAACGAACTATAAACTTTTTAAGTAACTGATAGGTTTGTAAATGAAAAATTTGCTCGTCTCAGATTTACCAATTAAAAAAGAAATGCCAGCCGAGGAACATATTCCTGCCATTCCAGAAATGCGTTTTGTTCTTGCTTGCGAAACCAATGCGCTAATGAAGACATTTTTCGAAATCATAACACGTTTACGAAAGTAAAACCTGCTTCTTTAAATAGTTTACTAATTGCGTTATAAACACTAGGTACTTGTTTTCCTTGGCGAAATAATATTTTGCTACAATTTGTTAGCCATAAAAATGACATAATTATATATGAGTCTTTATCGATTGTAGATACACTTTGGACGTTATTAATTACCTACTTTTAACGCGTGTTGCTCCACATCATTTTACCTGACATTATAGACAAATGATATTATGGAGACAGTTTTAAGGGTTCCGTAGTCAAAGAGGAACCCTTATAGTTTCGCCATGTCCGTCTGTCTGTCCCCAGCTTAGCTCAGAGACTCTTAGTACTAGAAAGCTGAATTTGGCATGGGTATACACATTAAGTATTCACAAATCTTTTATGGTACCTATTACACGTAAAGCTGTGATATTTTTTTTTCTCGTCTATCTCATGATGTGAGGTCTCATTTAATAGGCCGTTCAAAAATATTGAGGGTCTGCAAATACCAGTTTTCGATTCAGGGATCCGTTTGCGTAATATTGAGCTTTAAAGTGCAAATTTTTGCTTAGAGTGAAGTGTTCCCCTCCCTGCCAGCTAAACAATTGTTTTTGGTTATGTGATAATAATTATGGCAGTAGTACATATTATTATAACGAAATTATAAGAAAAACTATCACAGCTAAGTAGGCTTTACGAGTACAAGTTTAGGAGTAATAGCTGTTGGAGAATTGACCGTAAAGGGAGAACATGTTTTTCAACTACGAGTAATATACAAATAACACAAAACTGGCCAAGTGCGAGTCGGACTCGCGCACGAAGGGTTCCGTACCATTATCTATAAAAATGGCAAAAAAATCACGTTTGTTGTATGGGAGCCCCCCCTTAAATATTTGTTTTATGTTAATTTAATTATATATTTTTTAAGTGAATATACACTAAATATTCTGTGAATATTTAAAGCGTCTACCTGTTGCCGTTATCAATATAGAGCAAAACCGAGCAAAAAAAACACGTTTGTTGTATGGGAGCCCCCTTAAATATTTATTTTATTCTGTTTTTTTAGTTGTTATAGCGGCAACAGAAATACATCATCTGTGAAAATTACAACTGTCTAACTATCACGGTTCATGAGATACAGCCTGGTGACAGACGGACAGACAGACGGCGGAGCCTTAGTAATAGGGTTCCCGTATTATCCTTTGGGTACGGAACCCTAAAAACGTAAGAAAATTAGAATTTGGCGGGCTACAGCTGCGGATCCACCATGGTTTTCACCACAGATGGTTTTGGGATTAATTCATCCCAACTACGGAACCCATCATTGTGCGTGGTTCGACACGCACTTGGCCGGTTTTTATAGTTTGTTATGTTTATCAATTACGTGCGTGCTTGAATTTGTAGAAGTCTAATATAAGTACTTTAATACCGACGGTTTTAGTATTAATTAAGAGAGCCTGACATTTTGACGAGTTGACATTCAAGTACCATTCGCCATGTGTACTTTGATTCCTGTAAGGTTTCTGAAGTACGTAATTGCATTTTCTACAGAGGGGTACGTACGATATAATGGTTATTAATGTTTGTTAAGTTTGAGTAGGTAATGTAGGTACGTTGATGGGCTATTAGCAGTTAAGTTAATTACTGTTCACATAGTTATTGAATTTAAACAATTGCTAAAAATAAATAGATGTATCCCGTGCTATTTCAAAGCACATAATTCTCTTATGTACTTACTCCTGCCAAGGCGCATTAAATTAGCTTAAGAAAGCTGCCCTTTAAAAGTTCGTTGACGCATTCGTTTTCTTACTCATTGATATAAAACTACATTCTAATTACTATAGGAAACCGTTACTGATTATCAAAGCCGCGACATTAAGAAGTAACGTGTCTATTCATCAGTACAATGAGAACTTGCAATTAATCTGCAAGTTAAAGTGGTTATCTCTTTAATGTGCTAATTCGCAACTTGTTTAAGGTTATTAAACTTATAATCACTCACCTTGCGAACGGCGAGTTATTTTTAACCGACTTCCAAAAAGGAGGAGGTTATATGTTCTTCTGTATGATTTTTTTTTATGTTTGTTCACCGATCGCTCCGTCATTTGTGGACCGATCTTTATTAACAAAAAAAACTTATTACAAAAAAAAATAAACTGACTTCCAAGACCGACTTCCGAAATGAAGGTTATTTTTCACTTTGTACACACGGCTACACATCAAGCTATAAATTTCCAGTATAAGCTGATCTCGCATTTTGTAGGATTTCCGTACAATGAGAGATCAGCGTAAACTGGAAATGTATAGCTTGTTATGTAGCCGTGTGTACCTACCTAGTGTTTTTTTTTTTTAAAGTATTTTTTGTTAATAAAGATCTATTGAGAAAATAACAGTAATTCCAGTTAAGTATAGACCGATGTCTGAGAGTTCATCTTGAGCTACTGTTCCTTCTCATTCGATAATAAATAATGGTTTACTATATGTTTATATTAATTAGCCCGGCAAGAGCAAGGCAAACATTTTTTTTTTTGTTTAAAAAGTTCTTGCTCCGGTGTGGAAAATCCTCATGGATGTCATCCGCCCTAGGGCGGACGGAGGGGTCTGTCACTCTTACTGACTAAAAACCACCCCGTTGGCCCTTCCCACACTTGCGGGCTTACCATGACGTTTTCATTTCTACCAGGGACCCTACAACCCCGGTTAAGAGTTAAGTCGTTTATGAGGTTACCTTTATCATAATGTAACTTCTTGAATGGGTTTTTGCTTGAAACCCAGTAAAAGGGTTACCATTTCTGTAAATTTTTGCCTAGGACGCACCGTTTTCGAAATATTTGAATTTCTATTTATATTTAAATAGTTAAAAAAAAACATCTATGAGATCATTATTGCATGTAATATAGAATTCATTTTAGCTTGGCTAGTTACCGATCGGCTTGTAAACAGGGGTTTCCAAGCCGCTCGGTAAGTATAAGCCACACATCGTATGGGCTTTTGATTAGCTGCTTAGAAAAACCCAATCGAAAGCCTTTTCAACGGGTAACCAAATTTGAATGGCTTATAAATTAAGCCGTTCAAAAAGGTTACCCACATCGTATGGGTTTAACCCCATCGAAAACCCTTTCAATGGGTAACCAAAATGGTCCCAGATTTCAACTCTACTGTAGAATAGAAATCGCTTGTCTACAATTCTCGGTAGAAAACTGTCAACTGCCTACCTACACGGAAACGTAATTTTTATCTACTCTTTCGTCGACAAACCACTTCTCTACGAATCTCGTGGACTGGGGATCACGGGAAACACCTCCTTTATCTTTTCACAACCTTTCCACTAACTCTTTCGCTAGCTCCAGCATAATTGGGAGTTAAAAAGTTGGCACAGTGAAATTAGGCTTATCTATAGTACCTGCGCGCTTTTCAAATCCATCCAGTATAGCTTTTCTTTCTTCAGGAATCAGGATAGACCCCACGGAGTACCTATATTCTCAGGGACTCGTGCTCCTTAATTTTTTTTTTGTTTTCTTACTATTTGATCTGGATTCGAGCTGACTTCGCGTCATACTTTGATTGGAGCAGATGTGTAATTTAATCAGGGACCGTACAACCCGGTTCGGATTTAAGCCTTTCGAAGGGGTAACCCATTCAATGGGTTACCCCTTATGATAAAGGTAACCCAATCAATGGGTTACCTTTATCATAATGTAACCCATTGAATGTGTGTTATACTAGAAACCCACTGAAAGGGTTACATGATAACCTATTGAATGGGTTTTACACTTGAAACCCAGTGAAAGGGTTACATGCTAACCCATTCAATGGGTTCTATACCTACTTGAAACCCAGTGACATGAAAAAATCATAATATTATGTCATTTCGATATTCGCCCAGCACGCGTAGCATGATCAATTCTACTCAGGGACCATTTTGGTTACCATTATAGAAAAACCCTAACGAAAACCCTTTCAATGGAAAGGGTTTTCGTTAGGGTTTTTCTAAGCAGTTAATCAAAAACCCATACGGTGTGGGTAATTTTGAATGGCTTAAAGTAAACCGTTCAAAAGGGTTACCCATGACACCGTATGGGTTTTTATCGAAAACCCTTTCAACGGGTAACCAAAATTTAATTTAAGCCGTTCAAATGGGGTACCCTTATCGTATGGGTTTTTGATTAACCGCTTAGAAAATCCTTATCGAAAATCCTTTCAATGGGTAACCAAAATAGTCCCTGAATTTAATGCACTATTCCATCTACTTATGTTGGATTCAACTAGGTTTACCAATCGTCACCTAGGGATGCAAGAAGTGCCAAAAAGTATCGATATATATCGTATCGATGTTAAAAAAATATATTGATATCGATTTCGATATATCGAAAAAAAGTATCGATATATCGGTGAAATTTTCTGAAAAGTATATGGTACTAGGTATATGAAATTGTATTGTTTGTTTTTTATTCATAGAAATACCAAACTAGAATCATCATTTCAGATGTAAAATAAACTAATAAAACATTGATAACAAAAGGTTTACATTTTTACGGCTCTGAATTCTAGCGGTTTTAGTCAGTGGGGACAACGGTGTTGCTGTTGGAAATATATCGTATTTGATACATTTTCGATACTTGATATTTTATATCGATGTATCGAAATAATAGATATCGCCGAAAAATATCGATATATCGAACAAAAAATATCGATATATCGATACATCGATATTTTTTCTGCAAGCCTATTGTCACCTACGCTAAAGCTCAGCTGCATCTACATTTCTTCGATGAACATTTCACTAATCATCACCTAGCCAAATCTAAAAGCATTATTGTATATCGTCCATTCCAATTTCGTCACGTCATCGCTATCCACACACGCAGCTAATATTTAAGGAGGACACACACCCATAACAGTTGTAAATCTCAGTTTATAGCGGACATTATTAATTTCTTAGAAAGCCACAATTTCGTTACAAAACTGACTCGTTATGATAATTTCCTGTGATTTATACGACGTCGGTGTTCTTTGAATGTGTTTAAACTTTTAAAGTTAATCCTGGACACATTTTTAGTGAGAAAATATTGATACATACTAAACGATACAGAAATAGCTTTACTGCTTCCATTTCAGTGTTTTATGTGCGTAGATTATTATATCGCAGATAAGATCTGGAGATGTTGTAAATAACGTGGTTCATTATCGAGGATTTCATGCGATCAATCACCTTGGGAATATAATCCGCGTATCCATTCACACTGATGTTATTGGTAATCATAATTTTATTACAGTCATGAATTATTAATCTTAGTTAAGTTATTGAATGAAAAATATCATTGAAAAAAAACCGGCTCAGTGCGAGTCGGACCACGTACAATGAAGGGTTCCTTAGTTGGGATTAATTTATCCCAAAAACTTATACGCTACGGTCGATTCTCCAACTGCAAATGTAAGTTGGTCGACTATTACTCGTTAACTTGTAAAGCCTACTTAGCTGTGATAGTTTTCCTTTTAATTTCGTTATTTACGAGTATACTACTGCCATGATTTTTTTCACATATCCAAAAACAACCATTTAGCTGCCAGGGGGGAGACACTTGACTCTAACAAAAAAGCTTAATATTACACAAAATTATTCCTAAATCGAAAAATAGTTTTGTCTTGCAATATTTTTTTGAACGGCCTATCCATATATAGGCCGTTCAAAAATATGGGATAAACGAGAAAAAATATCATCCCTTCTTTACGTGCAAGGAAAAAAAAAGTGTTTAATATGTATACCATAAATACACGTATAATGTCAAATTACAGCCTTCTAGTACAGCACGCGCAAAACTTTATGAGCTCTCGGAAGTTGCACGCGAGTGGCCTAAGAGTACATATATATTAATAGAAAACTATTTTTGTGGTGAACTCAATACTGTAGGTGCATATAGGTACTATATTTTTTTATTTAATGTTATGTTAGGATAAGTAATTAGGCTATTGATATAATTTTAGGCCATTCGTGTGCAACTTCAGAGGGCTCATAAAGTTTTGCGCGTACTATACTAAGAGTCTCTGAGCTAGGCCGCGGACAGACAGACGGACATGGCGAAACTATAAGGGTTCCTTGTTGACCCTAAAAAGATAGGTTGAAAACCATTTGAGGATTCCTGAAAGTAAACAGCACATTGTATACAACTTTAAATAATCTTGGGTAGGTTTTTACACTATAAATTTTTTACTTTTGTTTGCTGCCTAAGATCATTGAAGCTTAAACATTTGGATTGGAGGTTTAAGACATTTCATAATTTGCGTTTAAAAATTAAAACCACACCATGTGTGTTTAATAGCCCCAAGCGCAGGACCCTAAGTCCCTGAATGACCTAGTATCAAAGCGCCCTAGGCCGCTAATAACAATCGAACCGAGTCGATGACTGTTCACCGTTCAGTAACAATGTGCGTAACCAGTCCCAGCGCCAGTTATAGCATCAATTACAAGCAGTTATCGCGTTTTATTGACACATGAAAGAGTCCGGTTTAATTGTTTGCAGCGTACGTGAGGCGAAGGCTCTATGTTGAGTATTACAGTCTCTTGCCTCTAAACTAGCCCTATTAACATAATAACAGATCGCTCAGCGCGGAACTAGTTAGTCGAGCGACTCCGGCGCATATTGTGGTCGCTGTGTAATGAGAAACGTCAAATTGGTTTTGTATTCATGCGCTCGAGCCGTGAGCTTACGCTACGGACGCGCTCCGTTATCATTTGTTCAAGTCCACTCATTTTTTGAGTCTGTTCCTGGCTCAAATAGTGACTGCATTTTCTCCTTGCAGGTAGATTTTAGCTTCTCATCCTACTATTTACTTTGGAAACCAATTTGCAGTTCAGGCTTTCTAGAAACAAATTTACCAAAGGGTTTCTTTACTTTTAAAATATCGTTTCGTGCACATAAATTAACTAAATGCTAATTAAACAAAACTAACTTAAAAATTACTTTAGAAATATTCATGTAAGCGCTTGCTTTGTGGACATGCCTTTAAACATAAATTGTGTAAAGAATTCTGTGCTTGAATTAACAGTAAGTAATTTTATTTTCATTTAGACGAAATACCACCGCGGATACGGCATAAAGATAATATGAATTCCAACTCGTCCAAGTTGTTGTTTCGTAACGCAGCAGGTGATATTAGGTTTTCTCCGGCAGTGCGCTTTCAGAGCATTGTGTTGTAGTAATTTGCAATGCCTAATTATGTACCTATTATGATCCCATAATAGGTAATGACTATTGCGGAATAGAAAGTCACGAATACCTATGTTATTAACTTATTACCAGCGTTCGAGAGTTTTCAATAAGTACCTATGGCAGAGTTTCCGCAATTTCGTAAAATCATAAAACTCACCCGATTCAGGTAGGTACGTGCTTATAAATAATTGTTGGTGTGGTCATTTCCTCTAGTTACCGTTCGGTGCTGGTCAATACGAAGGTGTATAATCTGAGTTCGGTTCATAATTCCTTGTTTATTTAAAATTTCCGTGCTGTGTCGATGTAATCTCGACACGAGAGCGCCCCGCCCCGCGCCGCCATTCTTGTTAATAGGGCTGCCACTCGTTATTACATTTTATTATCGATCAATAACCCAGCTGTGATTGTTGTTAGAGATAACATTGACAGCCGACAGCGCGGCTAAGCTACAACGTATTGTAAATATTATTACGAGCCATATTTTTGTAGTATCGTTTCTGCACCACAAACAATTTTCGATGCCTAAAGTTGTCCATATAGTAAACTTCAATACTGTCATACTTCAACGTTCAATATTATTTTGAGAGTAACTAAACTAACATTCAAAATATCGATATAAACTCCTGCTGAAAATTTTGTGGCGCAACACTATGGAGGAAGATTCGATCCCACTGCGCGCCCGCACCGTAATTGGGATGCTAATCAGATGCTGAGCTGTCGCCATCCCGTTTCCTCTCACGGCAGGATTAGGTGCCGTCTCTTTCTCGTGCCAGAAAGGAGTGCGTCGTAGGCGGCGGGGTCTTCAATCATCTGGCAATAAGCGAGAGAGACGCGCTTCCCTCGGGCTTCGGCCCGCCTGATATGTAATCACCGTAGTTTGCGCTGGCAGAATAATTTTCATTTTTAACAACCTACCAACCCGGCAGAACCATTTTGTGGAATGACGAGATGGATCTGATAGTTGTTATTGTTTTTAAATTAACAATTTGCTGTTATTTTCATCATGTAGTTAAAACATTAATACCCAATATTGTAACGAGCTAATAAGTAAAGCCGGCTATGGCAGGCAATAAAATCATTTCGAGAATCACCGGAGTAAAAAACGCATTTTTGAGAAGTCACTTGTCTTTTTATAGGCTGGCTATAAATTCTATTATGGGCTCTTTGATCGTTCCGATGCAAAATCGTTTAATATGTATTAGAGGAGGGACTCGTCATGATTCAATTTTTTGGGTGATTTGATTTATAGCTAGAAAAACAATGAACGTGAGCGGTGAGATGGGTCGCCGGAGACACAAAGCTGTGTTTACCCTGGCCGAATTACAAAGGAGCCGAGGAGCGAGGATTCTGCATATCTGGCTCTCTGATCGGCGCGGGCGCAGCGCAGCCAAGATCGTATCGAGCGATCCTCATTATTGGAACACGCTTTGTTGGGTACAAATAGTATACACAGAATTGTGAGAAGAGCTATTGTAGGTAGAAAAACAAGTAACAAGAAATTTTGTTACGTAGGCCCGTTGTCCAATTTCTTTTGAAACATAATTTCTGTTAAGTACTCCAATTATTAAGTTTATTGCCTCATGCATCGATAATCTCATGTTTATTGCATGGGGAGATGATAGTGTTAAGAAACTAGACGGTTGAAGCATTATAACATTGTTGATACGCCGCCTCATGGAAGTGCTTCGCATACCTACATCGCAAGCCATATTTTTTCAAGAGATAAGATTCTTGAGAGCCATATAAAAATACCATTTATGTATTAAATAGGAAGATATGGTACGCGCTTCTCGATGTGGACCGCATAATTTAGGGGAAAGGACACAATCGACCTATATTACTCCCGGTTTGCGGGGAATACCCGAATCGTAGTTTGTTTGCGAGTTGTTATGGGTACGTAACAGTGACAATTCTTGTGATCTCGTTCCCGCTATAGCCCGCGTAATATGTCTATCTATTCGGTTGTCGAGCACATGACGCACGACATCGGGTCCATTTAATATTTACGTGATGTTAGAGAGTGATCTATCCTATTTAATTAATACATCAATGACAAATACCCACTTATCCAGCTATATAATTTTCTGCCTATCTCACCACCACTTTGCAGAGATCAGGAAAATTATTATAGAAATATTTTATCTCGAAGTTACTTGTGTCATAAGAAATGCTGCTTGCGTCTCCTAAAGCAAAGTTATTTTACAAGAAACATTGTGTTATCTCGGTTGGTGCACCAAGCGGGCTTGTTAGCCGCGATTCACGGCTTAGATACAGGAACTGGTCCCTGGCTCGCCTGCCACGATCATATCGGCGCCCATTGTTCCCCGTCACTACCTTACGATCATGAATGATTGTCACTTTCTATTTTTACTTCAGATTTTGTGGGTGTCTGGAAGTATTTTTACAGCAGCTATTTTAGAATCTCATGAAAGCTTTAAGACGTTGTTTTTTGTAGACAATCTGGCACAGTTTAGAGTAGTGTTCATTCATTCAACAGTGGCATTCATTTCAATGATATGTTTGATGTTTTAGACGTTTATACAGGTAGAATAGTCGCATCAAAAGTGTGTCGCGCATTGGTATTTCCACTCTTAAGTACTAGCGTTTCATCTGAGAATTTTGAAAGATTATCTTTCTGTCTATTTCGACCGTTCCTATTTTCCCCTGTCAGTGAGAAGGTTGTTCCTCAAAGGTCAGCTTATGCAGTGGGTGGCCGATCATTTCTGTAACCTACCTCGTTTGTTGGTTTTCGATGATGGATAGCCGTGTAATTATAGCCGATTATCTGTCTACCCGTCCGCCTCGGGGAAACTGGGTAGTCTGGTGGAATTTTAAAATTGTTGTTAATGCGTATATAGTCGGTTATGGTAATAAGGTTATTATCGATAGCTGTTCTGCTGGTGTTCGTACTGGTTTATACAGTTTTATTAGTAAATAATTTAAAGTGGAGTTGCAATTGAATTTACCATACTTGCTGAGATAGCTGATCAGACCACTATTTATTTTATCCCCTGAAACCCTCCTGGTTCCCCTGTTTTATCTCCTGGTCATCTATCATTAGCCTTTTCAACTAGTCCTATCACTACGATTTCATCATCGCAAACGACGTTTCAAGTCGAGTCGAGGATAATTTCATGAGACAAGTTTGAAGTATGAATGTGGATGGCTATAAGAGTAGAGGAAGACCAAAGAAACGATTGATGGACTGTGTGAAAGATTATATGGCTAGAAAGAGCGTGACTACTGAAATGACGAATTGAAGACTAATAGAGAAGTAGATATGGAAGCAGACATGCTGCGCCCACCTCAAATAAATTGGGATAAGGGCAAGATTCCCTGGTTCGGGCCATGGTTCGGAGCGAGAGTGCATGGGAGACCTCCTTCTGCGAAGCAGTAATGCTTGCGAAGGAGGAGGCGGAACGCGTGAGGGAGAGGCAAGCTTCGCGCCCTCGCGCCCCTAGTCGCCGCAGGAGACGCCCCGGGCGTCGGGAATCGCAAGACGATTTCCGGCCACCGTAAGCGCGGGCCTGCGGACGGTGAGCGATGGGTACCTCGCCGTCCGACAAGGACCAGGCCCGGATCGACGGCGCGTTGTATTCCGCGCCTCAAAGAGTTGTCAGCACCAACTGACGGGGTCCGTTAGGGCCAATAGGCGCCAGGGTTGCGAGTTTGTCCGAAAGGAATATCGTGGCCCTGGCACACAGGCAAATGAAGGAATACGGGTGGGTTTTAGTCAGTAAAAGTCTGACACGCCCTCCCGCTCCGCCCAGAACGGGAGAAGTTATTTAATAATTTCCCACCCAAAAAAAAAAAAATTGGAAGATACAACGATGTGTCAGTCAATAACTTTACCAGCGCGAATTGAGACCCTGCCTTATCCTGTCGCAATATTTCACACGCAGCAAGTTATATTGCAGGCGTGTTGGTGCATTTACATATCATTCAGCATGGTTGTCATCGGTGACTTCTCCCGGGAACGCTTCCCGGTGGTCGCTGACTCACACAGCTCTTAATGTGAACACTGCATTCTACGCGGTCAGCGCAGCGGTAACCGATGACCGTGTAATGTGACCACCGTTCGGAAACAATGTTATCGGGCTGCAGATAATCATTTACTTGTGTGCACGGATATGTGCATGACATCATCTTGTTTATTGCTTATCTTATAAAGTTGTCTTCTGTGTATATGTGACTTTATTCATTTTAATGTGGATTTGTTTTACCATCACTGCTAGTCTTCCAGCTTCAAAACTCGTGGTTACATTAACGGATACGTGTGCGTCGTTTAGCGCCTGCTCTTCTAAACGAGCTTGCGCCCGCGTTGTCTTGTACAACTTGTACTACATCTTAAAAGCTTTCATGGTTCATTTTGACACCACGAATACAACCAAAACTGATGCCCAACACTGCGCTGTTAATTAGTAGCACTTTTGAATACGTTCCGTTTCGAAATCATCAAAGATTCCGTCACTAGTTTTCTATTAGATCAACGATTAGACAAAGACTATCATAAAACTAATGTGTCCTTTTATTTTTACTGTCTCGTTAACTGATTTATGTTTCTAACTTACAAGGTTGTGTTTGTTCTCAGAAAATGCAAAGATTTCTTTGTGTGCAACTTTGTTAGTTTTTTTTTCGAATACGAAAACGTGAAATGTTACGACGACGCTCGCCCAAATAAATGGTCGAGGGAACCATTGTGTGGGTTTCGGAGAGCAGGTAGACTTTTTTGCCGACCGTACGGCCGTACTGGCGGCGAAAAAAACACGTAATTTATTGGAGCCGGCTGTTTTTGAACAGTAGTTGTGTGTGCCGGGGACAGTTATTGTAAAAAGTCGGCTGAAAACATCCTTTCTTTTCGAATTTGGTAAGACAGGTTTGGGTGGCGGTCGGTGGTGGTTTGCAATGTTGAGTTGAAACAATAGGTTCAGCACCTGAGTAACTGGTCACCGTAGCTACAGATCATCATACTTTTAAAGGAGTCTTCAAACCTCACACAAGAATTAAATTTCAAGAACAGGAGTTTCCTAAACATTCGGGGCTATAAAAGCTCACGGTACCGCCCACGAGCAACAAGTTAAACTGCCGTTGCAAAGCAATGTTTCTACTGAACAGCCAACGCAGTTAGGAAGCCATTAAACAAATTGTCGTTACAAGTAAATCATAATTTCTAAAATAGCAAAGCAGCTTGCAGGAAGTTGAGCGATGAAGCTTCCGTTTAATAACAAACGTTTCGTCCGACGATCGCGTCCTAAACAAACACAGATTTCCATTAATGTCCGCCAGACGGACAGGCTTAGCCGTATATATTTATTGATTTATTGATCGTAAGGAGAAATCCCGTCGGCCGTAATTTAAACGGGTCGGGCGTCCAAAAAGCCGGCCGTGTTTTGGAGCCGGACAGGGCAATGTTTGGACATGTTTATGATAAAATAAAAATACCCGCTGTATTTACGTGTGCGTGCGTGCCATATCTATGTTTGTTTTATATTTTGATTCGATCTATCAGTTCCTGGTGTAAAATATTTGTATAGTAGAGTATTGTTTGGGTATGGAATGGAGTTTGTATAAATATATCAATCACTCATCAATATTAGGCGCCCTATTACAAAGTCTCTATTTTAATCTGTTTATTCATCATACTTTTTTAAGAAAGATTTATTATGTCTTGAAATATGGCAGTATAATATGTATAAGTCTGCGAAGAGGGTCATGATATGAACTGATAAGAAATGATCATGAAATTAGCATGTGGAAACACTGGAGGAAAGTTTCAGCTTATAAGGAAGTGTAAAAAAATATACAGTTCTAAGCTACTCCATCCCATCCCCTGTTCTAAGTGGCCCCGCTAAGCAGATGCACATCTTCTTGGGGATACCTGCGTCCACCCGCTATCTATCGTGTTACTGCCATCGTTCGCCGTTCCTTTCACACAATAAATAAAGCTCTCTAATATGGGAGAACGAGATAAGAATATAAGCCCTACAAATTACATGATTATTGTAAGAATTATACGATTATGTAAGACGTACGTAGAATTTTGAGATGAGTTTTCTTTTTTTGTAAAAGCACTTTCCAAATCAGAAATGTTGTTTGATTTTGTAGAATTAAAATATGTATGATGTGAGGCAGATTTAGGTAGTCTCTGGCCCTCGCCCTAGTCGGAAAGTCTGGTGGGCTTTGAGGTCTATTCCTAGTTAACATTACAATATTTTCTATTCGACTTACACTTTGAAGTCAACGTCCATGTGTGAAGTGAGCTGTGTTGCCTGTGTTGTATTTAAAACTTAATTAATTTTAATGTTTCTGTAATGAAATGAAATCGACATTTCCTATCTAACTACCCCTTAGAAGAAATGGCGAAACTAATTACTCAGGGGTGACGTCTCTTTTAAAGTCCAAACATAATCTTGGTCAGATCATGTGAGGACCATGTAGATCCGTGTCTGAAATGGTCTTTTGAGGAAAGAACCCACACAAATTCGAGTGGACCTAGAATAGAATAAACTTTATTTCCAAATTTACAATTTATACAAAGGCGATAGGTTAGTACGATGACAATATTGTTTTTAGGGTTCCGTAGTAAACAAGGAACCCTTATAGTTTCGCCATGTCCGTCTGTCTGTCTGTCTGTCTGTCTGTCTGTCTGTCTGTCCGTCCGTCCGTCTGTCGCCAGCTTAGCTCAGAGACGCTTAGTCCTAGAAAGCTGTAATTTGGCATGGGTATACATATTAATCATGCCAAAAAAATGGTAAAATAAAATTATGAAAAACATTTTTTTTTAGGGTACCTCCCTTACACGTGAAATGGGGATGATACTTTTTTTTCTCGTCTATTCCATGGTGTGGGGTATCGTTGGATAGGCCGTTCAAAAATATTGTGGGTTTGGCAAAACCATTTTTCAATTAAGGGATCCGTTTGCGTAATATTAAGCTTTAAAGTGCTAGTTTTTGTTAGAGTCAAGTGTCCCCCCCCCCTGCCAGCTAAATGGTTGGTTTTGGATATGTGAAAAAATTCATGGCAATAGTATATATAACGAAATTAAAAGGAAAACTATCACAGCTAAGTAGGCTTCACAAGTTAACGAGTAATAGTCGACCAACTTAAATTTGCAGTTGGAGAATTGACCGTAACGTATATCAATGTATGGGAGAGCATGTTTTTCAACTACAATGTTAAGTTTGTTTTTGGGATAAATTCATCCCAACTACGGAACCCTTCATTGTGCGTGGTCCGACATGCACTTGGCCGGTTTTTTTTTTTCAAACTGCGTATATCACTGATTATTACCTCTCCGGCACCCAAGCTAAGATTAAACTTGTCTTGTGTTATGGGTGCCAGGGCTCTCTCTATTAATACATTTTTCGAATTGATACGAACTAGTACTGAGTTGCGTTGGGTTAGTAGCTATTGTTTGAGTACAAAAATAAAATAAAGTTATTAAATTGGTAAAGAAACAGAAAAAAAAAATGTACAGCCTCTATCAGTGTGAATTTGGGTGTGCAAGTGTATGTGTCGTGTGTGTGTGTGGGGGTATGTTTTGAGTGCTCTAAAATAAGCAGTTTTTTTTTTTTTTTTCGAAAAACCTGTCCAATCAGTGCAAGCATTTGTCAGTAATCGTGCAGTTCAACTGTGTATAGCTGGCAACAGGCAAATTAAAAAGGTTCTCCATGATTTCGCACCTTTCCTTTTACAGTTAGGTACGAGTATTAAGCGAAAGAAGAAACATTTAATTGTTTATTTGGTTAATATTATTTTATACAACTGCGCATTTCAGAGAACTTTTGGAATAACCAACAAATTGTATAAGCAACTTAGTTGGCTGGTTACAATTTAAATTTCAATTCTCTCGATCTCATAAGCTTGTACCTAGTTACCCACGTATCCGCGATAGCGCAGACGCAGCATCACGCATCTCTTAACAAAGGACATGATAACCAGTTTATTAACATCGCCACTATAAGAAAAGGCTCGATTGTATGTAAAACAAGCGCTGCAAACGGGCCATAAACTTTATTATAACGAGCCGACCGCATGCCCGCACCGATTTATACAGATGCCCAAATCGAATGATTTTTATCTCGATTCTTAATTTTACACTTAAATATCGACACGTTTTACTCACACAAGAACCTTTTATGGATATGGCATTTAATATTTTGAATTACAAATCGTTTACCGTTTTCGATTTTTGAAATCGTAAAGTTAATTTGAGATTCGTGCGTATTCAAAAACAGTGCCTACTCCGAAGCGATAATCAGAAATATCGGCCGAATATTCGGCCGTGTCTTGACTTCCAAAGTTTCTTTATTTGACTTTGCATCCTTACCCGACTTCAAGTCAGGTTTTTAACTTTGACTTATGTCTTTGTCCGTCATTTTTAGGGTTCCGTACCTCAAGAGGAAAAAACGGAAGCCTTATAGGATCACTTTGTTGTCCGTCTGTCTGTCTGTCTGTCAGTCCGTCAAGACCCTTTTTCTCAGGAACGCGTGTAGGTATCAAGTTGAAATTAATATCGAATACGTAAGTCCATGGTCCCTTGAAGCTCTAAAAAGATCAAGCTTCTAAGTCAACGCAATAAAAAAATACGGCGATTTAAGCGACATTATTATGACATATTTCGATACTCGCAAACAAATCAAAACCTACAGGGTACTTCCCGTTGACCTAGAATCATGAAATTTGGTAAGAAGCAAGGTCTTACAGCAAAAGTATAGAAAAATGTCCTAAAATTGTAAATTTCTCTGCTTGACTGTCTGCCTGTCAGTCTGTCAATGTCCTTTTTCTCAGGAACGCGTGTATGTTTCAAGTTGAAATTAATATCAAATACGTAAGTCCACGGTCCCTTGAAGATCTAAAAAAATCAAGCTTCTAAGTTAACGCAATAAAAAAATACGGTGATTTATGCGACATATTTCAATACTCGCAAATAAATCAAAACCAAAATAAAAAAAAACAAAGGGTACTTTCCGTTGACCTAGAATCATGAAATTTGGCAAGAAGCAAGGTATCACAGCATAAGTATAAGAAAAAGTCCTAAAATTGTAAATTTGTAGTTTTACCACATACAAAAAATGTTTTTTGCTATTACAAACTTATATTTGCAGTTGGAGAATTGACTGTGACGTATATCGATGTATGGGAGAACATGTTTTTCAACTACAATGTTAAATTTGTTTTTAGGATAAATTCATCCTAACTACGGAACCCTTCATTGTGCGTGGTCCGACACGCACTTGGCCGGTTTTTTTTTTTTCTTTCGCCGTAGTAAGGACACGACCGAATATTCGGCCGATACTTCCGATTAATCTTCGGAGTAGACCCCCTGTATCTAGGCAACACTGTTTTGGTAAATAAATAATAACGTTCGCATGAAACAGGTAGCATGTTGCATGCAAAATCTTATTACCTATTCTATCACGTCTAATCAATTGGTATGAATTTATTACGCAATGATTCTCACACTAGGTACTGAGTCTATTATGAGAAAATCTCACAAACTGCTTGAAGCTGTGAAACAGTTTATTCCAACCGCTTCTAAAATCAAATTTCCCCTATCCATCAGTAGGCAAAGCGTGCCTTATCGGTTATTATTAATAGCTCGAGGGTGCATCACGCCTGCATAGTCCAGACCAAATAATTCACTTACTGTGAGGTTCTAAGGGCCTTATCACACTGGCGATTTGCAAGCGTGTTTCTAGAGAGACGATTTCTAAACGCGCTCACTGCTTGTGCGTCAAACCATTAATTTCACTTAGGCACTAAGGCAATTTTAAATGCCAAAACAAAAGAAAATAAAATTGATTCTAGTTACCCCTTCTTCCAAAAGGTATTTTTGTAGGGAGCGAGCACGCCACGTGTGAGTAACGTGGTTGCCGCGTTTGTGAGCTATTGACGTGAGTGTACGAGAGAGAGCGAGACAGGCGAGTGTACACACGGCTACACATCAAGCTATACATTTCCAGTATAAGCTAATCTCGCTTGGTATAGGATTTCCGTACAGTGCGAGATCAGCGTAAACTGGAAATGTATAGCTTGATGTGTAGCCGTGTGTACATACATAATCAGCCTCTAATGTTCCCACTGCTAGGAAACAGGCCTCCTCTCTGTGAAAGGGAGTGGGCCGTAATCCATCACGCGGGCCCAGTGCGGGTTGGTAGATGTCACATGTCTTCGAATGTTTTGGTTCTAGGACATTGAGAGCAGTGGTGATGAAATAATTTACACAAAGTAAATCAAATCAAAATCAGCACCTGTCAGGGTTGGAACCTACGACTACGACTCTTAAGTCGCGATCGTTACCACTGGGCCACCACTGCTCACGAGTGTACAATATTGTGAAAATGCGGGGAACAAGTCCCGTAGTTGCGGCTAGCTCGCATTGCACCCGCGGAGAGCACGTTCACAAATCGCATCGCTGTCGCGCTGGAATCACGCTGGTAAATCGACAGTGTGATAACGCTCTAAGTATTACAATGGAGTGTAAAATTGAAATAGTGTGTAGCTAGCGTTAAGGGCGATGTGCATGACGAATGGTGATACGAGCTGGAGAATTACGTTATTAATTTTAAACGCTTCGGTGTGCCTCCGTCAAACAATATGGTTAGAAGGTGCTAGATTTTGTAGTTGGTTGGGTTAAGGCTTCTACACACCGGCGCGACTTGTCGCGCGACGCGACACGGCACAAAGGCCCCGCGTGTCGTGGGACGAGCGGTGCCTTTGTGTCGCGTCGCGTCGCGCGACAAGTCGCCCCGGTATGTAGAAGCCTTTATGTACGTAAGTTCCTACAGGAACTTACGTACATAAAACAAGTAATGATGCTTTGCAAACTTTTTATTTCTTAAAGTAAAGTCTATTGGTTATTCTAGTAATTAATTCATTTAAAAGGAACCCACCCAGATTTCCTATGCAATCTTTGGAAGGTTTTACTTTTTAGGGTTCCGCACCCAAAGGGTAAAACGGGACCTTATTACTAAGATTCGCTGTCCGTCCGTCTGTCACCAGGCTGCATCTCATGAACCGTGATAGTTACACAGTTGAAATTTTCACAGATGATGTATTTCTGTTGCCGCTATAACAACAAATACTAAAAACAGAATAAAATACATATTTAAGGGGGCTCCCATACACCAGACATGATTTTCTTTGCCGTTTTTATAGATAATGGTACGGAACCCTTCGTGCACGAGTCTGACTCGCACTTGGCTGGTTTTTTAATCTTAATTTCTGTATTCGTTAGACTTTAATTAAACAATCAACTTTAAAGTAGGTAATTAAAAAACATCTTCAATGATTAATTAAGGCGACGATAACTTTTAGATTTTATACTGAAGATCACGTCTAAACGAGTAGTGTTAATGATTTGAAAAAAAAATATGTTAAATTAGAGCATTTTCTCAATAACTTAATATGTGAATATTTTAGATTATGTTTATATTAAATAGAGAAATTAATTTGTAAAGTTATGTCTTCACCAATATAAAGATAATTTAATTATTGATCTTTTAGTATACACGTTTTACTAAAATACCATTTGTTTTGTGTATAATAAATGAATAATGCGTCAAATTGGGGACAGCGCGCCTTGATGGGCGAGTCCTATTACTGGCTGAACGTACGACGCGTTGTACGTGAGCTCAGTACAGAACACGCAAGCTAACTAATCAAGGTCACTGGCATATATCGGAGTCTTAATGACCCCACATCGGAGTAACCAAGATATCTTGATTGTAATCTAGAAATATCACAACAATCTCAATCCAATCTCTTTTGGACATTCGCTTCGAACGCAACAGTGCAGGTGAAGTTCGCCATCTTGCATCAAACGATTTCGAACTTTGAAATTCGAACGATTCATCATCTGCCTATACTCCATTTGAAATAAGATTAGACATTTAAATAAACTTGTTTACAGTCCGTTCAACCGATTTTGGCTTCTATTCCGTAGGCATGAGGATGGCATTAAAAGCAAAAACGTGGTTACAATACCAACTGTTTATTACAGGTGCCATTTGTCATGCCACCAACGCAATAGAAGTCAAAATCAGTTGAACGGACCGTAAAAAAGGTTTATTTAAATGTCTAATTTTATTTCAAATGGAGGATAGTCTTTTCCAACTACGTTGGGGTCGGCTTCCAGTCTAACCGGATGCAGCTGGATACCAATATTATACATGGAGCGACTGCCTATCTGACCTCCGCAACCCAGTTACTGGGCAATACGATACCCCTTTGGTAAATCTGGTTGCCAGACTCTCGGGCTTCTGACGACCCGTAACGACTGTCAAAGATACACGAATGACAGCCGGGACCGATGGCTGAACGTGCTCTCCGAGGCACGGCGGGGTCTTGGTATAATTATAAAGATGGTCGCCCATCCACGACACAACCACGGACGAGCCGCGGCAAGCGTAGCTTAACCTGATCGATCGACAAGTGGGGCTTTTAATTAGCCACAAGCCCTGCCGAAATCGAACTGAGTTGTGAATTTTCATGATGATTTCTTTTAGAAACGGGTGAGTTCATGTTCGTGCGTTCACTTGAGTGAGGTTAGTTTCGAAGTTAACTTTACAGAACAGCCTTTATTGGTGTATGTCTATCAGCGTTGCCACATTTTTATTCAGGTAAGCCGCCGGGATTTTAAAGCTTTTTCAGGAAATAACAAGTGCGTGTCGGACCATGCAAAATTAAGGGTTCCGTAGTTGGGATGAATTTATCCCGAGAACAAACTAAACATTGTAGTTAAAAACATGATCCCCGATGCATTCCAACTGCAAATGTAAGTTTGTACGCACAATATTGAGTGATTTACCATGTTATTTTAAGATCACAGACTTCTTATAGGTTTTCCTGTAATCTATAAGTAAAGAACTACTTTCTGTATTTTTTTAAAAATTTAGGGTCAGTAGTTTCGGAGATAAGGGGTGGTAATTTTTCATCTATTTTTCTTCTTCTATCTTAAATACTCGTAATATTATAGTAAAATAATACTCACATAAATTATTGGGAGTAATTATATTGGTGACCACTTGGAAAACGTCCGAATTCGATGCTAGCCCCGAGCAAATACCCCGAGTCCATTCCGCCTTCTCAACCGTCATCTCGCAACGTCATTTTTCAAACCCGTGTTGCCAGTATAAGAAATACAATGTCCTTATATTCGACTAAGATAACTTAACGAATTATTAATATTATTTCAAAACCTAACAATATCAAAAGTATTTATTTTAAAATTATAAGAAATATGTGTGAAATCCTTAAAGCAAGCTCTTTTAATTTATAAGTATGTCACACGGTACAGTCAGCAAAACTTTTTTTTTCTAATTTTCCCCCCAAAAGTGTCCTCCATATTGTAAATCAATTTATTTACATAAGTAACACGTCTGAATATAAATAAGTAATACATTTTACTTACGAATTACTTATTTATTTTTCTATCCCCGAAAAGCGGGACTGAGCCTGTGGGACACTTAATTTTGGGCTAAAAATCGGGACTTCTGGGAACGCTGATATCTAGATATGTACATTAGGAGAGTTGAAACTAGTACCTAGACTTATAATTCTACTGGCAACTGTCTCAGTTTTAATGATGCCGGCGAAATGTCAGTCACGAAGGCATTTCGATTTTGTTCATTTGCTCAGTATTAGCTCAGCACATACGTGAGGGTGCTGCAGCCTGCTGCAGGCTTAACACGACTCTTTCTATTTCTACTCTACTGTAGACTAGAAATCGCTTGTCTACCCTTCTCGGTAGAAAACTGTCTACACGAAAACGTCATTTTTGTCTACTCTTCCGTCGACAAAACGCTTTTCTACGGTTCTCGTGCTAAGCATACAGCAGTGTCGACATACATCGGCGATCGCTTTGAAATTGTTTATTGAAATAATTAATTTACATAAATATTTACAAAAATAGGGCCTTAGATATAGAAGTTCGGTGCCGTGTGGTACCGGACGTAAAGAATAGCACCGTCCCATTTCTTCGCGTGGGTGTCGTAAAAGGCGACTAAGGGACTTACTAGAGAATGGGTAGCACCGTTCCCTATGCATTATTAACACTTTACTGCGATCGCCAACCCGCCTGCCAAGCGTGGCGATTATGGCAAACCCCTTTTGGGGAGGCCTATGTCCAGCAATGGACGTCTTTCTGCTGAGATGATGATGATGATGAGGAATAAACCTGTATCTCAGGTATCTCACTCAAGTGCTTATACATAAGTGTTATCTAAGATTCCAAAAAATTATAACAGCTTTACTTTGCTTTACGACCGAATTCGGTCGCAAAGTCCTAATGGAGTCCCCTAGACTAGTCAGAAATGCTTGACAAGATTGTGATTTTTTCGTGCTTATTAACCAATTAAACCGACATAGCCTGCAGAGTAAGCAAGCTGAAGTGGCAGTGGGCTGGCCATGTTTGTCGAAGGACTGATGGCCGGTGGAGCAGACGAGTCCTGGAGTGGAGACCGCGTATCGGCAAGCGTAGTGTGGGACGCCCCCCAGCTAGATGGACCGACGACCTTAAAAAGGTGGCTGGGACAGACTGGATGCGGAAGGCGGAGGACAGGGTGTTGTGGCGCAGCCTGGGAGAGGCCTATGTCCAGCAGTGGACTGCTATAGGCTGAGTTGATTGAACCAATTTTGACCGTCTAGAGATCCCATTAGGACTTTGCGATCGAATCGGTCGTAAAGCGATCTATGTCGAGGTGTATCTAGACAGAACCGTGTTCTATTGTTTGAATTTATTTTTTCCAAAAATAATAAGTATTTCTTTATTTAAATCCAAAAACTATGCTACACTATTCAGTAATTAATTACCTACGTCACGCTTTAAAACAAAGAAGAGACATTAGAAGCTTGCAGATAGAACACTTCCTTTATTTTTATTCCATTACATTACTTACGCTCATTACTTGTGTATATTTGTGTTAACGATAATTTTTAATATAGTTTATTTACATTTAACTAAAGTATGTAGGTACCATTTTGTTCGATAACTCTTTGCCATCTTGTAGGTAGGGACATGATCCCATTGCTATATAAATTTTGGGACTTCTGATCAAAATACCGCGACAAGTGGTTTTGGCAGTCCTCTCGTGATGTTAACCTGACACTGCCTAAAGAATTCTGAAGAGACCGAAACAGGTGGAAATCTGAAGGTGCAAGGTCAGGACTATACGGCAGATGCATTAACACCTTCCAGCCAAACTCTCTTAATTTTTGCTGAGTGGCTAAAGATGTGTGAGGTCTAGCGTTATCATGATGAAAAACCACACCCCTTCTGTTGATTAATTCCGGCCGCTTTCTCTCAACTTCTTGCTTTAATCTCATCAGTTATTCGCAGTAGATTTCAGAATCGATGGTCCTGCCTGGTGGTAACAGCTTATAATGAATAATGCCCTTCCAATCCCACCACACACACAGCATCACCTTGTTGCGAGTTAACCCGGGTTTCGCCATAGTCTGTGAAGCCTGACCGGCCTTTGAGCACGGCCTTTTTCGCACGTTCTTGTCGCACGTGATCCAATTTTCATCACCAGATATCAGCTTCTTCAAAATTGGTTCGGTTTCATTACGTCGTAATAAAGAATCAACAATTCCCAGTTCTTCAGCTACGTCGTAACTACTAATATGATCTTGCTCCACTTTTTCAAAAATGGCATCCATTTTATTCGTAATAGGGCGACCAGAGCGACGTGCATCTTTGACATCAAAATTTCCGGATTGAAAACGCTTAAACCAAATTTGTGCTACTCTCACAGACACTGCACTAGGTCCATAAACATCGCAAATTTTTTTCGCGGCTTGCGTTGCATTTTTACCTTTTTTGTAGTAAAATTTTAAAATGTATCAAATTTCTTCATTAGATTCACTCATCTTGACAGTACGAAAAACAAATGAAAATCACACATTTTCCTAATTTGAATTTGGAATTATGTTCTTTTAAATTTAAACTTTCAATGATACCAAAACCAGCCAGATACAAATAGCCAAAGAGATTTTATTACAAGTTCATACATAATATAATGCGAAAAGACTTTTTCCCCAACCTAATATACTGATGTTAGCCTGTGACTACTTTAGAATGGGTGTATACAATGTATGTACATGCTTCGTTTCGATAACGGGTCATGTTAGCTCTAGACGTGTGTAATGCCTGGCTAGTGACCGATCAGATCGTATCGTTGTCTGTCCGTAGGTAATAACAACTGCTACTACCATGTCTTGGTTACTAATGTGTGTTTGTCTTATGGTTTTTAGATTTTCTGTATACCTATAGGCGTTTTGGTTGTGAATTTTTGTATCTTGCTTGGATTTGTTTTGAGAACTGTGACTAGTCAAAAATTATTATTTATTGTACAATTTTTTATAAATTTTCTTTGAGAATCTTTGTTTGTCGGATTGCATTTCTCGTGTATCGTGGGTGCATACGAGTACATAAAACTCATAAACACCCAACTATGTTATTAAATATTAGCAGTAAAACTATAAATGTTTCACAATAAACTTAGCAATGTTCCCACATACACTCTTAAGATAACTATCTACAGTTGCCACACATACTTAACACTACCATTAAAAAGCACACCTACTAGAAACGAGTCGATAATCATTATAATAGTTCGTTGTAGTTGGAAAGTGATAAACAACGATAACAATCATCGCAGGCGGCTAGTTTGAACTCTATTTTGCATCTCCGAGGCGGTACGTCAAAGGAGCAATCATGCCCTCCGCGTCCGATGCTGAGGAGGTATCCACGCACCTCCCGTGGGCGTTAAAATGTTGCTCGTTGACTCCACAACTGATTTGGTAGTACAATCAGTTACGTAGCGTCTTTAGTGGGTAATATTTTGAAATTCTTATTTTCCAACGTCGCGTATCGGAAGATTCGGAAGTCTATTTGAGCTGTCTTTGATGTTGAGTATTTTTTTTTTGTTTTCTTTGATATTTTGAATGATCGGAAATATATAAAACAGAAATGTTCAAAATACTTCAATGAGAATCAAAGCCTGTCAGATGACTAAGATTTAATTGACCAGAAAAACAAATAACTTTGCGCAGAGGCAATATCTTTGTAGCCAATAAGGTTAGGGTCGTATTACGACGTACCTAATCTATCAAAAAGATCATAGAGAAATCAAAAACTCGCATTTTATTCATAAGAAATATTATATTTGATCACTCACACAGATATTTTTACGACAAACTTCAAAGGTTGCTTTGACACTGTGGCAGAAAAATACAAATAGTCACAGGGCACAGAATCCCAAATATTCCTTTTGTAATTTAATATTTTTGGTTTACTATTGATGACTGATGATCACTTCAAAGTGTTATATTTTAAAATTGCCCGGTCTCTTTAATACCACTAGTAAACACATGAAAATTCGTATTGCATAAAAGAACACACTTATCAGCATAAAATACAAAATATAATTTACAAGCCCAACCAAATTATCGAGCGCCATATTAACGATATGACCGTACATTTTTTTACGGTACCACGTTCGGTGGTATCTCAACGAGGCGTGTTGTAATAACGTTGGACACGATCGACGGCTCGCCGCGTTAGCGCCGACACAAACACCAACAATGTTTACCGAGCAATAGACTACGTTTTTTTTGTTCACCAGCTAATTGGTCGCTGGAAAACGGAGCTCGTAATGAGACTTCGGAAAACCTGTCTGGAGAAAAAGTTCGTGACTTTTTGAAGATTGGTATTTTACAATAACAAAATTGGTGTGATGTTTTGGTTCAGTTGGGCGAAATTGAGATTCATCAATGAGCTCTTTTAATATTTAAAATGTAATGTTATAAAAGGGCATGAAGAGATAAAAAATTACTGAACAGTTGAAGCTCAATCAATAAGATAGCTTGAAGATTGAATATGTGCGATTACCTACATTCGTAATCAATTAATGTCGCCTTAAACCTTAAGCAGCTCGTAAACATGTCCTCTATGTAATGGTATTGGTCCACGATCTTATACTATTTATATCTGCCAATTTGTTCGTTTATTACTGAAAATCACCACTGCTAAAGCTATAGAATATTAGATATACAATAATAATTCAAAATGTGATAAAATCAAAATCAAAAATATTTTTATTTCACATAAGCCTACATGGGCACTTATGAAACGTCAGAAGCTAGGTGCACGGTTCCAATTGGTCGTTTCCTATGGAGAAGAGCCGGCAAGAAACTCATTTTTCAACACAGGTTACTCATTTAGAAAAAAAAAAAATTGGCTTTTACAATATTTTCAAAGTATGAGAGGACAGCGTAGGCACGTCAAAAGTACCAGGTAATTAACAAAATAGAAAATGGTCTACAGATCTACAGTATATTAAGCCTACAACGTCCTCACATTAACAAAAAAAACTATATAAAATATGATTAACATAATAAAAGTTAGAGCCTTGTTCAAATCAAAAAACATCGATTATGTCAAGGAAGTATGTAAGAAATAATAAATAAATAACATAAACATCGCAACTTGGGAGCAGTTAATAGACATTTACATATTTTTGCCGTTAATGAGGTACCAGGGAAGCCACATGTGCAGAAGGAATTAATGCCAAACTTCCTTGTCTTCAAGGTAGTCTTTAATCTTATAATATGCTTTTTTGATAAGGACACGTTTGATGTGGGTTTTGAATTTTCCATCGCTAAGTTCTGTAACAGACTTTGGCAACTTGTTATGATTGATGATAATTATAAAGCACGTGTCTAATCAAAACAGTCACATCACTGCATAACAAATAACAAAATACGTGCAACATAGTGGGTGATGTACTTATTTATTTAAATTCCTTTCTTGAAAGACCTTTACCCTTTCAAGTGCTGTTAAACTTTAATGTTCGCTTTTCAAATTTTGACTGACGTGACGGCTCGTTGTGCGCCTCAGTTTTTTTTTTCAAGATGGCTGCCTTGACTTAATCACTTTGATAAATAAACTGATAAAATAATTTATTTTTGTAACGGTTTTAAAACAAACTGGGTTTAGTTTTAGTTTTAAAGTTGTTTTAACTGACAGTAGATCTAAACCCACGATTAACTCTGTTTAATGTGGCATTTTAATGTTCACAGCTCGAAGCAAGTAACGTATTTTATTTTTACAGTTGTAAAAATTTATTAAATCTTTTTAAGATACTGTTTAATAAAACAAGTTATTTTCATAGGTAATTTAGTTCGTATTTACAAACAATTTTAATTGTAAACGAAATTGAATGCGTTGATGTCTTTTGTAAGGGAGGACCTCACGCGTAACCGGAAAAAATTACAAACTTAAGTAAATTAATTAAATTTCTACTTTAACAGTTAAAAACCAGTTCCTAGTAATATTTAACATTCTTACGACCAAATTCTAATGAGGTTTCCTATCTAAGTCGTATTTATCTAATAGGAATCTACTAAAAAACATGATTAGTGTTATACCTATAATAGCATGTCCCGCGAAGACGGCTAGCTAATAATTATGAAACGATAGCATCTCATAAAAATGCGCTTGTAACATACTTTATAGCTACGATTAGCTCTGCGCAACGAAAAACCAATTTAAATAAATTTCAAAAAGGCATTTATGAGAAAACCCCATAGCGAGCCTCCACACCAATCTAATTTAAACCCTCCTGTTTGACTGAAAGGTTTATATCGGAAAAACGACAAAAAACCTGCGCCTGAGTCATTCTCGTTAGTCAGACGAGCTGCCGCGGTACCTGTCTCATAAGTGGCGATGTTTGTTTATTTAAAATCACACTTTAACTAAATAAAAATAGGTTGCATAATTCAATGTGTAATTATGGCGGTTACGACATTTTTCAGTGAGTGAGTCCGTCTTGTTAGTAAGCTTATTGTTACCGGTGTGACTTCCGTCCTTGTCTAGCGCGGGAGTTTGAGTGCGTGTGGGTGCTGCTCTCTCTTTCTAATCGTTACGGCAAGGTCGGCTCGTTAAAAGCTCTTAACGAGAAGCGAAGGAAAAGCACGAGCCTCACTGTAGTTCTCAAACTTTTTAGTTTTTTCTATTCTTTTTTATACAAAGTTGTGTTGTTTACTAAACTGAATTTTTTAAATTATGTAGGTAGTCGATAAATTGTTTCCTAATAATAGAATAGAATACTCTTTATTGTGTATGTACACCATACAAATTACAGATATAAATGTAGAAATGTTATATAGGGTGACACAATGGGCGGTCTAATCGCTAAAAGCAATCTTTTAAAGACAACCTTTAATAATAATTCAAACATTTAATTTATGTTATAATTCGTTTTTTGACTTCAAAGATCTCGAAGGTTCTTTCGCTCGTTTTCATAAATAATGATTCCATTAGCCTTTCTAGATAACTGAAACCACATACATAGCTCATAAACTAATTCCAAAACCATGTTTCAATTTGATAACTCTGAACTTTGACCATCTCAGTCGGAGGCTCGCTCGGTATGTTCCGCGCGTGTCCCGTTCACACCTGAATCGTGCGCATCTACCCATCTCTTTCCCACACGGCGCTATCTCGCTCGTGTACTGACACCATCCCGTCACGCCACTCAGGATAATCGCCTGAAGAAAACACCTTACGTTGATCTTCGAGTAAGTTCCGAGTTGCAATCAATTTTAATTCTTTATACTTTTTAATGTCTCTCAAATTTGTTTTGAAGCTTTTTTTTTTTTTTTTTTTTCCTTCTGGCTTCGCACGGTTTGTGCATTTAGCCAATGTCAAGTTTTAGTTCTTGTATAATATTGATGAAATGAATTTATTATAAATGCATGATGATGATATCCCCGCCCACTCCCCTTGAGTTTCAGTAAAGATGTGGCACTTTACTGAGACCTCACGCGGACTTCTTGAGAGAACTTGAAGCGAAGTTGCACTGTTTTGTTTCATTTGCCTACACTAATGCACGTTCACAAACACTTAATGGTTAATAATCCACCATTATTACACATTAATATTCGGCTAAACACAAATTTTGCAAAATTAAACAAACTGCTGAACATGACGCTTCATTTTCCCGCCAAGAAGCCTATAGGTCTTTTGTTTTGAAGCTTTAGAGTCGGTCAGCTGATGGTCTCGTCTGTTATGTAAAAATTATACACAGACATACATAAACATTTTTAATAATGTATTGGATGTTTTTTGTTTAGTTTTTAATGAGCTTCCTGTACTAGTTTGACTGGAATTAATTGGTAGCTTGTCTTGTTATAATTTTTTTTATTGCTATTTCATAATCATTATAATTTATTGAGCGTGTGCCTTAACAAAAAGGATGTCGGTAACTAATTAGCTATGAGGATTTGGAACGGAAAAATAAATAAAAGTAAGTTTAAAAAAAGAACAATACTTATTTTATTTTTTTTGGCTTCGCACGGTTTGTAAAATGTTACCATTAGGCGGCACCAGTACTTTTTGATTTTTACAGGTAAGTCCAAAACTATTCATACCATTCGATACTAGATATTTTATATTTAAAAAATATTGTATTATATCCTGTAAAACAGTTTAAAAGTGATGGCTACAGTATCGTTCTTGTTTATTATAGCGAAGCCAACGCTCCTGGGCCGTCCGGGACAGAAATAAGAGAAAAAAAGTGGTATTTCTGTAGAAAACGACTCGACCGATTGCCTCGTTGAGGCTTCAATCGATACGTTCTCGAAACAACTTCGTATTTGTATCGATTCTTTTAAGTATAACCGATTTTATACCGCGCACGTACTTATTTCGAAAATTCGCTTGACACATAAAAATACTTTTGTAAAGGCGACCGGCTTATCGAGTTATATTTTCAATGGCTCTTCTTGTGGATTTTTATTTTATACTTGCATGGTATGAGAATATTATCACAGTATGTCGTTGTAAATTGTTATAGGTATCAATACACTCCCAGACTCCTAGGTCTATTACCTTTTTTAATATATCGTGAATTCAAATTTGGAATTATCATGCATGACACCAAAGATGGCCAGTATGTTGACTTCAAAATTGCATTACTTATACCTTTTCTTTGACTCATAATTATTTTGATTTGTATGGTTTCGTACCTCAAAAGGAAAAACGGAACCCTAATACTCGTAGGATCATTCGTGTGACTGTCTGTCCATCTGTCACAGTCAATTTGCTGATTTTGAGGGGCAAATTTGAAAATTTAAAAACAAGTTTTGTAACTGTACCGTGTGAAAGAAGTTTGTACAAGCCCTTTCATATCAAATGAAAGGGCTCGTACAAACTTACATTTGCAGTAGGAATTTATGAGGGAACAATGAAAACTACAACGTTAACTTTGTTCTTGGGATAAATCCATCCCAACTACGGAACCCTTCATTGTACGTGGTCCGACATGCACTTGGCCGGTTTTTTGGCCTACATGGAAATACACAGTGGCTCGATTTAGAAGTCCGGGAGTGTATATGTGTACCTTTGCGCAAAAGCAGACAATATGTCATTCGGCTTACCTTTCAACAGGCACGAAAGCTTTTCTATGTGACTATGTATTTACTTGCGAAGAAATTAATATTCAACAGCTAAGTCAACGCCTGCATAAAGCAACACGACTTCACATACCGACCACACAGCAAAATATTCCAAGTTTAGTTGGGTGTACAGGTACACACTGCTACACATCAAGTTATACATTTCCAGTATACGCTGACCTCTCATTGTACGGATATACAATGCGAGATCAGCTTATACTGGAAATGTGTAGCCGTGTGTACCACGTACATGTTTATTAGGGGCTATCCATAAATTACGTTAGACGAATTTCATGATTTTTGGACCCCTCCTCTCCCTGTTGTGACGTCACATGTTTTGGCAAATGCGTCAGGGTAGCCCGCGAGACTCAAATTTTCTTAAGTTTTTTGCAATTTGCAGGTCAGTAACAGATTGCCCTTAAAACTTATTATAATATTGATGCAGTTGGTAATATATTTTTAAAGTTTTTCGTAAGAGTTGAAGTTTAGAGTGTTATTACTATTACTTTAGACTCTAAAGTATCAGTCTAAAGTTTAGACATGTTAGACAGATACATGTTACGTCACGAAGCCTATGACTCCTCCGTGTCACACGATGTCATACTTTGTTGACCCCTTTCTTCCTCTTAACGTGTGACAGAATTTTTGGATGGCCCCTTATGGTCAAACTGTGGTCCATCCGAGTTAGATGATCAACAGCCATTATAACAATTTAGAAGATTACATCGTGTCGACGGATCGATCAGTCAAGGAGTTAATCACCGTGCCGAAAAAATATTCGGTGGAATTAAGCGGTGCGCACACGACGACGACGACGGTTGTTGAGAAACCTGCGTATGCGCAACAGCTTAACTGTACAGTCAGGCAAATTAATTGTTCAGTTGATTGACACACTATGAAAATTTGCCGTGTTATAGCTATTTTATATGATTTAGACTAATAAGGATTGCACAGATGTGATTTGAATATAAAGGATTAAAAGTTAGTTATAGAAACTTCGCAGACGTAATGGGTATTGCTAAACATGATAAAATAAAAAATAAAATAATTGGTTGAGTTTTTTTTTTGGGGTCATCAATCACAGACAATCAATCAACTCAACCTATCGCAGTCCACTGCTGGACATAGGCCTCTCCTAGGCTGCGCCACAACACTCTGTCCTCCGCCCTCCGCATCCCACACTACGCTTGCCGATACGCGGTCTCCACTCCAGGACTCGTCTGCTCCATCGGCCAACGGTCCTTCGACAAACATGGCCAGCCCACTTCCACTTCAGTTTGCTTACTCTGCAAGCTATATCGGTAACTCCGGTTCTTTTCCGCATAATTTCAACCACGTAGTAATATCAATTTCAAAATGCAGTTTTTTTGTATAGACTTCACAGACGTTACGGGTATCGATAAAATAAAAAGAAACAGAGTTTCTCAACTCATACCTACTTCCAGTAACAACACTATCAGGGGTCGGTGACCCCAAAAACAAAAAAAAAACACAGAAACTTTTTCATTTTGATTTTTTTTGTGTTTGGATATCGATACTGTAATTTATTTCATTGTTGTCTATTGCGCTTTTGTAACATATTTCCTGTAATTTGAGAGGTCTGGCTCTTGTGATACAGGAACTCCTAGTACAAGAGCCAGGGCTACTGAGATGTTTGTGACTTTGAAGTGTAAATAAATAATTATTATTATTATACTGATCACGTCTACGGAGTTTCGCTAGCTAATTTAATTTAACCCTGTACTTATACGAAAAATTAAAAAAAATGTCGGATTACTGATACCTACGGACAAATTAAGTTGGTAGTCAATTTGCTAAAGAATCCGTTTCCCGGGTCAGAGAGACTAAAATGGACGCTTTGGCAGAATCATAATATGATCTGCGTACAATTCATACATCCCGTAATTCATCTGTTTGACAGCTGCTATTTGACATTAAACTTCGATAAAGCAATTCATAATTTGTGGACAATTTTACGAAACTCCATACAAAACTGTCAAACAGATGAATTGTTGTCAAACAGATCATATTATGATTCTGCCAAAGCGGCCTTTTTAGGCCCCCCCTGGTCTGTTACTGGCCTATATTATACCAAAATACTTGCTCGTGTGAGACAATTTCGGATCTCATTCGTCATAGATGAATCATAAACATTTCTAGTAATAATAAATGGAGTGTAAAGAGCATCTGTCAAAATTGTATGCAAAGTAAAGTCACTCCTCTGTTATTTATCATGTTCCAGTACAGTGATGAATGAGGTCCACTGTGCAAATGTTCGCATCATATTTCTGTTCTACATTACAGCATTAGCCGTATAACTATCCATACCATAGATATAAGAAATAAGTGTTGAACGAACTGTTTTTAGGGTTCCGTACCTCAAAAGGAAAAAACGGAACCCTTAGAGGATCACTTCGTCTGTCTGTCTGTCCGTCTGTCACAGCTGATTTGCTCCGAATCTACGGGACCGATTAAGTTGAAATTTGGTAGACATATGAACTGTTTTTCCCTCTCCCATAGATAAATATCACCCCGTCTCTCCACTATTCCAATGCTTGCTCAAGGCTGTACAGTTAGCACGGCTCTAATAATCCCTCCTATCCCAAGGGCACGTCTTCCCTACCATTATCGCGCCCCCCGGTCTACTCTTTGATATGCAATGGTCTCTGTGGTCCCATGAAACATGAGGCTCCAGGGGCTAGTGTGAATCTTTGGGTTCATTCGAACAATCGAGTCTGATCAAACCACGCTGGGGTCGGTGCATTTCATTCAAATTCAACAACGTAAATAACGCAAAGAATGTTCTACTGAAATAAAAATTCTTTACGCACGCTTGACTTGGGGAGTAAGCTGGTGAATGCATGACGAGAGCGTTACGGAAGCGACGAGAGCGTTACGGAAGTATAATTAGTATTAATATTGAAGTAAAACTTCTTTACGCACGCTTGACTTGGGGAGTAAGCTGGTGAATGTGTGACGAGAGCGTTACGGAAAGAGGCTACGGAAGTTGTTCAAATTTTAAACATGGAACACACCGCATCCCGCCGCGGGCCGTCACGCTAGCAATTGTTAAATTCACGCTGGCTGTTTATGCACTCGCAAGATCGCAGCTTTTTTTAAGTAAATTTTCTTTTGCTAGCGAACGGTGATTTCTGTTTTACTTCAGATCTCTATCTATCTATCTCTATCTAAAGCACACTCTTTTTTTTAAAATTTGTAATCATATTTCAAATGGAGTATTATAACTCTGTCACTATGTTACCTTTTCAAGCCTTATCGGCTGAACGGATTCCGCTAAAATAAATTTGCCACTTATTTATGTAATTTAAGGACCGACCGAAGGTTCGGTTTCGGTTTCGGCTAGTTTCGGCCAAAATATCTAGTTTCGTCCACAGTTTCGGTTTCGGCCAGTAATTGGCCGAACCTTCGGCCTCGCCGAAACTAGGTGTTCGTGAATTGTCGCGCATCATTCGGCTAACTTAGAGTGAGTGTGAACGTGATTTCAAGTTGAGTTCGCTAGCCGGCGGGATCGTGATGATTTGAGGTTATGTGGTTTTTCTCTCGTAAACATTATTAGGTAAGTATTCGTTTTTACTTATGATTAATGATGATGTATTTTTATGGCATTCATTAGAGTCTTGTTCTACAGTGGAAAATAAATAGGTTGTATATTGTAATAGAATAGAATTCATTAGATATTTTACTTGGTTTTGTTGAGTTATTCCCTAGAACCTATTCAATATGAATTTATGTAGAAATTAATGTAACACTTAAAAGATGCGTGAAGATACCTGTGATGTTTGATTCAAACATTACTATATTTGTTTGTAATTGTTGTTGGATTAAAATTTGTACCCGTATTCGAACCGCCCCATAAATCCGATATACAACTACCTCCGGTGATTTAACTCTTACCGTGAATGACCTTCAGTACTATTAGTCATGTCTCATTTTTTCCCTTTAGTACGCGAGGTTCTTTGTCCATTCGGACGCGTAGTACAGTAGTACGTGAAAGTTTTCTAGTTAAACTTCATTAATTACACAACAACACTAGTTATCTAATCATTAAGACTATTGTAAACATAAGTAATTAATGTTGAATTTTGAAATAGTTTGACAAATATGCTGATTGTGTGTTTTTTATTTAAATTGTTAAATTTTACAAATAAAGAACTATTTTTGTTACATACTTTAATTGTTGCATTTTTTTTTTTTACAAGTGTTATCTCTCTTAGATATATTATTATGCGTAAAAATACAATAAATTTAACATGCTATAAAAATTCAAATAAGTTTCGGTTACGGTTTCGGTTTCGGCTGAAAATCCTGTTTCGGTCGGACACTATGTAATATATACCATGACATTGGATACTTTTTATCTCGGTAGTACCTACGTTCCCGTGGGATAATTTCCTACCTCCACGCGGGCAGAGCCGCAGGCAAAAGCTAGTCTGATATAAATACGCGTCTACAAGAGTGCTCCCAAGCTCGTTAAGCCACTGGAAAGTTCTCGAACCAATGGGTATAATAAAGATAAAATAAGTTATATTTGAACACCTATTTCAAAGCAGCCACGCGCAAGCACAGGCTCCTAACAGCCCTCGTGTAATCGGCTTTAGGATGCCGTAATAGTTTCGAACGAGATGTGTACGCGCAGAGCATTAAAAAGCTCTTTGAAATCTCCGTCCACGCCACAACAAAACTAGCGCAGTCATCCAACGGCCGGAGGAATTGTCTGTCATTCAATCAAAGCTTAAATCTTATATTCTTGTTATTATAGATGAATTTAAGAAAGCAACAGAAGTGCCTCCTGACAGTGTCCTCGTTAAATAACGTTTGATTGGAATTGAAATTGCTTTCCGAACTCTATTTGGGGAATTAAGCAATTTGGTTGTTGAAAAACTTGATTTGAATGCTTTGTGTTCCGTAAATAATGTTATTCTAATAAATTAAGCGTAGAAATATAAAACTTTTATTGTTTGTACGGTTCCGTACCTGAAAAGGTCGGAACCCTTGTAGGGTCACTCGTGTGTCTCTGTCTGGCTGTTTGTCTGCCTGTCCGTCTGTCACAGCCGATTTGCTCCGAATCTACTGGACCTACATATTAATTTCTGTAACCCAAACGCGGACGTGTAACGTAAATAAATGAATTTTGAATATGAGTTTCACTTTTGGGGCAAATGAGAAAATTGAAAAAAAAGTTTCGCAAACTTGAATTTTTTTGAGTTCTTGTATCTTCGAGACTACTGAGCCTAAAATTTTGACAAAAATACAAAAAATAGTTCTTTACTTATAAATAGTTAGCAGGAAAACCTATAGGAGGAAGTCTATGGTATTAAAATGCATGTGTTGTTTGTAAACGCACTCACAATACAGGAGAAATTCCTAGTGGGGTAAGTACAAACTTACATTTGCAGTTGGAATGTATGGGAAAACATGTTTTTCAACTACAATGTTAAGTTTGTTCTTGGGATAAGAACATGGTAGACAACATATTAATTGTTCGGAACCCTAACCCACCACGCGAGTGCAAATCGCACTAGTCGGGTTTCTTTGATAAAACCTTCCATTCTGTTGCCAAGAATAATTTAATTCATTAAAATTGTTCTCTAATTTGACATGGGTTGCGTAAACAAATAATTTATTTGGCGTATCAATCATCTCTCATATTCTTTCTTCCTGATTTAGTTATTCGGTAATTAAGACCGTTTCCTTGATAGCTGATTTAACAGCGGATATCCTGCTGTCAACGACTTTATTTGACAACATTTTGGCGACTTGTTTGAAGTCGGCTAATAATGAAAATAATCTGGAATTTTAAATTAATTGGTATTTGAAAGCTGGATCCCTAATGAAAGTTTTAAAAGTCGTGTCGCGTGATTTTACGACAGTCTATTTCGAATAAATGGGCCGTTAAGAAAATTCAAGATGGCGGCAAGGTTTAAAAAAAAATTGTAGTTTCTTGGATTTTTTTTTCCATTCAGCCTATGTCATTACGTCTTGAATGAATGAATGATATTTATTTGCAAGAATATAGGTATGTACATAAGTTCTTAATAGCTATGGGTTTCACTATATTCGGCATTTCAGCCGTGAAAATATTTAGATTTTACATCTTTCCTGACTCGTCCATGTATCATGTTAGAAAATTTGCTATTTTATGATCGAACAGCTGAGATCACATGTCTACTTCATAGCAGGCAGCACTATCAATCTCCAACGTAATTATAAGCTGAAGGGTTGTTAAGAAAATTGTTCAGCGCCAACCGCTATAACCTGATGATTGCAAACTTTAATTATTTGCTGTAAAACATGATTGAAAAAGTAATTGTTTATTGGAATAACTGATTGGATTCAAAGCTCTTTTACCAATATGTAGTTGTGCGGGTCCAATTATTATTAAAATAAACCGCCACCTTTTTTAACGCCTCAACTCCTTTTGTTTATCTGACTTTTCGATTTCCAATCCTTTCTATTTTCTGTATTCTGTGTAAACCATAACGGCCTTATTACAAAACAAGGTTTATATTTTGACATGGCTTAAACCATGGAGCCAGTTTTTGTAATAAGAACGTAACAGTGATTGAAATACCGTTCTTTATACAAAACTGAAAACTTAGTTCGGTACTAAGTTGTCAGTTTTGTGTTTAGGAACTTTACCTTAGTCGGAATAAAGTTCGAAATTCAATAATGGCTCCATGTTTTAAACCTGGGTCTGAAGATAAACCTTGTTTTGGAATAAGGGGGAAAAAGTTTTTCATTTCTCAAACAAAAGATAGCGCGGTTTAACGAGCTCGCTTACAATTCCATGCATAGAGTACAAAGTGCTGGTCGCCAATAAGCGCGCGCGACTTGGTAAAAGAAAGAAAAATGTAAATACGTGTTTTGTATGCGCAGAGCCTGTTTCGTTAACCGTGCTCAGTGCCCATTATGTAAATATTAGGCTGTCACGAGAAGACACGGAACATACGAGTTACGGACAGCTTTTCTTGCTACAGTAGGCCGCGCGTTATTGGTGACAGCACCAGTATAAGCTGGGCTCTTATGCTATAGAAACTCCGTACTACGTTAGGCCAGCTGAAGGTCCAAGATCAAGGTGTTACCACCGAAGCGCGGTCGATTGTAGTACCTACTACAAATTGGATGTAGACGGTAGAGCAGATCGTTGATGCTGGGTCGGTAAGGCAATTTTATTTTATGATGGCCTTTCAGCTATTTTGCATCTTTTATAGGTGTAGGGTACAGGAAAGTTAATTACCTAGTTATAATTGACAAGCAATTTACAAAATAGCTCTCGTTTAGGACTACAAGTGGTTTGAAGATAGTGGACCCCAAAAGAGAGTTTGGCATTGCTATCATTCCTACTTTGGGCTACTAATGCAATTGAAAAGGCGACTGGTGCTGCCTGAACAGCCTTTCAAAAGTATGAATGAAATGCACCGACCCCAGCGTGGTTGTACCAGACTCGATTTCTCGAATGAACCCAAAGATTCACCCTAGCCCCTGAAACCATGTTTAATGAGACTACAGAGACCATTGTATATCAAAGAGTAGACCGGGGTGCGCGATAATGGTAGGGAAGACGTGCCTTTGGGATATGGAAGGATTATTAGAGCCTACCGGAAAGCATCCTTACCGGAACAGCTTTTCAGGCGGCGTAACCGTGAAGTAGGGAACAAATTTTACATTTGTTCCCTAATTCACGGTTACGCCGCCTGCCGAGAACTACAGGATGTGTACCGTACCAATCCCACACAAAATATAATTGACACCAACCACATCAACATCCGCTTACATCAACAAGGTAATTTGGACTTGCTAGAACAAGACTACTTATTATGCTAACAAGAAATTATGCCCCCGCTCTCTTGTGGGGCGTGCTTGCAATTTGCCATCGTAAAACAAACTTAATTAACCGATACAGCCATAAAAGACTTGTCATGTTGTCGTTGCCTAACAAGACGCACGACTGGTCGGCCGCCATGTTGGTTGGCGAGCAATCAATCAATATTTATAAGATCACATGAATTGTACAGAAGGAAATGGGTAATAACAGCTTGTGATACTTTGTTTTGTATTTGTTTCTTGGCTATAGTTGGAATTACAAAGTTTTAATGACCTATGAAGAAGGTCGGGAATTAAAGTAGGAAGAAGGTCGGGGATTAAAGCACTATCTAAGGTCGGAAATTAAAGCACTAGGAAGTGGTGACGGGTGGGCGTTTTTGGGGGACTGTCTTATGTAATTTTGACGTTCGAAAAGTGCTGATTCTCAGCCTATATAGTTTGAATAAATGGCTTGCAACTTGTGTTAGATTTCTTATTAATTTATCGGCGTTCTGTTTTTTCTGCCTACCCCCATGGGAAAAAGGCGTGAGTTTATGAAAGATAGATGGATAGAATTGTGTGTTATTGGCCGTGCTTTAGGTTTTACAGTCAGGGGTATGTTAATGTTCGGCCATTTCCTGACTACGGCTGACTACGGCGGAAGAAACAAAAAAAACGACGTTCAGAAAGATAAGTCAATAACGTGACTTGAAGTTGGGTAAGGATTGAAAGTCAAATAAGGAAACTTTGGACGTCAAGAAACGGCCGAACATTCGGCCGATACTTGGGTTTACCACTTCAGGATATGCCATATCTAATCTACAATAGAGAGATGAGAGAGAGAAGTATTTAATTAAGATGAATTTTCCCCCTCAATGTAGAGCTTTTACAAACTTTTCTATAATATCCAAAGCGTGATACTTACCTCCTACTGTGTGTAATTAAAAACTAACATAATTATCTGACCTTTTCCATAAAATACGTTTATTTTATAATTAGTTACCTAACGAATGTATAAACTGGGGGAAACAAATTCAACCTAATTAATCACACTAATTAACACGGCTAACACGCTGTAAACCTAACACGACTAACACGCTTTACACTATTGCCATGCATTGACAGGAGAATCAATTCATATTGAATTCCATTTGGCAACGGCTAACACCGGTTTATGGCAATTTATCTGAATACAAGCAAAAGAAGTCTATAACCCAGAAAAATAAAGTTTAAACTTATTTAACATAAATATTCCTTTATTTGAATTCCCAGCACGTTGTTTAAAGTGTTCCATCATTTATTTTCCTTTCGAAAAGCATCAATCATATGCGATCTCAACACTTGATCGAATATCCATTCCACATCATGACACGACCAGTGTAATTAGATCTCTGTGAGGTCATTAATCTCCTTCACTGACACCCAGTTAACCGTCCAAGGAGGGTACAAGTAAACTTGTCAGATGGTTATGGTGGTGCGTTCAACTCTCGCGGCCATATTTAGCCACCTGCTGTGAACTTGTTTGCCATTTTGGGCAGTTGAGTAGGGAGTTCAAAGGTGCTTACATGCTCAGGTCTTAGAACGGTGGATGCCATATGTAGAGTCTATAAGCCTGGTCGGAAATCAGTGGGTACTTATCTACATACGGTTTATATTAAAAGTTAGAGCTTCTATGGAAGTTAACGATGCACATTTTCAAACTAAACAACTAGGAAAATAATATTGCTTTGTAGCAAAACGGACAGATTCAGAAATAGCTTTCCATTTTGGAACACTCCGTTGCATAACTTCAGGAACCTAACGGTGTTTACGTCAGCAGCTCGTATTTATCCTTATAAATAGGCTCATAATATATTCGAATCTCATTAATACGAGTATCATACACATATCTCTGTCAGAGGCGCAACAGAAATAGTGCATCCTGTTTCGCGCGCGCGCGCCGGCGACGAGCGTTGCGCCCGAGTGTCGAGCCGAGCGCTCGAATCGGACGGATAATCGATTTTACGAGCTCCCGAAATAAACCGAGTCCCTTCGGCACAACATGTATCATCGACGGTCACATTCTGCACCCAACTTGTGTTGTTCTTTTAACATTGCAGGAAAATGTATGACTGGACGTCCTTATATGTTGTTAAAGAAACAAGCGCACTGATTCTTCGAAGTTTGCTTCAATTCTTAATCATACGCTAAGCCTATTTAACATGACATCACTTTTCAACCAGTTCGTTTAATCAAGAATTCGATCAATATGTCGGACGCCTTTTATGACCAAGTGATCTAGCTACAGAACAAGTATTAGACGAACTTAACGTGGGCGAGTCCATTTACGGAACGCAATTTAAAGTCGAAATAGGAAAACAGTATTTTAATACTATCCAAATGATAGAAAACGGTATTACTTATAGTAGAATAGCGTCCCGTCTAAGGCAATAAATGGGTCCGTTCACCCAAATAGTGCTGTGGGTGTTGTGTTTTATTGTTACGAGCGGGTTAACGAGCGCATGCACACTGCCATGCGTCCGCGCCGAATGCTTCGTCAGTCCGCCTTCCCTATCACAAACAGAAACATGTAAACGATTCCATATGAATTACTTTTTCGTTTTCTGTTCCGGATCATCGAAAATAGTCTGGAAACAATTTTATAGCTGATGATATAATTATCAACACAAAATGTTGGTTTTTAGGGAAGTTTGAACAGTAGCAATAAGTAGATTCAGGAGTTTCCTGTGAAAAAATGCTCCTTGCAAGAAGCTAAAAAAGCTCCTTAGGGAATTCTAGTGGGACTGGAACGTCTATAATTAAATAAAGATTATTATTGGACCTAAAAATAGATACAAAGCTAAGTATTTGGTTCTGGTTTTCCTGGGAGACTCATGAATCGAGACGCATAGGACGCATGCATACCTGAAAATATCCACCAATCTTTAATTTTGTAAACATGGTACGATGGAGCCGCCTCTCCATCTTAGTTTTTTGAAGCATAACTTAAACAGTGTCCGTCAATCATGTCTAGCTGTTTGACGTTGGTGTACTTGTAGAATCGAGGTGTCTCGACGCAAGCGCACCGGGACAAGACCGACATATGTCATGTCGACATTTACGACTACTCGACATTTGAAATAAGAATACAAATGTAATGGCCACATGTGTGGCCTCATAAACATGCCAGTGTGTCTACACCCCAGAAAGTTATTAACGAAAGTATTAAATATCCCATTACTAATGATTTTATGAGGGAATATATGTTCCAGCCTCATAACGAATGCTGATCGCATTGAATCCCTGTTGCACTTGCTACATTTTCAACTTAAATGTAGGCAATGTAGCACTACTTACTTAATTGTAAAACTGGAAATTTCGATATTATGCCAGTATAGACGGAGGTTTTATGCCAGTGACCTTCAGTGGTTAGCTTGCGTGTTCTGTACTGAGCTCACGCAACGCGTCGTAAAATCAGCCAGTAATAGGACTCGCCCATCAAGGAGCGCTGTCCCCAATTTGACGCATTATTAATTTATTATACACAAAACAAAAGGTATTTTAATAAAACGCGTATAATAAAAAGATCAATAATTAAATTATCTTTAAATTGGTGAAGGTTTAAAAAAAATACGCTTGGTACATTTTGCGCTATTCTCAGTTTTTTATCCGCTTTAGACATAACTTTACAAATTAATGTCACTATGTAATATAAACATAATCTAAAATATTCACATAATAAATTATTGAGAAAATGCTCTAATTTAACATATATATTTTTTTCAAATCATTAAGGCTTCTACATACCAGCGCGACTTGTCGCGCGACGCGACACGGCACAAAGGCCCCGGGTGTCGCGGGATGAGCGGTGCCTTTGTGTCGTGTCGCGTCGCGCGACAAGTCGCGCTGGTATGTAGAAGCCTTGACACTACCCGTTTCGACGTGATCTTCAGTATAAAATCATTAAAAGTCAGTTATCGTCGCCTTAAGTGTCAGATAATCTCCGTTGACCTTGGCCATACAATGCGCGTCGCGCTCACCGCGCCGCCGCCGCCGCGCCACCATTAACTTTTATAGAGAATATTTATTTTTAGTAACAAAAATATGAATATTTGAAAAAAAAACACAATAGATAATAAAACAGTCTATTCATACAAAAAAAAACCATAAAAAGATCTTAAGTAGTTCGAAAGTAATATCGTTTTTTATGCTTTGGTTAGACATTACTTCCTAAATTTGCTATAATCGCCACGCTTGGCAGGCGGGTTGGCGATCGCAATATGGTTTTAAAAATACATGGAGAACGCTGCTGCCAATTCTCTAGTAAGTCCCTTAGTCGCCTTTTACGACACCCACGGGAAGAAATGGGATGGTGCTATTCTTTACGTCCGGCACGACACGGAACTGTCATAAAGTATTTTACTACAATAAGTACTTAAATATTCACATATAGAATTGATGTGTATGCGTTCTAGTTTAACATACATTTTTTGCATAGCTGACTTGCATTATTGTATGAAAGCATATTAACAGATTTAAAAGTCAATAAAATCATATAACTTGCATACCATTTTGCAATTTGTAAGATTAAGTTTCAAGCCACCGAAACCAAGCTTTTGAGAATTATTAAATTACTCTGTTACAAGTTAGCAAGTTACAGTGATCTTGTAGCAGTCGTAGGTCGTAGCACTGTGGCTAAATGCAAAATATTTGGTCGGTATGGTCAGAAATAATGTTTTTAGGGTTCCGTACCAAAATGGTAAAAAGGAACCCTTATGGTGAGACTAAGTCTGTCTGTCTGCCTGTCACACCTGGTTATCTCAAGAGCTACTAATGCTGTCAACTTGAAATTTAGAATAGTTTTAGATGACGTTTGCCCAACTATTTTGCAAACAGGAAAGAAATTAAAAACAATTATATTTATGTTTTTTGCAAAAGGGAGTGAAAGGGGGTCTTAAAAATTTGAAGTGGGGCTACTAGGACATGTGGGGTATCATATGAAAGAGCACTGTTTGCACATTCTCAAACGTTTTTTTTAGGTAGCACAGTTTCCGACTTTTGATGAAAATAGTTAAAAAAAATACCGTTCCCCCCTTATCTCCGAAGTTTGCATAGATAAAAATCTGAAATTATAATATGTGATAGAAGTTTATGTAAAGATTATGCTATTATTGATCGAAGAAGATTACAGAAAAATAAAACGATGCCTCTAAATAGCACAAGTTTTTCAGAAATCATCAACATCATATATACGTACGGAACCCTCGGTGCGCGAGTCCGACTCGCTCTTGACCGGTTTTTTTTTTTAAAATATCAGTAGTACACTCAGTACGAGCAGCAAAAACCAGGTGAGAATTGAGATTAGATACAAAAACACCATAATTTACTTAAGTTTATTAGTACTAGATTTCCGTGTTTTACCTGAAACGAAATAAATTCATGTGCCAATTACAAAATGTAATTACCTACTCGCATTAACATACAGTTATTGACGTAACAACTTTACAGACACTATACGAGCGTGGCACATCTCATTACTTCGTCACAATACATATTATTATGAACATTATAATTATAACCCTTTATAAATTGCTTCGCATCTCACTCTTGTCAAATAAATATATTTCTTTACGGCGTGAAACCAATCGTTGTGGAGATAGCGTTATCGTTTAATGGCCACTTGAGCCACGACGCGACGCCACATAAACACAAAAAGAAATAAAAAATGTTCTTAAAAGCGTCCATCCGTTCGCGCCTCGATGTAATAACATTTGCATTTCCTTGCACTTGCGCGCCGCAAGAGTTGCAGACAAACGACTCGCGCTCGCTTCGGCGCGGCGCGTCGAGCTCTCCATAGATCCCAATCATAGACCTTTTGAAATCATTGATCCCAATGCTTTATTGAGTCATAAATCGCACTCCAAGTACTTTGTACTAATATGCTAAAAGGTTTTTGTTTTATTGCGATACTGATTGACTGTCATAACATTTACAAATTCGATTACTTAAAAAGTAGTAAACTTTAGTTTCGACTAGGGTTGCCACTGTTGCCAGGTCTTAAAACCAAAAAACCGGATAGACCCGCCAGTTTAGCCGGACATTTGGGTATAAAGGCGTCCGGCCTTTATACCCAAATGTCCGCGGTCCGGCTAAACTGGCTTACCCTGGCGACCCTTAATTTTTAGTATATCACGACTTTTTTTTTTTAAGTAAAACATGGCTTTTTTATCATTTACCATAAAATCTTCTTAAATTCTACTGAAACAATAAAATGTAATGAATCAGTCTTCTTTATTATTAAAGTGGAAACCAACATAATAACAAATGTAAAAAAATGACAAATTTAAAAATCCTAACAGAAGCCGGACAGGTCGGACACCGTACCTATAATTTGGCCGCACACGCAACTAACAAGTCTGACTGTGTCCGGCTTTATCCGGACGCCTGGCAACACTAGTTTCAATTCAACGTATGCCATTGCCGAGTGATCTTACAGGACGCTTAAACTTCTAAAACCGTTGCGTGGTGTGCTCGGTAAGTACTTGAAAGAAATGAGCCTAATTATCACAATGCAAATCGTACAAACATTAGTAAAATGTTAGCCAACATGTGCCGGCGGCGGCGGAGGCCGGATCAAACATACGAGCAAGCGAACAAACACCGGTGTTTGGACTATCGCCACTTTCGGTTCTGTACAAATAGGGACCGTTGTTTGTTCAAGTGCCAGTGACACGCCACTGCGGAGATCTCTGTCCAGCCTAAGAAAGCCCCTACGAACCCTTTGAGACCCTCTTTTGTCAGTTATCTGGCAATGAGCACGAAGGGACGGAGAGGGTCTTGTTACAGTGGTGGCGGTTCAAAACAAGGCAACACCTTTCTCAGCCGTAGTGGGAAGGATTTACCTGTCAGATGTTTTAACGAGCTAAGTAAGGGTTGACAAAGGCTATAATTTACTCGAGGCGAAGTCCAACAAGAGCGTTTACGTGGCTCCGAGAACGCGAGGTCTCGGAGCATTGGAACAGGTCTAAAATAAAACTAGGAACTCGGCAGGTTCGGAAATTAACGATTTATCGATCAGTGGCCGAGATCGTAAAATTTAAATTTATAAGTAGAAAAAGATGAAAGAAAAGAGTTTTTTTTATGATACTCGTAGTATAACGAGTCTTAACTCTCAGCGGCATCGAATTACACTGTCATCTTGATTACAACCACTTTTTTGTTTACATCAGTGGCTCAACGAGTCTGGTGTAAAATTACATTGTTGCTGCATATAAAATAGATCAGATTACTTTTTAGGGTTCCGTACCAAAATGGTAAAAAGGAACCCTTATGGTGAGACTAAGTCTGTCTGTCTGTCACACCTGGATATCTCAAGAACTCCTAATGCTATCAACTTGAAATTTAGAATTGACGTTTGCCCAACTATTTTGCAAGAAAGAAAGAAATTTAAAAAAATATATCTTTTTTGCAAAAGGGACTGAAAGGGGGTCTTAAAAGTTTAAAGTGGAGCTACAAGGGCATGTGGGGTATCATTTGAAAGAACGCTATTTGCACATTCTTAAACATTTTTTTTTTTTAGGCAGCATACTTTTCGACTTTTGATGAAAAATGTAAAAAAACACCGTTCCCCCTTTATCTCCGAAGTTTGCAGAGATAAAAATCTGAAATTATTCTATATGATAGGAGCGTATGTAAAGATTACAGGAAAAATAAAACGATGTCTTTAAATAGCACAGTTTTTCAGAAATCATCAACATCATATATTCGTACGGAACCCTCGGTTCGCGAGTCTGACTCGCTCTTGACCGGTTTTTAATAAGTAACAAGAGTAAATCAAAGGCAGATAACACAAGAATTCTTCGCAAAAAGCGTGCATAGCAACATTAGCAACACTAAATCAACAAAACTGGTGTCAGGTTCTAATTGCCCTTTTTGTGTGAATAATTTGTGTTATTTACAATTTGGACACGCATAAAACAAGCAGGTTTATGTATTGTTTATCAGACAGAACTTGTTTTCCGAATATTTTCATAATTACTCATATAATTGCACTTCTACTAACACGTGCAAAAGATAAAGCTTTTATGGAAAATTCACTAGCATGTAGACTTTCAGACATTCCTGCAGATAAATCTCCCACGGTATTAAAATTATTATTTAAAATTACTTTTTATTTGAAAAGCTTCATCATCTATCATTCGAATCCAAGGCTGTATTTTAAGATTTTTAAGGCGACGATAACCGACTTTTAATGATTTTATACTGAAGATCACGTCTAAACGAGTAGTGTTCATGATTTGAGAAAAAATATATATACTTATGTTAACTAAGAGCATTTTTTCAATAATTTAATATGTGAATATTTTAGATTATGTTTATATAACATAGTGAAATTAATTTGTAAAGTCATGTCTAACGCGGATAAAAGACTTAGAATGGCGCAAAATCTACCAAACGTATTTTTCTGAAACCTTCACCAATTTAAAGATAATTTAATTATTGATCTTTTAGTATACACGTTTTTTTTAAATACCTTTTGTTTTGTGTATAATAAATTAATAAAGCGTCAAATTGGGGATAGCGCTCCTTGATGGGCGAGTCCATTACTGGCTGAACGTACGACCGACGCGTTGCGTGAGCTCAGGGAGCCTAAAATGGACGCTTTCGCAGAATCATATTATGATCTGCGTACAATTCATATCCCGCAATTCATCTGTTTGACAGTTGTGTATGGAGTTTCGTAAAATGGTCCACAAGAATGAATATAGTGAAGTCTAATGTTAAATAGCAGCTGTCAAACAGATGAATTGCGGGCTGTATGAATTGCACTCATGATTCTGCCAGTGTCCATTTTAGGCTCCCAGTACAGAACACACAAGCTAACTACTCAAGGTCACTGGCATACTTACACAGATACAATTCCCTCTAGATCACACTACTGCAATCTAGAAAGTATCATAGTGTGTAGTATACATATGTAAGTATATGTATTTTTTTGGGTAAATACGGTTAACTGTGCGACGAAAAATTGGACGTTTTACGAGTACGGTGTCCCTGTTTGGAGAGCGCCTTAACACTACAATTTATTAGGCTACTTCTGGCGCGCTGTCTAGATAGCTAGACCAAGCACATGTTAACCGTTGTTGACATCGTTAAAATAAACTAACATAAAAAAAGGATAGTCGATATCGCAAATTATCGATAAGCTAATCTAACACGATCTATATTTTACAAGCGATCTCGTCATCGTACATACTGATACCTACTAAATATAATCTAGATAGTAATTCCACTGATAACGTAGGCCTCCGTAGTTCGTTTATTGGAAGACACCTGCTTAGTACTTACTACAGCTGTTTATTGGACCTTGCCCATTGACTGTTTAATTATCTTAATTACTTGGCGAACCATCATTGATCTTGCTTCGCGGTCGAGTACTTTTTACCTTACGTTTTAATATGGAAGTTTTATTTATTGTTTTTAGTGAGTTTTTATCCTATAGGTAATATAAATGTTCCATTTATTTTATGACCATTATCGCGCCCCCCGGTCTACTCTTTGATAATTATTATTATGCAATTCTCTCTGTGGTCCCATAAAACATGAGGCTCCAGCGGCTAGTGTGAATCTCTGGGTTCCTTCGAGTGGTCGAGTCTGGTTTAACCACGCTGGGGTCGGCGCATTTCATTCATCCATGCATTGGTTTGGCTTAGTCTCACCATAAGGGTTCCTTTTTACCATTTTGGTACGTAACCCTAAAAACAATAATTATTTATTTTTAGATTGATGTTGATAAACATAATATAACATAATGATTATTAACTTCTTTCTATTTTCCAAAACATGTCCATGAGCATATTATTATCTAAAACTGTCCAGCTAGTCTTACTTATCATGGTTTTAATCATGCATGTGCATTACGAGAACTACGACATGTGAACTCAAAACCTGCGCGTGAGTGGCAGTAGCGTATTCACACGTATACTCGTCAGATCTAGATCAACGATAATGGCTGGCAAGATGACCGGGTCGACCAGTATGCTGAACTGGCGCCAAGTGCGATGACCATCAATTTATAGCTAGATCATATGAAATACATATTTTGCCCTACTTAAAGTAATCATGGAAAACGTGAGATATACAGGGTGTTTGGTGCATCGTGTGCCAAATTGAAATGGTCGACTGAAGGAGTCATCCGCTAGCCTTTTAGACCCTTTAACACCCCTCATGCTCTGTGGATTTTTTTTTATCGACTTTTTATTGTTTTCCAAAAAAAAGACCCAAATTTTACATTCAAATACAGATTTAAAAAAAAATATAAGGCGTAGACTCTGAATTTTATTTTTATTTCGATGTGTATTGTTTAAGAATACTTTTAAATACAAAATTAGTGATATTAGTCACCTAGTTCTTTTTTAATTCACTCGCAAAGGTATAACTTAAATTAAAGCTGTACATGTTACAGCTGTTTATAAGGCTACAAAAAAAAATCAAAAGTGACCGGGATCTTCCAACTCCCTCATTAATTCTCCATCCTCTTTCTAATGATGTGCCACATGCCATAAAAGTATTTTAACAACTTTGTGAATTCGCTAGAATTGTGAATCGAGTCACCTAAGGCTAATATTCAAAATTATGATTTAAAAAAAAATCTCTTAAATGATACCTGTCAAACCTATAAATCTGCTATCTCATTCTTATGGTTAGGTAAATTCGTGTCTCATATCTGTATCTTTCGTGGGATTTACTTGAAATAAAAAAACAAAATTGCATTTTTAACATTTATTTAATCATTGTTACAAATCTTGCTCAAATTGTTGGCCTCTGTTGCGAATGCAGGCCCGACACCTGTTTCGTATTTCAACAGTTGTTGTACGAAGTCGTATTTCCTCCTTAATAGTATTGAATGCCGCTTCTATGCGTTGGACTAATACCTCCCTAGTTGGAACCTCCGTGGCATATACCAACTCTTTGGCACGTCCCCAGACATAAAAGTCTAACGGAGTTAGATCTGGGGAACGTGGCGGCCATGGAATAGGGCCATCGCGTCCAATCCATGCATTGGGGAACACATTGTCGAGATATTCCCTCACAGTCAATCGCCAATGCGCGGGACAGCCGTCATTTTGAAATACAATGGGCACACGTTCATTAAATACGGGCACATCGGTCACTAATTCGGGCAGGTCATTTTGTAGGAATTCCAGGTAGTCTTCGCCATTGAGATTATCGGGCAGGTAATGCGGTCCAATTACCTGATTCCCAATCACTCCTGCCCAAACGTTTACACTAAACCTTCTTTGAGAAGATTTCTGTCTTTTAACACGTGGGTTTTGCGTTTTCGTTGTCCAGTGGTGCAAATTGTGTAAATTGAGGATCCCATCCTTGGTAAATTTGGATTCATCCGTCCACAGTATTCTTTTTAAAAAATCAGGATCATCCACATCCGTGTGTAAAAGAAACCGACAAAAAGCCACTCGTCTCTCAAAGTCGCCACCCTCAAGACCTGCAACAAACAAAAAACTCTTTTAAATTTCTCTTGGGCAATAAGTAATTGCACAAGAAAGGACCCGCTGTTCGTGCTAATAGATTCACTACCTGGAAGTGACGCCATACCATACCCATTACCTGCTAAACAAAGGCAAGGTCAAACAAAGCTTGCACGGGTTTAAAGTTAGTTTAAAATTACGTACCTTGCACCGGAGTGTAGTGGAATGGATGCTTTTTGTTTTGACGAAGTACTTTCCACACTTTCCATATTGAAATATCAAGATGTGATGCCACATTTCTAATGCTTCTTGTAGGGTCTTCCTCAAAAAGTGCCAGTATTCTCTCGTCTACTCCAACATTATGTCGCACAATATGGTCCCTTGGTTCATTAAAAGTAACACTGCCAGTCTCGCGTATGCGTCGGTATGTGTCTTGGAAGACTCTGCGGCCAGGTAATCGTCTACCAGGAAAGCGTTCCTGGTAAAGTCGTTGCGCTGCACGAGCGACGCCATTAGCGGCTCCGTAAGCCATCATGATGTCCGCATATTCTTCGTTAGAGAATGTCGCCATTGCAATAACAAAAAACTCAAAGTTTTGGGAATAACAACAAAAATTAAACAAATGTAACAAGAACCAGCAAAACTTAACGATAACAAAGTAATAAAAGAATCGCGGAGTATGGTGAACTAGCACACACGTTAGGTAGCAGAGACAGTCATGTCTCGACTAAAAAAATGGCGGGTCGGGCGGCGCGATTTGTTCAAACCGATTTAAGGTATGCAAGAAAGAGATAGAAGATAGATTTTACTGTGAAAGAGTGAGAAAACAAATTTTACCTCTTTCTCAAGTAACAGTTCCGCAATAAATATTTTTTCATTAGAATTTGGAATGTAGTTTTATGTGACTTGATTCACAATTCTAGCGAATTCACAAAGTTGTTAAAATACTTTTATGGCATGTGGCACATCATTAGAAAGAGGATAGACTGGAGAATTAATGAGGGAGTTGGAAGATCCCGGTCGCTTTTGGTTTTTTTTTTGTAGCCTTATAAATAGCTGTAACATGTACAGCTTTAATTTAAGTTTTACCTTTGCGAGTGAATTAAAAAAAAACTAGGTGACTAATATCACTAATTTTGTATTTAAAAGTATTCTTAAACAATACACATCGAAATAAAATTAAAATTCAGAGTCTACGCCTTATATTTTTTTTTAAATCTGTATTTGAATGTAAAATTTGGGTCTTTTTTTTTAAAACAATAAAAAGTCGATAAAAAAAAATCCACAGAGCATGAGGGGTGTTAAGGGGTCTGAAAGGCTAGCGGATGACCCCTTCAGTCGACCATTTTAATTTGGCACACGATGCACCAAACACCCTGTATATTATATTCCTTCAAAACTCGCGTTTTCACAAACTAGCAGTTGTCTGTGGACTAGGTGGCTGCTCTATCATCCTAAAGTCGTTTGCTGGACCAATCCATTACAATCATAGGTGAATTCAGGGATGACCCAGATCCATTCTATTAAGTAAATCTTTCCCAACTACCACTAAATACTAAGGGCCTTATTACAAAACAAGGTTTATCTTCAGACCCAAGTTTAAACCATAGAGCCATTATTGAATTTCGAACTTTATTCCGTCTACGGTAATGTTCCTACTAAACAAAACTGACAACTTAGTACCGAACTAAGTATTCAGTTTTGTATAAAGAACGGTATTTCAATCAGAGTTACGTCCTCATTACAAAAACTAGCTCCATGGTTTAAGCCATGTCAAAATATAAATCTTGTTTTGTAATAAGACGGTAATACGTTTGATCGGTTATCCTACAGAGTATCAAAATATTGGTTTGTTATTCGAAATTAATACCTAACTTTTACGAGACTGCATCCAATTCTTACACTTCATAGATTTCCCGGATCAGCACGTTACCGAAATATTTGACTTCTTTCTAATCCCATTTTTTCTGTTTTTCCAGGTGGGTTGTAGTAGCAGGAGCCTGGCGTGCGAGCGTGATGCGTCCTCCCACACCTGCAGCAGGCGCCCGCAACAACCGTCACTCCTCACTCCTGCAGCTGGCAGCGTGGGGCGTGCCAGCAGCCCTCGCAGCTGCTGTGCTCGTCACCAGAGATGTTGATGCTGATGAACTTACCGGTAAGGTTCTTTGAACACCTCTTTTATATTTTTTTGTAGGGGTTTGGAAATATGTGCCCCCCATATAAGAGTTTCTACAAGACGACCTACAAGTAGTTGTTCCGGGTCTGGATGTTTGTGTATGTGAATTTAAATGTAATGTGTTTATGTGTATGTGTGTGTGTGAGTGTGTATGGGTGTGTGTTTGTAAACGCACCCACAATACATTAGAAATTCCTAGTGTTTTTCCTACCTTTTTCAAAAAAAAAGAGAAAGAAGAAGAATTTCTCTATCAGTTATTGATTGGTTCTTAAACAAAATGATATTTTCACACAACATTTTTTACACAAATTTACACTAGGTGTTAAGTAGATGATGCCATTATGACATTGTTATATTGTTTCGTAAGGATTCATTTGGGGATCCAAATAACAGAACATACTATTACCTACTTACTACCATAGATTTTATATTTCTATGCTTCATTTGTGGGTCCAAGACAGTTCCTCGGGGCACCTGCAGTCGTAATCGCTAATTCGCTACCAAATAATAGTAGTAGAAGTAGTACTAATTATTTATTTGTTAGAATATTGTTGTTACAAAGGTGTCACACGTAATATAATTTCCATAATATTCTCCTGTTTCCAGCGTACAAATATTTCAATGAATTAAGATTAGGAGTATTAGAGTAATATGTCGAAATTTAAACCATACAATGGCAAGGTCAAGGAAAACGTTAACTACTGTCAAAAACAATGTCAAGGATTATTAATTATAATGTCAAGAATTATTAAATACAATGTGGAAAATTATTATAAAATACAATGTCATAGAAATTAAATTCCATTCAATTAATAAGAACACAAAGACGTGTCATCGTCTAATTTAAATTTTTAATCAAATTTTTCATTTAAAAACTGATTTGTTGAGTAGTAACATAATTTCGTTTTAAATGCAGTGAAGTTAAGATTTTTAAAAACATTAGGTAATTTATTATAAATACTAGTTGCCATACAGTAAATATTATTGGAAAATAGTTTAGTTCTTTGTTGGGCTACACATAATTTGTGGATATTTCGACTTTTTCTTATTACAACATCATTATGTACTTGAAATAAAGCCATGTTTTTATGGTAGGTGATAGGTGCAAGATCAGTAGCCTAGTAGTGGGCTTTATATATCATTAGATTTTATATGAACTATAGGAACTTAATTCCTCCCTAATTAACTGAATTAATTCACAGTCAACAATAGTAGCAGGTCGGTAACTTGTCGGAAATTCAACTCCTATTCCTGTGAGTGTCATCCTTAACAATGTTGATTGTAATTGGCAGTTGGCGTACTAATTAATGAGATACAACTCCTGTTTGTTAATATCAAATCAATTAGTCATCACTAGAACTTATTAGGAGTCATCACATCTTCTTAAAAAAGGTGACATTTATCTTTTTTCGATACAACGAACGTTTGACATCTAATTAAGACCAAGTTTACTTATAAAATTTTAATTTACGATTTACAATTCCGTTAAACAGACGACTAGGCTACTTTTACAAACCATCATTGGAATCCATCATATGTTTTTATAACACCTCGTTTCTCAGTAACTGGGTCTACCAACTATGGTAGTTAGGGACGTCGACCGGTTCGATAGTTAGCGAGTGGATAGTTGAGAAAAGATGAGGCAGGTTTGTTGCTGCAGAAAGCGGAATATTATGTGCTGCATGTATCAGACTAACAATAACCCCCTTATTACAAAACAAGGTTTATCTTCAGACCCAGGTTTAAAACATGGAGCCATTATTGAATTTCGAACTTTATTCCGACTATGGTAAAGTTCCTAAACACAAAACTGTCAACTTAGTACCGAACTAAGTTTTCAGTTTTGTATAAAGAACGGTATTTCAGTCACAGTTACGTTCTTATTACAAAAACTGGCTGCATGGTTTATGCCATGTCAAAATATAAATCTTGTTTTCTAATAAGGCGGTATAATATGTCTAATGAACTAACGAATGGGAATTCTATGCAACTTTTTCTTCAGGAAGAAGTACAGGATATGTTGGTTGTAATTAATCTTCTTTTTTTTATGTGGACCTATCGCAGATGGCTCCGGAGTGCCTTTTCTGCTTAACCGAGCGTTGGCGGGGCCAGAAGGGCCTCTCGCCGGGTTAGAAAAATAATTTAAGTAACACAGCTAAGGGCGTCCCATAGTGGGACTCGAACTTAGGCTTAGGGCGTTACTGACTGTGTACAAGAGGGGGCTTGTAGTATCTGAATATTATTATTTTGTTAAAGCTACTTGCTCCGCGCGGGCGGGCGGGGGGCAAGGGACGGGGGGGGTGTAGTTAATCGGTCTAACCAATCTTTATATACCAAATCCTATAAAACCTGACCATATCGAATAGGCAGTCGATCACGAGTCGTTTTTCTCGTTGCTTGGACAACTTTAAATGGTCATGTTGGAAGTTCAACGCTTCCAAAGGAGGCTGCTCTATTATGTAGGTGATTCACTATACTTATTGGAAGTTATTTACTTATTGGATTCTGTATCCTCTAGCATTGATTAAACCACTTTAAATGTGAGTTTAGTTTTACCTTTAGTTACTTTTCTAACTATTTAAAATACTTAGGCATGCACCGTTGCTGTCGAAAAAGGTAAAGGGATTTTATAATCAAATACGCAAGACCTAAAAAAAAGCAGTAATAACTTGCCAGGCAGGAACAACGCACAATATTCTCAGAGTCCCATTGTTTGTTTCTGAATCAATCAATAAGCTCCTAATACACGTCCGTAGCGAAACAACACAAATGCAAGAAACGTTCCTGTTTTAATAGTCCTTTCTTGTTTGATCGGCGGCATTTTTCAAAGCGATTAAATCTGGTACGAGTGCGCGGGAGCACGTATTCATGCTGTAATGGTATTGAGTGTTTGTATGGAAGTACCGGCTCATTGTAATGTTGTTCGTGTGCTAAACGAGATTCTGACCCGGTTTGTGCCATTAGAGGATATGTGGAGATTACTGTATGACAATAAATAAAGCAGGGCTTGTCTACTTATTGCCGGTTCTAATCTAGCTGCATTAGGCGACGAGCATAAGAAAACTTCTGAAGTTCTGTTTGTAGCAACCGAAGAGAAATAAAATTAGAAAAGATTAGTAAAGTAAGGAAGCTCTCATAATTTCTTGTAAATATTAATTTAATCTTTGAAAAGAAACCGCCGCGCCGCGCCGCCCCGCCCGCCGCGCTGTCGCGGCTTGCCTATCTGCTGACCTAGAGTCGGGGTTTTTGGAAAGATACAGAGTATCGGTATCAGTAAATCCCGAGATTTGTCGTCGAATCGTACGATGTGCCGCTGTTTGTGGTTCTACAATCAAACCGCGTTACAGGCGGCTTTTTACATCCAAATTTGTAATACTTACATAGCCAAGTACACGTGTCACATTGCTGGAAGCATCTAAACATGAGAGATTAAAGAACCATTCGTAGCGGTAACATGAAAGACTATGAAACACCAGATACAGGAACAGTAGCTTTAGATATTAAAATTCTGTTTGATAACAGAATTTGAATATCTATAGCTACTGTTCCCGTAGCGGCAGAAAGCATTCGTTATCAAAAAAATACTCTTATCATTTAAGCTAGAGACGATTAATTATAACGGAAAAGCGAACGCCACAGAAGCACCGCAGCGCAGTGATAACGTTTACTAAAAAGGAGGATTTTTTATCGTAATCGGGTGGTCGATCGGTAATACTTGGGATCAGAAGACTCGGTCTTTGTGGTTTTGCGTGATACAAAGATGTAGTGCCGACAAAGACTCTGTCCTCTTTAAAAGTGGCGAGGTTATATTATGCTTACCTACATTAAGATTTCTACAGCGTCCTGTTACTGTGACAACCGTCTTTTCCGAAGCTTTATACAGGGTCAAATTAAATTAGCTAGCGAAACTCCGCAGACGTGACGGGTTTAATAATAAGCTCTTTTTAGGGTTTCGTACCAAAATGGTAAAAAGGAACCCTTATGGTGAGCCTAAGTCTGTCTGTCTGTCTGTCACACCTGAATATCTCAAGAACTACTAATGAAATCAACTTGAAATTTAGAATAGTTTTAGATGACGTTTGCCCAACTATTTTGCATACAAGAAAGAAATTAAAAAATATATATCTTTTTTGCAAAAGGGACTGAAAGGGGGTCTTAAAAAATTGAAGTAGGGCTACTAGGGCATGTGGGATATCATAAGAAAGAACGCTGTTTGCACATTCTCAAACATTTTTTTCTTTTATTTTTGGCAGCATAGTTTCCGACTTTTGACGAAAAATGTAAAAAATAATACTGTTCCCCCCCCTTATCTCCGAAGTTTGCATAGATAAAAATCTGAAATTATTCTATGTGATAGAAGTGTATGTAAAGATTACAGGAAAAATAAAACGATGTCTCTAACTAGCGCAGTTTTCCGGAAATAATCAACATCATATATACGTACGGAACCCTCGGTGTGCGAGTCCGACTCGCTCTTGACCGGTTTTTTTTTCTTCTTTTTATTTTTTATCGATATCTAAATACGATAAAATAAAATTCAATGTCTTTTTTTTTTAGTAACGACTACTTAGTTGCTTACATGACATATCAGTTTCAAAATCAGTTTTCTTTTTCTGTGTAAACTTCAAAGACGTGGTGCGTATCGATATCTAAAAACGCTAAAACAAAAAAAAAATACAGATTCTCTCAACTACTTTAAGTAACTTTACCACCAGTGGTCATTGATCCCAGGAAAAAACATAATTTTGTTTTTCTTTGTTTTATCTTGTTTCGATATCGATACCCAGCCATCACGTCTGCGGAGTTTTGCTAGCTAATTAAATTTGACCATGTAGATAATCCAGGAGTTGAGAAATAGGAGACTTGATAGTGTGCATTCAATTTCAATAATTTCTCGTGGTATCTACACCTATAGGCCTATCTACAACATGTCCCAGAATTAACGCACAACCTCTAAGGGGTCCTATAGTAAAAGTTGTTCATAATGATGAGTACATCATCATTATGAACAACTTTTACTATAGGACCAAATCTGGAATCGCGAAAAAGAATTTGCTGTTCCCTAAATTTTGACGAGATAAGAGAACATAAATGTATGGAACAGCTGATTTTTTTTCGCGCTTTCAGGGCCTCAAGTCTGCTATTACAATAGTATCAGAATGGTCGATCATTGATTTCATAATGGTTGATTTTGACAAGTTTGGTAATCTAGTATTATAATGGCGTCATTATGACTTTCCAATGGTCGGCCACTGACACTGCAGTGAAAGAAATTGCATTTATTGGTAATCTCGTACATAATGACAGATGAATGACATTTCTACTAATGGGTTTTATAATAATGGCAATACGACAATGCCATTATAATAACACAATTCTACTACGAGAACATTGACCGACCAATGATCGACCGTTATGAATTTAGCAGATTACGAACTTTTAGCAAAATGACAATGGGATCGTGTTGGAATGACTGAATTTATAAAAATAGCAGTCTTGGGTCCCAGGTTTGTTCCCATAGTAACAAATGTTCATAATGACCCCTTAAGAGGTTGTGCGTTATTTATGTTACATCTTGTATAGGTACTCTCTTGAAATGACACTACATGCTCATTCCTATCGATATAATATTTTTACTTGGTTACGTATTTAATCAAATTCAAATTTATTTATTTGTACACATATTAAGTATTTATTTTTTAATTTATTTTATTTATTTATTTCAAAAAAGTGTGGTACAGTCTGTTACACAAATATGATTAAACAATTTAGGGAAAAAATATTAAAGAGCGTAAGTAACAAGATATTTGATCTGGCGTCCTAGCTAGGTTACATGGTAACCTGTATTAAGGTTCGCCAGCCCAGGTTCCCAAAGGAGTACATAAAATTCGATAGACTGGTTTGGACTATCTGGTGAAAACATATTTTAACTTATACTAAATGTGTGAAGTGTTAATAAGTGTGTGTTTTGTGATGAGGTGTGGTGTGGTGTGTATGAGTGTTATAATGTAAATGTGGTGTGTGTGTGTGTGTAAACGGAAGGAAAAGAGGTTGAGTTTGGATACGGAGTGTTAGAGAACTCACTACGATTGTGAAGTAAACAAATATTCAGTGTCGTCGTAGTTTAAACTGGTTAGAAAGCATGTTATCTGTTTTTTACACATTTCGTAAGAGGATTGATGTAGAGGGAGAGTTTTGTTTATTTTGTTATATAAAAATGGTCCAAGGTAGTACAAGAAACGTTTAGTAAAAGCAAAGCGTGTGAAGGGTACTTTGCAAATTTCATTCTTTCGCCTAAGTGAAGATTGAGTTTGTGTAAAAGGAGTTTTTGTGTGTTCTTTTAATAAAGCGTTGAGAATGAATGTTTGCCGGACCGTGAGGACATTGCATTTTTTATAAAGATCAAAGGTTGGGTAGAGAATTGGCCGGAAAGTCGCAACCTTTAGAATGGCTCTCTGAGCTACTTCCAGAGGTTTAAGAGTAGTTTTCGCAGCTCCACCCCAACTATTAATACAGTACGATATAACCGACTGACACATGGCGAGATACACGGTGCGTATTACATAAGTATTGGCAATGTGTCTGAGCGTCTTAAAAAGATATATGAGTTTACGAACTCGAGCTGTAAGGTGGATGATATGTGCTTTGAAGTTAAGGTGTTTATCTAGGATTATACCGAGGTATTTAATTGTGTCAGTAGAAGAAATTGTAGGACAGGTGCAAGAGGCCGAATTGGCTTGGCAGATGTGAGCTTGTAGAGTAATGGGTGTTATGGGTTGCGTAGTGGAGTTTAGAGAGAATGTTATGAGTTTAGTTTTATTAGTGTTTAGCGTGAGTGAGTGTGAGATAAGCCATCTAGATATTAAATCAAATCCAGTTTGAGCAGTGGCTTGTAGCTTAGGCCAGGATTCATCATAAAAAGTAATTGCAGTATCGTCGGCAAAAGAGACAATGTTACCAGAGCTCAGGTGCAAGTTGCATAGGTCGTTTATGAAAACCAGGAACAATGTAGGGCCTAAAACACTCCCTTGGGGCACTCCATATGATATAGGAAGCTCGTTGCTATAGCAACCGTCGATTTTGACTATCTGCCTACGGTCTGAGAGATATGAATCAAAAAGCTTTAGCTGCATGCCACGTACGCCTAGAGATTCTAGTTTAGATAGAAGGCAGGGGAGAGGAACGGTATCAAATGCCTTTGCAAGATCAATGAACAGTGTGAGGCATTTTTTGCGTTGATTTAGTTTATCAACGATTCCATCTATCAGTTTCAAGGCGGCGTCAGAAGTTGATTTTTTCTTCCTGAACCCAAATTGGTTGGTAGATAATAAGTGATTGCTTTCTAGGTATGTAATAAGCCTGTTATTAATGAGTCGTTCTAAGATCTTGGATAGAGCAGGTAGCACCGCAATAGGGCGATAATTAGAAATAGAGGCACGGTGCCCCCCTTTAAAAATGGGATGAATAATGGCCTTTTTGAAAGAAGATGGAAAGGTACCAGAGACGAGGCATAGGTTGAAGATATGGCATAGCACAGGTGTGAGGATAGTAGAGTACCTTTTTAACATGGCTGTAGAAATGCCATCAAAGCCCACTGCAGCATTGGCCTTTAGAGATCCAATAATAGAAGCTATCTCATCAGGATTTGTTTCCAAGAGTACGAAGGAATTCAAAATATTGGAGGTATTGAACTGAGAGTGAGAAGGGTAGCTATCCTGTATATTGCTAATACGATCAGCAAGATCTTTGCCTATATGTACAAAAAATGAATTAACATCGTTAAGAGATTGAGAAGGGGTTTCCGAGGAGTAAAGTAACTCCGTGGGAGGGTGAGTAGTTTTAGTTGTGTTTGTGACACGCTTGACTGTATCCCACAACATCTTTGTATTACGACCAGCTTTGGCAAATTCGTTCGAATCAAACTGTCTTTTAACTTTCTTTAGAATTTTATTACAAAAATTTCTGTATCTTGTGTAGGTAGCTTTAAGGACTTCGTTATCAGGAAACTGTTTGTATTTTTTGTGCAAAATGTCTCTGTTTCTCATGCACCGCAGTAGACCTGGAGTAATCCATGGTTTTAGGATTCTCTTGCGTTTAGCTGTACGCTTCAATGTTGAGTGATTATTTATCTCCTGCGAAAGAGTTTGGATCAGACAGTCTGTAGCAGCGTTTGGGTCATTTATGGAAAAAATATGCGTGAATTCAAGATTTTGCATAGACTCATCGAGTGAGACGAAGTCGGTCTTTAGGATTGAGGTATTAGAAAAATTACGGGGTGGCTTTAATTTTAAACAAAAGAGGGTTGAGAAGTGATCAGTAATAGTGGAATCGAAAATGAAGGTAGAAGAGGGTAATTTGGTTTTAAGAATTGTGTGGTCAAGGCAATTATTACCTCTTGTGGGTAGTTGGTGTGAAGGTAAAAACCCGTGATAGGAGAGACAGTTAAGGTATTTGTGCGACCAATGGTTCATTGTCGACGTTGTGCTATCTATGTTTATGTTTATATTTATGTCACCTGTTATCACTACAGTTTGAAAGGCAGTCAAGGAAGATAGTATTTCGTTTAAGGATTTGAGAAAGACTTCAATACTCTCGTTAGAGGGGGGTCTATAAACGCAGAGGATAGCAACATTAGACGCAAGTTCAATTATTAAACCAGAAGCAGAGTGATGAAATTCTGGTTCATGTACTTTGAATGCAAGATTTGAATTGATGTACACGACTACTCCGTCACTCTGATTACGGTGTTTGGTAGTGTGGAGGGAAGAGTAACACTGGAGTTGGGGTAGAGTGGTATTACTTAGACAAGGAAGCCAACATTCTGTTAGAACAGCCACATCACACTCAAGAGAAAGACGTGAAAGAAGTGTATCAAAATCATTAAAGTTTCTATTAATTGATCTGATATTTTGGGAAAGAACTTTCAGGTAATTATCAGGGGACTTAATATTAGATAAACAGTCTTCTGGTGTGCACTGATAAACTTTAGATACAGAAAATTCGTCTAGGTTATCATTTAATATGTTTATGTGATCGAATGTTAAGGTATATAGTTAAAAAAGGTTTAGGGGACAGTTCGAAAAGTGATTCTTTGTTATCGGGTAAAAGACGCATTATTATGGGTTTACAGTAAGTATAATGTTGGTACATGTTGTAATAAAATAAAATATTGTGTCACTATGTGCTGCCCTGGCGGGGCGAGCGTGACATGACTTGAGTCACACATTTTATCACAGTTTGAGCGATAAAACCGTTTTGTCTTAAAATACTAGTACAAATTGACAAGACATAATTTCAAGAAGAATTACTCAAACCCCACTCACACATACACATCTTCACTCACTCACACATATCTACACTCACGCATACACAGTTATACTCACACCAACAACAAATATTAATACATACCTACTACCTTTTCCTTATTATTAATTCATTTAATACCCCTTTTACTTTCTTCCCCCCGTTTCTTATCCCCACAATTACTTGTATTAAGCTAGTTAAAAATCATTTTTTTAATTTTTTTTTCAAAAGTGCACTTTGCTAATTTGTAAGTAACTTATAGATCCATAATGGACGGATAACCGACCCTATGACCCCTGTAACACAGGTTTTTCCTAGCATGGGGGTCATTGATCGTTTATTTTGTACCACGCTATTTCCATGCTTAAATTAAGTGTCACCTGTCTATATGTACTTTTATGTCAAATAAAAAAATATTTATTATTATGTATTTATTTAATTTACCATGTCTTGTCACAAACGTCTTGGCACGCCCGTGCTCGATTTTCTTAGACAGAATAGGTGTACCAGGTAGCCTAATGGTAACTACCCATTACTTCTTTTTAATTAAGTAAGTACCTAGTCGGAAACATCAATACTTTTCGTTTCTAATTACTTATCTAAATTCCCATTTTATTTCATTCTCCTTCTTTTCCAAGAATGTTTTTATCGAATGAAAGAGAACAATGAGCCAATCATCACTTATCTCGCTGAATTATGAGGACATATACTTAAAAATATTTTACTGACTGTATAAATAAACTTTTGGACATCAATTACTTGGCCCCGTCCGACTTGTCGGCTATAATTTTGTGATCGGTAAAAACTGGGCGTTTTATTATATTATGCTAATGACAGTATCGTTACGGTCCCACATGGAAACCAACATGTTGAATTAATAAGTTTTCATGGACCTTCTTTTGGGATGTATTTGCTTTTCTGAATTTTGCATCGCATACCTAGTTTTCTTTCATTTGAGCTCCCTTAAGACTCAGATATATGCCAGTGACCTTGAGTGGTTAGCTTGCGTGTTCTATACTGAGCTCACGCAACGCGTCGTACATTCAGCCAGTAACAGGACTCGCCCATCAAGGAGCGCTGTCCCCAATTTGACGCATTATTAATTTATTATACACAAAACAAAAGGTATTTTAATAAAAAACGTATACTAAAAGATCAATAATTAAATTATCTTTAAATTGGTGAAGGTTTCAGAAAAATACGCTTGGTAGATTTTGCGCCATTCTCAGTTTTTTATCCGCGTTAGACATAACTTTACAAATTAATATCACTATGTAATATAAACAATCTAATATATTCACATACTAAGTTATTGAGAAAGTGCTCTAATTTATCATAAATTTTTTTCAAATCATTAACACTACTCGTTTAAACGTGATCTTCAGTATAAAATCATTAAAAGTCGGTTATCGTCGCCTTAAAGTACAACATTTAGCCACATACTCGTCTATCCTAAGGTTTAGTTTGTGTGCTTCAACAAGTTTCTCATTTGTGATTACCTACAATTTATTAGTCTTTCACTACTTAGCCACGAGCGCGTCTATCTGATGTCATGATGTGTGGTTTCTATGTTTGTTCGCTATCTGTTTATGTCGGCCTGTGGATATATTATTTTAAAATCCTCTTACATTTATTTTTATAGCCATTATGCGAAGTGCGAGCGAAGTGCCACGCGGCCCGATTCTCAGGCATATTGCAGTTTCAATCATGCCACGAGTATTGTGCTTTTATTTTTATTATTTCCATTCCACTTCCATTATGGCGGCTGAAAGAAATGCGCGACCATTATTCGAGCCGTTAAATACGACACCTTTCCTCCTCGCACGCTCGTATTTCAATTTTAAATCGGCCCTTTTAACCTTCTTATTAATGCAAGCCTTTTTTATCGCCGTATGTTTGTGTAGGTGTTCGCTTTGAGAGCAGCTTTAGTGGAAATTGGAATGTTATTCACATCTATAAAGAAGCACTCGAGAAAAATAATTCCGTATCCGCTAGAACCTTTACACCATTGCACTGATGTTGTTTACTAAAGTTTTTCTGTTTGTTACAGGGACATGCTTCGTAGGTAACCAATCCAGTAAGTCGTTACTGGCGCTGGTTATAGTTCCCGAAGCGATCTGTCTGCTGCTTGGCTCCGTGTTCCTCTCATCGGGCTTCCGTGCTGTCCTTCGTCGTCCAGCACCCGTGCCAGCCCCATCTGTGCTGCTGAACTCGCCGCCTCAGCCTCATCAGGACCAAAGTGTGTTGAGATTAGGAGCGTTTGCGGCACTGTACGCCGTGCCCTCAGCATGCATACTTGCAACGTGGGTGTACGAGTACGCATGGAGAGACGAGTGGCTGGCTGCTCCAGTGCCCTCAACAGAACCTTCAACGCATCCAAAACCTGCGTTCTGGGTGTTCTTATTTCGAATATTTGCGACACAGATTCTCGGTGTCATGGTTGCGGTGTGGATCGCTACGCCGAGTTTAAAGGCTTTGTGGAGGAGGATCACTGGGCCGAGGAAGCCGCCGATGGCGAAGTGTCCGCCGGGCCCACCGCCCACTCCGCTCACTCTGCACTGCTACGCGACACACCCGCACACCCTGACGAGACATCCACCCAAGTATGCTACGTACAGGCCTCCACAAACGCATCCATATAGAAAGCCTAGACACTACCATTACTCAGCCGGTGAAACTATTCTCTGACGAGCATAATGAGTCATATAATAACATTTTCACTAACGTTCAAAGACAGTTCAAAGACAATTTTGAGAGGAGGACCTCCATTGCTGCATTTATTTGTAAGATTTGTGTTTATGGATGAACTAATATTCAAGTGCCATTAGTTTTGTATTTAGCCGAGGTCAGGATGATAAGGCCTTTAATAATAGCTATTTAAGTATTTATAATTGTAATTACTATGTTTATAGTGTTATGAATGATGCATAATTAATGAAGAATGTTTGGTTGTTTGCTATGTCGAAAATGTCAAGCCTCGCATTTGGTTGTTGCAACTTATAAATTTATACCTATGTACCTACATCGTGAGTATTGAAGTTAATATACCGCTATGGAAGTACCTATATAAATGGAATTAGATCAATAAATTTCTGTGAAAGTATCTGTAGGTACTACAAAACCGAGTGGTTGTCTTTCCAATCAAATCATTTATTTGCTTGATTATGGGTACATGAGGTGGATACATACAAAAAAGTTCTTTAAGTTTAAACCATATCCTAACTAAACAGGTGTCCAAACATCTACTATAATATCAATCTATGATAACGATTGTAGGTGTAAGGGGTCAGGTCCGAGAAAATTGCCTATAGCAGAAAATAAGATAACTTTGTTGTTTGTAAATAGTCTAAATAACTACTAAACAAAATGTAAATAAGTTTAATGAGTAGGTATAAAATTGAATTGTAAATACGAATGAAAAAAATTAAAGAATTAAGTATTATTATTATACGTCCTCATTTTATTCTTACGTTTTTATAAAATAAAACCTTTCTCCTACTTTTCCTTCTTTCTGGATTACAAGTTTGTATTGTAAGTACAGTCGCCAGCAAATCAGGTTATACCAAGCTGTCAAATTTCTCCAACTGATTTTAAATCTTAAAATGTTGTAGGTTAAGTTCAAAATCGAATGAGAAAATTTTACAGTTTGTGCTACCTTGATGTGCTGGCGACTCTAATTATTGTAGGTAGTAGGTAACTATTCAGGGTAAATTTAAATTAGCAAGCGAAACTCCAGACGTCACATAATCGTCTACGGAGTTTCGAAACTGCAGACGTCACAGCACGTCTACGGAGTTTCGGAACTGCAGACGTCACAGCACGTCTACGGAGTTTCGGAACTGCAGACGTCACAGCACGTCTACGGAGTTTCGGAACTGCAGACGTCTCAGCACGTCTACGGAGTTTCGAAACTGCAGACGTCACAGCACGTCTACGGAGTTTCAGAACTGCAGACGTCACAGCACGTCTACGGAGTTTCGAAACTGCAGACGTCACAGCACGTCTACGGAGTTTCGCTAAATTTGACCCTGTACCTATACTATAGTCAGTAAACACATCTTCCTGATAGGTATAACTATTTTATTGGAATCATCACAAGTTACAATAATAATAACCGACTCTCGTTTCTACCGGATTGTATAACATAACATCACGCTTGTTTCCTCCAAAGGGGTAGGCAATATAGTTAGGTATGTCTCGTAGGTACCGGATCGTCTAGACTAGATAGTTAATAAAAGCTAAAACAACAAAATCTACAGCGAGAAAACCCACCTCCTTATTGCCAAAATAATGTATAAGTATGTAATGTAAATAATGACTGAAAATATTTGATTGTGAATATTAAATAAGTTCTATTTATGTAAGTAATTATTGTAAATGTAAGTAATAGAACATAGAAGCTTATGAGTAGGCTTACAATAAAATATAATTAAAATGTTTTTGTTTCACTTTAAGAACTGAACTTGGTACCTTTCCTTCCAACGACAACCATCCAATAACCTCCACAATCGGTAGGTAGCTATCTACCTACACTCCTACTACCTAGAAAACAAAAAAAAATCCTTTTAAGGTTCCAGAAAAAGTGAGAATACGAGGGTGTGAGTGGAACCGAACGAATTGACAAGGCTCTTTATAGTCCCCTACCCCTAGTCGCCGCGGCCGCGGGAGACGCTCTGGGCTTCGGGAGTCGCAGGCCGATTCCCGGCCACTATAGACGCGGGCTTGCGGACCGTAAGCGATGGGTAGCTCGCCGTCCGTTATGGACCAGGCCCGGGTCGACGGCGCGTTGTGTTCCACGCGTGCCTCAAAGAGATGTCAGCAACAACTGACGGGGGCCAATGCCTGCCAGGGTTGCGAGTTTAACCCAACCAAAAAAAAAAAGCTCTTAATGTCACGTTTGACGTTGACCTGCCCAGCGCAAACAGTTATAGTACGGACAAGTAGTCATGGTGTCTCTGACACGAATACTCGTACCTTATTATTAACAGATAGTTATATGCCTAGTCTTCCTCGACAATTCAAAAGAGCCTTTATTTCGTTTATTTGAAAAAAATGCTTTGAGTTTGAGCTTTCCAGTCCAGCTTAGAGCCTATTCGCACGCCATGTTTAAAATTTTGCTAATCAGAACAGCTTGGCGCCTGGCGGGCAGGTTATCAATCCGTTCGTTATAAACTTATAAAGTTATAACGCGCCGGTGTAGTGGGGCTTTATACTCGTACCTAAATGGACAAGTAATCTTCACTGCGCGGATTAGTTATTACAAATCTCCTTAGCGTGATTTTCAGATCGACCATCCATTTAACCTTTTTAGGGTTCCGTAGACAACAAGGAATCCTATAGTTTGCCATGTCCGTCTGTCTGTCTGTCCCTGGCTTAACTCAGATACTCTAGTACTAGAAAGCTGTAATTTGGCATGGGTACCTATACATAAAAATCACGCCGGCAAAGTCGTAAAACAAAACTTTGAAAAAAAAAATTTGGGTCAACTTACACGTAAAGTGGGGATGACATATTTTTATTTCTCATATTCAGAAAGTAGTGTTTGTTTGATCCGAGTAGCTGTGGGAGACGCTGCTCCCCACCCTCGGGCGGCAAAAAATTATAGTAATTGCTTCCCTCTCTAGGGCGGGAATGAATTTTAAAAATAGAACTAGCCTTGGTTAGGTAGTCGGCTACGAACAATTTTACGTATTAAAAAAAATATCGACCATAATTTAAAAAAAAAATATGCGGTCTTGTGAGTGTTTATACAGCCAGTGTGAATTAAAAAAAATACCTATTAAGCGAGATGGCCCGCGGCTGCGACGCGGAGTGTTCCATTTTTTAAATTAAAAAAAGACTATATAATTTGGCGGGATACTAACACTGTAAACTGCACCGAAATTCAAAATCTCGGATACGACAGACTATTTGATTAAATAATAAAAATGAGTTCAAGCGATTCTGAAATGTTGACCCCAGATTCGGTTAAATGCGAGGCAAATACAGTAATCGAAAATCTTTTGCTAGAAATTTCCAAGGAAAGATATTTAAGTACGTACAGTGATTTTATGAAGTGGCGAGTAAACAAGAAAATGAAAACATTTTCCGAAAGTGTGTTTCTTACATACCTACTTCAATGGACTATCTAGAAAAAAAACGGTATTTTTTTTTTAAACTTTGCCCCACACTAGGAATTTCTCCTGTATTGTGGGTGCGTTTACAAACATTTAAAGTCACATACACAAACAGCCAGACCCGGAACAACTAGGTACTTGGAGGTCATACAAATATTTGTTCCGTGCGGGAATCGAACCCGCGACGCGCAGCGCAGCAGTTAATCGCTTAGCTAACTGCGCCAACCGTGCCGTCAAACGCTTCTACGCTATGGAGCAGGTATTCAATGCTCAAGAGTACACTAAGTGTAAAACACAATGTAGATTTGAAAAAATACCATAATCTAACATAGTTTTTGAAAAGACAGTCTCAGGGATTCAAGAGCAAAAAATCAATGTCCGTGACTACCGCAAAAATCAAAGGTTTTCACCTCATACGAAGTGGAAACATTTTTGAATGAAGCACCTGACGAGTTATATTTGGCAGTGAAGGTAACGGCCCGTTCACACATGGAGTCCGTTTTACTGGTACGTTTTTAACTGTATACAGAACTGTATACAGAATACTGTGCCATGTGTGAAGTCGCTCATACAACTACATACGCCATCGACGAAAAAAAAACGTACACGATAAAGGCTTCTACATACCGGGGCGACTAGTCGCGCGACGCGACGCGACGCAAAGGCACCGCTCGTCACGCGACACGCGGGGCCTTTGTGCCGTGTCGCGTCGCGCGACAAGTCGCGCTGGTATGTAGAAGCCTTAAAACGGAACAGTAAAACGGAGACATGTGTGAATCGGCCGTAAGCTATAAACGTTTATATAGGTAGGGAGAGTCTTTTACTCAAAAAATGAACGTCGTTTCCGAAGTCTATTATAGTTTGCATAAAAAGCAATAATACTGACCAGATTGCGTATTATTGAGAGTAAAAACGTTGGAACGGCGGCGTGCATTTTAGAGTAAAAGAACTCTACCTGTTTATTTTACCTACATACCTAACAGATAAATACTGACAAAATTATATGTTTTTCACAGGTGGTATTGATACTCGGTATATGCGGAGCCTGCAGAAGCAGTGAGCTCACAAATCTAACAATTAACGATGTTGAAAATCAAGGCTAGATAATACTTGTAAAATTGACTAAAACAAAAACAAATATTGAGCGCACGTTTGTAGTACGAGAAGAGTTTACAAAAATAGTAAATAAATATAAAAAAATCAGACCTAATGACATAAAAACGGATCGCTTTTTTCTCTCAACTACCTACCAAAAGGAAAAATGCTACAAGTGATCGGTAAAAATAAAATCTCAGGTATGTCGAAGCAGATAGCAACCTATTTGAATTTACCAAACTGTGAACAGTATACCGGGCATTGTTATAGAAGAACGTCAGCGACACTGTTAGCCGATTCTGGGGCGAACTAAAGACATGGAGGATGGAATTCCAGCACAGTCGCGGAAGGCTACATGAGGATTCTGTTCAAAATAAACTAACATTTCAAACAAATTAACTGAGACTATAAATTTACGCCCCGATTCGCCTCAACCAACTACTTCAAGGGAGTCTCTGCCATGGATTCCATCGTCTAATCAAATACCAGAGTCTCCTACTTTTACAGACATCCAGCACAGCCAAATTTGTCATAATAGGTTGGGGAAAAAGTTTCTTCAGATTTTTTAAGAAAATTCAAAACATTTTTTAATATAGTTTATTTACATTTAACTAAAGTATGTACGAGTAGGTACCATTTTGTTCGATAACTTTTTGCCATCTTGTAGGTAGGGACATGATCCCATTGCTATAGAAATTTTGGGACTTCTGATCAAAATACCGCGACAAGTGGTTTTGGCAATCCTCTCGTGATGTTAACCTGACACTGCCTAAAGAATTCTGAAGATTAGATTAGATTCTGAATTCGGATGCATTAACACCTCCCAGCCAAACTCTCTTAATTTTTGCTGAGTGGGTAAAGATGTGTGAGGTCTAGCGTTATCATGATGGAAAAACCACACCCCTTCTGTTGATTAATTCCGGCCGCTTTCTCTCAACTTCTTGCTTTAATCTCATCAGTTGTTCGCAGTAGAGTTCAGAATCGATGGTCCTGCCTGGTGGTAACAGCTCATAATGAATAATGCCCTTCCAATCCCACCACACACATAGCATCACCTTGTTGCGAGTTAACCCGGGTTTGGCCAGTCTCTGAAGCCTGACCGGCCTTTGACCACGGCCTTTTTCGCACGTTCTTGTCGTACGTGATCCACTTTTCATCACCAGTTAGCAGCTTCTTCAAAAATGGTTCGGTTTCATTACGTCGTAATAAAGAATCACAAATGAGTACACGGTTCATTAGGTTTCTTTCAGTGAGCTCGTGAGGTACCCAAATATCGAGCTTTTTTGTGTACCCAGTTTTTTTCAAATGTGCCAAAACTGTTTTGTGGTCAATTCCCAGTTCTTCAGCTACGTCGTAACTACTGATACCACTTTTTCAAAAAGGCATCCATTTTATCCGTAATAGGGCGACCAGAGCGACGTGCATCTTTGACATCAAAATTTCCGGATTGAAAACGCTTAAACCAAATTTATGCTACTCTCACAGACACTGCACTAGGTCCATAAACATCGCAAATTTTTTTCGCGGCTTGCGTTGCATTTTTACCTTTTTTGTAGTAAAATAAAAATGTATCGAATTTCTTCATTAGATTCACTCATCTTGACAGTACGAAAAACAAATGAAAATAACACATTTTCCTAATTTAAATTTGGAATTATGTTCTTTAAAATTTAAACTTTCAATGATACCAAAACCAGCCAGATACAAATAGTATAGCCAAAGAGATTTTATTACAAGTTCATACATACTCTATTGCATAATTAATTTTAAATAGGTGCTACTCATGTATCAATAATATTTTAGAAAAACTACTATTTTTTACTTTCCTTTTATTCGAAATGAAAAGTAGACTGCTTAACACAGCGAGGGCGTCTAAATACCTCGTATGGGAATTAGTTCCTTTGGACCCTTGTACTTATAGCAATCTACTATTTTCGTCTATCCCATGATGTGGGGTATCGTTGGATAGGCCGTTCATATTGAGAGTCTCACTCAAGACCATTTTTCGATTCAGGGTTCCGTTTGTGTAATTTAAGCTTTAAAGTGAAAAATGTTGTTAGAGTCAAGTGTCCCGCTGCCAGCTAAATGGTTGGGAGAATTCATGAGAGTAGTAACATAAAACGAAATTTTAAATGAAAACTATCACAGATAAGTAGGCTTTAACTAACATTATGTAAGTACACCGTATAAACCGTATTGACCGTGACGTACTTATAATGATTTATGGGACATGTTTTTCTACTACAATGCTGTTTGTTTTTGGGATACATTCATCCCAACTTATTGTTATTAGTCTGTAAGCCTTCCAAAAATAAAGAAAATAAAATAAAAATAACTACGGAACCCATCATTGTGCGTGGTCCGTGGTTTTTTGAGATATTGCCCTTTTCGTTTTTTTTTTTAATCTTCAATTACAGTTTTTTACGCTAGCATCTCTGGTTTGTCATATCAAAAAAAGCGTTTCGTTTTATATTAATACGTAATTTTAGCATTCATTTTTGGTACCCTCTCTCTTGAAAGTAACGAAAAACGCGTAGACAGAGAATCCATCGATCTCAGTTTCAGTTATGTTATGCTAAAGAACGCCACATTTTTTTAATTAGTTGACAGATTGTAACTAAGCTGAAATCGCTGGCTATATTTTTTTAAAACGGGTGTTGTTGTTCCTTGTTAATTCTATGATACATCGACCAAACGAGTAATTTTTATAATGTCTTCTTTTACTCAGATTTGTCGATTGAGTAATTACTTCGTGGGAAGTTATAAAAGTGTTCTACATGGGAGGTAAGATTGAGGTTATGACGCTTGGGTTATTGTTTATTTTAGAAATCTATAGCTATATTTATTTTGTTATTGAGATTTATATGTAAAGGATTCACATTACCTATTGCAGTTTGAGTTAATGTAAAGCTTTTTATTTAACATAAACAAATCATTGCGATGAAACGAACCTTTCTCTTTTTTGTTACAGAACAAACTGGCTGGCCCCAGTTCAAGCATGTAACTACTCGAAGAAATCGGCAGAAGAGAGGCTGGGCTTAGAAAAACCAAAGCGGCCTCTGACTCCATTCTTCAAGTTCATGACACAAATGAGGCCAGCACTCTTGGCTAAAAACCCCGGCATTTCTTCCAAAGAAGCCATTTCCTGGACCTCTAAACACTGGCAGCAGTTGGATTTAGAGGTAGGCTAGAATCTGTCTAAGGAGCCATGATCTTTGGCAAAACAACAACATAACATAGGCTTGTAGTCTGCCGGGGATCACAGAAGTAATACTAGCTCCCAAGATCCCTGGTGCAAGTGTGGGAAGGGAACACAGGGGTGGTTTTTAGTTAGTAAGAGTCTGACAGACCCCTGAGGACATCCATGAGGATATTCCACCCCATTCACAAAAAAAAAAAAAAGGTTTGTACTCTAAGGTGCTAGGCAGAGAGGTCTATTAGTACACACCTTGATATCAATAATGTCCTTAAAATAGGAGGCGAGCCTATTGCCATTCACTGTCCACAAATCTAGACTCAGGACTTCAACAGAGAAATGATATTTCTGATAAAAACACCTTATAAAACTTGAGTATCAAACCCATGCTCAGAAGTCACCTTGTGACCACTAGAAAATTTTAAAGGCCCACAACACTATCATACCATGACCGTGCTTTCCTAGCACGGTCATGGTATGATACAGTCTATGATACGGTCAGGCAAAAATTCATCATATTGAAAACTATGAGACTGCTTACTAGACCATCCCGTCACCGACCAACACCATCACGTGCCATGCACAGAGCGTCAACAATATTTTCGGCGTGAATATTTTGTCGGTGCCAATACGCTACGTGCATAGCACGTGATCTGGTGCACGCTGGCAGCGAAACGGTTAGCATACGGGTTATTACCCCGTATGATGACCATTCCCTTTATAAACATGCTAAATTTTCTAATAGCCAAAGTATAGATTAAGGAACTCATTTTCTAAACAAAAATATTCACTCCCTCTTCCTGTCCCGTCTGCTTCACGCCAAAACAGGTGAACTATTGCAACTGAGAGAACGGGATAAAATATGGTCACTAAAACTGTTATGCACAGGTATGATATGCTGTTGATACGTTCTTCCATGCTTGATACGTTCAGGGCCGGATTTAGAGGTGTGGAGGCCCTGGGGCAACTAAGAAGTGGAGGTCTCAAAATTACATTTAGAACAGACACAGTGAACATTTTTTTCTTTGATACACAATCAATCTGCCTGCCTTTTCCCAACTACGTTGGGGTCGGCTTCCAGTCTAACCGGATGCAGCTGAATACCAGTATTTACATGGAGCGACCGCCTATCTAACCCTCACGATACGATACCCCTTGGTAAGACTGGTTGTCAGACATAAGGGATTTTTTTTCTTTGATGCACAAAGGAGACTCGTTGAACGTCCCAGCGTCGAAGAAAAACAATTCAATGAATGAACTGTTTACTATACATGTTAACTCGTTGAACAATTTAACTAGTTGATCGACTATTTGACGAATGTAAATCAACGTTGACGTTTCGTTAACGGAAAAACCGTCAATGACCCATCCCTAAAATACATCCTTTTAAAGGATGGAAAGGATGTATTTTCTTTCTTATCAAAAAAAATCAAATTGTGGAGGCCCCTTCTTTGTGGAGGGCCAGGGCTAGAGCCCCTGTTGCCCTGCCCTAAATCCGGCCCTGGATACGTTCATAGCACAGTCATAGCATACCATGGTACGGTGTAGAGGCCAGATAGCTTAAACCTTAAAAATAATCTGATTCTGTTTTTGTAGACCAAAACTCAGATGGGAAAGGAATATGAAAAGGATTTGGAAGACTATAAGAAGATCAAGGCAATGTACGAGTCTTCACTCACTGATCAACAAAAAGAAGACATTAAAAGGGTGAAACTAGAATTGGCTGAAGCTAAGGAAAAAAGAAAACTAAAAGCTGTAAGTAATACAGCTCTACAGCTCTTGTTAAACAAGAGTTATGAGAAAAATAAGTTTTCTATAAAAAAATTAAATTCCTCAATAACTCGTCTTTATATCATTGTCCTTTCAAAATATGTAAGGTCCATCTAATCATACACGACATCTCTTAAGGGACACTGTACTCATCATTATGAACAACTTTTACTATGGGACCAAAGTTGAAATCGCGAAAAAAATATCAGCTGTTCCATACATTTTGTCGAGTTATGCGAACACAAATGTAGGGAACAGCTGATTTTTTTTTCGCGATAGTAATAGCAGAGGAAAAGGTCATTGACTGCCGCACCACTATAATTATTATGGTACGCGTAATTCTGAATCTGTGATATCCTTTCAAGTATTAATTTAAATGATATGATCTCTAAGCATATTTTAATCTAAATTAAATGCCCAATTAAAATAAAAAATAATATTGGTTATGGATTAATAATATACCGGTTATAATAGCTTCGGAAATAACAATGTTTTTTTTATAAAATTCTGAAAGATAAAAACGGTTACTATGGGTCATAGGTATTATGCCATCGTAGACTTTTTTGTTGAATTTTTTTAAGATGTACAATCCTCTACATTTCTTTATCATACATTATGTATCTCGTACGGTTTACGTGGCTCACGCCAGTAAAGGCTTCTACATACCGGGGCGACTTGTCGCGCGACGCGACGCGACACAAAGCCACCGCTCGTCCCGCTACACGCGGGGCCTTTGTGCCGTGTCGCGTCGCGCGACAAGTCGCGCTGGTATGTAGAAGCCTTAAAGCTCCCAGTCAGCATGATTTTTTCTGAAATTTTCAACAATATTCGTCATATTTTAGCTAATTTACACAAAACCGTAATGAATTATACATACACTATCTTCCTCACAAATCACTCCGTCCTTTGGTGAAAATTGTTTTCAAAATCCGTTCAGTAGTTTTTGAGTTTCTCGCGATCAGACATACAGACAGACGCAGTGGGGGACTTTGTTTTTTATTATGTAAAATAAACCCCAAATATGAATAAAATAAAATTATGTTTTACTTTTATTATGTTATGTTTAAGGCGCGAGTATACGTATAATGTATGCTATGTTTAATTTGTCTGTCTGTCTGTAATGTCTTGTTTATACCTTTATAGTTGAATTTTAGTTTTTAACTTATTTTTCTTCTTTGATAACATCCCTCACACAATCCATCCTTCTTTTTTTTGGTCTTCCTCTCCATCGATCAACATTTATATTCATAAATGTTTTGGTTACATGCATAAAGTAAATACTACTTTTAAAAATAGGTTTATAATTTTACAGGAATACAAAGAGCTTGGACGTCCAAAAAGGCCAATGTCTTCATATTTCCTCTTCATACGATCTAGAAAGGAAGGATTCAAAGGCCAAGACTTGAAACAATTTCAAGAACAAGTGAAGAAAGAATGGGTAAAACTAACTGATACTGAAAAGGCTAAGTTGGATAAAGAGGCCGCGGACCTAATGACTAAATACAGGTACGTTTTTAGGCTTAAAAGGAACCCTTTTAGGATCACTTTGTTGTCTGTCTGTCAGTCAAGACCCTTTTTCTCAGGAACGCGTGGAGGAGGTATCATGTTGAAATTAACACCAAATACGGAGGTATACGGTCCCTTGTAGTTCTAAAAAAAACAAGCTTCTAAGTCAACGCAATAAAAAATTACGGTGATTTATGCGAAATGTTTTGATAATCGCAAATAAATCAAAACTAAGGGTACCTACCTCCCGTTGACCTAGAATTATGAAATTTGGCAAGAAGCAAGGTCTCACAGCACAAGTAAAGAAAAAAGTCCGAAAATCGATAATTTGTAGTTTTATCACATTTTTTTCCAACTACGGAACCCTTCATTGTGCGTGGTCCGACACGCCCTTGGCTGGTTTTTAGAAAACACCGTCCTCTGTAGGACAATGTGCAAAACACACCAACATTTCACCAGTTAAGGCGCTGACAAGAGGCAAATGATCTAAGTAAGATTGTCTTAAAAAAAAAAAGAAGCCAAATCTACATACTTAAAGGTAACTGTGGTAGAGGAAATAAATATGGTATTGTTGCGCGCACAACTAAAAAGCCTACTACTAGCGCCATCTAGTATCGAGTGGCGGAATTAGTAGAGTCAAGATGATTCTAGAAAGTTCGATTCTAGAACTATCGACACCCAGTCAGTCGGGGCCGGTATGTACTCGAATGATCTAGATGTTTCGGGAACTATCTGAGGCCCTATATAAGGCCGGTATGGGCCGCGACGGAGTTTAGTTTACTTTTGAAAACGAGACAAGCGAGAACAACTGAACGATATTTGAGAGTGACATTAAGTGATTGTGATATTAATTGTGTTTAAAGTAGTAGTGTGTTTAAATTGGTGTTCTTAATTAAAGTGTCTATTTGTTTAGTTATTAAATCGGCAGTTTTTATTGTCACGAACCCCAAGCTCGTAACAGTATTCTAGAACATATTTGTCAGAACCACTTTTAGAAAAAAAAAATCTCGAATGCAAATGAACGGTAAACTAACTCCCCCGGTTTTACCTTGAGTTTTAATCCAAAATATCTATATTAAATTATCAACGTACGGTTGGTTTTTAATTAATAAAAAGAACGAGAAATTTGAATGCAGAATTTGGTTGTTTATTATTTTCGATTACTCAACTCATTTTTGAATAAATAGCTAATTGCTTCATATTTTGCAATAAATTACAAGCGTTGTGTCATCGCGCTTCTCTTTCTTTTGTATGCAGTCTGACAGTAACCGCGCTTTAGCTGTTGTCAGCGTCTTAAGTATAGGTAATAATATAGACCCCGTTTCCCGTAACCCATTGTTTAGTAAACTTTGCTACATAATTTGATACGTTAGCAGTTGAATAAAATTTGGAGCGGTTTGGGTCATTAGAATGTAAAGCCACAGCTAAATTCCGGTCACGTCTTCAAGTCGCGTTTGTACGTCAGAGTTCATTTATACGGTCGCTTCGATCTCGTAATCGCGCGACCATCGCTTTCGTACGTTCATAGTCATCACTCACGATAAAAAATGTATATCCTTTTGCTTTCAGGAAAGAATTAGACGCATGGGAACTTAAAATGATATCAATAGGCCGCACGGATCTTGTCCGCAGTAAACCTTTACGAGAGAAACCGAAGACAGTCGCAAAGAAACAATAGGAACTCGGGTGCTCTGACGAACCAGCTGACTCTTACCCTCAAAGTAGCGATAAGGATATAATTGTACAAAGTATTGATAAGCATACTACCACTAGTCCAGACATGTCGAATAAAGAAAGCGTAGTTCCTCAAACAGTTTTTTCTTCAGAGTCAGATCGTCGGAGCACGGGTGATGTAGCCACTCCAGATAAAGCGTCGGTACAAAGTGGCCAACCGAATCAAAGTAAGAATAAGAATATCTTCAGTAGTATTAAAAACTTTTTTAATCGTTAAGTTTAGGTTTTATAGATATTGTGTTCACATCATGCATTTCTTGTAATGTTTTTGTTTTTCAGTTGTATGTTTCTTATTAGAATATAGTTTATGACTGCATTACGTTTTTTATTTTCATTTGTTGACGTTCTACACTGACAGTAGGGCCATCATGTTAGGGTCGGCACAGACAGAGCAGCAAAATGCTGCAAAAAAACATGCTCAAGCATTTTGCTGCTGTCTGAACTGAGTTTTATGATGTGAATTTATGCAGTAACTTACTCAAATATTTTGTAGACCACATTCATGGACGATTATTGATTACTTTGCTTATTTCATATTCATATTGATGTGAAACATCTTTATGCGCACGTAAAACCCGATTGCTGGCGGGGCGACGCATGCCGCGTGGCGATCGGCCACTATACACTTATAGTTGTAAATGCGTGTAGTGCGATGTTTCACATCTGCCAGTCGTCCCGTGACGGCTTAATTTTATTTACTTCTAAACCATCTTTTAGATAAGTTTTAACGTTTTTTTTGTTGTTGTAATGTTTACTACCTCATAAAAAATATGGTTAAATACTACTAGTAAATAATCAAATGAACTTTATTTCAGCCTATTTTCGACGCATATGGGGCAAACACTGAAAGAAAAACAAAATACCATTCATAACCATTTTTTAATTCAAAGATGTTACAAAATATAATTAAACTTTTATTTTATTTATAGTTGTTTGACCTTTATTTACAATATGGATTAAGCTGATACAATAAATTATTCACATGTATTTTAAGCACAATAAATATTATCTAGTTCGAGGTACAGATTAAAATATTAACAACAAGAAATAACTATTTTATAAAATTGTCAGTGCATGTTTATTATTTAATTTTTATGAAACAAAGAAACCAATGTAATGTTATTTTAGCAGAAATAGAGGGAAGACATTTTGTAACAATTTACCTCGCGGGTTGTGGCTACCGACAAGTGGCAGTGTTCAAATAAATCATGCTATATTTACAGCCTGTTGAAATTAAGCTAACAATAAAATCTTTAATAAGAATTTGAGGGCAGAAGTTTGGCAGAGCAAAGAAAAATTTGCATTTAAATCTTTGGTATTAAATACCATACCAGCTTAATTCCGAATTGTAGTTAAAATAGAACTATTCCGTTACCAAAGAAACCGATTCTAAAAGTATTAGTTATAGGATGATACATTTTTGGGACATTAGGATTTAACAATAAAGCAATTATTTTGATTTTAATTGGGGTCAGTTGTATTGGGTAAATAGTGATATATCTACTTCCCTATCTTTTAATTTTCTTTATAAATGGATATAAAAAGATTAAGGCAGAATTAGAATTAAAAAGTTTAAAATATTAACAAAACCAATTAAATAAAAACAAAAATGTCTACAAGAGGGTCTACAAGTCACAGACTGCCATACATGAAAGTGGTTAGTATAATTGATTTAACAATTTTAGATAGGCATAGTTATACTCATAAGGTCAGGCCGTTGAAATTGGTTAAACAGGCCAATATAATTCAAAGGATTAAATTCCTTTATCAAAATACTATATTTTACAAGTATAAAGCATGAAAATAGTTTACTAATTTGGCATACTATTGAACATTATTCACATTATTTGACGTTCTCAAGTATAATAGATACAATATTTAATTTTGTTGCTTTCGCATGATTTACTAAAATAAATACAATTTAAATGCAAGAGAGTAATAAAATAATTGAATTACACAAAATGAATGCATTGAGCAAAAATAAAATATATTATGAACATAACTAAAACTTGTTTCTGTTGCTATATACAAAATTGATTCTAATTTAAAACTAAAAATGGCAATATGTGACTAAAACGCACACATGTCACATCTTCTCACTTATGAATAAAGGCACAAGCAATCAAATTATTATGTATGAAACATTGTGTAGCACCTTCAAAATTCAACATTTCAGTTTACATACACAACACATTGAGATTTTTACCAAACTTGAGTTGAATTTTGAACACTACCCCAATTTATTCTAGCCAGCTATTGTTAGAAACTGCTCAGTCAATTTAATGCCCTCGGCTTGGGTGCAAATGAAGTAATTACTATGTAATTAAACCATCCTTCAAGGTGATCAGTAGTGATTGTATGCAAATTGTGGTAAATAGAAATATGCAAATGTCACATGATATTACACCCATACATTGTGTCAAAAAAATAAGTTTCTGCACTCTATGAGAAGACACAATATGCAAGAGTTGCAATGCATTGGCAAATTTAGAATGACTTCTTTGTGATGGAAACCATATCAATTTTGTTAATGCATAGATGAGTATTGGTAAGAAAAAGTAAGTACCTTCAAATGTGACCAATGACAAACTGTACATTAATTGAATTAGAAGTGATAACAAAACTACGTCATATCTGTTATTGGTGAGTTTCTCCCAGGGGGATGGGGTTGGCGCAGGTTCTGGTGCCGGTGTTACGAAAGGTGCCAAATCACTGGGTACCTCTCCATCGCCAGCCGCGATGTCATGATTGAGTGATGATAACAACTCAAAAGAATCTGGTTCAGCGATGATCACACCATTGTTGAGCGAAGTCTTGCTACTGCTATTGTCTGAACGAAGCGAAATCTCAGGAATTGGATCAGGAATAATCTTTCTGACCGGAGATTCTGAAAAGGAAACAATGTGATAAGCAAAGCCTAGCTCACGTATGCTATGATGTGTCACTAGTATAGAAGTATTTGTAATACCTCTGGGACTCTCGTCCCCACATTTCCCGGATATAAGTTGAAGTCTATTGTGAGAATTTTCTAATATTCTCTTTCTGCGAGCTACGCGACGAGCTGCTGCAGCATCAGCCATATTGACATTAATCAAATGACATTTCTTTTATTATTGCCAGCATTAAGCATTATTTGTCTTTATTTTTCTAAACTTATTCTTACCCAATATTATATTTTTTTTTTAAATATTAAAACCTATTCCAATATTATCTACTTGCTTCCAATTTCTTTCGAATGTTCAAATAATAAACCATGTGTTTTTTTGCCCTTATCCTAAGTAATGCTAGCTACAGACGCAGCGAAGCTGGCGATTTAAAATGTCATGTACAGACGGCTACACATCAACCTATACATTTCCAGTATAAGCTGATCTCGCATTGTGTAGGATTTCCGTACAATGAGAGGTCCGCGTATACTGGAAATGTATAGCTTGATGTGTAGCCGTGTGTACAGAGTACCGGACTTTCCCTAAGGCCGAAGAGGCCCAGGCTAGAGCGGCCAACCTGCACCTGCAGACAGCAATATCTCAGTTATGTAAATAATGAAACTGCTAAGATGAGTCACAACTCAATGTTTTTGAATTCACATTTTATACAAAACTAAACCAAGAAATTGAATTCGAGATCAAAAATGTAAACAAAGAAATGTCATTGTCAAAGTGACAGTTCAGGGGTAGTCAACATTTCACTAGTAATTCAAATTGAGTTTTTATTTTTTATTTTAGTGTTTTTGTAAGAACGATAGAGCAACATTAGTTTTTGTTTACACTAAATCCGAAAAGGGGTCACTGTACTTTAGTGTAAACAAATACTAATTTTGTATATGCGTGTCAAAATTAAAAATATGATAGCCTAAGGTCAGTTCTAGTATTATAGGTAAGGTAAATGAAATGAAAATTAAAAAAAAATATGTGCATTACGAAGCGTTTCTTCATATACGGCATACTCTCACCGACCCCATGACCTCATTACCCTCCTTCAGGAAAGCAGTAGGGCCACCAGAGTGCACAAATTACACAGACTGACATTCTGTCCTCGCCACCGAGGTACCACGCGAGGTCCCAGGCTAAATTGTCCCCGTTGTCCCTTGCACGTCGTCGTATCGCCGGCCGACCGCGCCGAAGCTGAGTGCACCGTAATATTAATAGTAACCCCTGATAATATAATTATGATTTAATTAAACTTTGATTGAAACGACGCCCTAAGCCGAGGTCCGTACCCCACAGGGCGGCACACGGGGTGCCCTTAGCACGCAGTCGTTTAGTTTATAATATTTATTTTCGCCATGGCTGGAGGCTTTATGCTCAAACCTTATGGCAGCCATAGGAAACTCCGGTTAAGTAGTCACGGCCTCTTAGGCCAACTACGAGATGGCAAAAAAAAAACTCTTTTGTAAAATAAAGATGGATTGTCTGCAGCCCGACCCCACAATAAAATTCCGTACGACATAATGCTGTGGAAGTAGCTAAAATAGACCAAACGCGCGGTTTCTACATCTGTTAGCTGTCTTATCTCCAGAACCATAGAAATCGGATCTCATAAGGCGGAGATATCCAGTAGCCCCCTTTTTGCCCCTTTTAGGAGGAAGTACCCCTCCAATCAAAAATCCAGGCGTAAATCCTGGGGGTCTACTCCGAAGCGTTAATCCGATGTATCGGCCGAATGTTCGGCTGTTTTAGAATTTCCATAGTTTCCTTTTTTAACTTTGAATCCTTACCCAACTTAAAAGTCACATTTTTGACTTAGGCTTATCTCTTTGACTGACGTTTATTTTCTTCTTTTGCTGTTGGCAGATATAGTTAGGCGTAGTCAAGCAACGGCGGAACATTCGGCCGATACTTCGGATTTATGTTCGGAGTAGACCCCCTGTATACCAAGTTTCATCCGATCGGTTGTAAAATACGACCTGTAGAGGAGTAGCAACCAAATGACAGAGAAAGGCAAAACTTGCCAGACTTGAAGCAGAGACGCTTCGCTCGTTCGCTCAATTACACACATTATGTGTTTGCCTGTGATAGGTATGTGTTCTGTTTGCTTTGGTGCCACTATTCTGAGGGTGCCACTTTGGCACACATAGCTTTGAAATCGCTAGCGATGAATCTGCTGTCAAAATTTGTGTGTGAACACTGTGAACGTGACATTTTGAATTAGCCAGTGAGTCGCCGGTGACTTAAGTCGCTGCGTATGTCCTAGCATAAGAATTAACTATTAAAAACAATAGAAGTCTTCAAGGTTCAGAATATTTGCAAGTAGGTTGCAGACTGATTAAAATCCTACTTACTAAACGAAATAAAAATTAACCGTAAAATTCTATTGCGACTTCTTGGCGGGAAAGTGAAGCGTCATGTTCAGCAGTTTGTTTAATTTTCCAAAATTTGTGTTTAGCCGAATATTAATGTGTAATAATGGTGGATTATTAACCATTAAGTGTTTGTGAACGTGCATTAGTGTAGGCAAATGAAACAAAACAGTGCAACTTCGCTTCAAGTTCTCTCAAGAAGTCCGCGTGAGGTCTCAGTAAAGTGCCACATCTTTACTGAAACTCAAGGGGAGTGGGCGGGGATATCATCATCATGCATTTATAATTCATTTCATCAATATTATACAAGGACTAAAACGTGACATTGGCTAAATGCACAAACCGTGCGAAGCCAGAAGGAAAAAAAAAAAAAAAAAATTCTATTGCTACTACCACCATTATTTGGCAACCGGAAGTTTGAGTGTTGTCTGTTACCAGTAACGCCAAGGACTTTTGTTTGGCGCCTTTACGGGGCCGGTCGCTTTTACTGATAAATTCATCAATTTACATCAAACAAATACAAGTTTCTGTTAAATATAATGGCTGACAAAGGTGACGGAGGTAATTGTATTCAAAATCAAAGTTTCACCTAGTGGTGCTGCTGTTCTTTGCTGACGCTTGAGCTTGACAGCCAGTGATTTTTTGGTTATCAAAAAAGACTTCGTAGAGAATCTGTAATTTCTGTCGTTTGTAGAAACCTTTGATGATGCGGTTGAAGAGAGGGTGATCAATGAGGAGTACAAAATATGGAAGAAGAACACTCCGTTTTTGTATGATTTGGTGATGACACACGCTCTGGAGTGGCCCTCGCTAACTGCTCAGTGGCTTCCAGACGTGACCCGGCCTGAAGGAAAGGACTACTCAGTTCATAGGTACGGTAACCTTGTTCATATTTCGAATACTCTGTTTATGCTTGGACATTGATACACCTGGCTTCATCATTTTGAGGAAAGTTGGGTCAATAATACCCTTGTTATCTTCATTGCTTACATCTAACAATTTCTGTTACATTTGCTTGTCCAAAAAATATTTAGAACAAAGGTCTAACTTACAACTTCTTTTGTTTTCTCTTTTTTTTGTTAGTTTAGATAAGGGTAGTTGACCCTGTGATACTGTGAGATATTCAGTTAGTTGTTGTAAATATTGAATAAAGCAAGGTTTTACATATAATGTAATAATGACTAGTCCGCCTCTGTGTTAGATTATATAAACTTTTTGTTTATGCAGGTTGATCTTGGGCACACACACCTCAGATGAACAGAACCATCTGCTGATCGCCAGTGTCCAGCTGCCCAATGAAGATGCACAGTTTGATGCGAGTCATTATGACAATGATAAGGGAGGTATGTCAATCAATCTGTCTAGCCTTTTCCTATGGGGTATTTTCCGTTGGGGTTGACATCCATCTAACCAGGTGCAGCTGTAAAAAACCAGTATTTTACATGGAGCGACTTTTCAACGCAAACAAATTATTTGAATAACATCCTCATCAGTATGGGCTATCCAACAAACAAGCTACCAATATTTTAAAAATATATTCAGAGGTGCCTGTCAATTATTGGATCAGGCTGGCAAACAAGGACAACCACACCGAAAGTGGACCCCTGACCACTGGGCTCCTGTCTGAAACTTATCACATATATTTTCGTTGTTCTCTCATCATCCTGCACCTACTCAGCACCTATTATCAACGTTTTGCCCTGCATATGCTCGCTCAAAATCCCTCTAGGCTCTACCATTAGTTTTCTAGGTAGAGGCATTGTAAGCATTTCAAAGAAAAGTTCTCAATTTGGTTGATTTTGTGATTTTGACCATTCTAAAACAAGACACAATCCACCAGACTTGGTAAGCATTGTGTTCTGCAAAACTAGCAAAGGCAACAAGTTAGGAAATATAATTTATTTTTAAGTTATTTCATATTATGTTTCGCACTCTTCCTGTATGTTTAGCATTTTTGCAAGCCTTAGGATATTCTCCAACAGGACAGACTATACAAAAACTGGGGTCTAATATCTCATCATTTCTTGTAAATCACTGTAGACTTACATGAAAATATAATTTTATCTATAAAACTATTTCAACAAAGACAAAGAATCAAGCAACACAATATTGTTAACATTCCAGAATTTGGTGGCTTTGGCTCAGTGTCAGGTAAAATCGACATTGAAATCAAGATCAACCATGAAGGCGAGGTGAACAGGGCACGCTACATGCCACAGAACCCCTGTGTCATCGCCACTAAGACCCCTTCCTCTGATGTGCTGGTCTTCGACTACACCAAGCATCCATCAAAACCTGAACCTTCTGGTGAATGCCATCCAGACCTCAGGTAATTCAAGATCGTATAGATTTATTGGACTCGTTTATGGATGATGATAAGCAATAATTTGTCAACCCACAAAAATTTGGAGATATTGATGTATTCTGATAATGCATCCCGTATTTAACATTATACAAGAGAGTTTCAATAGACTTAAATCAAATAAGTATGAAAAAATATAATCTAAATCAAGTAGGAAATCACGTTTACAACATATTTTGTCAATACACCATCACGCTCCATAACACGGTTGACATTCAAAGTAGCATGTGGTATGACATCTGTAGATTCCATTTTCTCAAAATAAAGTTCGTGTGGCTACACATTGTATTTCTTATTAGCGTCCATATAGCCAAAACATTAACCGCCATAAATTTTCCCCCGATTCTTATTATAATTCTATTGATTTTGAATAGTCTGTTAAACTTAGTGGATGTATTTTGGACTGTTTATACTGTATAGATTGTTTGACTTAACTAATTAATGTGGATTTGTATGCTTTGGCAAAAGTGAGACCCAATTAATATCCATTGTTTAAGCATTTATTCAATGTGAAATATAATAATTATTATGTTGTTGATAAACTTTATTATGACACTCATTATCTTATCCACAGGTTACGTGGTCACCAAAAAGAAGGCTATGGTTTATCCTGGAATCCCAACCTAAATGGCTATCTTCTGTCAGCAAGGTTAGTGTTGTCTGTTATGTTTTCAATTAGAGATGATGAGGCTACAGAGATGTTGTGTTTTATGCCTTCTGTTCCGAGTCTACTATCATCTTGATGGTCTAAAAGGAAGCTGCTCATGTTGCATCTGATAGCTGACTTTGTAACTGGTTTAGATTAGTAAACTTCTTTTTAAGACGGAGATATATGCCAGTGACCTTGAGTGGTTAGCTTGCGTGCTCTGTACTGAGCTCACGCAACGCGTTGTACGTTCAGCCAGTAATAGGACTCACCCATCAAGGAGCGCTGTCCCCAATTTGACGCATTATTAATTTATTATACACAAACCAAAAGGTATTTTAATAAAACGCGTATACTAAAAGATCAATAATTAAATTATCTTTAAATTGGTGAAGGTTTCAGAAAAATACGCTTGGTAGATTTTGCGTCATTCTCAGTTTTTTATCCGCGTTAGACAAAACTTTACAAATTAATTTCAATATGTAATGTAAAGATATTCTAAAATATTCACATATTCAGTTATTGAGAAAATGCTCTAATTTAACATATATTTTTTTTAAATTATTAACACCACTCGTTTAGACGTGATCTTCAGTATAAAATCATTAAAAGTCTGTTATTGCCGCCTTAACTTCACTAAGGCAAGTGCAATCTCAAGTTTTGAGTTGTGTAGATATTATTTATGGAAATTTATCTTATTTCAAACTGCTAGCAGAGTCTATGAATGCTCATAGACTCTGCTTGTTTTCTCTGCTACTTCTTTTTTTAACATTACAGCAATTCACTATGCTAGTGAATTGCTGTAATGTTAAAAAAATAAGGAAAAAGTCGAGTCCTTTACTAAATTGACATTTATTCATTCATGACACACATACTTATTTATTTTAATTTAATTTAACAAGTAACAAAGACTCAAATGTTAGTAACAGTTTTTTTTAATACCAGTGATGACCACACAATCTGCTTGTGGGACATAAACGCGACGCCCAAGGAGGGGCGCGTCATCGAAGCCAAGTCGGTGTTCACGGGACACACGGCCGTCGTAGAGGACGTCGCGTGGCATCTGCTGCACGAGTCACTCTTCGGATCTGTCGCTGATGATCAGAAGCTTATGATTTGGGATACCAGGTAAGAACGCTCTTAAAATACTTGTGTGCATTATCGTACCTATCTGTACAAAGGGCACGGAAGCGTGGCACCCCGGCAGCGTCTAGAGGCGGCAGTACTAATAAATACGTGGCGTGAAATAGTATGTTTTGGGTAGGTACATTATTTATTTATGCACGCACGGTGATGCTTGCGGATTATTTTTTATGTTAATTTAATCATATAATTGGTTGTATAGTTGCATTATATTCCAAGTACATATCGTCTATTTTACTACCCGACTACGGCAAAGACAAAGGAGGGTTATGATTTTAACAGGCTATGTATGTACCTATGTTCATCTGTTGCCTCATAACAGTCATAAATCCTAAACTACTTGTCGTATTTTGACAAACGAGGTATCGTTATAAGCGTCCTGTTGTTTCGCGAGATATGGGGTATAGATAGGATAGGACGTCACCAAAATCCAACATGGCGGCTTATAAAGGACTAGAGCAGTAACCGTAAAAAAAAAAGAAGATTAATATATAATATTGTGTTTGGTATCAAATGAAAGGTCATAGGGAGTAATTTCTAAAAATATATTGGTTATGTATAATTAATTATACATACATATTTAATTTAAACCAATTACGTTTCACTCTCGACTGTTTTCAATAACATTAAAAACCCAGGCCTAATTGAAATTGAAAAGTTAAAACCTAGTCGGGTTTTAGTTTTTAACTTTTTAACGACAAAAACGACAGCTAAAAAGCTATAAACAAGACATCAATGTTAACACATTGACAATTAATTAAAAATAAAATAGTTTTTCTTGTATCTGGAGTCACACGTAATCTGCACGATTTCATGTAATGACGTGTGACTCCGGCTACCGATTTTACATTTATATAGTTTTTAACTTTTTTTAAATTTAATTTTACCTTATTTATGCACAGGCGCCAGAGAGAAAAGATTTTCAACTTTATCGTTAAAGCATAAGGTTCAAGGTTGATTGGGAAAATTTTACAGTTTCGGGTAGCTTGACCTGCTGGCGTCTGTACCAATCACTGAACCTGACTTGGTTTCCGTACATCTTTTTCGGGCGACTACTAAGAATCAGCGCTGTGCTGTGGGTCCCCCCCCCCCATAGCACAGCATCATGCTGAATGGGAGCCTTCTTGTCATATTGTCATATAGAAGGCTCCCCCTTCTTGTCATAGTCATAACGTGCAGCTGCCGACTATTTCTGTTCTGTGCTCGTGATAATTATGTAGATCTATTTGTTTTATATCGGCCCACTTTATGTATCCAATGACTATTAATCATTCATAAAAGTATTTTTTTTAAAATTATTAATAGAATATTTAAAAAATGAAAATATTATTAATAATGACGCATGGCATAGTTTGAAACACCCTGTTACGAGCGCGGTGCGTTCCAAGGGCGGCGCGGAATGGAGCGCAAGGCTCGCACCGCGCTCATAACAGGATGTTTCAAACTACATCATGCGTCTTATTGAATAATATTTAAAGAAAAAAATGTATTCAAATATTAATAAATATTTTTCTTACCTTTATGAATGATTAGTAGTCATTGGATACATTAAGTGGGCTGCCGTTGTAAGACGATTAAAATGCCACGGTGTATAATAGTTTTACAGTTCTGCTTAACTTCCTTCTATAACTAAAACCTCGAATCATCAACATTATCCTATCCATCTTCCAGAATGTATCACCAATTCGCCTATTACTTCAAAAATTATCACTATCACCCATTCTGGCCCCCTACTGGGCCCAAATTATATGAAGTACCAATTTACAATCGCCGGCACGTAACTTAGCAAGGTTTTGGGGTAGTGGGGGTAAGTTCGCGCATAACACAAATGCAACAAAAAAATGGTCACTTTTATTGTTTGTCACTATTCTATGGTTATTGCCACCATTTATTTGAAACATGTCTGTTTAGAAGAAAGTTAAAGAAAGAAGAGGAATTCGTGAAGTTTATTAGGTGTTATAAATAAAATTTGAAATAACCTATTTTTAGTTATTGTGGCCTTTCAAAAAACAATGTTAACGAGAACTAAAGGTCAACAAGCTTCATTAGTAGCTGCCGCAAAAATTCAGTCGTAAAATAAACTTAATTTAAAATAGGAACAACAATTCGTATAAAAAAAATAACAAAAAGTCAACAAAAACAAAGGGTATAATTTTAGTGCACGCAAGTGTAATCGGGAGCGAACGGAACGCGGGTCGAGGTGTGGGAGGCGAGTGTCGACTGACGCACTAATCGCGTGCTCGGAACGGTGCTCCCTCATTCCCCGCGTCCCGCTTGACCACCAAAGAGTCCACCAAAAAATATTTCTGCGCATCTAACTACTCTTGCCAACTTACGTGCCGGGGACTGTACTAAATACCAGTTAGCTCCAGTAACGCAACTTCAAACTATATAAATAATACATGTTTCATTACAGATGTAACAACACTTCAAAGCCGTCACATACAGTGGATGCACACACCGCTGAAGTCAACTGCCTCAGCTTCAACCCTTATTCCGAGTTCATACTAGCCACAGGCAGTGCTGATAAAACGGTAATTATCTATTTACTTCATGAAAACGTGAGGTAAGAATGGGCATGTCTTAGAACCAACAATTAAAATACATGACATCCACCAAACCGCACAAGCCCGCGTAGTGGTATTCAGCCCACTCCCTCTTATAGACATTTGATAGGAGTAACGGTGGAGTTTCTTGCCCATTCTTCTCCATACGAAACTACCTTTTGGAGGAAGGGGCGACTACAATCAATTCAATTTTTTTGTGAATATGTTTGTCTTGTTTGACGTTCAAAAGTGCCTTTTATGTGCCTATTTGAAATGAATACATTGACTATAGAGGAAGCTTGAGTCCCATCAATGTGTGCATTTTTATGCTCATCAATTAACGCAGTCTATTTCAATCCGTCCACTACTGGACTTAGGCCTTTCCCAAGTTGCTCCACAGTAAAAAAATGTGCAAATCCTCCCATCTGATTAAGGTTGTAATAACTAGAGATCGGATATTCGGATGCATATTTACCTAAATTACGCTTTTTTCTCGGCAAAGGATACAAAGTATGGAAACGGCTTCTTAAAATATATCTTTATTCCGGGATCGCGGAGTTTCAGTAATAATAGTGTGTAGTTATATATTTAGAACTAGGCAAGAATTTTGTTGAAAATATATTACGTTTAAAAAAAACTATTAATATTTCTTCAAAACCTTTTATTCTAAAACGAAATATATTTTTTCGGGGATACACAGTACAAAAGAGTAGTTCTTAAAAATTCGTCAGTCCTGGAAACCGACACTTTTTCCCGTACTGAAGCGCACTTCATACTAGTCAACTCTCTAACTTTAGGTGAATATGCATCTGAATATCCGATCTTTAGTAATAACCGATCGCAGACACAGAAGGAAAAAAAACCGGCCAAGTGCATGTCGGACCACGCACAATGAAGGGTTCCGTAGTTGGGATGAATTTATCCCAAAAACAAACTTAACATTGTAGTTGAAAAACATGCTCTCCCATACATCGATATACGTTACGGTCAATTCTCCAACTGCAAATTTAAGTTGGTCGACTATAACTCGTTAACTTGTGAAGCCTACTTAACTGTGATAGTTTTCCTTTTAATTTCGTTATATATACTATTGCCATGAATTTTTTCACATATCCAAAGCCAACCATTTAGCTGGCAGGGGGGGGACACTTGACTCTAACAAAAAATAGCACTTTAAAGCTTAATATTACGCAAACGGATCCCTTAATTGAAAAATGGTTTTGCCAAACCCATAATATTTTTGAACGGCCTATCCAACGATACCCCACACCATGGAATAGACGAGAAAAAAAATATCATCCCCATTTCACGTGTAAGGGAGGTACCCTAAAAAAAAATGTTTTTCATAATTTTATTTTACCATTTTTTCGGCATGATTAATATGTATACCCATGCCAAATTACAGCTTTCTAGGACTAAGCGTCTCTGAGCTAAGCTGGGGACAGACGGACAGACAGACAGATAGACAGACGGACATGGCGAAACTATAAGGGTTCCTTATTTACTACGGAACCCTAAAAAGAAAGTTGCACCGCAACTCCCGGTTCTCCGCCTTTCACATCCATTCTGACCCAGCCACCTTTTTAAAGTCTTCGTTCAATCTAGCTGGCGGACATCCACTCTACGCTTGCCCGATATGTGAAATATGAAAAAAAGCGCTGAACAACTTATACATATTATAAAATGAAAAAATAATTTTCTAAATCGGTTTACAATTGGCGAAAATATCGACGAAATTACATTTTAAAAAAACATACACACGATCATAATTATTACCTCCTGCTTTTTTGAAGTTGGTTTGAAATAATATCGCTTTTCGTATGTGTCTGTGAGACCGCGTTGTTCTGCTAAGCTACGCAACGGATTTTGATGCGTTTTTCACATTAATAAACTTGTATAATAAAGACGAATGTCTTTTCAAGTTGTTAAAACCGTGCCAGCAGGGGGTGGCTATTAAATATATAAACATACAAGCTACCCGCCCCTGCTTCGCACGGAGCTCCACCTATCGGGTCCAAAATATCCTATCGTTACAACCATACCTACACATCACAAAATTTCATTGAAATCACTTGGGTGGTTTCGGAGATTAGCACATGATTTTTATACAACATGTCCCGGAATTGACGCACAAAACCAAACACCCCGATTAGAATATTATGTTATAATCATAAAACATACACTGAATTTTTACTATCACTACATAGTATAAAACAAAGTCGCTTCCCGCTTCCTGATCCTGTCTGTCCCTATGTATGCTTAGATCTTTAAAACTACGCAACGGATTTTGATGCGTTTTTTTTTTAATAGGTAGCGTGATTCAAGAGGAAGGTTTATATGTTTAGAAAAAGCCGTTCGGGCGAAGCCGCGGGTAGTAGCTAGTTATGTATAAATTAGATATTATTATACTGATTGTGGGAGAAAATTGTGGTCACATTACAAATCTGCTTACGCATACAGTCGCACACGTTTAAGGGTCTTGCGTGGTTATGTACTTCGTCCATTTTGGTTGGTTTCGACTGTACAGCGGAAGTTTAACTGTAATCTACGGAAAATTATTTATGGGATAAAAAAAATAACCATATGTATTAAAAATGACGGAAATTGATTCAGGAAACGATTCTGAACAAACTACTTTCATAATGTGAATTAATTCAGTTACACATTGTATATTAAGGCGCTGACAAGAGGCAGATGATAAAAGTAGGCTTGTCTTAAACAAAAACAATTGCCAAATCTATTATATAGGTAGTTTGTGGTAGCGGAAAAACTATATGTTATTCTTGGACATATTTCTCAGAACTTGATTGTTACCAAAACACGTTTAGAAGAAAAATCTCGATACAAATTAATGGTAAACTAACCCTTTAAGTTGAATTTCGATCCAAAATATCTGTATTAAATATTGGTATTTAATGAATGACAAGAACGTCTTATTTGTATGCTGAACTTGGTTGTTTTTTTTTATTTTCGATTACTCAACTCATTTTCGAATAAATAGATAATTGCTTCATATTTTGCAATAAATTACAAGCATTGTGTCATCGCGCTTCTCTTTCATTTGTATTCATTCTGGCAGTGGCTGCGGTATAGCTGTTGTCAGCGTCTTAAGATATTAACACATCTATACGTGGGTCTGTAGGTGGCGCTATGGGACCTCCGCAACCTGAAGTTAAAGCTGCACTCGTTCGAGTCGCACAAGGACGAGATCTTCCAGGTGCAGTGGTCGCCGCACAACGAGACAATCCTCGCCAGCAGCGGCACCGACAGGAGGTAATACACAAAACGACATATTTACAAAGAAAGATACATGTAGACTTCTTGGCGGGAAAGTGAAGCGTCATGTTCAACAGTTTGTTTAATTTTCCAAAATTTGTGTTTAGCCGAATATTAATGTGTAATAATGGTGGATTATTAACCATTAAGTGTTTGTGAACGTGCATTAGTGTAGGCAAATGAAACAAAACAGTGCAACTTCGCTTCAAGTTCTCTCAAGAAGTCCGCGTGAGGTCTCGGTAAAGTGCCACATCTTTACTGAAACTCAAGGGGAGTGGGCGGGGATATCATAATCATGCATGTATAATTTATTTCATCAATATTAAACAAGAACTAAAACGTGACATTGGCTAAATGCACAAACCGTGCGACGCCAGAAGAAAAAAAAAAAAAGAAAAAAAGATACATGTATAAGCATGTTATATTTTTAGACGCTCCACACACTTCTATAGTTTCTGCCTACCCCCTTGGCGTAAGTTTTCACGCTTTCCATGAGGGTAGGCAGAAACTAGAACGCCACCCGCTACGCTCCTTACATACTCCTTTTGCTACGTTTACGTTCATACATCAGGTCATACCTGACCTTTCTGAAGAACATAACCAATTAGGTCACAAGAATGTCTAAAAATATGTGCATACAAAGTGCTTAAAATGCTGAATAGGGTCTCGTTTTGCATTTCACGAAGCTGTGCAGATACTTGGCGCTGAATTAGTCATCCTTATTTTTTTTTTAATTAAAATTGGCTTTTGTCTCTTTTAAACAGACACGTATTTGACTACTATTAAAAATATATATCAATTAATACCTATTTTTAAAGGTGTGACTAAAAAATACGATTTGTGAAAAAATAAATAAAATCAGTGGAAAATTTGAGAAATTACACGATCTTGAAATTATTCTACTATCCAAGGATAGTAACAGACAGTTGTGCTGCTTGGGAGATTGTTGCCCCACTTCCCAGCTAAAGCACTAGGAAGTGGTGAAGGGTAAGCGTTTAGGGGGACAGTCTTATGTAATGTTGACTTTCGAAAAGTGCTGATTCTTAGCCAATACATGACTTTGAATACATGACCCCCGGAATATCGATGTCGCACCCACAAGAACCTACCAAACTGAAATTTGATAAGTAACGAATATTGTTGCAGGCTTCACGTGTGGGATCTGTCAAAGATAGGCGAGGAGCAGACGGCTGAAGACGCGGAGGATGGCCCACCGGAGCTACTGTTCATCCACGGAGGGCACACCGCCAAGATATCGGACTTCTCATGGAACCCCAACGAGCCGTGGGTCATTTGCTCCGTCTCAGAGGACAATATTATGCAGGTAAGTTGATTTGTACCGTGCGGTGCCGGACGTAAAGAATAGCACCATCCTATTTCTTCCCGTGGGTGTCGTAAAAGGCGACTAAGGGACCTAGAGAATGGGCAGCAGCGTTCACTATGCATTTTAACACGACGTCTTTCTGCTGAAATGATGATGATGATGTTGATCTGCTGTTGGAAAAGATGGCCAATCATCATCATCATAGATTCATAGTAAGATGTTGGACTTTGCATAAGTCTCGATCCTGTGGGAATATCGGGATAAAAAGTATCCGTCGTAACCCATGTAGTCATGGTCTACCAATGTGCCAAATGATGTCTAAATCTGTTAAGCCGTTTAGAAAATTAGAGACTATATAAAATAATGTTCTACATATATATAGTACTCATCTTTACCCACAAAAAAGTCCGCGAGGCTGTATGTATAACTGTTATAGTTACGTCATAATAACCGTTTTTTGTTCAAATTAGTCAAAAGTACTAATACTAATTCACTCACCACCACTAACCCCCCCTTCACCCTTCGAGACCTTCACTACTAATTCATTTATTAGTTTAATAACCTTTAGATAAGATAAGATAATATTTATTTTGTAAAACATGAGTACATTAAGAAGGTCTTATAATTAATATGAGGTGGCTACATGTTTTGCCATTTATGGCGTACAAAATTAGATGCACTAGACATACATTAAAAAAAAAATACGATGTCAAAATTCAAATCAAATTGAAATTAAAATGTCAAAATTTAGATTTCATTCAAAATTACAATGTCAAAATTTCAATTAAATTCAAAATAACAGTCAAAAACTAAATTCAGCTTGAGTAAGACATATATAAAAAAAAAAAAACAAATTAACATGCATAAACAGAATTTTATAAGTACAAGCAAAATATCATTTAAAAATACAAATGTCAATGAATTCAAATTATATATGTCACTAAATTATTAAATGAAATTAGAATTGTAATAAAAACTAATGATAGAAAAGTCAATAAATTAAATCACAAAGAAGCAGCATAGACACCATTAACATAAAGTTTCGTCAATAAGAAATTTTTTAATTGCGTAGTAACACTTGTCCAGTAGCAGTTTTGTTAACTTTGTTTTAAAAACTTTGCTGGGTAATTCTTTAAAATGTATAGGTAGTTTATTATATATGAGAGGACCCATGGTTAAAATATTTTTTTTAAGTAATGACGTTTGGTAACCACCTGTGTAAAGTTGAGTTTTATATTGTGACCTTAGTGGTCCTGAGCGTTGTCTTTTATCCAATACTGACGTAAACAGGTCCTTGTTCGTTCTAACGAATAGGGCAACTTCTAATATATACAAAGATGGCAATGTAAGTATCATTAGCGATTTAAAAACGGGTTGACAGCTTTCTGTAGTTTTAAGACCTGTCATTGATCGAAGGCAACGTTTTTGGGCTCTAAATATTATTTCTCTCGCACTGCAGTTTCCCCAAAATATGACCCCAAATCTTAGTGAGGAAGCAACTAAACCATGATATGCTGTCACTAATTTATTTAGGTTAACTTTCTTTGAAAGGCTATAGAGTACATATGCCGTTTTACTAACACACTTTTTCAGCATGATGTTTCCATGTCAGTTTATTGTCGATGTGTACGCCTAGGAATTTCGTTACTGTAGTTGTATCTACATTTTGGTAATTATATTTAATTATGATATTTTCTGGCTCTAGCCGCTGGTAGAAATGCATGACTTGTGTTTTATTTAGATTTATCACTAGATTATTTTTAATCAGCTATTCTATTATCATTTTAAGGGTGTTGTTTATATCCTTACCGTATTCCGTTTTATCTATGCATTCAATTATAGCTGTGCTGTCATCCGCAAATAAAGTCATTGGATGATGAATTTGCCACGGTAGATCGTTAATGTAAAGCAGAAATAATAATGGCCCTAGTACACTACCTTGCTGAACCCCAAACTTAGGTATTCTACTAGAAGATAAATATTTGAATTCACGCTTAGTTTTTGTACATACTCTCGATATTTCTGTGTACTGTTTTCGATCAGTGAGGTAAGACTTTATTAGGTTTAGTATGTTGCCTCTTATACCATAGTCTTCAAGTTTATTTAACAGGGTGTCGTGTTTTACATAATCGAAAGCTTTAGTCATGTCCGTGAAAATTGCACAGACAGGGGTTTTTTTATCCACATTATTCATGATCACTTTTAAAAGATCAAACATTGCCATGTTAATATTTTTATTTTTTCGAAAGCCCTTTTGCTCTTCGCTTAATATATTATTTTTAACTACAAATGTGTAAATAGACTCTAATCTTTTCGAATATCTTTGAAAATACTGAAATTAAAGCTACCGGTCTGTAGTTTGACATGTCTTCATTACTATTTTTTTTGTGTAGTGGTTTTATGACAACAGTTTTCAACAACTTTGATTGACACATTCCGCCTTATTACAAAACAAAATTTATATTTTGACATGGCTTAAACCATGGAGCCAGTTTCTGTAATAGGAACGTAACTGTGATTGAAATACCGTTCTTTATACAAAACTGAAAACTTAGTTCAGTACTAAGTTGTCAGTTTGGTATTAGGAACTTTACCATAGACGGAATAAAGTTCGAAATTCAATAATGGCTCCATGGTTTAAACCTGGGTCTAAAGATAAACCTTGTTTTGTAATAAGGCTGATACTGTTTACTATTTTTAATCCCAGTAGTAAGTTCCCGTGGGATATTTTGCGACATCCCCGCGGGTGAAGGCGCGGGCAAAAGCTAATAAATTATACAATAAAAAATAAAAAACCCCTTATGTGATGACTTGTGATTTGTGCGCAGGTATGGCAAATGGCCGAGAACATCTACAATGACGAAGAGCCAGAGACGCCTGCGTCGGAGCTGGAGTCCGGAGTCAACGTGAACCACGGCTAGCGCCCCGCCCGCCGCGCGCAGCTGCCCCTGTGAGTGTACCGTGAGTCCGTGACACAGACTATAGACTTACTACGTCACTAGTTAGCACCGGCCTACGAAGCAACTTTCAGAAGGTCAATTCTCATACATTTTCACACGTTCATATTCAAGTCTCAGCGACAAACAATTTAAAAAAAATCCGGTCGAAAATGCAGGGAAATTGACAAATTGAGACAGATCAGAATGCAAACGTTCTTTAAAAGACGGGAATTGCGCCTCCGATTTCAATTATGGTTGTATCTGGTAATGAGCTCTTTCATGTTCGTATTTTATTTGTTTGTGCTGTTATTGATGGTTCATATGGCTTATCCAGTTTTAATAGTCAAACTGTGAATGCTATTTTAAACAACTGTAATGTGTGGCTCAGTTTATTGTTTTCAAGGTCCCAGACATTATCAATTAGCACGCCATATTTCGTTAAGTGGTCCATTACTTCTAATTGGGTCACGTAAAATATTGCGAATCTATCTTGTCACTTCAAGGCATGGCGTCTTATTTCGTTTATTTAACTAATCACAAAGTATAATCTGGACGTAATTCTGCAATACATAGTCAGTAGTTAGAATTAAGGGAAAATTAATGTGTTAAATCTTATCTACGCGAAAAAGTAATAATTATGAACGTAAGTATCATTTGGAAACCTAAACCTATCCAATATTAATGAGAAAATGAAAGAGCTCTAAATGCATTTTAATTTGGATCTTATGTCGTTTAAAATAGATGTAAAAATTATTGGTTCGGTCAACAAGTACATAAACTGTACTATATTATTAGGAGTAATGAGGTAACAATCCTTGTTTGCGGTGACTCAGTTGTTGATATGATAAAGAAATTGAATATTTTTGCATAATCTGAAAATTATTATTCTTGAGTCCATATTTTGTATTTTAAATTATACAGTTTAGGTGCTCAAGTGACTGAGTCCATTGGGAGAAACTAGATCTAATTAATATTTAATTTCCGTGTTTATTTAACCCTCTTACCGTCTTTTGTAAAAATAGATCTTGTTTCGAACTGAAATGTCAAAAAGATCTCTTGCAAACATAATTTTTAATTAAGCTAAAGATTCTATGGATTAGTATCATGAGGTACTATGATTGTTGAAAAAATCTAAACGTATTTGGTAACCAAACCTAAAATCGCGAAAAAAAAATCGGCAGTTCCCTACATTTATGTTCGAATAACTCGTCAAAATGTAAGGAACAGCTGATTTTTTTGTCGCGATTACTGGTTTGGTCCCATAGTAAAAGTTGTTCATAATGATGAGTACAATGACCCCTTAAGAGGTTATGAGTTCATTCTGGGACACGTTGTATAAATTAAAAATGTTAAATAATTATTTAATTTAACTAGCAAAACTGCCTAGTGCCAAGCTCGGTTTATGCATAAAGTGATAAACCACCGAGATCAGTTCTACTTTTGAACTCCTTATCGCCAAGAGACAAACTACAGGGTTATCTTATTACACACAAACAAAAAAAAAAAAAAAATGAATTGAACTCGTTTCTGCCTTTGGACTGGTCAACATGAAAGGGGTCCAATTATATGTGGTTTGTACGCACTAGAATCTCACAAAAACTTAACAGTTTAAATTAAACGTGGAAAATATTTTTTATATTTTTAAAGTGAAATATTCTATTTTATTTTCTTCTAAAATAAATGTGCGTACAAACCACTGAAGTTCGATATACTGGTGAAATTTGAAAACCAGAATCCTGTAACACACTTCACTTTATAGAGACACCTCGCTAGCCGTGACATGAATTGTTAATTCCATTTTAATTTATTGTTTCATAACCGATTAGTTACAAGGATGTGTTTCTGTTGTAACTGTCATTATAATTATGTTAAGGGCCTCTTTCACAGCCAAATAAGTATTTCTTATTACATATAATGTATAATTAGATATAATTGATACACTTTCCAGTTAAAAACGCGTAGTATGTAGCATTTGATAGCTTAGCTATCATAGTTTATACGCGATACATAAACAATTCAACACTTTGGTAGTAATGATATGCTGAGCTATCGAATTGTAGTACCTCGATGTAACATGCATGTTCAATGTTTAGTATATCATATCTGTAATAGCACAAAGTGGAAGATGCTCTTACACTGGTGACGCGACTGACCGATGGTATTTTATAATGTTATTGCAGTAATGGAATAATTTTAAGCTCTGCTAATTAATTACCTATTATGATTAAAAGTATCGTAATAATCTTTATTGTTTTTATACATCCTGCAAAAGTCCTACGCTATTAATAACACTAGATTGTTGCACCGAGCGCAAAGTGAGTTATTAATGCACGAGTGTTATGTTGGTTGCACTAAATTAGCACGAGTGCATTAATTACTCATTGTAGCAAGGTACGTAATCTACTTTTCTTTCAACTACCAATCTACCTACCGTGATAAAATATACCTACTCAAAATAAAAACTCAAGTTAATGAAAACAAAGTTTTGCACCAAGTCAGTTTTATTCAGCCGATTTTTATTTTCAGCCAGTATCGTTTTGATCCTAATGCACCGACTTCCAAAAATTAGGAGGTTATATGTTCGGCTGTATGTTTTTTTTTTAATGTATGTTCACTGATTTTATATTAAACTTAATGGGAGACATTAAACCTCTGTGCTAAATTTATATCTAATTATAAAATTAAAACAGTGCAGAAATGTTGCACTGTTTTTCAGTGCAACAATGACATTTCATACAACATTTCTGGACTGTTTTAGTTCTAACTAGTGATCGGTTTTGTAGTGATTAATGATAACATTACTACGTAGTTGAAAGAATAGTTATTTATGATATTAGTAGTCACGAGTTTTTAAATACCAATTTCCGCGCGTGTGTCATACAACGTTTTTCAACACATTTGCGAGAAAACAGTACAATACGTAATAAAATAAGCCATCAAAATATTTTAAGAGAATGGTCGAGTATTTCTTCGAGCCTCCATGATATAAAATTATTGTAAATCATTAAATAGCACTCACGATTTTGGCGGCTCATTCAAGATATCAGGTGCAGTAGATTCCATATTAATATCGGATTCTTCGCTTGAACTCATATTAATAATTTGTAAATATCAGTCGGAAAGTCGCAACAATCTTTGACATTTCTAATAGGAAAATGGCGCGAATTTGCAAATGGCGCCACGTGCACATGGTGTAAATTAGTACTACATGTTTCGTCTCATTTTCTCTTTAATAAAGTGAGATAAACGTATTGAGCAAAAGCGCTTCCAAGGAGGTTCGATCATTCAGCTTATTTATTCTCGTAATTTGAAACTCCTTGGTGGAATTCTTATATAATCTTTATGGTAATAAAAAAAAAACCGTAAAGGATACGCACGGCGCTATCCAACGAAGAGGGCGGTAAAACATGTACTTAGGTGAGAGTACCTATTTTACCGCCCGTTTCGTTGTATGGTGCGTAATTTTTAACTTTCGAACAATGTACAGGCTTCGTAAATGCATTTTTTGAGCAAATGTGTTGAAAAATAAGTTTACCTAATGCAACGGTGTCAAGTTTGTCCCTATAGCATTCTGCGAAACTCGACGGTGGGTGTCGGGATATCTGGGTAGGTCGCGACCCCTGCGTGCCGAGTACACACAGTCGGCACTAATTTAGTCCCATCCAGTCATTCGCGACGAAAACATGAGACTTATTTTTATAGTGTTGTTTCTCGCAACGTCCACAGTCTCAGGACGCAGCCATGGCTATTCCACGCACGGAGGCTTCCACCACTATCCCGCGTCTACCGGACATTCAGGATATGGTTCAGGCATAGCACATTCATACCGGCCACATTCATCTGGACCGGAATTTCGGGTAACTCAATCAGCGACAAATTTTATCACCTCTACAATCCGCCGCGACACATTAGCTACGGATCTACCTTCCATCCTGTGTATCAAGAATACCCGCCCGTCTACGTGTATGAATACCGAAACTGGTTATCCTGAGGCCTAAAGCTTTCATCCATCACCTGATGCAGGTAGCACGTTGGTATGCGCACCACAAACGCCTTAAAGTTGACGTTGCGATGCGACTCCAGCAGCTGCACTCTCGGCGCGTACTTCAGCCTTATTTATGCGGATGCATTGCATAGTACGGCCGCTGTATCTTGCGACGAGTTAGTGATGTCCTTGTGCAGATCCACTAACGTAGGCTATCGACAATAAAGTCTATTGCTTAATGAATATATTGCTATTGATGTGAAACATCTATAGCCACACGTAAAACCGATTGCTAGCGGGGCGACGCACGCCGCGTGGCGACGCCTCGCCACTATACAGTCTAAAAGTCGTCACGGGACGCCTGGCAGATGTGAAACATCGAAATTATTTACACACTACTGTAAATAATTACAATGTTTCACATCTGCCAGGCGTCCCGTGACGGCTCAATTTTTTTTAGTTTATTCTTAAATTTGTCAACCATTTTATCCCGATTGGAAAACCCATGAGAAAATATTTTTTTTTATTCATTTTGATTTTCTCATATTGTTTATTTATTTTTTATTTACTTAATCATACTTTATTAGCTACATTATTGTTTATTTATATTATATTAGTATCTGTTTATCGTTTATTTTATTTTTGTGAGCCCACAAAAATTTGAGTCCCATAATAAATGGAAGAATCGATAACTTTCCGAATTCGTCAATCACTAGCGTATCTTTATGTAAAATAAATGGCTTTTGCATAGCACAACGATAGGGACTGTTGTTTTCGTGTAAGTTGTACGGTGCATGGTGGTAAATGCACGCTGTGTGTGGTGGGATAAGGTTTATAATTGATTGTATTGATCCTGGTGTTTTGTTGTTGTGTGTGGTGTTGTCGTGGGTGTTGTTGGTTGGTGTGTTGGTTGGTCGGTGGTTGTGTTGATTGATTGGTTGGTGGTGATGGTGTTGTTGTGTTGGATTCTGACTTACACATTTCGCCAGTTATGTTTAAGTCCCATGTAATAGGGGGCCAGCCTATTGCCATCAACCGGGCACCAGACTCCGGGCAGCTACTGAGAAATTCCTGATAGAAAAACCCAATAAATAAAACACACTTTTTTTTTATTTTATAAATAACACTTTGGCCCGGTCTGGGAATCGAACCCCGGACCTCATTATCAGCAGTAGCGCTTGCGACCACTAGACCAACGAGACAGTCAGTAAATAAAAAAGATTACCGTTATTAGTTTTTATAAACTGCCCAATAAGGGTTTAGGGGGATGAAAGTTTGTAATTTTGTATGGAAGAATCTTAACGCGCGGTCCGATGAATTTGAAACTCAACATTAATATTGCAAAAAAATATATAATTGTTCTTGGATTTTTAGAAATTCAACCCCTAACTGAGTGAAAAGGGTCGAATAAGTTATTAGGGGAAGATTTTGTCGCTTGCTTAATAACTAGAAAGTTGATATAAATAATAATAAAGTCAAATAATGGAAACGTATAACCGACTGAATACCGTAATTATTACAGAAACGATTAAAAAGCCATTGAGTCTCGACTCCCGCGTGGATCCACGTTCGCATATGAAGGATTAAACGATTTCTCAAAAATCTATCATAGTTTATACGCAATACGTAAACAATTCAACACTTTGGTAGTAATGATATGCTGAGCTATCGAATTGTAGTACCTCGATGTAACATGCATGTTCAATGTTTAGTATATCATATCTGTAATAGCACAAAGTGGAAGATGCTCTTACAATGCTGGCGCGACTGACCGATGGTATTTTATAATGTAAATGTAGTAATGGAATAATTTTAAGCTCTGCTAATTAATAACCTATTATGATTAAAAATACCGTAATAATCTTTGTTGTTTTTATATACCCTGCAAAAGTCCTTTATATAAGTTTACCTAATGCAACGGTGTCAAGTTTGTCCCTATAACATTCTGTGAAACGCGACGGTGGGTGTCGGGATATCTGAGTAGGTCGCGACCCCTGCGTGCCGAGTACACACCGCGCCCACTGCGACACGCTTAATGTGATTGTTTTGTGACTGGGAGTGACCACACAGTTGACACTAATTTAGTCCCATCCAGTCATTCGCGACGTTAACATGAGACTTATTTTTATAGTGTTGTTTCTCGCAACGTCCACAGTCTCAGGACGCAGCCATGGCCATTCCACGCACGGAGGCTCCCACCACTATCCCGCGTCTACCGGACATTCAGGATATGGTTCAGGCGGTACACACTCATACCCTGCCTCGACAGGAATGTCTGGTAACACACACAGCGGCAACGTGCGGCAGACATACCATCAACAACACAACGTGGTTCAAAACAACTACAGCCCGAGATCAGAAGTTCATCACCACTACCACTACAGTCCGCCGCAGCAGATAAACTACGGGTCTACCTTCCACCCTGTGTATCAAGGTCACCCGCCCGTCTACGTGTACGAGTACCGAGACTCTGGCAGTAGATTCGATAACTTGCTGACTGGACTAGCGCTGTACAACTTGGGCCGCAACAGTCACTCTCATCATTACAGCTCCGAGAGACAGTACAGCGGTGCCCCGGGAGAGATATGCAAGTTAGGCATCAGTAAACGAACCGGCGAGTACGAGGAGACGCGCATCGACTGCAATCTGATGTCGAGTTTTATTTGGGAGGACACGACGAGTGCAACACGGAACGAGCAACATGTTGTGAAGAACACAACGGAGGTGAAAGTGACACAGACTGTGAACGGAACTGGAAACTCTTCAGTAACGACAGTGTCGGTGACAAGTAACACTGTAGAGGATGCGCTGAAAGTGAAGGGGCCGTCTATAGCGGTGACGCCGGGCATGACTTGTTACATGATCAGAACTTTCAGAGATACCACTGCTTTACGGAAACCTGTAGATTGTGGACTTTTGCAAGAATACGCGCGTAGCTCATTATATCGAAGTGTTGCACAATGTTTGATGCCGCTTAAGACGATAATATTTAATTTCCTGATAATATATTTAGTAAGATATTAAAGGTAAATTAAATGTAATTTATTGATAACCTAAAATGGTTTTTTAAGCACTATTCACACATAAATTGTGGACAAAAGTTGTTTTAATATACAACATTATTTTTAGTATAAACGAAACCTGAGTTACAGTTTGTTCAGAATTAGTAACTGAATCGATTTCAATAATGTTTACACCATGTTATATTATTATGTCCCAAAAATATTTAAGTGTGACAGAAAATGTTATCACCATTTAATTACTTACAATAAAATCGCCGTACGGTTAGGTACCTACTGCCAATTATTATCAATGAGCCCGCGGCGCGGGGGCCCCGTTAGCATGTTGTTGTACGGACAACCCGGTAACTTAACAACCTTATAACTTTGTGATTTTTCATGATACAGTTTTGAAATTTTGTACATAGATTCTTTACATAAAAATACTAGACACGTGTTTCGGGTTTCACATATACTAAAACTAATATTGTATATATTTTTTTAATTAAGTAAGTATATTTACAAAAATGTCTAATTATTATTATTATTATTCTTTATTCACACAAACATATAAATGACATATTTTTGTATTCGAATATAAATTGTAGCCCACCGGTATCGGGAACAGGGTTCAAGCTACCGAACAAAGGTTACGAGACAGACATGTTCAAATCTGGAACCAACCAAAATGAGGCGTGTGTTTCATAGATTTTTAAGGATCGTGGACATGAAGGACATTACAAATATTCGTTATTATTTACTCTAGTTTTTGTTTCCACTCTTAAAAATTGGAAAGACAATAGCCCTTCTAAAAGGTTTAGCAAAAAAAAAACCGACCAAGTGCGAGTCGGACTCTCGCACGAAGGGTCAAACTCAAAACTCAAACTCAAAGCATTTATTTCAATTAAACCAATTACAGGCACTTTTGAATTGTCAAAGAGTCGGTCAGTTAGTCAGAAAGTTGAAGCTATTTGCCCATTCCAAAACGTAGATCTCTATGGAGAAGAATAGGCAAGAAACTCCAAGGACACTCTTTTAAATCAAGATATTACAAAATCCTGGGTACATTATTCTTGTCGCTTCTATACATATAGAAGCGACAAGAGAACAATGTAAAAATATAAATTATTTAAAAAACAATATAAAATATTACAAATAAGCCCTGGCAGATAGGAGAAGACCAGTCACAACTGACGGCGCCAGTTCACGAGCATGACGCGTGGATCAGCACCATCCGGCTCAACCATTTTGTAGGGAACCGAATGATCCAACACGCGCCACCATCAGCGAGACATTTAAGTGAGCATGACATACTCTTAACTGCCAAACTTTTTTAAGTCAACATACATCATAACATAATAAACGGCTCCATGGTACTCACATTTACAAAAATTGAAAAAATGCTTTTAAATTATACAAAACTATAGCTTGCAATGCATTTCAAAGATAAATAAAATTTTACTAGCAAAAGGATAAACATAATTACCTATTGAAGTATTCAACAACTAAAACTTGATTAAGTACATTTTATATAATAAATATGATTGTAATGTCAGTACATAAAAAAGGGGGGAAGCATCTCTTCCAAATATTATAATTTTAACAAGTGAGCCCAAGTGGTTGTGGAGCAGGACCAGCATTAAGCCAAGCATTTTTATCTACGATATAATCATCCAACCTATAATATGCTTGTCTACATAGTGTGCGTTTAATGCATGTTTTAAATTTCTTCTCATTTAGTTGAAGAATATCGAGTGGTATTTTATTATAACATTTGACACAATACCCCATATAAGAAGTGTGTACTTTTGACAATCTGAAACGTGGTTGATCTAATTTGTTCCTATTTCTAGTATTAAATTATGCCTGTCACTTATCTTACTGAAAAGATGTAGGTTTCATACCATTATCTATAAAAATGGAAAAAAAAAACACGTTTGTTGTATGGGAGCCCCCCTTAAATAATTGTTTTATTTTAATTTAACTATATATTTTTAAAGTGAATATATAACTAATTATTAAATATTTATTTTATTATGTTTTTTAGTATTTGTTGTTATAGCGGCAGCAGAAATACATCATCTGTGAATATTTCAACTGTCGTAACTATCACGGTTCATGAGATACAGACTGGTGACAGACGGACAGACAGACAGACAGACGGCGGCGGCGGAGCCTTAGTAATAAGGTTCCCGTTTTACCCTTTGGGTACGGAATCCTAAAAATATCCTCGACATTGAGATGTTGGAGTGCCTACCAATATCTGTATCTGCACGTAAGCCACTATGACTGTAAAAGGACTCAAACCTTTGTGAAGGAGGTAGTGCATAGATAGTTAAAAGTATTAATTCATCGTCATGTCAAACGTAATGTTGTCAGACCCTTGGGGCCTACTCCGAAGCGATAATCCCAAGTATCGGCCGAATATTTTTGCCGTTTCTTGACTTCCAAAATTTCCTTATTAGACTGAATCCTTACCCGACTTCAAGACACGTTTTTGACTTTGACTTATCTCTCTGACCATCGTATTTTTTTTTTCTTTCGCCGTAGTTAGCCATAGTCAGCCGTAGTCAGGGGGTCTACTCCGAACTATCGGCCGAATGTTCGGCCGTCTCTTGAATACGACTACCTATGGCTGAGTACTACGAAAAAAAAAAAAAAAACGACTGTCAAATTCGGGACTTCTTGGCGGGAAAGTGAAGCGTCATGCTCAGCAGTTTGTTTAATTTTCCAAAATTTGTGTTTAGCCGAATATTAATGTGTAATAATGGTGGATTATTAACCATTAAGTGTTTGTGAACGTGCATTAGTTTTTTTTTTTTTTTGTATATAAAGTATCACAGCTGGTGATACCTTATTCACATTACAATCTAGCCTATTCGCTAATAAGTAATTTAAATATAACCTAAACTGCTAAGTAAATATAAAATTAAGAAATTGTCCAATAACGTCTTTCTTATTCACTTTATGTTAAGGGGAAGACACTTAATTCACGTGTTCTTTAGTCAGCACTTGCACTATAGTTTAAGTTTACTCACACTGCACTAAACTAACTCAAAAGGTTTTACCCTTTTTAGTCTTCGCACTAATTCAGTGATGTCAAGGAGCTGGATCGCCTCGACATTCACGTGATGATGAAGTCTGTGTTCGTGAGCTTCTGCATATTTTTTTAGTACTATGTTTACGACATCCATCTTGAGGTCCCGGTGGAGGTCGCTGTTTCTAATGTACCAGGGCGCGTTGACTATATCTCTGAGTACTTTGTTTTGGAATCGTTGTATAATTTGACGATTGCTTTGGCTGGTGCAACCCCACAGCTGAATACCGTAGGTCCATACAGGCTTTAAAACTTGTTTGTACAATAACAATTTGTTAGATATTGACAATGGCGACTGCCTACCAAGTAGCCAATACATTTTTTTGTATCTAATATCTAGTTCGGCTCTTTTCTTTTTGACATGCTCTTTCCAGCGCAATTTTGCATCCAGAGTCATGCCGAGATATTTAGCAGTATTCGCGTATGGTATTGGTTGATTATTCATGAACACCGGAAAGTATTGTGGCTTTTTATTGGTGAAGTCAATGTGGATAGACTTGCTTTCATTGAGTTTGATACGCCATGTTGCAGTCCACTCGTAGACACGGTTTATGGACTCTTGAACCTTTTCTACGGCTTCCTCGTGACTATTTCCAACAGCCATGATAGCTGTGTCGTCAGCAAAAGTTGCAATGAAATTATTTTCTAGCTCAGGAATATCGCAGGTGTATAGTAAGTACAGTACAGGACCAAGTACACTCCCTTGCGGTACTCCAGCTTTTATCTGCCTAAGATCTGAATACGCGTTTCTTTGTCGTATCCTAAACAATCTGTTTGATATATAGGACTCTAAGATGTCTGAAAATTGTTGAGGCAACATTGTTTTTAGTTTATAAATAAGGCCATCATGCCATACTTTATCGAAAGCCTGTGCAACATCAAGGAAAACCGTGGAGCACACCTTCTTCTCCTCTAGTGTTTTTTCAATAATATTAGTAATTCTGTGTACTTGGTCGAGCGTAGAGTGTTGGTCTCTAAATCTGAACTGGTAATCAGGGATTAGATTTTCAGTTTCAATAAGAGGCTTCAATCTCTTTAGAAATAATTTCTCAAATAATTTTGACAACACAGGCAACAGTGAGATTGGTCTGTAAGATGTTGTTTCATGAGGTGGCTTCCCAGGTTTGGCTATCATAATGACTTCAGCTACTTTCCACATGTCAGGGACGTATTTTAACCGAAATGCAGCATTCATGAGCGTGGTAAGCTTGACTATGGCTTTGCGTGGGACATTTTGTAAAACTTCCCCTGTAATTAAGTCGTAACCAGGCGATTTTCTTCGATTAAAATTACACTTAATTTCTCTAGATACTTCTTTTGGGGTAACCAACTTTATATCTGAACTAATTTGTACACCCTGAATTATTCTCGTATTGTGAGTCTGGGCTTCATTTGGTTGGAATATTTGTTCTAAATGCTCAGCGAACCTTAGGGCTTTTTGCTCGTCCGTCACTGCCCATTTTCCATTTTCTTCCTTAATAGGAGGAATTTGTGTGATCGGTCTTTTTATGTGCTTGGTTGCCTTCCATAGCGAGTAGCCTGTTTTAGTATCACTCGTTAATTGGCTAAGGTAGCTGTTTGTTGAGGAGTCGTTGTAGTGCTGAATTTCTTTCGTAAGACGCTTTGTAAGGTTGTTCAGCAGTTTTTTATCTCGTGGACATCTGGTCTGATGCCATCTATTTCTTTGTTTCCGCTTTTCAGTTATAAGACACCTAATTCCTGTTGGGTATGCGGTTGCCTTAACCCGGTGTGTTTTTTCCGGAGTGTTTTTCAAGGCAGCTTGCTGTATACTAGTTGTAAATTTACTTATTTCCAAATCCAGCTGTTCTGGAGTTTTTAATGGAACTCTTAATTCTATTGTGTTATCCAAGTCTATTCTGAAACTTTCCCAGTCTGTATGAGTATTTACAAGTGTAGGATTGTTCTCTATGCGTAGGATCCGATGCCATACTGACAAAATTATTGGTGAATGGTCTGAATTCATGTCAAAACATTCATCGATGCTCAAGTAATTACTAGAGATATTTTTAGTTATAAAAAAGTCTATTAGGTCTGGGACTTTGCGAGGATCACTTGGCCAATAAGTTGGTTTTCCGATAGAAATAGCTTCACACTTTAGCTCTTTCATGGCACTCATAAGTTCCTTTCCTTTAGTGGTGGTTAGTCTTGACCCCCAATGCGTGTTTTTAGCGTTGAAGTCGCCACCTAAGATGAATCTTTGTCCGAGTTGCTGTAAGAACGTCACATATTGGTCTTTTTTTATATTGTATCTCGGAGGTGAGTAGATGGCCGCTACGGTGATTGGATACAGTTGAGATTGAATACAAATCGCCACAGCTTGAATTTCATGACATTCATACTTAACTTCTTCATAATGACAAAGATTATCTTTGACTACAACAGCGCTACCACCTCGGGCAGAATTGTCAGGGTGCAGTGCATGGTACACTGTATAACCTCGAAACTTTATGTATGATTGCTTAGTAAAGTGAGTTTCGGATATAAGGCAAACATCGATGTTTTCTGTGATCAGGACTACTTCTAATTCTTGTTGATGTTTAAGCAGTCCGTTTGAGTTCCATGCCATTATTTTTAATGGATTCATTTTTTTTGCCTGGAAATAGCATTTTTAGCGCTATTTTCTAGTCTATTCAAACGAGCGTTAAATGAGGACATCAATTTAATAATTTCGTCCAACTTTCCTTCCATACCTTTATCGGCATTAGCATTCTCACGAACATTCGCAAGGTTAACAGTTTTGGCTGTAATATGTGCGTATGTTTTCTTGTGAGGGTTTTGTGTCACGTAATGGGTTTGCGTTTGTGAGCTAGTTTGCACTTTTTCATTGATTTTATGCTGGCTTTTTGTTGCCTGCTTCTTAATAGTATCGTTTTTTATGCCTTGCATTTCCCGGGCTACTATACATCCTCTATATACGTGCATTAGTGTAGGCAAATGAAACAAAACAGTGCAACTTCGCTTCAAGTTCTCTCAAGAAGTCCGCGTGTGGTCTCAGTAAAGTGCCACATCTTTACTGAAACTCAAGGGGAGTGGGCGGGGATATCATCATCATGCATTTATAATTAATTTCATCAATATTATACAAGAACTAAAACGTGACATTGGCTAAATGCACAAACCGTGCGAAGCCAGAAGGAAAAAAAAAAAAAAGAAGCCAAATTCAAAAATGTGACTTGACATCGGGTAAAGACGCAAAGTCAAATAATGAAATTTTGGAAGTTATAAAACTGCGGATTATCGATTCGGAGAAGACCCCCTTATCTCTATGCATAGAACTTCAGGTTCATTTTTCAACAGTAGAGTGTTAATGTTTTTAATCACCTTCCAGGGTTTTACATGATCAGAACTTTTAGAGAAACGACTACTTTACAGAGACCCTAGATTGTGGACTTTTGCAAGAGTACGCGCGAAGCTCATTTTATCGAAGTGTTGCACAATGTTTGTTGCCACATATGACGATAATATTTAATTTCCTGATAATACTAATTACTATAGCTGGTAAATTATTTCATTGTCATTGTAGTGTAATTTTTTTTTGTAAATTATTGTGCCTAAGTAGGTACATACGTAGGCACAATAATTTACAAAAAAAATTACACTACAGTACTTACCTTTATTTGAATATTTATATATTTTTTGTTTATTTCGAAAGCTTATATGTTTTTGTTTGATTGGAAGCTTCGTCCAACGCTGCGTGCAATGATATTTATTTCTGTATATTGGTTTGAAAAAACACTTTTACACGTCAATACCAAAGTTATTTTTTAAAACTAGATGAGGTCGGTGTGTGAAAAACCGAAACAAACTCAGAGGTCACAGTCCCTTTTAAAGTACAGACAATCTTCTTCTTTCTATCGCTTTTAGCGATAACACCGCCCATTGTGTCACCCTATGTAAATTTTCTACATTTATATCTGTAATTTGTATGGTATACCTAATAAAGGGATATTCTATTCTATAATCTTTGTCAGGCCATAATATATTATGAGGACCATACAGATTAATAACTGATGTGTCTGTGATTTGAGTAATCGTGTAGCTCAACTCAGAACATAAGGAACTCAACGACTCGACGACCAATACCAAAGAATTGTATTTGGGTAGGCCGCATAAACTAGGTACTCAAGCTACAAGATTATCATTAAAAAAAACGGAGAAAAAAATTTACCCACATACTCCTCACGTTCACTATAAGTAACTAAAATAATAATATACTTTTTATAGTAAATATTCTTGTCATTGTGCATATAATAATCATCAAATGTCAAAGTGTCATCATCATCATTGCAGCTGAAAGACATAGGCCTCCCCAAAAGGGGGGGGGGGGGATTTGCCATAATCGTTATCAGGGCTCGGAAACCGGTTAATTTTCTATGTAACCTTAACCGTTATTATAAAGGTTTTCGAACATATTTCGTTAATTATTTAATATATTGTTACAACATCAATGCTGAATTTAATGTAATGAAGCAATCTTTGAAGCTATATCAATTGTATCAAAAATAATTTGTATCTTCAGAAATAAAAATTAACTGGTTTCAAGCCCTGATCGCTAAAATGACTCGGTTTCTATTTACTCCCTCGCTCGGGAGTAAAACTACCTCGTATAAAATGGGTTTTTAGCGTCGTGTGTTACACTAACGATTGCGAGACAATAAAATAATCCAAGACAGCAACAGATTGAAAATTATTTCTTTTCCTTTCTCTTCCATCTGCAAATACGGGTCTCCATTCTCACTAGATGATGACATTTTCACAATTGTAAAATAAATTACGGTCACCAATTCAATTTGTAATTAGGGAAAAAAAGTCTAAAGATTCGCGCCAATGCCTTTTTTAGGGTTCCGTACCTCAAACGGAAAAAACGGACCCTTATAGTCTTTCAAGACCCTTTTTCTCAGGAACGCATGGAGGTATCAAGTTGAAATTAATATCAAATACGTAAGTCTACGGTCCCTTGGAGCTCTAAAAAAATCAAGCTTCTAAGTCAACGCAATAAATAAAAACGGCAATATAGGACATATTTTGATACTCGCAAATAAATCAAAACCTGGGTCCTTCCCGTTGACCTAGAATCATGAAATTTGGCAAGAAGCTAGGTCTCACAGCACAAGTAAAGGACAAAAGTCCGAAAACAATTTTTTTTTTTGGGATAAATTTTTCCCCACTACGGAACCCTTCATTGTGCGTGGTCCGACACGCACTTGGCCGGTTTTTTTAAATTTCTACCGCAGCTAAATTAAATGAAATCGTTTATTCTGTAAATAGGATATTAGAATCACTTTTACACGTCATATAAAAAAATTAAAAATAATCTAGATGTAGCCGACATTTCTTATCTTACTGCCACTGAGAAGAAATGGCGAAACAAACTCAGGGGTCAAAGTCTCTTTTAAAGTCCAGACATAAGCTTGGTCAGATCATTGAGGACTATGTAGATCCGTGTCGGAGATGGTCTTTTGAAGAAAGAACTACACAAATTTGAGTGGACCTGTCCAATCAGTGCAAGCATTTGTCAGTAATCGTGCAGCTCAACTCAAGACTTAAGGAGCTCAACGACTCGACGAACAATACCAAAGAAAAGACATTTGGGTAGGCCGCATAAAGCGCTCAAAATGCCAGACCATCATTAAAACTAACTAACCCACATAGTGCTCACATTTACAATAAATTAAAGCAGTAAATATAATACTTTTCAAAGTAAACATTCATGTAATATTTTATATAATATTCTGCAATGTCAATATGACTATTTAAAATCATGCATAATAATTAAAATGTCAAGTTTTCCAGTTTTATTACAAGGCTAGCAGAGCGAGCAGCTCAATCCCAAGCTTTTTTGTCTTCTAAATAATCAGAAATTGTATAGTACCCCCTAGCCCTGCCACGCGTGTAGGTCTCGGGGCTCAAAGATCTAACGTAGACAAACATAATGTGGGTCATAGTTCAGGCGGTACTCGCAGTCTTAATAAGCACCAACCCACAACTGGAAAGTCGGGTAATTCAACCAATGGCAAAGTTGGAAACACACATCAACAACAAAACGTGGTCCAACCTACCCGTTTTCCTAATTTGGGACCATCTGCTGGAAAGTCGGGTAATACAAGTAATGGCAAAGATGGGCAGACAAATCAACAACTGCTACAACAAAAAGGCAAAGTCCAACATATTCCTACTCCTAAATTGAACCCCTCTACTTAACTGTCAGATAATCCAAACAGTGGCAAATATGGAAAAACACAACAACTGCAAAACGCAGCCCAAAAGAATCCTACTTCTACATTAAACCCTCCCAGAGCTGAAAAGTCAAGTGATTCTAGCAGTGCCAAAGCTGGAGAGACACCTCAATAAAACTACAGCTCGAAGACAGAAAGTCATCACCACTACCACTACAGTCCGCCGCAGCACATAAACTACGGGTCTACCTTCCACCCTGTGTATCAAGGTCACCCGCCCGTCTACGTGTACGAGTACCGAGACTCTGGCAGTAGATTCGATAACTTGCTGACTGGACTAGCGCTTTACAACTTGGGCCGCAACAGTCACTCTCATCATTACAGCTCCGAGAGACAGTACAGCGGTGCCCCGGGAGAGATATGCAAGTTAGGCATCAGTAAACGAACCGGCGAGTACGAGCAGACGCGCATCAACTGCAATCTGATGTCGAGTTTTATTTGGGAGGACACGACGAGCGCAACACAGAACGAGCAACATGTTGTGAAGAACAAAACGAAGGTAAAGGTGACACAGACTGTGAACGGAGCTGGAAATTCTTCAGTAGCGATAGTGTCGGTGACAAGTAACGCTTTAGACGACGACGCTCTAAAACTGAAGGGCCCGTCTATAACGGTGACACCGGGCATGACTTGTTACATGATCAGAACTTTCAGAGATACCACTGCTTTACGGAAACCTGTAGATTGTGGACTTTTGCAGGAATACGCGCGAAGCTCGCTATTTCATAATAGTGCACAATGTTAGACACCTTTTATGACGATAGCATTTAATTTTCTTATATTATTTATTGGCTTAAGGATGTATTGAATAATATAGTTATAAATATACTTCATTATACTATAGTACACAAAGCACCCGTGGTTCATTTTGTATATAATAAGGAATAGGTACCTACCGGTAACCAACATTACTAATAGTTACTAGTTAAATAGTAAGCAGTCGGTATGCGTTTAAGCGAAAATTGCAGATTTATTTTCAAAACAAATAGCGTAGAGTCATCTCAATTAATATATTTTCCTTGAATTTGTATGTTTATATAATGTAGGGATATATTATAGTAAATATATTTGTATTATATCTAAGTTTATAACCTATTTATGTACTTGTGTACCTATTTGATTTGTAATTAAACACAATTAGGTTAGAATTATAGGTTGTAGTAGAGGTTATAGGTTAGAATTTAATATTTTTTAATATTATTATTTTCTCTCCATCAGAGCACCCGCCATCTTATCTCTTCACCACCCTTGGTTGACTGGTAGAGAATGCCTAAGGCATTAAGTCCGCCTTTGTACCTTATTGTGTGCGAGAAGTTTAAATAAATAAATAAATAAATAAATTAAAAACACAATCACTTAATGTCACTCTCAAATATCGTTCAGTTGTTTTCGCTTGTCTCGTTTTCCAAAATAAACTAACTCCGTCGCGGCCCATACCGGCCTTATATAGGGCCTCGGATAGTTCCCGAAACATCTAGAACATTCGAGTACATACCGGCCCCGACTGACCGGGTGTCGATAGTTCTAGAATCGAACTTTCTGGAAGAATCTTGACTCTACTAGTTCCGCTACCTGATACTAGATGGCGCTAGTAGTAGGCTTTTTAGTTGTGCGCGCAACAATAATAATAATAGAAAAAAGGTATAAAATGTATTTAAAATAGAAATAGAAATTCCACAACCGAACCAAGTGCACAGACAAGATGTAGGAGTAAAAGTCGGTAGAGTGGGGCGGTGATTTAAGGAGATTTCTAAGACGGGACCTGCAAGGTGCATCTGAAGGACGGGCGTAGGAAAAGCGTTCCCGCTGATAGGAAAGTTCCCAAGTCAAACTTTCTGCTTTCGACCTTTCCACCCACAATCATAGTTGACTAAACTATTATTTATTTATTTAAACTTCTCACACACGATAATGTACAAAGGCGGACTTAATGCCTTAGGCATTCTCTACCAATCAAACAAAGGTGGTGAAGAGTTAAAGTAGAAGTGTGTTTAAATTGGTGTTCTTAATTAAAGTGTCTAGTTTTTTAGTTATTAAATCGGCAGTTTTTAATTGTCACGAACCCCAAGCTCGTAACATTATTTATTCCTGTATATGTTTCAATTTAGTTTTACTTTTTATATTTAATTTTAACCATTGTGAGTAATTTATATCGCACGCCGTTCGTGTTTGTTTAACTTTTTTTTTATATTATGTGGAAAATGTTGTTGGTTATACATTTATACTCATAACTTAGTTTTAAGTTCTATACCATAACATTGTAATGTGTAACCGTTTATTTACCCAAATAAAATAAAATTTCACTTCTGCCTGACATTAGGGCTTCCAATCCCGGAATACTGAGATCCCGGTGTTGCAGGATCTCGCATCATTTTCCAATCCCGCGTGTTGCGCGATTACGGGCGCGGGATCCGTGGGTCTCAAATACGCAGTAGTTTGGCAGACGAAACATTTTCAATTGAATGCTGACAAAATGACCAAACTAAATAATTAAAGTCATAATTAGTTCTGTCAACATTCAGTTGAAAATATTTTTGGTTTATAAGTATTTTAATTTAGTAGATATACCAGGGGCCTAAAATGGACGCTTTGGCAGAATCATAGTATGATAATATTATGAATCATAATTAAAATTCGTAAAATTGTACATACTAAAACTGACAAAACATAATAAAATTTGCGTACTTCATCCAATGATGTATTTTCCTTTAGATGCGTTACCTGCGCTCAATAATGATAAAGTAATTGTCAGGGAATTGCCTGACATTTACAATAATAATAATTATTATTACGTACGCGCCAATGAACATGCGCAAGTAACTAAATATGTACTTATATTCATCTCTTTCTAACAATAGATATCGGTATAGATCTTTCCTTTTCTGCCCGCGCTGTATGATTGTATGCAATTATGTAGCTACAATCATGGCTTACGCTGTTTTTGAGTGCACTAATGTTCGTGTATGACGCGTCTATTTATAATACGTCATTGACTTCATAACGCAATTCATCTGTTTGACAGTTTTTTATGGAGGCTCGTAAAATGGTCCACAAAAGATGAAGTCTAATGTCAAATAGCCTGTCAAACAGATGAATTGCGGGATACGAATTGTACGCAGATCATAGAGAATTGTCAGTTTGTGACCATTTTACGAATTTTATTACGATTCATATTATTATCATATTATGATTCTGCCAAAGCGTCCATTTTAATTAGTTATTTGATTGAACTCATGCTGATAGTAAAACTTTAAAAAATGTGGAGTTATGTTGATTAATTCATTGTTTTATTTACCTTATTTAAATATTAATATTTTCTATAAGCGGGATCCCGCAAATACCGGGATTGAATACAGGCTGCGGGATTGGAAGCTCTTCCTGACATTAGGAACTGCCAAACCGTTGCAGTTTTTAAAAGAAGAGTGAATCTTTTCTCTTCGTCATTTATTTATTATTTTATACTTATACTAGCTGCGCCCCGCGGTTTCACCCGCGTAAGTCTCGATCCCGGGGGAAAGCCACCCTTAACACTTAGGGGTATAAAATTTGTTATAAACCTATTCTCATAGCTACTGAATATACATATAAAATTTCATCAAAATCGGTCAAGCAGTTTCGGAGGAGTATAAACACTAAAACTGTGACAAGAATTTTATGTATTAGATATATTTTATTGATACTTATTTATTTTAGAAGATTGTATGTATTTTTTTTTTCTTCTACTCTTACACACGTTGTCTACATCTCTTTGTCTACTTGCCTATCGCAGGTACGCTTTTTTTCTTTTTTTTGGGTGGGAAATTATCAAATAACTTCTCCCGCTCTGGGCTGAGCGGGACGGCGTGTCAGACTTTTACTGACTAAAACCCACCCGTGTTCCTTCCGTTGCCTGTGTGCCGGGGCCACGATATCCCCTTCGGATAAACTCGCAACCCTGGCAGGCATTGGCCCTAACGGACCCCGTCAGTTGGTGCTGTCATCTCTTTGAAGCGCGCGTGAAACACAACGCGCCGTCGACCCGGGCCTGGTCCTTATCGGACGGCGAGCTACCCATCGCTCACCGTCCGCAGGCCCGCGCCTACGGTGGCCGGAAATCAGCTTGCGACTCCCGACGCCCGGGGCGTCTCCTGCGGCGGCTAAGGGCGTGAGGGCGTGAACCCTGCCTCACCCTCACGCGTTCCGCCTCCTCCTTTGCGAGCATTACTGTTTCGCAGAAGGAGGTGACGGCCTCCCATGCACTCTCGCTCCGAACCATGGCCTGAACCAGGGCCGGACGCGAGAGATCGCCGCCGCCGATCGCCTCCGTGAGGACACGGCGGTGCTCCGCCCAAGCCGGGCAGACCTCCACCGTATGCTCCACCGTGTCCTCCGGGCGATCCACACAGTGGTGACACCCGGGCGTTTCCTCCCGCTTTATCCTGAACAGGAACCTCCCGAAACAACCGTGTCCGGTGAGGACCTGTGTCAGGCGGAAGGTGAGGACGCCGTGGCGCCTCTCTAGCCACTCCTAAAAATCGCAGGTACGCTGGAAGAGATTTCTTTAGAAATAAGCATCACATTTGTACGTATTTTTCTGTTTCTTTCTTCTTGTCTGTTTATATGTGTGTACATAAAAACTGTAAAATAAATAAATAAACTTTGTGAGGTAAGCCTAAGAGGAGATGAAGATCCGGTAAGATGAACTGTTTGTAAGTTATAGAGCAATGTTTGACAAAAAACGGAAGCAATTTTTTGATAATTTACCGTGTTTCGGAGCTCATAGATAACTAGGTACTGGGAATCAATGGGAATAGGTAAAAAGTGTATTGAATCAAAGTTGTAGAGAATTTTATCAGCTTTCATTATGTAAGTAGTATAACCAAATGTGCCCCCCGTACCTCAGAGGGTTACTTACTTAGGTACTTTTAGTATGTTTGTCTCATAACTAGTCCAAATAAAGTTCCGAAGTCAAACTTTCTGCTTTCGAATTTTACATCCACACCCGCTTTGCGAGCACTCATTTACTAAGCTATACTTAATGGACTTATTACTTATTTGGTGATGTTGGGATTGCAAATTACTTACCGGACCTGAAAATCAAAAACAAAATCAAAAGTCATTTATTCGAACTAGGCTGAGAATCAGCACTTTTCGAACGTCAAACATTACATGAGACAGTCCCCCAAAAACGCTCACCCGTCGCCACTTCCTAGTGCTTTAGCTGGGAAGAAGTGGCGCAACAAACTTATAGGTTAAGTACTAACGTAGGTTAAGACTATTGTTACTAACCCAATGGATCTTTGTTATCTGAAATAAATGAATTATGAATATGAATAGGAATATAGTATTTTACCAATTCTAAACACAACTGCATCAGGTATGTGTGTTTTGTTTGTGACGAAAATAAGGTTATTAATCTCTCCGTAATGTCACCTGACATGATCACAGACAAGCAGTGCGGGTTGAAAAAAATCAAATCACTAGGTAGCTTTTTTTTTTTTTGGTGGGAAAGCTATTATTCTTTTTCACTCCGGAATAGTTAAAGGAGGAATCAGGGATATTTGTAACTAACCAGTAATTTACGACATTATTATCGTTTGTTACGTAGCTTATAAGGAATAAGTACATGCGTCAGCTAAGTTTACAATGAGGCACACGTACCATCGCGGACACTGGTGCCTAACCACTTTTCAACCTTATGCTCCTAGTAATAAGGTTGAAAATTGGTTAGGCGCCAATGTCCGCGATAGTACAGTCGCCAGCACATCAAGTTACCCCACTTTGACCTTGAACGCGTTATGAGCAACAACAGCGAGAATCGTACGAAAGAGATACATAGCTTTTTGTCTGTTCTTACTTGTAATGTTTCGTGCTGCAGTGCAGTGCGTACGTGAGGGTGTGTGCGTATGCGCGTCGTGGTGTAGAATAAGACACTGTGCGATATGAAATAGCGTAGTTGAATACTGAATACTTGAATCGAATAGAAATAATGGCATGGTAATAAAAACAGGCGGCCCGCGCAATGCCTAAAATATCTATGAAAGCTTATACTTTAATCAATATTTTTTATTTAAATTATCTTTTACTTAATCGTTCATTCTTAAATATTTGTTGGAAAATTACATAAAAGTATTAAGTTGATATTATCTACTCATATTACATTTAAACAGATCTCGATGAATATTCTTAAGTAGACAGACCAGCAGGCTAATTGCGCAACGCAGTTTGTTTTGGAAGCAGATTCCAAATTTAAGCAAACTCCAGTCGGAATCGGTTCCCATATTTGGAATTGTGTAACAATTATTTTTCCAATCCAGTAGAATTTTATAGAGGTGTACAAACCAATCGGCCAGAGTAAGTTTGCTTGCAGCGTTTTGTTTCATCATAAAGGAATTATTTGTTTCTGAATTATTGTGCTACAATTTAATTTTGTTTTCATTACAACTGATGGTCTACTAATGCTATTTGAAGAAAATGTCCAATGAATGCCGAAAAATGAAAAATCAATTTTTAAAACACTTTCTACCAAAAACTACCATAGTTGAAATACACGAACAATACGTTTTTCTTTACACGTTTTAGTTATCTGTGGCCAATGCAAAAATCGAAGAAAAGCAGTGTTGTGAACTTAGTGGGATTTCCACTAAACCTGGGGATTTGGGGCACCCCTACTGGCGGACAACATTTACCGAAACTACTGCGGATTCGAACGCTGATTTGGAAAGACTAATCAGCATGACGAATATAGTGAAGTCAAACAGACGCTACGCGCGTGTGGAGATCGAAAAACAACGTAATTTCGAAAATAATATGCCACGGGTAGATACTGCTAGGATAAAAAAAAACCGTCGATAAGCCATATTTTATAAGTATGTAACAAACATCCAAACACGTTCACTAACATTTTCAGTATTGTGATATTATATTAGGATGATGTTGAAAAAATGACTATGAATATGTTATGTTTTCATTTTCATTCTTAAATCTTCAAATGAACCTCCGAAAAGAGACCGAACGTCGAAATAGGAATAAAAAATACGAGTGTGCTTTAGACCACACGACTGAAGTAAAGCTTACAAAGTAGTGTGGTACTTACAACAATAGGCCTGCACTGTGTCTTAGATATACGAAACGCAACTGGATAAGAGAGAAAGAAAATGTGTGCTCACACCTCTCTCTCTCTTGCCCCTACAGCGCGGATATACGGAGCGTTACGAAACGTAACTCTCTCTTTATATCTTCACTATCTTAATTCTCCCTCTCAACTTCCGCTGGCTCACTTCTGTAACGCTCTCGTCATGCATTCTCCAGCTTACTCCCCAAGTCAAGCGTGCCTAAAAAAGTTTTACTTCAAAAAAAATTGAGCCGTCACAGGACGCCTGGCAGATGTGAAACATACAAATTATTTACACACTACTACATAAAGACTGTATAGAAGCGACGCGTCGCCACGCCGCTTGCGTCACCCCGCCAGCAATCGGTTTTACGTGCGGCTATAGATGTTTCACATCAAAAAGCGACTAATCTAATTTGAATAACCGCCACTACACTAGTAGACTCGGGGAAAAGTTGGCAACACTGAGTAAAGTTATTAATAATAGGAAACTTCGCATTGTTTGCCTTGAATTTTGTTTTTACTATTAGTTTATTTGTATTTTCAATATACAAAATTATATTTATTATTCTCATACAGAAACAAGGGCCTATGATATGTAGTTTCAGTCCTTTTTTCTTGTGGATTGTGGAATATCTTTGGAGAGAGTTCTGTGGTGTGGTGTCTTCGTTTTGTACTAGCTGTACCTGTAAGACTTGCTCAATAGCGAAAAGTACTTACCTATGTCAATACCATCACTACAAGTAAGTAAGCCAATATATAAAGGAATAACGGGCATGTTCTGTGTCTTAAGGACGTGTGAACCTTCGTACAGTCGCCGGCACGTAACTTGGCAAGGTTTTGGCGTAGTCTGAGTAATTAAACGTATGTACAATTATTGCAACGGAAAAATTATTGCCAGAATTTATTTTTAACGTGTCTGTTTAGAAGTAAGTAAAAGAAAGGAGAGAAACATCTAACGATTCTTGGCAAGTTACGTGCCGGCGACTATATCTCTGATATCTCATTAGAGTGTAGCTGCTGTAGGTACATTATTGGTCAGTCTACTTATGGATACGGACAACTATTCCTTTGTTGTGTAGACACAAGAACTTAATCTATTTATTGCGGTTAAACTAATTGCTATAGTTAGTATGCCTGTCAACCTCACATTCTAACAAAATCGTATTTTTGTACTTACTTAGAAGCTTGACTTGGATATTCTTACTAATAATATCAATCATTGAAAAACATTCAAGATAGGTACTAAGATATATTTTCAGTTGCCTTGTTAAAATTTGCTAAGTAAATATTCATATAAGTTGGTAGAAGGTTAGGTAGGTAACTATAGAATGGGCAGCAGCATTCTCTATGCATTTTAACACCATACTGCGATAGCCAACCCGCCTGCCAACCGTGGCGATTATGGCATCCCCCCCTCGTATGTATGGTAGGTACCTAATTATGTTTGATGATGCCTTACCTATATTTTGTATTCACCAGTAACAAACAAAATAATGTTGCTGTGCATATCAAACATCTTTGAAGATACAATATTTAGGTGCCTATTTTGGGCACATTCAATGTTCAACACTTAGAAAGATAATACTAAAAGTAAGTAAGTAAGTATTGATATTACCTTGAACAGACAATGATGTGGAAATTTATATGTATGGTGGTGTACAGTTCATCGAAGTCCTTACATAATCCATTGACAAATGCTTATTTCTGTGCTCTATGTAGATTTATTGCTATTCAATTAAGTAAAACCTCGAATACATACACAAGTTGTTAAGCTTGTGGCTCATGGTAAGTTTGTTACGGTACGAGGTATGAATTTGTCTTTCCATAAAATGTCACTAATATACCTACCTAGTTTCTGAAATATCATAATAAGTATCTCTAATTTAGGTTGTAAAGCACTTAACAAAACAAAACTTTTACAATTATTTAAAAAAAATATCTCACTGCCTTGCTAGCTAAAATACCACTAATATTGATTTATCATAGATGTTCTACACAAAAACACATTCACAATTTATCAAGAAGATATTCACATACATAATTTCGTAATAACTATGGAGATTTTATGAGTAAATCCCAAAAAATGTACAACGAAAAATGATAGCGACCAACTTGTTGTCTTCGCTTTCGATTCAAACAAACTCGTTGGTTTCAAACCAACTAACAGCTGTCAAAACGGTTACGCAATTCGAATATTAGCGTTTTTAGACGCATATCGTTCACTCTTTAGCGTCTCAAACAGATTCGAATTGGTTTCACACATTATTCTAATTACCTTTTCCGAGTTTTGTTACCTACTTATTGGCGGGTTGGCGCCACCTAGTGTTTTCGTGCGTTCCTTGCTCTTCTATTCTAAGTATTTTTACGAAATTTTATGTCAAAAACCCAATACACAATGTGCTTGAAATTTTGAAAAAATATGGATACCTACCCCATGACGAACGTGTGTGAAGTTAAGTTAATTAATTACTTATACCTACAAAAAGCGTTTTGTAAGTCCGCCGTTCCGCGACACTGTCTAAAATAATAAAGTTGAACTTAGGAACGGAATTATCTATACCTACCGAAGTTTGCTTATACATGCGAGTTCAACCTTATTGCGCTAGTAATAAGATACGATTTCAAAGGTTATGAATTTTCAAATAAAATTCTAATCTATTATTATCGTTACTTCCTAAATATGTTACTTAGACTAAAGCTGAAGAGTTTGTTTGTTTGGTTAAACGCGGTAATCTCAGGAAGTACTGGTTCGAATTGAAAAAATCTCGTTGTGTTGGATAGTGCATTTATTTAGGAAGGCTATATAACATCACGCTACAACCAATAGGAACGGAGCATCAATGAAAAATGTTGCAAAATCGGATAAAACTATTCCTTTGAAGAGGCCGGTTGGATGCGTAGTTCATACAAACGTAATACCAAAATAATTTGTAAATCAAACATATTCTTACGGTAGTGTGTCTTTATTCCGATTGGAATACAGAATATATAGGTTCCTAAATATATATTTTGAATGGACACTGATTTAAACAAGAGTTATGAGAAAAATAAGTTTAAATTCCTCATATCTCATCTTGATATCATTGTCCTTTCAAAATATGTATTTGGGAAAATAGATATTCTGTAATCCAATCGAAATAAATACACACTACCTTAAGGGGCCGGCGCAGCATGCGTAGTTCATACAAACGTAATACCAAATTATTTAGTAAATCAAACATATTCTGAAGCTAGTGTGTATTTATTTCTATCTATATTATATATATATGTTATGAGAGGTTATGACACGAGATATGAGAAATTTAAAATTTCTATAGAAAACTTATTGTTCTCATAACTCTTGTTTAAATCAGTGTCCATTCAAAATATATTTGGGAACATAGATATTCTTTATTCCAATCGGAATAAAGACACAGTTTGATTGACAAATTATTTTGGTAACTATTACGTTTGTATCAACTACGCATGCTACGGCCTGGCCCCTTTGCGTACGCTGCGTAAACGGTTAAAGCTACGCAAAAATCATGTATGTCGGGATTGCTTTCCTTTAAAAATTATATTACGAGAATATGAGTTTGTTTGTTACGCATCATAATGAAATGTTGCACGTAACACGTTGTCAGGGGTACAGAAAAGGACATGGGTTCCCTAATGAACCTATTAATATGAGAACTCGGGTGAAGCCGCCTATAATGTGAAAGCGTAACAAATAAACAAACTGTTTATTTGTTACGCTTTCAGTTTTCACGCAGTGACGTAGCTAGCCGTAATGGGACCCCATATCAAAAACTCTTGGCGTGACGTTTTACTATAAATATGCCGTCGGGGCCCCTTATATTAGATACGGTGGTAGCTACCAAAATGCAAAATTCCATTATGATCGGTTATGTAAGTAGTTAAGGAGCCAAAAGCAGGTAAGCAGGCAAGTAGGGCTCTTGGCGCCGTAACTACACAACCGATCATCATGGAATTTTGTATACCTACCTATCAGAAAAGGACATAGGATAGGTTCCTACGGGAACGCGTGTGAAACCGCGGGAAAAATATCAATATAAAATGCGGAATAACAATCTTTTTATTTTTAAACATTATTATAATTAAAAACTTAAAAACCTACCTACTCTCAATTTTTAAAATATAATTACAACCAAATATAAAAAACAAAATCAACGATCAAAATATTTTATTACACATACGTATGCCTACATGGGCACTTATAAAACGTCAGAAGCTAGGTGCATGGTTCCAATTGGTGGTTTCTTATGGAGAAGAGCCGGCAAGAAACTCCACAAAACCAAACTAAGTATACAAGATTTAAGGAAAAATTCTCAAGTATATAACAATGGTGCGAAAAGAAGTTTAAAATTTCAAATTATAGTATTAACTATTAAATTATCTTGGTCACGTTATTAGAAGAATTATCCATATTAATATTATAAATGCGAAAGTAACTTTGACTGTCTCCTACGCCTTTGCGGCCTAACCGCTTGGCAATTGTTATTAAAAATATGGAGATAGTTTGAATCCTGGGGAAGGACATGGAGGAAGGTTTCTTGGCAGGGCGGTGACATATCTCTCCGGCGTCCTTCCGGCGCCTCCTGACTGTGTCCATTGAAATCTAAAACAAAGAGAAATTTTGTCAATTTCAATACTTACTGATTCTTTATTACAACAAATTGTCCGGCCAACTTATAGTTATGGGATGGTTCAAAATTATTCTTCAAAATATAAACTTATACAAATAAACAAACTGTCGAATTGAGAACCTTTGTTGAGGTGGTTTGTAAAGAATTAAAGATTTATCAAATAGTTTTTTATTTCTCTTTTTTTTTTTAAAAAAACGTTGCCCCATACTAAGAATTTCTCCTGTATTGTGGGTGCGTTTACAAACATTTAAACTCACATGTTACACAAACAACCAGACCCGGAACAACTACTTGTAGATCATACAAATATTTGTTCAGTGCGGGAATCGAACCCGCGACACGCAGCGCAGCAGTCAATCGCTTAACCACTGCGCCAACGCCAACCGTGTCGTCAAAAAGTAATAACATTCACTGAGTCTGGCCACGCGGCGCGCATAAAACCGGTTTGAGTGAGCGCCGCGCGGCCCTTCCAACTTCATAATTATGTCTAGTAGGTAGTAGTTTGTTTTGTGTAGTAGGTATTTTTTTTACACTTTTTAAGAAAGCTGTTTAATGTAAGTGGTGAATAAGTTAAGGTGATAAATGCTCGTCCTCGTACCGACTCGCGCAATATCGCGGGCGCAACAGGCACCGACAAAGAAAATTTCTTTGTCGGTGCCTGTCGCGCCCGCGATATCGCGTGAGTCTGTACGAGCCTTAAATGTGATTACAAGCTACACATTCACATCCGATTCTGACTTCTATGCCATACGCATAAGGGTGGCATTAAAAGCATAAACGTGGTTACAATACCAAGTGTTTATTACAGGTGCCATTTGTCATGCCACCAACGCAATAGAAATCAAAATCGGATAAAGATTGGTTTACGGTAAATAATTTGGTACTAAATAAAGCAAAAACCAAATGCATTCGATTTAAATTACCTAATGTTAGAAGTAGTGAATGTAATATCATATTGGATGGAGCAAAACTGGAATTTATTAATCAAACGGTTTTCCTAGGAATCACTCTAGACGAGAAATTACAATGGGGACCACATATAACATCTCTTGCGGGGCGGCTAAGCTCGGCGGCTTATGCTGTTAGAAAGATAAGACAGTTAACAGATGTAGAAACCGCGCGTTTGGTCTATTTTAGCTACTTCCACAGCATTATGTCGTACGGCATTTTACTGTGGGGTCGGGCTGCTGACATTGCATTGAGTCAATCTTTATTTTGCAAAAGAGAGCTGTCAGAGCAATTTATAATCTAAGTCGCCGCGAATCTCTTAGGGAACTATTTAAAAATATTAATATTATGACGGTACCTTGCCAATTCATTTATGAAAATATTATGTATGTAAGGAAAAATCTACATCTTTTTAATAAAATAAGTGATAGACATAATTTTAATACTAGAAATAAAGACAAAATAGATCAACCATTTTTCAGGTTATCTAAAGTACATACATCTTTTATGGGGTACTGTGTTAAATGTTACAACAAAATACCTTGTGATATATTGCAACTAAATGAAAGAAAATTTAAAACTCATATTAAAAGAACACTTTGTAAACAAGCATATTACAAATTAGAGGATTATATACAAGATAAGAATGCTTGGAAACATGCTGGTCCTGCTCCATAGGACAGTCTAGAGTCTAGACAAAATCAAACAGGTTGCTATTTTAATTGTATAATGTATTATTTTTATGACATTTATTTTAAATTCTGTGATTACCTTAACTCACACTGATATTATTGTTATTTTTTAGGAAATCGTATATATTTTTTACAATTTTTGTAAATATGTGAGCACCATGTTCTATCACCTAATTAATTTATCTGTCATTGCTTCATTCTTAACTCTTTTTATTACCTATTGTGGTATAGTAATTTTATTCTAGGTGCATCGTCTTCACATATAATTATATAATTAATGTACCTATAAAAATATTGTACAAGATTTTAAAAGAGTACCGGTGGAGTTTCTTGCCCATTCTTCTCCATACGAAACTACATTTTGGAAGGGGCGACTAGAATCAATTCTATTTTTTTTTGTAGATATTGACGTTCAAAAGTGCCTTTTATGTGCCTATTTGAAATAAACAATTTGACTTTGACTTTGTTGAACGGACTGTAAAAAAGGTTTATTTAAACGTCTTATCTTATTTCAAATGGAGTTTATGTATAACTCTGAATTTAAGCTTGCACGGTTACTCTACATTGAAAGGCTTCTAAAGACCGGCGCGACACAAAGGCCCCGCGTGTCGCGCGACGAGCGGTGCTTTTGTGTTGAGTCGCGAGTCGCGCCGGTCTGTAGAAGCCTTAAAAAACTAACAATATCGGGAACTCACCAAGAAAAAACACAAAGAAGATACCTACTTAACTATCCCTTCTGTTAACTTAATTCGATGGTTCTATAGATAAACACCATTGAAACATTTTTTCAATATTAGTCTTTGTTTATTTTAATTAATAATTATCATTACAAAAAAATATTACTCACCGTTAAGCCGACAAATATCTATTACTCGGCATCCACTCCATCGCAGCGCTATGATGAGCTCCCTTTCAATTTGCGTCAATTGAGGCGCCTTAATATTTAACCGCACTTATTTATTTTATTAGGTACAAGTCAACTGTCACTAATAATGAGACACAATTACTTTTTCTATTGTTACCGATCTCTATGAGATTTCTCGGCATCCACACCAAGGTATGACTCCAATCCAAAGTCCTACTGACTGACCGACTGACGTAAAAATTAAATGGTAAATGGATAAACGTCAAACGAACGATGTGATGAATGACGAGTGAATTTCGTGGAATTTCGTGAAGGTTCGGGAAAACTCGGGTGCGGCGGCGGCCGCGCAGGGGCGTGTGGGTGTGGCTTATTCCTAGTGAGACATGATAATTGGCTCCCAATTATTAGTATGTGCAACCATTGGGCAATTTTAGAAACTTAGCAAATTCCACCAATCATGCCAAAGATACTTTCTTTCTAACACTCGATGGCGCGTCGTAGTTATAGTTATGTATAGGGTTTACGTTGATGTGCTGCCGTCTGTACATTGATAATAATTATGCCGAATGTGGTTACACTGTCCCCGCAGCTGCAATTTAATCCATGGTACAGTCGCTTATAAAAAGATTTAAGCATAAGTATCGTTCATAGTGATCTCCACTTTCAATTCCTAAAAATCTTTTTTACAAAAAAAACAACCGACTTCCAACAAAAACACTAAAAAGTGAAAAATAACTTTATTTTCGGAAGCACATAACATAACATCACGCGTTGTTTCCTCGAAGGGTTGGGCAGAAGTGTACCTGTAGTACACCCACAATTTATATTATATTTAATTTAATTTCGGAAGTCGGTGTCTTTGGTTTTGTATTTTCGTTTATGGCCACCGACTGCCCAACCCTTCGAGGAAACAAGGCGTGATGTTATTAGCTTTTGCCCGCGGCTTCACCCGCGTGGATGTCAGAAAAAATCTCACGGGAACCGGGATTAAAAGTACCTACCCTAAATAAAAGGAACCCTAGTGCAAAATTTCACGTCACTCCAGTAGTTTGGGTTGTACGTTGATACGTAAGTCAATCAGTCGGTCAGTTTCTCCGTTTATTTATATAGTTAGATTTGTTATTTAGATCAATACAAAATAATAATAAATTAAGACTTAATAGTTATTTTTTGTTGTTCAAGTGTAATCAATTTCAAAATTGTTGACCTTTACGTGATCAACGTCCTGAAAACCCTTGAAAATGACACCATATTGATTTGTAGACTATTTACCTCTTCACAACCCCAGAAGGAGCTGTTTAAAAAAAAACATGAAACACGTTTTATTTATTTAGGGGTTGAACTTTCAAAAATCTGTTTTTAGCGGTTACCTACGTCGTCATAACTATCTGTGTGCCAAATTTTAGCCCAATCCATTCAGTGGTTTGAGCTTTGTGTTGATAGATCAGTCAGTAAGTCAGTCACTGTTTCCTTTTGTATGTATTAAATCTATAGTGTATTTCGACATGTTACAACGACTCCAAATAAATTGGGATTAGGGCAGGAAGACTGATGAGGTATTCAGGCGAAGTTTCAAGTTAATAGATCAACGAAAGAAGATTTTGTTCATACAAACTGTATCCATAACCCCTTTATACCCCCAAAGAGGTTAATTTTTAAAGTGGTTTGTGACTTTTCTATTATTTGACTTAAAGGTTATACCAATTTTCGAGTTAATCAAGCCACGTAGTAAAATCCTCTCTTGTAAAATTGACTACCCCTTTTTATCCCGTTATGGTTAGATTTTCGAAAACCCCTGATACAAGTTATTCTTCATTTTTGGTTTTAAGTATAAATACTGAGTTTCGAGTTGATCGGACCGCGCGTTAAAATTCTTCTTTACAAGCTTTGACATCCCATCCATTGAAGTTAAGATAACAAAAAAATACAAACTTTATAATTTACTTACGTAAGTATTCGTCCAAGTTTCAAGTTTATTAACTCTTAACTCTAGGATTAAGATTTTTCATGCAAACAAAACCCCCCGTTTTCCCCCCCTTAAAGGTCAAATTTCCAAAAACCCCTTCTTAGCGGATGCCTACGTGCCAAATTTCAGCCCAATCTGTTCAGTGGTTTGAGCTGTGTTGATAGACCAATCAGTCACGGTTTCCTTTTATATGTATATAAGACCTCTAGAAGACTCCTCCTTTTTTAAAGTCGTTTAAAAATCATTTATAGCCAGAGTGCATCTCATGACAATTCCAATAAGACCAAATACGGGGATGCATTGTTTTATTACGGAGTTCCAGTGCCTACCTTCCGGCTTCATCATCAGATCAGTTTGATGGTACCATTTATATAAATTTGCTTCGCTTAACTATCTTAATCCAGATATCTCATCGCCCCCCGTGAAATACGTATCATTGAGAAGTTCCGGTGGCCATCTGTGGCCTTCTTCATCAGTTCCACTTCACCAAATTATACTTTCTGAATGCAAATGATTGACTTGTTGATGAAAATATAAAAATCGTTATATGTATGCCTATAATATTTGAGGAGTTCCCTCAATTACTCATGGATCCTAACATCAGAACTAGATTTTGATAAAAATGGGACCAATCTGAAAGTATATCCTTTCAAATAAAAAAAGAATTTTCCAAATCGGTTCATAAACGACGGAGTTCTGGGGGCCTAAAATGGACGCTCTGGCAGAATCATAATAGGATCTGCGTACAATTCATATCCCGCAATTCATCTGTTTGCCAGTTTGGTATGGAGTTTCGTAAAATGGTCCACAAAATAAGAATTGCTCTATTGAAGTCTAATGTCAAATAACAGCTGTCAAACAGATGAATTGCGGGTTAAATGAATTGCACGCATGATTCTGCCAAAGCGTCTATTTTAGGCTCCCTGAGGTAACAAACTTAAAAAAAAACATACAGATGACTTGAGAACCTCCTCCTTTTTGTGAAGTCAGTTAAAAATCAACTAACCTTTAACGGAGTATCAGTCTTCGTGATTTTTTTATAAGTATGATAATAATCGTAGACAATGTGTCACAGCACTCGCAGCCAGTACCAATTTTGATAAGTACCTATTCATTTTAAAATAATGTTGCGTTATAGGTAGTCATCACAATTGCGCTTATTCAAGATTATATAAGAAAAGTAAGTGCATACAACCAACAAAAACTGAAAAAATCGTTCAAAACGATTAAAGAAAATCGCGTTTGAAATTCTCACTATTATTTAGGCTTGACTGTACAGGGAAAATGATCTAAAAAGTAGGCAGTATATAATGTTGGGAAACAGCTCGAAATCAAGTCCTGTGCACTCGCTCGAACCAGCAATATGGAGCTTAGTTTTCTTTGGTTATGTGTCTTAACGGCCGTCCTCGCGGCAGGTGGGCCCGCCCACTTGAGCGTGAGCCTACCCTCTCCAAGACTGACGACGACAACTTCCTCCTCAAGAATCCGTAAGCTGTTGAACCCTGGTGCATCGTATCTGGTACCAGCATTCAAATTTAGAAACCTGGACAATGAATTTGCTAAAGCAATGAAGCAACAGCAAGGATTGCAACAACTACTCGGCATGCAGAAAAGAATGGAGTCATATCAGACACCTACCTTTCACTCGTCAATTAATTACCCTGTCTACCCTTCTCGGTATGAAGAAGAGAACAATCGAAAAGACTATGAAGCCGATACTGAAGTAGGAAACGAACCGCAAGCACTTACCTTAGCACGTAACAAGCGACATAGTCGACATCGGCGTATTATTAAAGCCCCTAAGCGCCACAATAATAGACGAATTAAAGTAGTAAAACGAAAGAATGAACTTAAGCGAATGAATGGAAAAAGACGAATGAATATAGAAAGACGAATCAATGAAGTTATACGAATGAATAAGGAAAGACAAATGAATGAAGTAAGACGAATTAATAAAGAAAGACGAATTAATAAAGAAAGACGAATTAATGAAGAAAGACGAATGAATGAAGTTAGACGAATGAATAAGGAAAGACAAATTAATGAAGTTAGACGAATTAATGAAGTTAGACGAATTAATGAAGAAAGACGAATGAATGAAAAAAAACGAATTAATGAAGAAATACGCATACGAGACGAGGAGAAAAGACTGAAAGAGAAAAAAAAGCTGGATGAGAAAAAAAAGCTGGACAAGCAAAAAAACCTGGATGAGAAAAAAAAGCTGGACGAGAAAAAAAACCTGGATGAAAAAAAGCTGGACGAGAAAAAAATAAAAGACGTGAAGCCGAGCTTTATTTCTTTTGATGATTTTCACGCAGTGCTCAATGTGGTCTTTGGTAAAAATGATTCCGGTGAAGTTGAAGAGACTCGTGATCATGAAGCATGGTCGACGCGTGCAGATGACTCGTTTGTTCCGGAAGAACACGAACCTACCGTCTCTGAGGGTGAGCTTGTTCCGGAAGTAACGGAACCTACCTTCTCTGAGGGCGCGCTTGTTCCGGAAGATAACGAACCTACCTTCTCTGAGGCCGCGCTTGTTCCGGAAGTAACCGAACCTACCTTCTCCGAGGGTGAGCTCGTTCCGAAAGAAAACGAACCTACCTTCTCTGAGGGTGAGCTTTTTCCGGAAGAAAACGAACCTCTTCTCTGACGGTGAGCTAAACTGGAAATAGTGGCTGATTTAGGTAGGTATTAAAATTGTGGAGTACCCTAAACCCCAATTATGTAGATGGCTTGTTATTAATTAATTTTACCATACCTAATATATATCCTTCTTTAAACTACTTATTGTATGTCCCTATGTTTCAAACACTTTTACTGCTAAGTACATAGAATGCATACTAATTAGCATGCCATTTATTGTGTTATGTAAATCTATAACAACAAAACAGTACAGTACATCACAGAAGCCATCTATAACTTTGTATAGCGACGACTCGTGGAGCGGGTTGTGGGCACACAAACGAATAATCTTTCGACCCATATGCTGGGTGCTTGGCAATGATGTAGAATTTGTGCATATTTGCGCCAATAAAACTCTTATCCAAAATGTCTGTTCACTAATTTAGTCGAGTTATGCGAAAATCAATTATTTTTACCATACCAACCACACCTACCCTCGGTGACTGCCTCGTTGGTCTAGTGGTCGCAAGCGCTATTGCTGAGCAAGCTGAGGTCCTGGGTTCGATTCCCGGGTCAGGCTTTTTGTCTTTATTTCTTCTGTCGATGCATACTTTCCCGCATCTCAATATTTGCACACATGACGTTGTTTAGGGGCTCGGGTCGATCGATCAGGGCCTCAAGTCTGCTATTACAATAGTGTCAGAATGGTCGATCATTGATTTCATAATTGTTGATTTTGACAAGTTTGGTAATCTACTATTATAATGGCGTCATTATGACTTTCCAATGGTCGGCACTGACACTACATTGAAAGAAATTGCATTTATTGGTAATCTCGTACATAATGACAAATGAATGACATTTCTACTAATGGGTTTTATAATAATCGCAATACCACAATGCCATTATAATTAACACAATTCTATTACGAGAACATTGACCGACCAATGATCGACCATTATGAATTAAGCAGATTACGAACTTTAAGCAAAATGACAATGGGATCGTGTTTGAATGACTGAATTTATAAAAATAGCAGACTTGGGGCCCAGGTTAAGCTACGCTGCCGCGGTTGGTCCGTGTATGGGTGACCATTTACATACCAAGACCCTCCGTGCCTCGGAAAGCACGTTAAGCCGTTGGTCCCGGCTGTCATTCGCGGATCTTTGGCAGTCGTTACAGGTATTCAGAAGCCCGAAAGTCTGACAACCACTATTACCAAGGGGTATCGTATTACTTAGTAAATGGTTTGTGGAAGTCAGATAAGCAGTCGCTCCATGTCAAACTGGTATTCAGTAAGTAGTAACATAGTTGGGAAAAGGCTAGGCCGCTAGGCAGATGATGACGTTGTTCTTGAATACGGATGTTCACACTGTTTAAAAACAATGTGCCAATATACAAAAAAGAAAAATGTGTGTGCAATGTGTAGAAGTTGTTCTTAATGATGCGTAAGTACAATAACCCTTTTTCAGGTGTTCAGTTTTTCAACCAGGCAGCAGCGTTCTCTATGCATTTTAAGGCGACGATAACCGACTTTTGATGATTTTATACTGAAGATCACGTCTAAACGAGTAGTGCTAATGATTTGAAAAAAATAATAATTATGTTAAATTAGAGCATTTTCTCAATAACTTATTATGTGAATATTTTAGATTATGTTTATATTACATAGTGAAATTAATTTGTAAAGTTATGTCTAACGCGGATAAAAAACTGAGAATGGCGCAAAATCTACCAAGCGTATTTTTCGGAAACCTTCACCAATTTAAAGATAATTTAATTATTGATCTTTTAGTATACGCTTTTTATTAAAATACCTTTGGGTTTGTGTATAATAAATTAATAATGCGTCAAATTGGGGACAGCGCTCAGTACAGAACACGCAAGCTAACCACTCAAGATAACTGGCACATATCTCCGTCTTAAGGGGGATGCGCTAAGGTAGCCCGCGAAATTCAAATTCTCTTACGTTTTTTGCAATTTGCAGGTCTGTAACAGGCTGTATGTTGATCTAAATATGATTTGCGAACGTAACAAATATGGTTTTACAGGATTATTATCATTAGAATCATCAATACAACTAACTCTTTTGGTAGAATCCTATTGAATGACTATTTCGAACGTTGTACTGCTGATTCTAATGATAATAATTCTGTAAAGTCATATTTACATCAACATACAACCTGACACAGACCAGCAAATTGCAAAAACGTAAGAAAATTTGAATTTCGCGGGCTACCTTAGCGCATCCCCTTTAAGACGGAGATATGTGCCAGTGACCAACAAAACCCAGTCCGTCTTATTACAAAACAAGATTTATATTTTGACATGGCTCAAACCATGGAGCCAGTTTTTGTAATAGGAACGTAACAGTGATTGAAATATAGTTCTTTTTACAAAACTAAAAACTTAGTTCAGTACTAAGTTGTCAGTTGTGTTTAGGAACTTTACCATAGTCAGAATAAAGTTCGAAATTCAATAATGGCTCCATGTTTTAAGCCTGGGTCTGAAGATAAACCTTGTTTTGGAATATGGGGGAAAAAGTTCAAATCGAATGAGAAAATTTGACAGTTTGAGGTATTTTATGTGCTGGCGATTGTACACTGGTACAACTATGCTTATTAGTGCAAATAAAACTCTTATTAAAAATGTCTTTATTAACTTTTTTTATTGCAAGAATAGAAAAATCTTTCACCATGTTCAGAATCAGACTTAACTACAGTTTACGAGTATAAGATGACATGTAATTTTGATAAAATAATTCCTGTTTTAGTTTTCCACAGTACGATAAAACTTAAAATAGGTACCTACTTAATTAGGTAATTAAACATTGATATTTTCTGAGAAAAGCTTCGGCAAGTTTTGCCAACACTCGTAGTATTTCGCGTCCAGTTTCTGACAAGTTTCGGCTCCCCACTTCGTTATAGCTAAGCTTAGTGAAGACTCGAACATAAACGCCTGAAAAAAAGACGTAAGCAGAATAATTTTTACGGCAGGCAAACAGACGCGACTCTCTAAGGCGACGCAACTATTAGAACAATTTCCATGTAGCTTTCATAGCGCCTGTCCGCGGGAGCCTTAAAACATGGGTTCATAATGATGAAACAAGAGCACTAGTTCTTTGCTCCTGTGTCATCATTACTTTGTATTTTTATGAGTTTATTTAATGCTTTATTCATGTATACATTGTACTCATCATTATGAATTATAATGTTGAGTACAATGACCCCTTAAAAGGTTTCTTGGTTTTGTATTTACACTTAAACTCCGTTTCAAATAAGATTAGACATTTAAATAAACTTGTTTACAGTCTGTTCAACCAATTTTGAGTTCTATTCCTTAGGCATAAGGATGGCATTAAAAGCAAGAACGTAGTTACAATACCAACTGTTTATGACATCTGCCATTTGTCATGCCACCAACGCAATAGAAGTCAAAATCGGTTGAACGGACTGTAAAAAAGGTTTATTTAAATGTCTAATCTTATTTCAAACGGAGTATAGTACCGTATAATGTGTAAATTGCACATCATAGACTACCTGCAGTCTGCAGTATTGTCTGCCTTTCTCCCTTTAAATTCATCCAAAGGTGGTCTTTTAAAAGATCGCTTTAAGGCTTCTACAGACCAGCGCGACTCGGACGCACACAAAGGACCGCTCGTGGCGCGACACGCGGGGCCCTTGTGTCGCGCCAGTATCTAGAAGCCTATATAAGCGATAAGGCCGCCCTATATTTCTACTTTTATATCGGTAAAGGCACAGGCATTGAAAGAAATGTTTGAAGTATCAACAATTGTTATAATTATTATTGAGAGTTCCTTCATGGACTTTACCAGAAAAAGCCAAAGCGGAAATCGAAATAACCGCTGTCGACTACATATAGACAAAAAATTACTACAATAACCATTCTTTAATGATGTTTATTGTTATTTATAATAATTATAATTGTTAGGTAAATATTAAAATATAGGGCACAGATTCTGAATTCTGCTCATCTTCCTCGGTCTTAAAAGACATTTAATAAAGATATTATCCCATATCCTCGGGACAAACTGAGGCGTAACCCACGCAGGAAGCGGGAAGATATTCGTATGGAGATGTGCAAACTGGCGCGAATATAGTCGCATGACTCCTGACACGTAATCGCGTCCCGCATCCCGCGCGGGATTCGCCTCAGTACGGCCATAACTTTAATCGGGAACCTTGCTTGGCCGACACTAGTTTTCGCCCTTGTACCTGCGTATTAACAGCAATTTTCTGGGGAACCAGCTCTCCATAAGAAGCAGCATTGAAGCACTTGTCATCAGGCCCATGCGGAGTCATCGTGGAGTGAAGAGACGCGCCTCCAGGCAGGAAGCCTCCTTCCTTCGCCTCGTATGCACCCAGAATAAGGCCCATGAACTCACTCATGCAATTTCCTGGAAATTTGCAAGAAATTTAATGCAAAAAATATGATATAATTATGCTAATAATGCTTTTACCTGGCTAGATTTTGTCACAAATAAATGTAATCAAAATAAATTTGCTTTTCAAACTAATATGAACCTTTACATGAGCAATTAAGTTGTATATTCCTATAAAAGTTATGAAAAGCTTGCTCACATTCGCCTATACGAATAAGGTTGATATTCGTATGCAACGCTGACTTAGCAAAGTCAAAGTGCGATCTGTGAATCTTTCCTCCTGTATTACCGAATAACCTTAGCATTATACGCATAAGGTTCATAATTCGTATAAAATGCGAACTTAGAAAAGTAAATTTTATTGTAATCTGTGAATCTTGCCATCCCTATATTACTGCTGTGAAGCTTTGGATTCTGTCCTCTTTCCTGTGAGGAGAAGTCAGCCGTAAACCATAACTGGAGCTGTCCCTTGGCCCCTCGAGTCATAAATGATCTGAACTGGAACCCATCATTGCGTTTTGATGGATATATGGATAATATTTAATCTAACTTTAAATTTATTCCTTTTTTTTTCTCTTTCTCTGTTTTAATGATGGTCTGACATTTTGAGCACTATATGCGGCCTACCCAAATGTACTTTCTTTGGTATTGTTTGTCGAGTCGTTGAGCTCCTTAAGTCTTGATTTAAGCTGCACTATTGGACAGATCCACTCAAATTTGTGTGGTTCTTTCCTCAAAAGACCATTTCAGACACGGATCCACATGGTCCTCCTCATATGATCTGACCAAGATTGTCTGGACTTTAAAAGAGTTTGACCCCTGAGTTTGTTTCGCCATTTCTTCTTAAGGGTAGTCAGATAGAAAATGTCGACTCCATTTAGCTTATTATTTAATATTTTTTTTAATGTGACGTGTAAAAGTGATTCCGATATCCTATTTCGACGACAGGATAAAAGATTTCATTTCATTTCACTGTGTTCCAGCCTTAAGGCTCGTAAAGAAACAGGCGCGACGCGACTTTGGTGGAACAATTTCTATAAAAACTTCACAGAAATTGTTCTACCGGTGTCGCGTCGCGCCTGTCTGTACGAGCCTTTAATTCGATTTTACATTAAGTATATTTTATTTTCCTGCGGTAGGTAGGTAGGTACGGTGCGGTTTGATGCATGCGCATTGGTAATTAATTGGTTAATACATTTTATTAATGTTTACAAAATAGGTATCCTTAAGAATATTGTAAACATTAAGTAATAAAATTTATTGCAATTAATTACCCAAATAACAGACAGAAATGACGCTCCTTCTGTATCTGGGCCGAAGCAACTATGCACAGATGACAGAGTTACATCACTTACTGAAACGAATGCCATTGTTTCTGAGCTTTTCAGATAAACTTTCAATAGATAATAAGTAATTGTTTCTATTGTTGTTGTTGTTTTGTTTGTTTCTGTTATTGTGTTGTATTGTTGTTGTTGTTTGTTGTGTGTATTGTTTGTTTGTCAGTCTATACGCTCCATGTAAAATACTAAAATACTGGTATTCAGCTGCATTTGGTTAGACTGGAAAAAGGCAAGGCAGATAAATAATCAAAAATACAAAAGACAACATAATCAACTAAGTATACCCTAGTAGTGTGTGTAGTCCTTCTACTCAAGCGACCTGTGGGTGAGATATACGCAGCGAGCCTACAGAGCCCTGCGCACTCAGTACAATAACGCGTTCAGGATGTTGTTGGGTCTGCCGTGGCGGTGCAGCGCGTCTGGGATGTTCGCTGAAGCGCGCACTGATGGCTTCCAGGCCATCATGCGCAAAAAAGCAGCGTCCCTGCTGGCCCGTATACGGGGTAGCAACAACGGCATTCTGAACGCAATAGCTGTACGTTTTGACTGTCCCTTTCTGAAGCAGTGGGTCATGTCTTGTGTGGGTGTAGCGAGTCATAGCAAATAAAAATGTATATTAGGTTAAGGTATTATGGGTCTATGCCACCCGAAATAAAGTGTTTTTATTTTTATTTATTTATATACTACCTACTATTTGTTAATCAAGCAAACAAATATAAAAAGTGCTCTCGCTGAGGACAGGATTCGAACCTGCGCGGGTATAACCCATTGGATTTCAAGTCCAACTCCTTAACCACTCGGACACCTCAGCTACGAACACTGTGAGTGAATTTATTGAGTGTGCTCTTGTAGTTGTAGGCATAAGCACGAACAATGCGAAGTAATGAGCAACAGATGTTTATTATTTAGAACCATTTTTGAATCCAAGTAACAATTAAATTGATGAGCAATAAGTTACGACCGGTTTCTGGTACAAAACTCAACACAAAGAAAAAATAACTAACAAATTTTCTAATTGCGCGTGTCAACTGCTCGGCTGTACCATTTCAAAACCTAGTAATGGACACTTTTTTTTGTACCTACATCATTTTATTGTATAATCCAGGATTATGCAATAAAACGATGTGCATTTCAAAACCTAGTAATGGACACTTTTTTTTGTACCTACATCATTTTATTGTATAATCCAGGATTATGCAATAAAACGATGTGCATTTCAAAACCTAGTAAGGGACACTTTTTTTCGTTTTATAACTTCCAAAGTTTCCTTTTTTAACTTTGAGTCCTTACCCGACTTCAAGTCATATCTTTGACCGTCGTTATTTTTTTTTCTTTCGCCGTTGTTTGCCTTTGCCATAGTAAGCCGTAGTCAAGAAACGGCCGAACATTCGGCCGATACTTCGGATTTATTTTCGGAGTATTACGGGCATTTTGGCCTCGTACAGGAATTTCTGTTTTTACTTATTTTTTTTTTTAGTTTTGGTATTTTTGGGTCTATGAGTGTCTTTTGGTGTAGTGGTTCGGAACTACTGATCCAATTCTCGAACAACCTTTTACTAATGGGAAGTTGCAGTATTGCCGAGTAACATAGGATAATAATATACATAATCAGCCTATGTTGTTCCCACGGATGGGACACAGGCCTCCTCTCTGTGAGAGGGAGTGGGGCATAATCCATCACGCGAGCCCAGTGCGGTATGTTATGCTATGTTAAAACATGAAATTTTACGCGGATGAAGTCGCGGGAAGACGCTAGTGTTGATAATAAAATTTCATTCCAATATTGTGGATGCAGATGATTCTCATTATTTCAAGTAAACAACAAAATAATAAGCTAACTAACTAAATAAAGCAGTCCGACTAAATTAAAAAGAAAACAATATACCGAACGTAACCAAACGTAATACCAAAATTATTTGTAAATTAAACATATTTTAAGGTAGTGTGTATTTATAGACTATATATAGACTATATATAGTATATATAGACTGGATTACAGAATATCTTTGTTCCCAAATGTATAACGTGTTTTTTTTTATATCCCATAACTCTAGGGTATGATTGAGGCCATATCAAAGAATCAACTGGCATATGAGTTATGTTCCAATCCTTCGTAATTTTTTTTTCTCATTTTTCATACAAAATAATTCGGCAAAGTCACGATTATTAATGTAAAACACCCTTACGTGAATTATGACAACGTCGCGTCAAAACTAACAAGTATTTAGGTTAAGTAGATAAAATCATGTTAAATATTAACATGATTTTGTATTTTTTTTTGCGGATTGGAATGCTACGACAAAAAATTCAGTTTCGGTGCAGAAAATTTGAATATTAATGACGAACCTTCCATGATACTGCCAGCAAATGAGGCATACCGAGACATAAACAGTCACACAATATTGCCTCCACTGAAAAAAACTCAAATAAGGCATTATTGGCTTTATTTAAGTACCTGGGTCACTAGGTAACTCATGACCTGAATATGATCTGGACATAGAAAGGGAACGCAGGGCGATGGCTGTCCGAGTTAATATGCTGATCTGCAGATTTGCACGTTGTACGACGCAAGTCAAGATAATCCTTTCCAGAGCATACTGCCAGTCTTTTTACACGTGCAGTCTGTGGGTCTGGTATACGCTGAGGGCATACAACGCGCTGCGGGTCCAGTATAACAATGTATTCAGGATGCTGTTGGGTCTACCACGCTTTTGTAGCGCATCCGGGATGTTTGCCGAGGCCAGGGTCGATGGTTTTCATGCCATTATACGGAAACGGTGTGCCTCTATTCTCGGTAGAATACGTGCTAGCTCCCACAGCATCCTGAGTGTATTGTGTGATAGGTAGGACAACCCCATGCTGGCTCACTGGATACGGCTGGACACGTAGGTGTTAGTCGTTCCAATTTTGTATAAAGAGTGTGGTTTTTACTAACATTAGGTTATGTTATGACCTCTACTAACAACTTATGGATCTTGATCTGAAATAAAATAATTAGATATACAGTGTGAGTCTTCATAATGTGCACATATCGAAATGAGGGAAACTTAGCTTAATTTTATCGACGGAAAAAATAGTTTAAAAAAATCTAAAAATTTAATTTAATTTTTATAGCATTTTTTAAATTTTGTTCGCTGCTGTGACCCCTGTGTAAACAAATCGGTATAACTTTTAAACTAAACAATCTGTCACGATGAAACAAACTCAGTAATGACTGGAAATAATAGGGCGTCTTCGTAAAATAAAAACTAACGAAAAACTCGCCCTCAATTGAGTATTAGGGTGATTTTATAACAAACATCTGATATTTTTTCATAAATTTTTATAATAATTGTAAAATTTCTCAGTAAAAGTCCTGATTACCTACCCTTTTTTATTACTTTAAATTATTTTCCATCGTATCAGCTTTCCAAAAGTAAAAATACCATGTTTATAACTCAATCACAACGTTTCCTATCAACTGTTAAAGAAAGGCCTTGCACTCGACTACGTACTTTACTTTAGCCTTTTACCCTTTTTTGTAAAAAAAAAAATTGTTTAATATTTTTTTTATATTTTTTCCGTCGATAAAATTAAGCTTAGTTTCACTCTTTTCGATATGTGCACATTATGAAGACTCACACTGTATATTATTTGTCCTAGTATGTACTTGATTCATTGCACAAACTAGAACAGGACGCGCCTTATCTTATATTTCCCCTCCGTCAAAATGCATACCCCAAATTGTGCGGTAATACTCGTAGGTATAAGTTTAAACCTCATCCAGTCACTAACTTGTCTAACACAAGGAACTAGTAAGATTCAAGAAATTAAATGAATGCTTTATTTTATTTTGCAGCACAAATAAGAAAATGGATAAAGCTGTACAATTATTCTCCATCACAAATCTTTAATTCGTATACATATTTAAAGGAAATTTATAGAAAAACATTGAAGTCTCTACTAAGAAATCAACATAAAATTGGACAAATACGGAAATATTGAGGAAGCGCACTGTGAACTTGTGTTGATGTTCTACCCCTGTAAAATAAAGAAAACAAATACTTGTAATGCGAAATAGGTACTTATGTAGAAAGATTATTAAAACATTATTCAGATATCAGCAGGCTTAGCACGAGAACCCTATCTACGCGTTTTGTCGACGGAAAGTAGACAAAAATGACGTTTCAGTGTAGACAACAGAAAGTTTTCTACTGTCTGTAGCACGGCGATTACAAAATCAAATGTGAAGAGACTTGTTTTCTCTACCCTAGACAACTGTCTACAACGTCGAGCACGACGTACAATCTTTCTCCGATGTTGACAGCTTGGGACAGAAACCTTTCTTCCGAAATAGTCTACATATAAAATTTTTTCGTTAATTCGAGTAATTTTAGGCGGTGAATTTTTACTTTTATCATATACTAAGCTGAAATTAACATGTTGGATTCAAATTGCGCTTTCTATTTAAGTTTTTTTTATAGAAAAACTTCAGCGAAGATGGGAAAGAAATACTATTAGAGAGCTTGCTTTGCTTGTTTGGGAGCCTTTGATCTCACGGGAAGTGAGTTCTGTAGAATTATAAAATAAGCAAGGAGATAGTGCAATCAATGTTTATGCGAAGAACTCGGCTAGGACCTGTCGCCCAAAATAAATAATAGATTTTTGGAATTAATAATAAAATAAGAACAACAATATAAGTATCCTTCAGTTTTTACACTATGTTGTCCCTTAACTTTGATTTATTAGATACCTACATTCACAGGGAATATAAAACATCTGATTATGAGCCAAAATCTCCTCATTGAACACTAAATTATTTATTTATTAAGTACTAGCTGCCGCCCGCGGCCTCGCCCCCGTTGCATTAAGGCTTCTACTTACTGGTGCGACACGCGACGCGACACAAAGGCCCCGCGTATCGCGCGACGAGCGGTACCTTTGTGTCGCGTCGCGAGTCGCGCTGGTCTGTAGAAGCCTTTACTATGTAGTGATTATTATTTTCTTTGACTAAATCTTACACACTCAGTTTTAAATGGAGCATTTACCTACTAATAAATAAAATATCGATAAACAACAATACAATAACAATGTAAGTACCTAGTAAAAACAAGGGCTCCCGCAGACAGGCGCGACGTGATAGCGCGACCCGCCAGTCCGCGGTACCTACCCTTAAAGGATACTTCTTGCGTGACGCCATCAAAATAGTATAATTATGGCTCTCTATTTAAATAATGCCTGTACATTATATGCAATTACCAATATTATATAGTGCTCTGTGTATGCAATACAAATGAGTTTTAAAACTTAGTGGCGCCACAGCCAATGATGTATTACCTATAATACGTCATTGGCTACAGCCATTTAACAATATTTTTAAAAGGGAGATGCGCTAAGGTAGCCCGCGAAATTCAAATTTTATTACGTTTTTTGCAATTTGCAGGTCAGTAACACGTTGTATGTTGATTGAAATATGATTCGCGGCAGTAACAGATATTGCTTTACAGAATTATAATCATTAGAATCGGCAATACAACTAACTCTCTTCGAAGAATCCTTAGAATTCAAAAAACGTTCAAAAATTTGAATTTCGCGGGCTACTCAGCGCATCCCCCTTGACCATTTGCGTTTTGTAATTGAAGAAATATTCGTTTAAAAACACTTTGCTTCATAGATTTGTTTGAGAACGAAACGCAAAAGTACGGTTAAATTGGGTAGTAATTAATACACATCACTAGCGAATACCCCGTTGCTATGGACAAGTCACTGTCTACGAAGAAACCCGAGTCTAGGTGTGTCCTCGTGCTCGCGAAGAAGAGATTACGAGAAGTGTAGACAAGCGATGTCTATTCTACAGTAGAGTAGAGATCGAAAACGCCATGCTAAGCCTGCAGGGGGCCTAAAATGGACGCTTTGCCAGAATCATAATATGATCTGCGTACAATTCATACATCCAGCAATTCACCTGTTTGACAGCTGCGCAGACAAGGTGACCAAATACTTCTGAACAATTTAAAAGTCAATAAGTTCTATACACACAACTAACCAAATATATCTGAACACTTGCAACGGCAAGTGTATAGATCTACGCAGACAAACACTGAGCTTACCTAATTCGTTACTGCGTGATTTAAAGGACGAACCAAAAACGACTATCGACTTGACAAAAATAAATTAAATTCCAGGTAACACCCTTTTTGAACACCAAATGACTGTTCTAGGTATAAATACGATGAATAGGGAATAAAATTGTATAGAAAATCATTTGTTTGAGATACAAGTATACAACTGATATTCTATGTCCATGTCAAGCTATTGGTAGAAAATAGGTCTTGGTTTTGTAATGAAATTAAAAATTATTGTAAATATTTTTTTTATTTGTGACAACATAAGTAGATAAAATATTAGTATTTTGAGTAACCTCCTTCTGCATTTAAGACGCAGATATATGCCAGTTACCTTGAGTGGTTAGCTTGCAGTTCAAGGGGCCTAAAATGGACGCTTTCGCAGAATCATATTATGATCTGCGTACAATTCATATCCCGCAATTCATCTGTTTGACAGTTGTGTATGGAGTTTCGTAAAATGGTCCACAAATTAAGAATTAATTTAATGAAGTCTAATGTTAAATAGCAGCTGTCAAACAGATGAATTGCGGGCTGTATGAATTGCACGCATGATTCTGCCAAAGCGTCCATTTTAGGCTCCCTGTACGCAGATCATATTATGATTCTGCCAAAGCGTCCATTTTCGGCCCCTGACCATAGGAAAATATTATTTACCTGAATATTTACTGAATTTTTCATAGTCACTCTCCTTTAAAATGTTTTCTACGTAACCTCGATTGGCTTTTAGGTACGAAATCAACACGTCTTATTGATTTCAGTCACAATTTTTTTGATTTTAGAGTCCTTTGGAAAATTGTGGTATTTCCCGTCTCTGAACAATTGGGTACGCTACACCGCCACCGCGTCATTTAAATAAAATAAACAAAAACAATATAATAATAGTACAAAAATACCACTTTTTTGGGACCGACCGACACTAGCGCTATTTTGACAGTTGCCAGCCCCAATAAGACAAATTGTTGGATTCCTTGGCTTCACAGTAGACGGTTTCAAATTAGGAAGAATTGTAGTTTGAGCCGGCTTTTCTGGTTTTTGTGTATATTTATCTTTGGCACTTTTTGGATTCCTTGGCTTCACAGTAGACGGTTTCAAATTAGGACGAATTGTAGTTTGAACCGGCTTTTCTGGTTTTTGTGTATCTTTGGCACCTTTTGGATTCCTTAGCTTCACAGTAGACGGTTTCAAATTAGGACGAATTGTAGTTTGAACCGGCTTTTCTGGTTTTTGTGTATCTTTGGCACCTTTTGGATTCCTTAGCTTCACAGTAGACGGTTTCAAATTAGGACGAATTATAGTTTGAGCCGGCTTTTCTGGTTTTTGTGTATATTTATCTTTGGCACCTTTTGGATTCCTTGGCTTCACAGTAGACGGTTTCAAATTAGGACGAATTGTAGTTTGAACCGGCTTTTCTGGTTTTTGTGTATCTTTGGCACCTTTTGGATTCCTTAGCTTCACAGTAGACGGTTTCAAATTAGGACGAATTGTAGTTTGAGCCGGCTTTTCTGGTTTTTGTGTATATTTATCTTTGGCACCTTTTGGATTCCTTGGCTTCACAGTAGACGGTTTCAAATTAGGAGAAATTGTAGTTTGAGTCGGCTTTTCTGGGTTTTTTGTATATTCATCTTTGTCACCTCTTGGATTTCTTGGCTTTTCAGGGCTTGACGTGACGGCGGCCAATAGGAACAAAAATACTAAGATACTAAGTCTCATGTTGACGGTGAAAGCGACTGATGAAGACTAAATTGCCCACTAAAGTTTTTAAGTTTAAATATCATAGTTGTACTTGACCACAAACCCTACCCATAATCTATGTGTATTACGATTCAATATTTAAGTAGCCATTCTGTGCCAATTACGCATATTTATTGTCCGCAAACGAAAACATTCGTTAAGTGCCTATAAAAATAAATAATAAGTATTTAAAAAAATATGTGTAAAAATGCCTTCTTTCAAATGGTCGATTTTAGTGTTTAAATGAAGGGTTTACTAAGTAAGTCCCCAACTGCCCGCATATCTCTGAGTAGGTAGGTTCTATTGTGGTTAATCAAGCAAAAAAAACATAAAAAATTACCCTCGCTGAGGACAGGATTCGAACCTGCTCGGGTATAACCCATTGGATTACAATAAACAGAATCATAAATACTCGTAGATGCAATAAATTGAGGAAACAACAAAAACACAGTTACAATAATATTAATAAGGAATTAACGTGTTTTTCTATTAAATAAATTAAAAATCTATCAAATTAAATCAGAAGACAGTAAAAACATTTATCAAATTGACACTCAACAATTACAGTCTGAAATTAATGTACCTATAGGTACTTGAAGAGTCACTACATTTACTACATACCTATTAATTTGACGACACGGTTGGCGCAGTGGTTAAGCGATTGACTGCTGCGCTGCGTGTCGCGGGTTCGATTCCCGCACGGAACAAATATTTGTATGACCTACAAGTAGTTGTTCTGGGTCTGGCTGTTTGTATATGTGAGTTTATTTGTTTGTAAAAGCACCCACAATACAGGAGAAGTTCCTAGTGTGGGGCAACGTTTCAAAAAAAATAAATGTGACCTCTCAAAAACAAATACAGGAACACATCCTTGCTGCAAAAGTGTTAGTGGAAATGTGTAATGATGAGGCAGACAGAGTGGACCCACTGACTCTCAGCACCACGCAATGTTCTTGTCAAAGAGAACCTAACCATGAGACTCTCCAACCTAAGGCAACGGAGCATCCGTCCCAGTCTGGAGAAGCCCGAGAGTGTATCCCCGATTAAGATACACCACATGTTGTGCAAGGTTTAACTCGAGTAGAATTGTTTCCTCCTTTATTCTAGTAAAGTTTGTAATTGTTCCATGATGTTTTCTGACAGTTTAGGGAAAGGGTTAGGGAAATTATTAAGTAACAACCTGAGTCATTCTGCTGTTAATTATTGCATGCCTGGGAAATCATATGAAGATATAATGGCATCAGTAACTAGAAAGGAATATGATTTGAATGCCATTATTTCTATATTTGTAGGTAATGGTACTAATGTAAAAAAAGATGACATCACTGACAATGTCACTGAAATCATTATTATGAATTGTCAGAAAATAATATTGTGTGCTTTTCCATACTTTCAGCACATGTCAAGTAGGCAAAATCATCATAATATGCATTATGCTAAATAACCATAAACAGTCAGGCAGCATCAGTTAGGTACCACTAGTGACAAGCTTATATTTTTGGACATCTTATCTTATACATGTTTACACTTTTGTTGAGAAATTAATATCGACTAGGGATAAGTACTGCTTAACTACTATTAATAAACTTAAAATTGAAAGCTAGCTACAATAATATTAGTACCTATCATTACATTACTAATTTGTTTGATGATAATCACAGCCAGACTTCGTCACAGTACCTACTTATGTCTGAGTTTATAGTAAAAAGTAATAGACATGCTGTACTTAACTTTAGTATTACTTTTTAATAAAGCCGTAGTAAATTATATCCCTTCAGGATCATAGCGGTCAAACCGTTACTTTTGAGTCCAACACACCATTACAAAAAGTGCAGATACAAACTAGAATAATAACATTGAGTAATTTTAATAAATTTAATAGCACTTTAATTAGCAAGTTAAGTTCTTAGGGCCCCTAGATAAATATGAATAATGGCAATATTTTGTATGGAGAATTCTTTTCATTAGCGCAAACCGAGTTCAATAATTATTTTAAGAAGAAAACTAAAACTATTTGCCCCCAAGTTTTTATTCAGTGACTGAGCAACTAAAGGTATCAGGAAAAGTAGGGAAAGATAATGATTTGAACTGTATGGCCTTAAGCCGTATATAAACACGGAAACTTACTAAGCATGTTGCTACTAACTTTAATAAGCATGTTGCTACTTATTCTAAAACTTTTAAAAATATCTGCAAAACGGCTAAAGATTCATACATTAGCAATAAGGTTAAATCAGCAGACAATAAAATATAAAGATAGTTTGGAAAATTATTAACAATGAAACGAACATTACAGTAACAAAATACATAATACTGATTACATACTGGAAACTTACCATGGTCTCGTTAGCGATAACGTCAACGTTGCTCAGGAATTTGTAACTTTCTTTACAAATATTCTAATTAAAACTACATTTTTAACGCATGGTAAGAGGCACAAGATGCAATAGGCATCTTTTGTGACATATCTAAGGCATTTGATTGCGTGAATCACGAAACACTGCTGTTGAAACTTGAGCATTACGGACTGGGAAAACTTTCGCTTAGCTTAGTAAAATCATATTTGAATGATAGACTGCAGCGAGTTCAAATAAACGGCGTGTATTCATTGGGTTTAATGGGCAAAATAGGTGTACCGCAGGGCTCAATATTGGGTCTGTTCCTCTTTTTCATATAGATAAATAATTTACCCCATTTACTTACCTTCTCACCATTTACTACACTTCAAAAACTTCCAACAGATTTAAAAAAAACTTATCGGCGACCGGCGTGCTCTCCTAATTAAGGCATGAGCCTTAATTAGGAGAGCACGCCGGTCGCCGATAAGCAGACTGGCACGATATCGCGGATGCGACGAGGGTTGCGCTGTCAGTCGCGCCAGTCTGCACGAGCCTTTATTTGTACAGAGGGGTTGAATTAGGTCTCGATATTCTTTTGTTTTAGCCTACACTGTTCCTCTGCTGGTAAAAAGCTTTCATAGGCTTATTAAACCATCGTAATAATCAGCTGAGGTGTCCGAGTGGTTAAGGAGTTGGACTCGAAATCCAATGGGCACTGCCCGCGCAGGTTCGAATCCTGTCCTCAGCGAGGTGCACTTTTTATTCACTTTGATTTTGAATAGGTGTTTTAGATCGCTTAGGTACTTATTGGATGTAAGTATCCAACTACGTATCCAACAACTACTAACGTGGACGGAGCATCATCAACTTATTGGATGTAATGTACGTAAGAATCTTAGCACGTGGCGTTCTGTAGTTAGTTCGCGAGTTTATTTATGTAGTTGAAATTAAGTTGAGTCCGACTTTTTTCTATACATACATATCTCTTAGGACTTTGAACAGTTGTGTAAATAGTAGGTCAAGCCGTCAAGTATCTACCTGTGCATACAAAGTCTAGTATATAATTATGATGACATTAACGAATTGAACACAAGTGTTCACAGCTGAGGTGTCCGAGTGGTTAAGGAGTTGGACTTGAAATCCAATGGGTTATACCCGCGCAGGTTCGAATCCTGTCCTCAGCGAGGTGGTTTTTTTTGACACTAGGATTTAGGATTGTTTGGACCTTCTGGAATGAATTCTCTAAATGAAGGTGAAAACACACAGAAACCGACTTTAATTTTTAATCATGTATAAATATGTCACCGTATAATTATGAACTTCGTTTGTTTATAATCTGTAGGTATTATTTCCGTTAGCTAATAAACTTTCGAAAAATTGTGAAATGCAACAAACCATTTACAATTTAACGCATTACTTTTCGATAGTATAGAATCTATCCATGGGAAACCGACAAATTGTGAACTGGTATCAAACGCGACGTAACGCACCTTGCGCTTATACTAAATAGCCTGCCGAGCTGCGAGCAACTTGGAAGTAGCGCGATTGGTCACGGTTATAACCTCATAATTTCAGCCGAAAGTCATCATTCCAGCCGGGGGGGGGAGGGGTTGCCCCATAATCGCCACGCTTGGCAGGCGGGTTGGCGATCGCAGTATGGTGTTAAAATGCATAGAGAACGCTGCTGCCCATTCTCTAACAAGTCAATCACACTTTTTCGACAGTATATAATCTAACGGAAATAATTAAAAAAAAAAAAAAAAAATTCAGACATATTTGGTCCATAATATTGGTAGGTAGTGGAACTAAAACAAACTAAATCGAATAAAATAAAATAATACCGATAGATTATAAACTAACGGTTCTCATAACCTCGGTGACATATCCTAGGAGAAGAAATTTCGAGGCGTAAAAACCATGGGAAGCAAAGACGGATCTCGCTAGTTAATAGTATAAAAGCAAAAGGAATCTAAGTCACTATATTATGTATCTAAGGATAGTAGCCCGTGACGTTCTATAGTTTCTGACTACGCCCGATGGGAAAACCGCGTGATTATTTAAAGTACGTAAGTAATTATTTGTGCCTATAAAATGAATAATAAAGTTATTTCCATGAAATTGAGTCAGGCTACGGCTTTAATTGGCTTACTCTTTTCGTAGGTAGGTATTCACCACATGTTTATTTATTTATTTAAACTTCTGACACACAATAATGTACAAAGGCGGACTTAATGCCTTAGGCATTCTCTACCAGTCAACCAAAGGTGGTGAAGAGATAAGATGGCGGGTGCTCTGATTGAGAGGAATTAATAATATTATAAAATATTAAAATTTAACATAATTAATTATAAATAAAATAGGTACACAAGTACATAAATAGGTTATAAACTTAGATATAATACAACTATATTTACTATAATAATATCCCTACATTTGTATATACATACAAATTCAAGGAAAAGACATTCATTGAGATGACTCTATGCTATTTGTTTTGAAAATAACTCTGCAATTTTCGCTTAAATGCATACCGACTGGTGGCCGTCCTGATATCGAGAGGTAGCGAATTCCAGAGAAGAATAGACTGAATATGAAAGGAAGAAACTGAACATGTTTCCCTCATTAAAAAAACCCCTCCTACTTAGATAATCTCCGCACAGTTGTGTAAATAGTAACATATGTATGGTACAGTCACGAGCATAATAAAATACACAAAGCCCCATTTACTCGGTGTACGTTTCTGGAACGTTCAAGAGCAAAAATCGCATGCCTTAAAGCAAGCTCAATTGTGGAGTCCAAGCAAAAACGATCCAGTAGTGGGGTATTGAGCTAAGACTAGATTCGGTATCTAGAATAGTCAATTCTTCTGAAACCTTGACACATACCTACACACCCTCACACTCACGTACACTCACTCACACTTACAGGCTACACTTTCACTTACATATAGGTACTCACACACATACTTACACCCACTCATACACACATTTGATTTACCTAATTTAAGTTAATGTTAATTTATGTACTCAGTTAGTTTTAGCATAAAAATTATACGTTTTTGTTTTTTATTTAATTAACACGTCTTGCTATGGAAGAGCGGACTCAACGGAGCGGACTAAAAGGAGAATCCAATCATAAAATTCTATAGACTTTTTACTTTTTTTTAAATTTGATGTTGAAACTCTGAAAAAGTTTGATTTGAGAAAAACTAGGTATATGAACTTATAGATTGTTGAGCATTCTATAATAATTAATTAGTTAAAATCGCGAAATGAAATTTTTTCATCCAACTTTAGAAAACTGCGTAAGTATATCTCGGAAACTAAATGCCGAGAAGGAACCTTTTTGCTTGGACGCCCACAATTATTGTCATTTAAGTATTTAATAAAATGGCATACAATAATTGAATGCAAGTTTTGCCATTCAATAATTGTAAGTATACAAGTTTTGCCATTCAATAATTGAATGCAAGTTTTGCCATTCAATAATTGTAAGTATACAAGTTTTGCCATTCAATAATTGCATGCAAGTTTTGCCATTCAATAATTGCATGCGGCTTCTGTTTACACCAAGGCAATTATTGCAAGGCGATTATTGCATGCAAGTTTTGCCTCGTCCAAACACAGAGTTGCACGTCCAAGTACATTTACACACATAGTAGATTCAAGTATAGTCCAGTATACTATGACATGACTTGAGTCACACATTTTATCACAGTTTGAGCGATAAAACTGTTTTGTCATAAAATGCTAGTAGAAATTGACATGACCTAATTTATCATGTTTTGTCACAAACGTCTTGATACGCCCCCGTGCTCGGCCCGCTGAATGAATTGAATTTTGCGTAGTTATAAGGTTGTGACCGTACTCATGTATGTATACCATAACTTATGATAACATTAACAAATTGAAGACAAGTGTTCGTAGCTGAGGTGTCCGAGTGGTTAAGGAGTTGGACTTGAAATCCAATGGGTTATACCCGCGCAGGTTCGAATCCTGTCCTCAGCGAATATTTTTTTAACACATTAAAAATATATTTGAGAGTTATCGTTACCACATCAATTACACTGAAAGATTTAACTGTACTTTTGCTTTCATAGATAGGTTGTATACTTATACAACCTTATATACCTACTTGTTTTTTTTTCAGTTAAAGTTAACCCAATTCTTCGGTTCTTTCTGCAACTGAACTTACAACATGTATAATATAATATACAACATTAGTTTTTGTTAACACTAATCCCGAAAAGGGGTCATTGTACTCCTCATTTTGAACAATTTTTTTGTATGGGACCAACCTTGAAATCGCGAAAAAAAGTCAGCTGTTCCATACATTTGTGTTCACATAAATCGACAAAATGTATGGAACAGCTGGTTTTTTTTTCGTGATTTCAAGGTTGGTCCCCCATAAAAAAGTTGTTCAAAATGAGGAGTACAATGACCCCTTTTCGGGTTTAGTGTTAACAAAAACTAATGTTGTATAATATGTTCTTTAAAAGATTTTTTTGACTAAAGCCAAGCTCAATTTACAGCCGCAACGATAGTGTGCGATGTTTCATAGAAAGTGTACGAAATTGATAAAGAAGGATTTTTGCGATACCTAATTGCGTAACAGAGTTTAAATCACAATCGGAATGATTGTGAAGTATATTGCAAATCCATTCCTTCATAGATGTTTGAAAAATTCGTCTGCTCAACAACGTAAATAACGCATTTAATGTTGTTGATTTGTCAAAATGAAACCCATTGCTACTGATAGTGAGTCACGCAACACTGTGGCCTACTGTGACATGACTGAAAATGCTAGCACAAATTCACAACAAGACATGCCATAATTTATCATGTCTTGTCACAAACGTCTTGAGCACGCCCGTGCTCGGCCGCTTTAGCCTTTAGTAGAAAGCATTTTGCACCAAAAAAATCTAAATTATTCTCATCTATCTTACCTACCTTTCAAAGTCAAAGTCACTTTTGAACGTCAAAGTCAAAGACATCTATTTGCAGTAAATGCAGTACAAAAGATGGTAGGTTTACAAATTGTTAGTGCGATGACACATTTCAGCAAGATGCTAGTTTCAATAAGCAATTCTTTACACAAATTAACACTATAATAAATTCAACATTAAATTATTTCAAGTAAACGAATAAAGACGTCAAAGTGACGTTGTCTTTCTAAATGCTTCTACAGACCGGCGCGACACGCGACGCGACACAAAGGCCCCGCGTGTCGCGCGACGAGCGGTGCCTTTGTGTCTCGTCGCGAGTCGCACCGGTCTGTAGGAGCCTTAACCCGCTCTATGTTTTTACAATAAACGTTTACTTACTATGATAATATGGCGGTCGGAAGGTGTTCTCCTGAACGGACCACCTCGGAGGGAAGATAACGAAGTCGGCGATGGCAACACCGGGCTTCGTCGACGGGCACGTCAGCACCGTGAATATTGACGGGTCCTGCAATTGAAAATTTTCAACGTAGAATGTGCCGTAATGTTATTCGTATAGGATCTCTTAGGAAGTTAAAATAGGAAATCGTCTGCTTTGTCAATGTTCGTAAATAGAAGAAGAATAGAAATATAAGAATTCTACGTATGTGAGACCTTGTATCTATCACATAACTAATTTATCTGTCATTGCTTCATTTTTAATTCTTTTTACATATTGGGATGTAGTAATTTTATTCTAGGTACACCGTCTTCACTTATCAATTCTGTAGAGCCATATTACAACCTGTTACTGTCCTGTAAATTGCAAAAAACGTAATAAAATTTGAATTTCGCGGGCTAATGTTGTTTTTTTTTTTAACTTAATGTAAGTATACAAACCATCTTAATATATATAATTCTTCTGTACGTGTGTTTGTCACCTAACTCCTCCTAAACGGCTGGACCAATTTGGCTGAAATTTTGTATTCATATTTCAACGGGTTCCTGGATGGTTTGAAAACACATTTGGACCCAGTCGGTGGCGCTGCTGTCAGTATAAGGGGGTTCGAAGTTCGCCGGGTCAGCTAGGATATTATAAAACATTTTAAAATAGTAATGGTGGAGTTTCTTGCCCATTCTACTACATACGACCTTTTGGAAGGGGCGACTAGAATCAGTATGATTTACAGTAAAATAGATACTGTAAATTTTGACGTTAAAACGTGCCGTATAAATGGTAATGGCTATTTGAAATAAATGATTTGACCCAATCTACGGTTCCCGGAATTGAAGCTAGTGTTTTTTTGGCCAGCATCTATCTAAATTAAATAAATCATGTGAAAAAAACTTACACAGTGATCAAAGAGCACTGAGTTGATGACCATGAACTTGCTGAGGTCGTACTTGTATGGCACATAGTTCCCGTGCCACGCCACCACGTCGAAGGGAGAGTGGTTCTGTTCAGCCACGAATAGGGATCCTTGGTACTTGTTCACTATCTTGAAGCCTGGGGGAAGGTATTCATAGATTATACTTAGGTGTCCATTTGGTGCCGGACGTAAAGAATAGCACCATCCCATTTCTTCCCGTGGGTGTCATAAAAGGCGACTAAGGGACTTACTAGAGAATGTGAAGCAGCTTTCTCTATGCATTTTAACACCATACTGCGATCGCCAACCCGCCTGCCAAGCGTGGCGATTATGGCAACCCCCTCCCCCTTTAGTGGAGGCGGGGAGGCCTATGTCCAGCAGTGGGCATCTTTCGGCTGAAATTATGATGATACTTAAGTGAATCATCTAGAATATTCCAGACTTTAAGCCCACATACAGCGTGGAAAATTGTGGACATATTTTAAAATCGAACAGACAGACAAACAAGCGTATAGTAACTTGGAATTCTGGTAAAAATATTTCAGAAATCTATCGAATCTAAATATATATCGTAGAATTAAGTGCTTGTTACGTCTTGTGTGATTGGTAGATAAAAATGGCAACAATCAATCATGTTTTGTGGAGGAAAGAGGTGTAACTCCCTTGGAAAGTAGTATACTTTATCCTAATGAGTGAAATGCAGCAGAAAGTACCTATATGGGATTCAGATACTGGGCTTAAAATAGCTCTTACCAGGTATTTCTTCGTCAAAGTACCGTGCAACAGGAGTGAGGAAATCTCTTGGATTGGCGAGTCCGTTTGCTCCGATAGGCCCGAGGTCTGGTAGCTTGAAGTGCCCATCAAACACTTCGAGAATGTATCCTCTGAAATCGAATGAAAATAAATAATGTCCTGACCCCCAATGACCCTCACCATCATCATTGCCATGGGTGGGTCATGATGGGTCTGATGTCCTGATGTCCTGTCCTGTCTGTGTGTCTGTGTGTGTTGTAAATAATGTGTCGGCGTGTAATTTAAACATTTATATCTGTAACTTTTATGGTGTACTGTACATAATAAAGAGTATTCTATTCTAATGTGCCGTTTTGTTTTCGAAAAATCTTCTACATAAACTTTTTTAGTTTTCATAAGCGCGATGGCCATAGGCTAGATTTTCTTGTCATAAAATATTAAGCGTCAATAAGTGATTGTCTGTGTGGCGCCAGACGTAAAGAACAGCACCACCCTATTTCTTCCCGTGGGTGTCGTAAAAGACAATACTAGAGAATGGGCAGCAGCGTTCTCTATCCATTTTAAGACCATACTAGAGAATGGGCAGCAGCGTTCTCTATCCATTTTAACACCATACTGCGATCGCCATTCCGACTGCCAAGCGTGGCGATTATGGCAAACCCCCCCTTTGGGGGAGGCCTATGTCCAGCAGTGGACGTCTTTCGGCTGAAATGATGATGAAATAATTGCTTGGAAAAAAATGCAGTAGCAGTTTTGATAAACCTTCTTGTCTATGAAACAGACGTGGTGTGTCATTTCGTGAATAGGTCACTATTTTTATAAATAGCTACTACTTATCATTCAGACAACATCTACTATTCGTAGTAGCTTCGTACGAGTAGATAATATATCAATGAAGCCTAAAGTTTCATCTACCGTGTAGGTCCATCCACAGCCACTGCGAATCTCATGCCGAGCTGTACGACCCCTATCTCGTTCGGAGCCACCGTCATGATCCCGAACTCCGTCTTGATCGTCAATGTACCTTGTTGGGGAACTGGAAAAATGAAAATCGTTAATAAACTGCAACTGTGTAGCATCTGCCAGTCTTTTTACACGTATAGTCTGTGGGTCAGGTATACGCTGAGGGCATACAACACCCTGCGTGCCCAGTATAACAATGTATTCAGGATGCTGTTGGGTCCACCACGCTTTTGTAGCGCTTCCAGGATGTTCACAGAGGCCAGGGCTGATGGTTTTCATGCCATTATACGGAAACGGTGCGCTTCTATTCATGGTAAAACACGTGCTAGCTCCCGCAGCATCCTGAGTGTATTGTGTGATAGGTGGGACAGCCCCATGCTGGCTCACTGGATACGGCTGCACACGTAGGTGTCAGTCGTTTCAACTTTGAATACAGGGTGTTAAAGTAACTGCATGCCATAGCTTAGGGGTAGGTTCAGTATCGATAAAGGAACCCAGAAAAAAAAAAAAAAAAACAAAAAATTTTTAAACATAAAAAAACAAAAATACTTAAGTCTCTTCGTACTTTAACGGGCTTAGGACCGTCAAATAAAATAATTTTAATTCTAAACGATTGCTATTTTAAGAATAGCAATCGTTTAGAATTTAGGTTCATCTTGCAATATTTTTTTTGTTTTTCATTTATGTATTTTTTTTTTCTAGGTTCCTTAATCGACATTGAACCTACCCTTAAGCTATGGCACGCAGTTAATTTAACACCCTGTATAGAGTGTGATTTTTATTAACATTAGGTTAGACCTTTACTAACAACTTATGGATCTTGTAATTTGATCTGAAACAAATATAATTATTATAAATCAAGATTCAATCAGATCAAAGTAGAAGTTTATAACAGGTAAATCAGGAAGAATGCTAATCAAAAGAGTACATAATTTGAGGGTTTATTTAAAAACGATGATTAAAGTTAAGAGACGTTTAAACGTCAAAAATGTATGGTCAAACAGTCGCTTATCATTACTTAAGACGGAGATATATGCCAGTGACCTTGAGTGGTTCACTTGCGTGTTCTGTACTGAGCTCACGCAACGCGTCGTACGTTCAGCCAGTAATAGGACTCGTCCATCAAGGAGCTTTGTCCCCAATTTGACGCATTATTAATTTATTATACACAAACCAAAAGGTATTTTAATAAACCGCGTATACTAAAAGGTCAATAATTAAATTATCTTTAAATTGGTGAAGGTTTCAGAAAAATACGCTTGGTAGATTTTGCGCGATTCTCAGTTTTTTATCCGATTTAGACATAACTTTACAAATTAATTTCACTATGTATTATAAAGATAATCTAAAATATTCACATATTAAGGTATTGAGAAAATGCTTTAATTTAACATATATTTTTTTCAAATCATTAACAACGTTTAAATGTGATCTTCAGTATAAAATCATTAAAAGTCGTTTATCGTCGCCTTAACTTTAAGCAGCGTTTATGAATAAAGGGGTAAATGTCGAGCTTAATAAGAGATTTCTCCTATGGCTATTAGTGATGGATTAATTAGCGTTCGCATTCATTGTTAGCGTGTGAATGATCATTTAGCAGTTAGCAAATTAAATGTAGTCGCGAAATTCTGTGAAATGCGAAGCGATGTACTTTTGTAAATAGTCAGAGCGTCGAGCAATCGCGCATGCGCGTGCAGCGCGGTAGCGTGGTGTGCTATAAATATATTTGATTATCGGCGAGTCGGCGAGTAAACTAAACGCGAACGCGATTTTTAATTCGTTTAATAACAAAATTGACGTACTTCATTATTATGAATTATCGTCATTAGCAAATATCATAGCAATAGCTATTAACACGCTAAGACTCAAGAGTTCACACGCTAATGAAATTAATTCGAAAAAGCATTAATTGCCATTACTAATGGCTATTCTGTTTGAGTAACCTACCGTATTTTTTATCAGAAATTACTTGCCTGTGTCTCAGTTTAGCCGGAAGAAGGTGTATACAAGTATTCTTTAGCATCGGGCGGCAGCCTATCTGACCACCACAACCCAGTTACTGGGTGGTTACACCGAGTAACTGATAACCCTCGGTAAGTAAGACTACCTACTATTTAAAATCACTCATTAACTCAACACCGGAACAGAATGCCAAGGGAGTGAATGTGTTGTGAGGATAATGTGTTTGTCAAGCAGTTATATTTTTTTTAAACGGTCTAATATACAGTTAGCAGACACATGGAAGACTTTTTGGAAAACACCCCCACCCCCAAGGGCCCCTATCCCCCCCTCCCCTCCTCTCTTCACCCTTCAGGGCAATATTTAAAACTCAAGTCAGCCGAAACTCAAAACTTCAAAAGATCATTCTGTCTAAACGAACCTAATAGGTAACTCGGTTTGGAGTTTGGACCAACCATTCGAACTTAATTTGTAATTTTCAATAATTTTTAGTCCCAATAGAGATGGTTTTTGGCTTCTTGAAATATTAGCTTTGGAAAGAAAAGAAAGAAAATACGTTTATTTGCGGTAAATGGATTTATGTTTATCCGATACTTAGTAATAATCAGCCATGCTGGTACACAGGCCTCCCCCTTTTGGCTGACCCCACATTAGGCGTGCGCGTTCCTCGGGCGTGAGCGTCGCGTGGAGAGTGCACGCGGCGCTCGAGTCGCTCACACGCCCGAGGAACAAGCACGCCTAATGTGGGGGACGCCTTTGTGAGAGGGAGTGGGCCGTAATTCACCACGCGGGCCCAGTGCGGGTTGGTAGAGATGTCACATATATGTCTTCGATACTTCTTGGCCGGAAAGTGAAGCGTCATGTTCAGCAGTTTGTTTAATTTTCCAAAATGTGTGTTTAGCCGAATATTAATGTGTAATAATGGTGGATTATTAACCATTAAGTGTTTGTGAACGTGCGTTAGTGTAGGCAAATGAAACAAAACTGTGCAACTTCGCTTCAAGTTCTCTCAAAAAGTCCGCGTGAGGTCTCGGTAAAGTGCCACATCTTTACTGAAACTCAAGGGGAGCGGGCGGGGATTTCATCATCATGCATTGAATTCATTTCATCAATTTAAACAAGTTTTGTAACTAAATAAAGACTTGGCTAAAAGGTCCCAGCAACCGAATTTTTGGTTCTAGGACATGCCAGTTCCCTCACGATGTTTTCCTTCACCACTTTGAGAGCAGTGGTGATGAAATAATTTACACCAAGTGCTTAGCGCCTGCCTGGGTTCGAACTTACGACCCGTTACCATTGGGCTATATGAAACACTTACCAATAAGCAAATCTCCATCGCTGCTGTAGAAAGCGCTCTTGTCCATGGATGTGTTGCATAAGTAGACGTGTATGGCGAGTCCATTGCGAGCGCGAGGGTCTCCGGCCCCGCAGACGGTGTGAAGACCAGCCACGAAATCCACAGATTGACTTGAAGGTGGAATGTCGAATGGAAGCCAGCGGGACTGGGAAACAATAGGTCATATATGTTTTCAAGAATACAAATACAAGTTCAAATGCTTTCGAAACTCTTCAGAAGTAAAATGGGACGGAACTGATTTTCTCAACTTTAAAAAACTTAATTGTAGTTGAAAAACATGTTCATTACATCGATATACGCCACGGTCAATTTTCCAACTCCAAATGTAAGTTTGTAATCGCAAAAAGGTATTTTTTCATGTGATGAAACTACAAATTAACGATTTTCGGACGTTTTCCTTTATTTGTGCTGTGAGACCTTGCTTCTTGCCAAAGTTGATTCTAGGTCAACGGGAAGTACCCTATAGGTTTTGATTTATTTGCGAGTATCAAAATATATCGCATATATCACCGCATATTATTGCGTTGACATAGAAGCTTGATTGTTTTAGAGCACCAAGGGACCGTAGACTTTTGTATTTGATATTAATTTCAACTTGGAACGCGTGGGGGTACCACGCGTTCCTGAGAAAAAGGGTCTTGACAGACTGACAAACAGACAAGACGGACAACTAAGTGATCCTATAAGGGTTCCGTTTTTTTCTTTTGAGGTACGGAACCCTAAAAAGAACATAATTTTTATTTTTTGTTTTATCGTATTTAAATATCGATACCTATCACGTCTGCGGAGTTTCTTTAGCTAATTTCGTTTTTTGTCGGCACGGTCGGCGCAGTGGTTAAGCGATGGACTGCTGCGCTGCATGTCGCGGGTTCGATTCCCGTACGGAACAAATATTTATATGACCTACAAGTCACTGAACAAACACTTCCACACAATAGGCATAACGGACAGCCCTCTGTGCAGGGCTTGCATAGAGGCTGAAGAAACCGTTGCGCATGTACTCTTTGTCAGCACAGGCGTCACCCAGATCAGAACAGAAACCTTCTGGTCACCCAGATCCTTCACAGATATCCTATGCAGACCAGAAGACCTAATCAGCTTTTGGAGGGAGGTGGGCTGGTTGGAATAAACCACTGACGGCCGCCATGGTCCACATGAAGGACTAAGTGCGGAAACCAAACCCTTTAACATATAGAACATAGATGACTTACAAGTAGTTGTTCCGGGTCTGGCTGATTTTGTATGTGAGTTTAAATGTTTGTAAACGCACACACAATACAGGAGAAATTCCTAGTGTCGGGCAACGTTTAAAAAAAAAACTCAATTTAATTTGACCCTATTTTATAACGACGCGATTATGTACTGCAAGTAGTCCTACTACAAATATCACGCCGCTACAGATTTTGTAGCGCCAAACGAGAGCCACAAAAGCGAACGCTGCCTATAATTTGGCAAACTAGCACGCTATTTCACGGCGCTATACGCTATATTGCTGGTCGTTGTGGTAAAACCGTACATGCATACCTGGTTAGGATCTGGTTCCTGCTCATCCCATTTGTGAGTAAGATACTTTGCAACTTCTAACTTCTGGAAAGGCTTGTGAATCACGGAAGGACGAATTCTGAAATACAATGAAAATCAGATTTTATATACATAGATACCCATTTCCATAACGTTATTCACAATTAGGTACAGGTGCATACTTTTGCTTTAGTTGTAGGTACAGTTACGAGCATAATAATACGCAATATACAAAAGCGATTTTCTTATGAAATAACGATTGGTACTTTGAGTAAAAAACCTATTCATAGTTTTACCTTCGTTTTTAGGGTTCCGTAGCCAAATGGCAAAAAACGGAACCCTTATGGATTCGTCCGTATGTCACAGCCATTTTTTTCCGAAACTATAAGAACTATACTGTTGAAACTTGGTAAGTATCTAGATGTATTCTGTGAACCGCATTAAAATTTACACACAAAAATAGGAAAAAAACAAAAAAATTTGGGGGTTCCCCATACTTAGAACTGAAATTCAACATTTTTTGTGGCTCAAACGTGTGGGGTATCTATGGATAGGTCTTCAAATATGATATTGAGGTTTCTAATATAATTTTTTCTAAACTGAATAGTTTGCCCGAGAGACACTTCCAAAGTGGTAAAATGAGTGTCCTCCCCCCCGTAACTTCTAAAATAAGAGAAAAATAAAACTAAAAAAAAATATATGATGTACATTACCATGTAAACTTCCATCGAAAATTGGTTTGAACGAGATCTAGTAAGTAGTTTTTTTTTTAATACGTCATAAATCGTAAACCGCACTTGCTGCTACGGAACCCTTCATGGGCGAGTCCGACTCGCACTTGACCGCGTTTTTGTTTTCTTCTATAAGTATACCATTTTACCTAAGCAATGACATGAATATTTACTTTGTAAGGATTATATTTTTTTAATTATTGAGAATGTGAGGACTATGTTTTACGTTTTATTTGTTCTTTTTACACAAGTATGTTCCAACTTGTTCTTTTTTATCTGACTTCACAAAAAGAAGAAGGTTCTCAAGACAGCTGTTTTTTTTTTTTTTGTATTTGTGTTCCTTCTTTGCGTCATGTTTATTGCAAATAAACGTATTTTCTTTCTTTTATTTTCTTTATAAGTGGGCAATTGTTTTTTTTTCTCTAAGTTAATTTTAGTGATGGTCTGGCACTTTGAGTACTCAATGTAGGTGGCCTACCCAAATGTCCTTCCTTTGGAATTGTTCGTCGAATCATTGAGCTCCCTATGGGGACGATAACCGACTTTTAATGATTTTATACTGAACATCACGTCTAAACGAGTAGTGTTAATGAGCATGAATATTTTATGTCTAAAGCGGATAAAAAACTGGGAATGGCAAAAAATCTACCAATCGTATTTTTCTGAAACCTTCACCAATTTAAAGATAATTTAATTATTGATCTTTAATAAACGCGTTTTATTAAAATACCTTTTGTTTTGTGTATAATAAATTAATAATGCGTCAAATTGGGGACAGCGCTCCTTGATGGGCGAGTCCTATTACTGGCTGAACTGCTCAGTACAGAACACGCAAGCTAACCACTCAAGGTCACTGGCATATCTGCGTCTCAAGTTCGCACTGGGATATTGCCAAAAGACTACATACGGTTCTCAAATGATCTGACCAAGATTATTTCTGGACTTTAAAAGTGACTGTGACTTCTGAGTTAGTTTCGGCCTTCCTTCTCAGAGTAGTCAGATAGGAAAAACCGATCTCATCTAGTTTACCTACTACATACCTACTTACAGAAATAAATTCGAAAATAGTAGATACTATAGCTGCTGCCCGCGGTAAATAAAAGTAGCATAAGTTACACGTAAAGTAGCCTTTTAACATCAGCTATCTGCCAGTGAAATTCCCGTCAGAATCGATCCAGCCGATTCGGAGATTAGCCGGAACAAACAGACAGACAGACTGTACTTTCATATGCATTTGGTAAAAAGCTGTTATTTTGACATTACAAACAGACAATTCAATTTTATTTATTTGTATACTTGCATACATGTTTTCCAACAAGATCTACAATGTGTTCAACTGTATCAATGTTAAATGAAGAGTTTTATTAGTTTTTTTTCAACATCTAATTGGTTTTTTTTCCTTTTCATGCACACTTGTTTTCTCAGCTCACTTTAGACATTGGCAGAATAGTCGACACCGGCTTTGCTTGCCATACAACAAAAAATAGAATAGAATAGAATACATAGATGTTTGTAAAGTCCATTTCACGAAAGAAGTCCCGCGGAAATAAGTGGAACTAATTATTATTATACGCTAAGTTAGCAACATTCCTAAAATAACCCATGCCTGCAGCGCCACGTCTGCGGGACTTCTTTCGTGAAATGGACTTTAACATCTTATTTCGTTTTTTAATCCCAGATAGTAGTTTGACATAATTTCAAATCTTTGTTGTTTGTTTTTTTTTTTTCAATTTGGAGTTTGACATTTTCACCTGTCAAATTACTATCTGGGAGAAAAAACGAAATGTAGGTAGGTATTTATGCTCGTGACTATACCTATTTATTATGGATTTACGGAACTTCCGTACCTGTACAGCCATGACCGTTTGTTCTCATTTCTGGGCGCAGTGAAGGCAGTTCCGGACAGTTGCTCAGCATACAGTCCGTAGGGGCAACGCTGAGGACTGTTCTGACCTGCTGGGAGGGCGCCCGGCCTGCGAGGATCTTCTGAAGTGAACTCAGAGCCAAATCCCGAGAGGTACTGAGGGTAAAGTTTATGTCCAAACTTAAGAAAGCGCTATAAAGGCACATTCATATCCTGATATACCTACTCGATATTCGCTGCCGCTGTAAATAGTTCTTAAATGATGGCACGGTTGGCAGTGGTTAAGCGATTGACTGCTGCGCTGCGTGTCGCGGGTTCGATTCCCGCGCGGAACAAATATTTGTATGACCTACAAGTAGTTGTTCCGGGTCTGGCTGTTGTGTATGTGAGTTTAAATGTTTGTAAACGCACCCACGATACAGGAGAAATTCCTAGAAAAAAAAAAAAGAAATGGACTCGGCCCAGAATTCAGTTACGTGTTTGGCGCCATCACTAGCGTCCATCAGTTCCTATAACGTGTAGCTGACAGGACACGCAGGGCATGATACTAGGCGTGCCATCGTTTGGAAACAGCACCACATTTACACTCCAAGGCGGAGTCATCTTATGAATCTCCACCTGAACAGGGGTTTCCTTGCTTCGGCCAACTTGGGCCCGGAGTCTGTTTAAAGACTTTAGGTAGGTACTGTTGGGTAAGTACCTACTGTAAGTAGTATGGTGTATGGGTATGTTAGGGAAAAACCCAAAGTGGTATGTTCCTTCCGCTGGGTTTTTGTATTCAATTAATTGTTGCGGCTAGGCGATTTCGAACGCGGCATACCGTTTTGAAATGTTCGTTCCCTACAGCGGCAGCAAATAGAATACACTTCCAACTACTAACCTACAACTTATTGTACCTAGTAGTTAATAAAAAAAAATAAAAAAACATTTATTTCAGACCTCATTTTGGTCCATATTTTGTTAGTATTAAGCTAAACTCGGTTTTTATTTGCTAGAACAAAATGACAGCTGCGATCGACCTTTTTTTTAAATAACACGAAAAGATTAGGTACAGAGACAAAACGACAACAGTGAAGGTCCTCCTGCAGAGAATGATTCAGTGGTTCTTGGTGAGAGTATCTAAAGTAACTAGATTATTTTTATCATCATCATTATTTCACCCGAAACACGTCAACTGCACGACATAGGCCTCCCCCAAAGGCGATTATGGCAAACCGGGTTTGCCATAATCGCCACGCTTGGCAGGCGGGTTGGCGATCGCAGTATGGTGTTAAAATGCATAGAGAACGCTGCTGCCCATAAGTCCCTTTTATGACACCCACGGGAAGAAATAGGATGGTGCTAGGTATTCTTTACGTTCGGCACCGAACGGATTATTTTTATAACGACACCAAATGTCATTTTAATCTAGGATATAAAATATCTGAGTAGATATAATATGTCAGACTGTAGCGACTTGAATATAGGTAGGTACCTAGTAGAACCAGAAAAACAAGGGGCTTTTTCCCTCAAGATTCGATAAGACATCGTACTTGTGTACAATACCTACCGTATTGTACACAAGTACGATTTGCAGTAGATAAATAAGCTTTTCGCCAGAGTTTTTTTTGTTGTAAATTCTTTGTGAATACCGAAAACATCAATTTATCTCTTGAAGTAAGTCAATAGGATACCAACTTAAATATTCTATTTTTACTCAAAGTCAACTAGAAACTAGTCTCACAAAACTGGTTTTCCACAAGATTCTGTGAAAAAAAGTCCTATAGGGCCGTTTGTCCACCGTACCGTCAACGAGAACCTAATACTTAAAACGCAGATATATGCCAGTGACCTTGAGTGGTTAGCTTGCGTGTTCTGTACTGAGCTCACGCAACGCGTTGTACGTTCAGCCAGTAATAGGACTCGCCCATCTAGGAGCGCTGTCCCCAATTTGACGCATTATTAATTTATCATACACAAAACAATTGGTATTTTAATAAAACGCGTATACTAAAATATCCTTAATTAAATTATCTTTAAATTGGTGAAGGTTTCAGAAAAATACACTTGGTAGATTTTGCGCCATTCTCAGTTTTTTATCCGCGTTAGACTTAAATTTACAAATTAATTTCACTATGTAATATAAACATAATCTAAAATATTCACATATTAAATTATTGAGAAACCGCTCTAATTTAACATATATTTTTTTCAAATCATTAACACTACCTACTCGTTTAGACGTGATCTTCAGTATAAAATCAATTAAAGTCGGTTATCGTCGCCTTAAGTAGTATAAATAGTTATCTGTGAAGAGAACGGGATGACGATGCCGAAGTAGGTATCTAGCGACAGTATCTACATTTACTATGGTCGAATAATCTCATTTCTCGTTGACGCTGCGTTCACGGTGCGGTGGACAAACTGTTTAAGATACAATTTCTCTATCTACCATTACTCAAACAATAAAAATATAATTGAACTTACCTTAAGGTCCTCCATCTTGAAGACACGAGATGTTTGATTCAACTGCGAGTGCGGACTAGGCCAATAAGTCGGAGTCTCGATGTTTACTGCGACTGCTATGCAAATGTAGCCGGTTTGTTTATGATAAAGAATGGCATTTATTTATATTACAGATACAGATAACTTGCTCAATAATATTGTTTTGTGATAATTTGTAATCATGGGGCCTACTTCGAAGCGATAATCTGATGAATGTTCGGCCGTCTCTTGACTTCCAAAGTTTCCTTATTATTGACTTTGAATTCTTAGTATCCTTACCCGACTTCATGTCACGTTTTTGACTTTGACTTATCTCTTTGACTGTCATTATTTTTTCTTTCACCGTAGTCAGCCATTTTTTTTTTTCTTTATTTTTTCGTTGCCCCTCACTAGGATTTTCTCCTGTATTGTGGGTGCGTTTACAAACATTAAAACTCACATGCACAAACAGCCAGACCCGGAACAACTAATTGTAGGTCATACAAATATTTGTTCCGTACGGGAATCGATCCCGCGACACGCAGCGCAGCAGTCAATCGCTTAACCACTGCACCAACCGTGCCGTCATTGTCAGCCGTAGTCAAGAAACGGCCGAACATTCGGCCGATACTTCGGATTTATCTTCGGAGTAGACCCCCTGGACTTACCTACGTCTTGTCAACGGTTTTACAGCACAAGTATTCTGATTAGCCTTAAGATGTTTGATTGTTGCTGCCTCTGCTGTCCTCTCATACTTATTAACACTGTAATTTGAAAATATTGTAAAAGCCAGTTTTTTTTTTAAAGAGTAACCGTGGAGTTTCTTGCCGGCTCTTCTCCATAGGAAACGACCAATTGGAACCGTGCACCTAGCTTCTGACGTTTCATAAGTGCCCATGTAGGCTTATGTGAAATAAAAATATTTTTGATTTGATTGACCAGGGGGCCTAAAATGGACGCTTTCGCATTTCATATTATGATCTGCGTACAATTCATATCCCGCAATTCATCTGTTTGACAGTTGTTTATGGAGTTTCGTAAAATGGTCCACAAATTAAGAATTAATATAGTGAAGTCTAATGTTAAATAGTAGCTGTCAAACAGATGAATTGCGGGCTGTATGAATGAAATGAAATGAAATGAAATGAAATCGTTTATTCTGTAAATAGGATATTAAAATCACTTTTACACGTCATATAAAAAAAAAAAAAATCTTGATGTAGCCGACATTTCCTATCTGACTACCCCTGAGAAGAAATGGCGAAACAAACTCAGGGGTCAAAGTCTCTTTTAAAGTCCAGACATAATCTTGGTCAGATCATGTGAGGACCATGTAGATCCGTGTCTGAAATGGTCTTTTGAGGAAAGAACCACGCAAATTTGAGCGGACCTGACCAATCAGTGTAAGCATTTGTCAGTAATCGTGCAGCTCAACTCAAAACTTAAGGAGCTCAACGACTCGACGAACAGTACCAAAAAAAGGACATTTGGGTAGGCCGCATAAAGCGCTCAAAATGTTCACCATCATTAAAACTTAACTGAGAAAAGAAAGGAAAACATTTAAAGAAAAAAAAAAATGACCCACATAGTGCTCACATTCACAATAAATTAAAGCAGTAAATATAATACTTTTCAAAGTAAACATTCATGTAAAATTGTATACAATATTCTGCAATGTCAATATGTATATAAAATCATGCATAATAATTAAAATGTCAAGTTTTATCACAAGGCTAGCAGAGCGAGCAGCTCAATCCCAAGCTTTTTTTTTTTTTTTTGCACGCATGATTCTGCCAAAGCGTCCATTTTAGGCTCCCAGAACCCTGATTGCGTAACACACACTTTCAATCACTTTCTGAATGATTTTGAAGGTTATTGCTAATCCATTGCTTCTTATGTTCGAAAAATGTGTCTGCTCAACAACGTCAATAACGTAATGAATGTTGTTAAACTGTCAAAATGAAATGCATTGCTACTGTGTGTTACGCAATTACCCCACAGGACTGGCCACGAAAAATATGTACAGACGCCAGCACATCAAGCTACTACAATCTGTTGAATTTCTTTAATAGATTTTCAACTTTATCCCTACAACATACCTAAGGTTCAAGGTTGATTGGGAAAATTTTACAGTTTCGGGTAGCTTGACCTGCTGGCGTCTGTACTTAGTTTTATTCCCTGAACTCAATTTTTATTCTGGACAGACAAGTTGTGTTCCAAATGGCAGTAGAAAGGCATTTCTGTAGGCAAATCGTTGCTATATTTATCGGGTAGGAATCTCGAGCCACATTAGCTGCACAACAAATCCTGCAGCCCATAGTTTCAGATTTAACCCAGAGCAATATTATTTATTAATTGTGTCTATTATTTTATGAATAATATTTACATATTAAATATAACGCTAACAGACTTAAAATAATAATATGTACATGTATGTACACTAACATGCTACATGTGTGTAACTTAACTGTTATTAGCGTTTTACCACAGAGGTCTAATTGTATGCTTAGTGTAAAGAACTTGTAATTTATAAAATACTTAAAGAATAATGTAAAAAAGGAGGGGGACAGAATCATAGGGGTGAAACTCAAGTCAGCCGGATCTCATAATATCATTCTGTATAAACGAACCTAATAGGTAACTCGGTTTAGAGTTTGGACCAACCATTAGAACATTTGTAATTTTCAATATTTTTTAAAGTTCAATAGAGATGGTCGTTGACTTTTTGAAATATTAGCTTTGGGATTTATTTTTATCCTATAGTATTCAGCCTATAATGTTCTCACTGCTGGGACACAGGCTTCCTCTCTTCGAGAGGTAGTGGGCCTACCACGTTGGCCCAGTGCGGGTTGTTAGATGTCACATGTCTTCGAATTTTCGGTTCTAGGATATGCCGGTTTCCAGTGGCGAAAGCACCGTATAACACGATTCCTACCGGCTTCCCTTCGGAAATTCGGAACACAACCACTCTATCGTTATTTAAAAATGGTACACAGTCAGTAGTGTTTAATAATGCCAAATAATATAATAATCACATTGTAGGTATTTAATACACCATACTATTAAAACATTACAAAACGCCTATATTACATTTTTTGACTTTATATCCCAACAACAAAACATTTTGCTCTAAAATAACTCAGTGAGTTCAATTTCTATACAAAGTCGACGTCATGAGGAGTTCATTTTGTATGGTAAAGATTTTTTTTGCTCCGGCTTAACTCTCTTATAAAATCACCCTTCGCCACTGCCGGTTTCTCCACGATGTTTTCCTTCACTGTTTTGAGAGCAGTGGTGGTGAAATTATTAACACAAAGTAAAGCGCCTGGCTGGGTTCGAACCCATGACCACCCGAGACTTACACACTATTAGGTAATTACTTAAAGACATGATTAGTCATAAAAAATAAATAATGTTTATGCATCATAGTTGCGTCAACATGGTAAAAAGCCCTTCCTTATTTGTCTTTTGTTTAAAACCGCAGGACCAAAATACCCAAAGGCTACGTGCCGTCCCTCACGTACCCTCATAAACGGTCTTTATGAGGCGGGTTTCTTGACTTGTTGACAGTAGAAGTGCCTATTACGCAGCAAACCATTACAACAACAACATTTTACTGAATAGTTAGATACCTAAGTACTTGGGTATGTTGTTTCAGAAGGTTTTTTTTTTTTGGGTTGGAAATAATCAAATAACTTCTCCCGCTCTGGGCGGAGCTGGAGGGCGTGTCAGACTTTTACTGACTAAAACCCACCCGTGTTCCTTCCGGTGCCTGTGTGCCAGGGCCACGATATCCCTTTCGGACAAACTCACAACCCTGGCAGGCATTGTTCCTAACGGACCCCGTCAGTTGGTGCTGACATCTCATTGAGGCGCGCGTGGAACACAACGTGCCGTCGACCCGGGCCTGGTACTTATTGGACGGCGAGCTAACCATCGGATCGCTCACCGTCCGCAAGCCCGCGCCTACGGTGGCCGGAAATCGGCTTGCGACTCCCGACACCCGAGGAGTCTCCTGCGGCGACTAGGGGCGCGAGGGCGCAAACCTTGCCTCTCCCTCACGCATTCCGGTTCCTCGTCCGCAAGCATTACTGCTTGACAGAAGGAGGTGACGGCCTCCCATGCACTCTCGCTCCGAACCATGGTCGGACGCGAGAGATCGCCGCCGCCGATCGCCTCCGTGACCCTTATGCACGAAGTCTTTAACAGGCGGGTTTCTTGACTTGTTGACAATAGAAGTGCGTATTACGCAGCAAATCAAACTCAAAGCATTTATTTCAAATAAACCAATTACAGGCACTTTTGAATTGTCAAGGGGTCGGTCAGTCATAAAGATGAAGCTAGTTGCCCATTCCAAAGCTTAGTAGGTACCTATGGAGAAGAACGGGCAAGAAACTCCACGGACACTCTTTTAAATTAACATATGGTTACAAAATATTGGTAACATCATTCGTGTTGAAATTAAACGTTTTGCATCGTTCTCACATGAGAACGATGCAAAACGTCAAAAGCGTCCGTAACAAAAAGATAAAAAAAAACAATTCAAAAATTAAATTAAAATAAGCCAAGGCCGCTGAGAGATGACCAGTCCCTACTGAAGGCGCCCGTTCACGAACATGACGCATGGATTAGCACCATTCAACTCAACCATTTTGAAGGGAGCTAAATGATCCAACACACCCGCCACCATCAGCGAGACATTACAGTGAGCATGACATACTCTCAGCCGCCAGGGCATTCAAGTCAATGAAAGAAGTACTCAGTAAATTCATTTCAATCATTGTAATGTTGCGCGCACAACTAAAAACCCTACTACTAGCGCCATCTAGTATCAGGTAGCGAAACTAATAGAGTCAAGATGCTTCGAGAAAGTTCGATTCTAGAACTATCGACACCCGGTCAGTCGGGGCCGGTATGTACTCGAATGTTCTAGATGTTTCGGGAACTATCCGAGACCCTATATAAGGCCGGTATGGACCGCGACGGAGTTAGCACCCATCAGTCTGCTCAACGTCTTCGGCAAAGTCTATGAGAGGCTTATTTATAAGCGTCTCAGAGACTATGCCGAGACGAAGGGCCTCATCCCAAACGAACAGTTCGGGTTCAGATCTCAACATTCGTGCGTACAACAGGTCCACCGTATCGTCGAGCATATAAGCGCTGGCTTCCAGCGCGGGCTCATGACGGGTGCTGTGTTCTTCGACATTGCGAAAGCGTTCGACAAAGTCTGGCACAACGGCTTATTATATAAGCTCTACAAACTCGGTGTGCCCGATCGTCTCGTGCTCATCTTACGAGACTTTGTCGGACCGCACCTTCCGCTATCGCATCGAGGGTGCGCTATCCTCCCCCCATCCGCTCCGCGCAGGCGTCCCTCAGGGCGCTGTGCTGGCACCGCTGATATTCACTATATTCACTAGTGATATCCCCAAATGTAGAAAGGCGCAGTTAGCTCTGTTCGCAGACGACACGGCCATCTACTACTCCGGCCTCAGGCAAGACAATATCGCCCGCATCCTTCAGGCCGAAGTCAACAGACTCGCGGCCTGGTTCAGGAAGTGGAGGATCGAAGTCAACCCTGATAAGAGCCAGGGGGTCCTATTCTGTAGGCCCCGGCGATCACCCGCCCTCCCCCAACCGATCACCATGTTCGGCAAGCCTATCCCTTGGGAGAAGCGAGCCAAATATCTCGGTGTGGTCTTAGACCATCACATGACGTTCGGCGAGCACATAAAACAGGTGCGCTCGCGCGCCAGTTTTGCTCTCGGCCGACTACACTCCGTACTCAACCCGCGCAGCAAGTTGTCCCTTAAGTGCAAATTGCGTATTTACACCGCGTGCATTCGACCGATCTTGACTTACGCCTGCGTAGTCTTCGCTCACGCAAAGTCATATCACATCCATAAGATGCAGACGCTTCAAAACCGATTTCTCCGTAGAATTACGAAGGCTCCTTGGTTCGTTCGGAACGAACAACTTCACGTAGACCTTAAGATGCCTACCATCAAGCAGTTTATGAAGCGCCTTGCAAAGCGCTTTTTCGAATCCGCGGAACGTCATCGCAACCCCTTGCTTGTGCAGGCCGCTAGTTACAGGCCTTCTGCCATTAGTCAGACTCGCCGACCGAGGCATACTCTCTTAGATCCGGATGACCCCGTCACTCTCCTTCAGGAAAGCAGTAGGGCCACGAGTACAGTGCACAAAATACACAAACCGACCTTCCGTCCTCGCCGCCGAGGTACCACGCGAACTTCCCGAGTAAATGGTAATAAAAGTCCTCCCCCCCGTCCCTTGAATGTCGATGCGCCAGCCGCCCGGTTAGAGGCTGAGAGCGCCGTAGCAATAAATATAATATCCCCGAATAATAATCATGATCAAAATGTTGATCCAGCCCGTCCCCAAATTGTTACTAATTTTGTGATCCCCCAACGACGCCCTAAGCCGAGGTCCGTACCCCACAGGGGGTGCCCTTAGTGCGCTGTCGTTTAGTTTTAATATATATAATTTGCGCCCTGCCTGGAGGCTTTAAGATTAAAAACCTTAGGACAGCCACAGGAATATCCGGTTAAGTAGCAACGACCTCTCTAGGTCTGCTACGAGATGCCATACATAAAAATAAAAATAAAAGCGACGGAGTTAGTTTACTTTTGAAAACGAGACAAGCGAGAACAACTGAACGATATTTGAGAGTGTCATTAAGTGATTGTGTTTTAATTGTGTTTAAAGTAGTAGTGTGTTTAAATTGGTGTTCCTAATTAAAGTGTCTATTTCGTAGTTACTAAATTGGCAGTTTTTATTGTCACGAACCCCAAGCTCGTAACAGTAACAACAACATTTTACTGAATAGTGAGATACCTAAGTACTTGGGTATGCTGTTTAGTAGTACTACCTAATACGTGTCCATAGGCTCGATAATCGAACACTTTGTACACATGTGCATCAAACACTGTCAATCTGCCCGCCTTTTCCCAACTATGTTGGGGTCGGCTTCCAGTCCAACCGGATGCAGCGGAATACCTATGTTACATGGAGCGACTGCCTATCTGACCTCCACAACCCAGTAATTGATTAATACATCATGGCCTATACATTATTGGGTAATACAGATACCCCTTGGTAAGACTGGTTGTCAGACTTTCGGGCTTCTGATAACCCGTAACGACTGTCAAAGATCCGCGAACAACTGCGCGACGGTTGATGTCGGGACGTTGTATATACATTATGTAACAAAAACCCTGTTGTTCCTTTTAGGGACGTATACATTTACCTACAAGCACAATATTGGTGGAATTATAATTTAAAAAAAATAAGTATTGGCTAGTCGAGAAGCCAAAATCAAAGAATGAAAGAGGTTAGAAATCAGTTAAACAAATGCAAATATTAATAATTAAAAAAATATTTTAAATATTTTTGTTGAATAGTTTTTATAAATGTCTTGCTTTATTACGTATGTATACCGATTCTTAAAACGTAGCTAGAAGGAACAACAGGGTTTTTGTTACATATTGTATACTAGTTGCGCGGTAAACTCTGCTTGCGCGATGCAGGATTTTGCGTGACGTCAGTGTGATGCGTAGTTCGCATGTGGCGATGTTGATGCCGCTACAACATCAAAACTGTATTCGTCAAAAATGTTCGTGGTGATCAAATTTCGTTGTTCTGTGTAGATGGAGCCGGGTTTATGGTGTTCGTGTTCGCTTTGCTAATTTACGCCCACACGTAGGTACGAACCAAATGTTCGATGTTCGTGTTCACCATGTTTTGTTCGCTCGTGAGTACACGTCTTACTATACTATTCTATAGTCAGCAGAGACCTTCGAAAATGAAAGTCTGCAAAAGATATCAGTAATGGTAAACATTTCTAGATGCTTTTCCTCTTATATCTAAATCCATACCTTCTTCAATTTTAAAATAACATGATATGACTTGACGTCTTATTTATTCCCTGAAGGACTATGCAAAATTAAGTGCCATGTATCTTAGTAATACATCCACATTACGCATACACTATCTACCTAAGCATAATCTACGACTCCTAGCTCTATCTGCGAATAAGGGCCGATGCATTAAATCGCAGGTTTCGCTGCCAAACAAATTTCAACATTGCGTCTCTTAAAATTAAGTCGAAAAAACTCTGTCCGCGTTGACGCTCTCTCGGACATTTATTTTCAACTTAATTTCAACTAGTGATACTAGTTGGACAGGGGGGAAACCGTTCTTTACTGTTCGTCAGGCCTGCGCCGGCACTAAGTTACTAAATAGAAATCAAAATTCCAATAACAACTGCGTCACAGTATTAATAATCTTAACGAGTGCTTCAATAATATCGGTCCACGGAGGTGTGTGTATACCGGTATATGATAATATTAAAATAACTGGTTTCATACCTACCATTCTCTCGAGCTGCTTGCCAATCCCGTTTTATGGAAGCGAGAAAAACATTGCTTAAATATATAATTAAGTATATTGCTTAATGTGGTGTAATATCAGAATTTTAGATGTAGGTATAGAGGTAAGAAATAAAAAAGTAATGCAATATTGCAAAAAATCTGCCAAAATTTGAATCATTCCACTTTGCCCCACCGAGCCGTCCCACTGGTCGCAAAGTGGAATGACTAAAATTTTGCAGTGAAATCTGCCACACTACTTCGATTTAGTGGGGTAGATTCCACTACTCTAAAATCTTGTTGGATTCTGCCCCACTAGGGTTGGCATCTTAGAATAAAAGTACAAAAGTAATTATTAGATTTTTTTTATTTCCTACTAGCTGCCCGCCCCGTCTTCGCAAATGTGTGAAGAAAATGAGGTCAAATCTTCCCTTTACAGTACGACCATGTAATGAAATAAAATTATATTTAAATAATTACAAAACTTAAAAAACAAAAATGTACTTTTGTAATTTTGTAAGGTGGCAACCCTAGTGGGGCAGAATCCAACAAGATTCCACTGCAAAATTTTAGGCATTCCACTTTGCCCCACCAGTGGGGCAAAGTGGAATGATTCCAAAATTTGATGATAAGTAAAAGTGAGTAAGTTGCTGACCGTATCTACGTTAAAGGGCAAAAATCTGTATTGAATGGTTTGCTACACACTTGTTCTGTTACAGTAGCAATGGGTTTAAATTTGACAGTTCAACAACAATCATTGCGATATTAACATTGACGAGGTTCGCGCAGAACCGAACGGAGTTTTTCCGATTAAAAGCCGAATATGTGTAGTAATTGGTTCGGGTCGGCTATATTGTTCAACAAATACTGCAGAGTCTAATATACCTACCGACTCGGAACAGGTGTGTAGCGTATCCGATACATGCACATTTGCACATGGAATGACAACTTAAAACAGCACATAACATACCTCAACAAGGAAATTAGATTTTTGGATGGACACGGCTGAAGACCGAGATAAGATCAACAACGCTGCTAGCGAGACATACAAGAAATCTGAAATGGATAGTGAGATGTCAGACGAAGACATTGGAATCAGCAACATGTAATACGGCATAGCAGTGCCACAGACAAGAGTCGAAAGGACCGGAGCCAGCCTGGCGGCGATGCTATTAAAAGATGCCCTCCCATAGATAAATATCACCCGTCTGTCCACTATTCCAATGCTTGCTCAAGGCTGTACAGTCGGCACGGCTCTAATAATCCATCCTATCCCAAGGACACGTCTTCCCTACCATTATCGCGCCCCCCGGTCTACTCTTTGATATGCAATGGTCTCTGTAGTCCCATGAAACATGAGGCTCCAGGGGCTAGTGTGAATCTTTGGGTTCATTCGAGCAATCGAGTCTGGTCAAACCACGCTGGGGTGGGCATTTCATTCATTCATTCATTCGGAACAGGTGTGTAGCGTACCTAAGTAGAGTGCTAACACCCAGAGTCGAAAAAACTAGCTTAGGTACTAGCCACCCCTGAACCATGTCATCATCACCTGCCTAGCCTTTTCTTAACTATGTTGTGGTCGGCTTCCAGTCTTACCGGCTGAATACCAGTATTTTACATGTAGCAACTGCCTACCAAACCACCACTGCCTACTGCCTACTTTTTGAATCGGCAAACGTAAGGTAGGACGCCCTCAGGCTAGGTGGAGCGACGATCTTCGCAGGGTGGCTGGTGGCAGCTGGATGAGAGTTGCCGAGAATTGAGCTGAATGCCGTGCAATTGGAGAGGCCTATGTCCAGCAGTGGACTGCTATGTGCTGATGATGATGATGAACTGCCTACCTGACCTCCACACCCCAGTTACTGGGTAATAAATGATACCCCATTGGTAAGACTGGTTGTCAGACTTTCGGGATTCTGACGACCCGTAACGACTGTTAAAGACCTACGAATGAGAGCCGGGACCAACGGCCTTGGTATGTAAAGACGGACCCATCTACGGACCAACCGCGGCAAGCGTAGCTCAACCTGATCGATCGACCCGTAACAGCTGATCTACGAATGACAGCAGGGACCAAGGTTCTAAGCGGGATATCTCGTTTTAAGCGGGAATTAAACTAGGAAAAGTTAAGAGGAAGCTCCCTATTTTTTGGCAATTTTAGTATATGATATATTTGATATTTTTCTTTCCATGTGCCAGTTACGTAATTGTAATATTTTCGCTTGACACATTTTTTATTCGAAAATCATGTCTTTTTTAAAGATACTCTTATTTAAATAAAAACACAAGATTATTCGGCTTTTTTGTCTAAAATAAATATTCATAGCAAGAAAATATATTTTATTATACAGCCGCAAGTTATTTTTTCTCTAGATCAATTACTTTAGGTATAAACGAAATAAGAATTAAGACTAGTCTAGTTTCGTGCTCGAACACGATCAAAGAGCTCACGCGATATTGAACTTTATTACTGATGTGTTAGCGTTTAGCACATAACGGAGTGGCGAGGAGCATGGGGCGGAGCTTGCGTAGAAATTGATTTAGAGTGCCTGGTCTTAAGGTTGATATACAGGGTCAAGTTAAATTAGTTAGCGAAACTCCGTATACGTGATGGGTATCGATATCTAAACAAAAAATAAATTAATTTGGTAAGATTTTTTTGGGGTCATCAACTGCTGCTAGTGGGATCAGGATCACTTGAAATCAGGGACCGTACAACCCCGGTTAAGGGTTAAGCCTTTCGAAGGGGTAACCCATTCAATGGGTTACCTTTATCATGATGTAACCCATTGAAAGGGTTATATGATAACCCATTGAATGGGTTTTATACTTGAATCCCAGTGAAAGGGTTACATGATAACCCATTCAATGGGTTCTATACCTACTTGAAACCCAGTAACATGAAAAAATCATAATATTATGTTATTTCGATATCCGCCCAGCACGCGTAGCATGACCAATTCGGTATGTAAAGTAAAAATTTACCTATGCCGATTCCAAAACCATTTCGAGATTTTAAGCTTCTAAGACTTATTTTTCTATTGATAGGTCTTAAAATTATAAGATCGTATTTATTTTCACAAAAATACTTAATATCACTTCACTTTTATTTGACCTCTAATTGACGTCACAAAGCAGCCTGAATTGGAAATTTCAGTGCCTCTTGTAATTATATTGTTCTTTATGTGTCAAGTGTCATGCCAACGTCAAATTTACATGAAGCACTTATTATTATTCTATTCAGATAGGTACATAAGTAAATAGTGTAGTTTTTCACCAGCGGCGGACAGTACAAGTCAAATCACATCGATGTATCGCCTCAGGAAAACTTAACTTACGTTAAAATGATCATCACAATAAAACAGTCGCCGCCCAGACTTGTACTAAACATTTACTTCCTCGCAGCATTTCCTTTTTAAGGTTTCTTTTACTAACAATAAATTTGTGTCGGCTATTTGTTGTGGTGTTTATACTTGACAGTATGAAGAACTTAGCAGAAGTAGTCTTTGAATCCATTCATTTTATTAATATGCCAAATCTTTAAACTAAAGTACGGAAATCGCTAAAGTATGAAATGTAAACAAATTAATTGTCAAATTTGACAGTTTGACTTTACTGAATTTTGGTTTTAAATAAGTGTTAAACGTGGCAAAGATCCTAAGCTATTCAGCTACTAGTGACGTCAGTACGAACAATACTTTAAAAAATATATAAAAATAACTACAGCTTGTAAAAACAAAAAGATGAAATTATGTGATTCAAATACTCTTATCATTAAAATAAAAATATAAAAAACATACCTGAAAAATACTTTACATACCTAATTCTATCTCTATTCTACCCAGGGACCATTTTGGTTACCATTTTAGAAAAACCCTATCGAAAACCCTTTCAATGGAAAAGGTTTTCGATAGGGTTTTCTAAGCAGTTAATCAGAAACCCATACGGTGTGGATAATTTTGAATGGCTTAAACTAAGCCGTTCAAAAGGGTTACCCACACCGTATGGGTTTTTATCGAAAACTCTTTCAAAGGGTTACCAACATTTTATTTAAGCTGTTCATAAGGGTTGCCCATATCGTATGGGTTTTTGTTTAACCGCTTAGAAAAACCCTTTCAATGGGTAACCAAAATGGTGCCTGCTTGAATATCTCACTGGGTGGGTGAATTTAGGCTTAATTATTTTTTGTATTACCTAATTTTGTTTACTTTAGTTTGTTTTCTTTTAATTTTGTTTAATTTATTTATTAAGTTCTGTTCAGCGCAACTTTATAATATAGTCTTTTATTTCTATGTTTTTTTTGTAAGTTACAACAATGTTTTGTGTGCATGCAGAGTTTACCTATAAGTGATTATTATACTTTATTCTGATTTGTTGCTTCTTTTTCATTTGCATAAACCAGTGAATATAATTTCACTGGCCTATTTCTAGCCCAAAGAATCAGCATTGCCATCCAGCGTGGCAATGCTGCCAGGCTTTTGGGCACTTTTCCCATTGACAGTGATGCGGACGAATTTTTTGATGCCCAATGAGCTCTTCCCATACCCCTTTTTTTTTACTTGTACACACGGCTACGCATGAAGGTATACATAACCAGTTTAGGCTGATGTCGCAATCTATAGGATTTCCGTACTATGAGAGGTCAGTATAAACTGGAAATGTATAGCTTGATGTGTAGCCGTGTGTACATACTATATAATATATATTTTAGTGTTACCATTTATATTTTAATTCCCCCCCATCACGTCTGCATCAGTTTCCCTAGCGAATTTAATTTCATCCTGTAGGTAGGTCATAAGACCCAGGAGGTCATATCAAAATAAAATATTACAATTTACTTCCGCAAATATTTATTATAATATTGTTTATATGAACAATAATGTCAAGCGATATTAAATTCGAATTGCCTATTTTTACTGAGTTTAGGACATTACGATGCTGGTATACTACAATGGTTATGGTGTCTCTTCAACGATTATGAGAAATATGTACAAAATAGAGATTTTAAAGTTCTTTGGGATTCATTAAATGGTATGTAAGTAAATTATATGACAACGATATCATGATTCAAGAGACGGATCGTGAAAATAAATTTGACAATATTTTATTAAGAGGAGAATATGTGATTACAATATTACTAAAAGAGAGAGATTTAATGGCCTGTTAGGAAGGCACTATCTACCAAATAAATTCACAACTGAAAAATAATTATTCGGAATATAATTTAACCGATAGGTATTTATCCGGAGGTGGTGAATCAGGCACCGTTTAGGTTAAGATATTTAGGCAAATAACGCAAAGTAACTAATTACAATTGATACCTACAAAATTCTGGCAAGATTGGCAAACAAGAAAACCTTTGAAGAGACACTCGCTATGACAAGAAGGGTAGGTAATAATACAAATTACATTACAATAGTAAAATAGCTTCTACATTATACAGCTTTATCATTATTATTGTTCTTAATAATACTTAGTGTATCTACCGGAAGGGGATAGGCTATAGAGTTGATATTTGCTCACAGTACGCATCAGATTTTTGTGATACAGACCCTTATTCCTGAACAGAAAGCAACCCTTGCATTCTGTTTCATTCGCTCTCTTTTATTAACATAGTCTTGCAATCATTAAACAATTTAGTAGGAAAACATCAAAATAATATAGGGATTTACATTTTACAAAAATTTACATCGCTATTTATTAGCTTGATTTATATTTACTTAGCTTTTTTTGAGTTAGACTATTTTGACGTTTTATAAATAGGGATTTCATTTTGGTAATTTTTGCTGTTTTCCTAATATATTGTTTTATTATTTATTAGCTGTATTAATTAATTTAATTTTGTCAAAATGCTGATAGAGTATGTGCGTACGTTTTTTGAGTAAAATTGTCAGTGTTAAATATCATCTTTATCTATTTTCACCGAATAGTATAACGAGCGCGTTTTACGAGAGACCTCTCTTGAAATACCTAATTGATTGTGCACCGCAAAGGTCTGATGTGTTTACTACAAGCAAATAACATTGTCTATAGTTTAAGACATTATACAAAGGAACGGAAGATACAGTCGTGATTCCAATAAAAAAATAATTTAACAAAATAAATAACCAATATTAATAATCAAAGCCAATTCATAAATATCGATAAAAAAGAAACGATATTTTCAATTTGTAGGAATTATTTTGTAATTTCTGCTTCGTTGGTCTAGTACTAGCGCTACTGCTGAGCATCACTTTGCCCGACCTGGGAATCGAACCCAGGACGGGTTCGATTCCCAGGTCGGGCAAAGTGTTATTGGGTTTTAATTTCTCAGTAGCAGTCCGGAGGATTTGTGCCCGGTTGATGGCAATAGGCTCTCCCCTTCTACATGGGACTTCAAAACATAACTGATGAAATGTGTGTACTATAGGTATCTACACTCTGCCCAACCCTTCGGAGATTACTGGCGTGATGTTATGTTTGATTTTGTAATTTTTACTGCAGGTGTTATTACAGTTAGTAAATTGTTTTCTATAAAAGATTTTTGTTTATTAATCGTATGCAATAAAATTTACAATATCATGCTCATTACAATACGTTCAACAACGCAACAGTAAATCGGTAAAATAATACGAATTTGTTTTTATCACGAAATGACCGAATATGTGTAGTTATTCTATTATTGTATTATATGGGTATTCTATTATTATAGTCTTCGAATAAGTTCTACTGTTTAATCCTTGTTTAATATTCAAATAATTATAATTATCTAATACTAAAAGCTAAAAAACATTGATCTAATATTATGCATAAACAACAAACTTAATGGAAAACAACACAAATCACAGTTACGTAGCAAATAGAGTGCAGGCTATTTTTACATAGAAACGAGAATAATATGAAAAAGTTCTAAGGACGAAGAACCAACTCAATATAAAAACTCTGTCAAAAATATACAAGGTCAAATTATGATTAACTAGCAAAATTTCACAGACATGATGCGTACCGATATAGCAGTGCGATGAAAAAAAAATTATTTTGTGGACTCCTTTGGAGCCTTTAAATTTGAAAATAATTCTTACAACATTAAGGTGATAATCAAACCCAAGTCTAAGGTGTCAATTATGTAATAAGAACTTTACGTTGCTTGGAATAAATTTCAAAATACAATAACTGGCTCGATGGTAAAGGCTTGGGCGAAAGTTCGAACTCGTTCCTTAATAAGACGGTTAATGTCAAGTAACTACAATATCCGCGGCCGTTGACCCGTCATCAGCTGTAGTTACTTGAAATTATGAGTTGAGAAAATCTTTATAATTATTTAGTTTTATCGTGTTTAGATATCGATACCCATGATGCCTTTGAAGTTTTGCTGCTTAATTTAATTTGACCTTGTATATTAACAGTTAATGGTTGGTTCGAAATTCAAACGGGTGCCAGCACCATAGCTAAGAGACATTCTCTTTGGCATAGAACCGGCGGGCGCGGGTTGTGCGAATAGCATTGATGGTATTACCCTAATTTGAAGTAAAAATAGCCTTAGTATAAGCGCAATCACATACACAACAAAGATACAGGAAAAAGTTTAAATATAAACAAAATATAATATACGATAATACTAGAAATAAATTAGCACACGAATACATAGAAAAAATATTAAAAAAGTGCCGAAGAGTATAATATTTATTCATATCTATTATATTTATGTGTACTTAAGTAAGTAAAAGTATATTATTATGGAATTTCAATTTGCAGTTAATTATTATGTTGCATAATGCCGCGTAATTTTACCTCTATGATACATTTTGCATTAATAACGACGTACGTAATAAAACCAATATTTTATTGTTAGTTCACTCGTAATAAATATTGAATAATTAATTTCTGTAACACATGGAATGCTCTATTGCGGTTTTGTTTATTGCATTTAATTAACAGGACACCGATTTAAAAGTATAAAACCGCAAAACGTCAGAATGTTTTATAGCTCAATGAGTCATACCATACAGATAAAAATACGTGACGTCACAGTTCACGATGCGCTAATACCTACCCTAAATATACATTAATATCACACGGCCTTACAGCGGCCTAATAAACATAGGAAATTATATATAGTATTTTTATCTCACGAAACGACGCGCGCTTTATTTGAGGTTACCAAGTGTACAAACACGCTGTGCATGTATGCGTGAAGACGAGTTGCGTCAGCAGTTCAGTACATAACACCCCGCCCACGGCGACTTTTTGTAGCGATGCAGTAGCGATGCTGTCGCGCATGTGTATCGATACAGCCGCGATGCTGTCGCTGGCTGTGTACCTTCGCCCAGATTCTGTATCGCTACTATCGCGATGCTGTCGCACTTTAGTCGCGATGCAAACGCAATTCAGCATCGACACAGAAATGTGAAAGCGCCGCCTGTGAACGCTACAGTTGCAAGATGGACTCAGTCGAGATAACATTGGTTACGTTGTGGTAGGTGCTTCTTTTACGTAAACCCAGCCGAAGCGTAAACCCTCCGTTCCTCTGATGTCGTTAGTAACGGTCGCGCGTTTGCATCGATACAGCCGCGCGTTTGCATCGTTTCGGTCGCACGTTGCAAACGCGACTAACGCGCGATAGTAGCGATGCAGAAGCGCGTTTACAAAACGCGCGACAGCCTCGCTACAAAAAGTCGCCGTGGGCGAGGGGCCACAGACTTCGCCATTGTCTCGGACGGTGCCGAGAGATCCTGAGTTTACACACACACATTCACAGCGTGTTTGTTAACTTGGTAACCACAAATCAAGCGCGCGTCGCTACGTAAGGGCTTGTACACAAAACTGAAAAATCTGCGACGGTACCCCTAAGATTTTCTTCTGCGCTTACCTTCTGCGTTGCGAATTCGCACGAATTCGCAGTTTTGTGTACAAACCCTTAGATAAGAATACTGTACGATTGATACATTTGGTAACGAGCGGACAACCGTCAAGAAATTGTTCTAATAGCATAAATAACTTTTTGAGACCTTTATCAACGAAATATTAAAGCTTATAACACCATCCATCTATCCCCGGGAACTTTCCTTTTGTGAACTAAACGAGACAATTTTTAAAACGAAACCGTTAAAATTAGCTTTAAAAAATAATAAAGCTACAAAAGGTTTGTAGTAAAAAACTATAATTTTCCCCATACAAAATCTACTAAGCCGTCACACGAAGCATACTCATTCTGTAAACTTGTAAATCGATATCCCTTTGTAACGATTACCGAGTAGTCGATCATCGATTAGGATATAGTTTCGCAGACCAAGTTTCAGAATAGCGCAAATTCACAGTACACTTAGCCAAAGCTCTCTTCCCTCGCTGTTCCCTTTATATAATACTAATAAGAACGCACTTTGTTCGGAAACTGCACTAAAACTCAATTTTAGTGCTTCTTCTAAACAAGTTTATAAGAAATAGATGTACAAATTACATATTATACATTTGGGAAATGAGACCAGACTGAACAAAACATAAATTATAATATTTTAATATAATTTTCAAAGTATCAGCGTTTTAACGATTGACTCTGGCCGATTTTAAAATATAATGATTATTATTATTTCATTTAAGAGCTAAATATTTATGATACATGTTTAATAATATTCGATTTGATATAATCATTTTTACGTGTTTACAATAATGCTATAAATTCTGATTATTATCTTCTGAGCAAAGAATTGTCTTTGGTGTACAGTCAAGAGAAAAAGGGAAACCGTAATAAGATACATAGATATAACATTATTTTAGACTGGCAAGTTTCAAACGACATTTTGAATATTATCTTTTGCTATCTCACTTTTGAACTTGATAGTACTTTTATGGTTGACACTCATTGGATATTTTTATCTTTTATAGCATTAATATAGACACTACATTAATATCATAGATGAGTATTGTGACCTATTAATTATTACTATTAAACGTGAGAACATGTAACTACGTAATAGCAGTATACAAACTGGAATCGATATATTAATAAATAATAATAATAATTATTAATATTATCATCAAAATTCATAATAAGAATCATAAATAAACCATAACAGTATAATACTTAGTATTAACTTGTTTTTGTAGCAAACGACAATATTATTTTATTATAAAATATTATTATAAATTTTTCAATTGTCTTTGGTAAGAAGCCATTGAAGCTAAGAAATGTTTGGAATGTCATTTTAAAAGAAAAATACTACTTTTCTATGTGCAAGAAATCTATTTTGTATCAATTTCGTCGTTTGCTACCAAAATCAACGAAATTAGCTACACACGAGCGAAATCTTGTAACGTGGAAGCGAAATTATATTTAACATTTTAACTAAATTGTGCTCGCAGGACGCTTTTTCTGTCTCACAGAGGAAAGTTATTGTTATTAAGCTAAAACTGAGTATTTGAGATATTTCTTTCAAAACTTTAACAACATCATACAATCGCGAAAAATTGATGGGAGGATTGAAGATACTGGGCTTATGTTCCGATACATATTTGATGCTTGCGAATCATATTTTGATCAAGATACAACCTGTCACTTCTCATTGACCTGCAAATTGCAATTAAAGTAAGAAAATTTTAATTTACCGGGCTACCATGGGGATCCACCATATGATATGATAACGTTTTGAAAAGGCTTTTAGTAGCTGGGGTTAATCAAGTCTTTTATCAAGTGTATTAGGTGACGAACTGTAGAATGAATGTCAATTGTATGTTTTGAAAGCTAGGGTATATGGTATTGTTAAAGTTGATAGATAATATTTATATTTAGTTCACTAGGTCCTCTATGTTGAGCAGAACGAGGCAAAGCGCTTATAACTAACAACAAAAAAATCACATTTCCTATTATTGTTAAGTCTAAAACTGCACAACCACAAACTAGTGGTAAGTTTCAATAACCAAGAGCTATTTGCATCTCCGTACCTCAATTTTATATTTAAAAGCCTCATTTTAATACTTACATCGAAATTTCAACAATATTTTTCACTGGATTTATCTCAAATATATTTCTTCCTCATTCACACAAAATAAGTACATAAATTTTTTACCCATTCCACATTCCATTTTTATCGATATCGATACCATTCATACATCCCTAACTCGTTCCTAGTACTGAAATCTTACCACTAGTGATGTATCTTCACATAGTGTGGTCGCATTACTGCTGTGGTAACATATGCGACCAGGCGGCCTCGTATTTTGTGTGCGCTGAACTGCACGCGGATTTCGTCGCCTCAACCACGCTGAGCGGGAATGGCTCGCACTGGAAGATAAAATGTTAGGTTGATACTTGCGGATTGTCCTTTTTTGATTTAGAGGTAAAATTGATTCTGAAGTGTTTATCAACTTGAGTAGTCTGCAGAGGGGCGTCTCCACCAGAAATGAGATAGGATGCGTAGCGAGGGATGTGTGTGAAACTAACGAATACCATCTCTTCATTTCATTGCTTAAGCTAAGCTAGTGTTGTCATTGGTTAGTTTTACGCACATTCACCGCTACGCATCCTCGCAAATCTCTGGTGGGAAACGCACTGCGTTTCCACCTAAGTTTAGCGTTTCCACGTAAGCTCGACGCAATAACATTGAGTGGATAAACTAATTAGCAACATGATTATGAAAAAATTGTCGGTGTAACTAATACTTTATATATATACTTTAAAGTTACATCTGGTTATGCCCTAGCAGGAATAAATCTAGTTTGAATTTTTTTTTTATAAAATATACAATCATATCAGTCACTCTACGAGTAGCCTTTTTTTTTTTTTTTTTTGGGGTGGGAAATTATCAAATAACTTCTCCCGCTCTGGGCTGAGCGGGAGGGCGTGTCAGACTTTTACTGACTAAAACCCACCCGTGTTCCTTCCGTTGCCTGTGTGCCAGGGCCACGATATCCCTTTCGGACAAACTCGCAACCCTGGCAGGCATTGGCCCTAACGGACCCCGTCAGTTGGTGCTGACATCTCTTTGAGGCGCGCGTGAAACACAACGCGCCGTCGACCCGGGCCTGGTCCTTATCGGACGGCGAGCTACCCATCGCTCACCGTCCGCAGGCCCGCGCCTACGGTGGCCGGAAATCAGCTTGCGACTCCCGACGCCCGGGGCGTCTCCTGCGGCGGCTAAGAGCGTGAGGGCGTGAACCCTGCCTCACCCTCACGCGTTCCGCCTCCTCCTTCGCGAGCATTACTGCTTCGCAGAAGGAGGTGACGGCCTCCCATGCACTCTCGCTCCGAACCATGGCCTGAACCAGGGCTGGACGCGAGAGATCGCCGCCGCCGATCGCCTCCGTGAGGACACGGCGGTGCTCCGCCCAAGCCGGGCAGACCTCCACCGTATGCTCCACCGTGTCCTCCGGGCGATCCACACAGTGGTGACACCCGGGCGTTTCCTCCCGCTTTATCCTGAACAGGAACCTCCCGAAACAACCGTGTCCGGTGAGGACCTGCGTCAGGCGGAAGGTGAGGACGCCGTGGCGCCTCTCCAGCCACTCCTCAAAGAGGGGACTTATCGCCACAATTGTGGCGTGCCCAGCGCTGGGTTGCGACAATCGCACTCTCCATGCCGCCATGAGATCCCGCCGAAGCTCCGTCCGCTGTGCCACGATTTCTCGCGGCAGCGGAGTTTCACCCCGGCGTTTCACCTCCTCGCGCCACTCCCAAATGTGCGCGAGGACTTTTGCCTCCAGATCGAGTAGTACGAGTAGCCTAAGATTATTTTCGAGAAGGTTTAATTGTTTTATATTAGGTTCCCTGGACTGGTATATTTATAATAGTTGCTACGAATAACGAGTGACTGTGACTTTTAAGTATATTGATATAAGGCTTAAATTGCAATTACATACGCTGGTGATATGAAACTGACCGTTGTAGACCGTGTAGTTTTGAGCTAGTGCTCTTTTCACTTTGAATTAATAGGTATGGTCAGGAGTAACACTTGACTAATACCCGTGTCGCTTTAGCATGGCAATAGCGATCATTGCCCTTTCCCTAATATCTCTAAGAAGGAACCCAAACAATAAACTATCTATAGATTTTCGTTCATGGAACATGTTAAAGATCACGATAGATATTGATTCAGGACATTCAACGTACTATACTTCAGTTTATGTAGGTAGGTCAATGACCGCTATTGCCACGCTAAAGTGATTCGGGTATACGAAAACCAAACTTAAGGGTCCCTGAAACGATCTATTGAACCGTCAAGTTTTACGTGATTGATACACATTGATGCGCAAATTGATCGTCTACCAAATGCAATTGACAATATTATTATAATACAAATTGATGGGAATTGATCAATTGCAATTGATCGTTTCGGAGACCCTTACTGCTACTATAAGGGCGCTGTCAAAATCAAAGTGCAGTTGACGATATGTTGACGTTCGAAAAATGCTGATTCTCAGCCTAGTTTGAATAAACGACTTTTGATTTTGTTTGATTAAATGATTGTCACTTACAGTGAGCGCACAGAAGGCCTGTTCGACAGCCGCTATGAACCTCTCGAGCTCGGTACTGCTGGCCAGCACCAGCGCCAGCCCCGCGCCACGCTCGCGAGCCTCGCATACGCTCCACTCCTGAAAAAAACATGTAGAAGGTTCACAAAATTGACCCATCAGAACAATGAGGGGTCACGGAGGTTACAGCCAGGGCTTGAAATACCGATATTTTTCGGAACCGGTACCATTGGCTTTGGTTTGATAAAGGTACCAGACGTATGACTGTACTATTACTACCGGTACCACCTGTACTATTGGTCTTTCTAATCAGTATTGTATCGTATGTTAGAGTGAGCAGATATAGTAAGTAAAAAGGATAGTCTTTAGAAGAACTAACATTAACATCAAGGCTGCCAACCGTACGATGTTCCTCGTACAAATACGAGATTTTTGGTACGCGGCGGGTAGAGATCGTCTAGTATAAAATTGCACGCGCCCCTCCACTTAAATGTATATACAAACATTTACAATGTGTATGCAACAAGCAGGAGGGGCGTGCAGTTTTAAATTAGATGATCTTTACTTGAATTTGGTACCGGTACTTGTTAGGTGGAGTACCGGTACCCGTCTGGAACCGGTAACCAGGTACCGAAATAGCAAGAACTGCTCACTTTTGGTACCGGTTCCAAGCCCCGGCTGCTGTCATTGGTCTGTTCGATACCACCGAGTTGATTCCAGGGAATATTCCAGCCTTAAATTCGGTGTGATGAATATACATATTTTTTATCCCGATTGTATTACTTTCGTATATTTTCACTCAATATTCATCCGATTCTATTGTCCGTTTTTTTTATTAACTCATTTAAAAAGAAAATACGTTTCTATGCGGCAGCCATAACGCAAAGAAAAAAAACACAAATACGAAAGTACATCATTCATCATTTCAGCCGAAAAGACGTCCACTGATTTATTTATTTTATTTATTTATTTTAACTTGAATTGAATAAAATATTTTTTTTTTAAATTCTGTCAAAAACATGAAAAGCATTATAACATAAAAAAAAAACAAAAAGTACTTAATTAAAAACAAAAAAAAACCACTCCTTTCATGAATCCCTCTCACAGTATCTCAGGCATGCCAATACAATGGACATAGGCCTCCCCTAAAAGGGTTTGCCATAATTACCACGCTTGGCAGGCGGGTTGGCGATCGCAGAAAGGTGTTAAAATGCATAGAGAACGCTGCTGCCCACTCTCTAGTAAGTCCCTTAGTCGCCTTATACGACACCCACGGGAAGAAATGGGATGGTACTATTCTTTACGTCCGGCATCAAACGGACGAAAGTACATGTTGAGGGAAAATATGCGTCACATCCACGCAAAACGACCATCGCTCAGCATAATGCTGCGACCCTATGCGCGACAGATCCCCAGCGTTTGTTTTCAGCGTTTGTTTTAACGTGATGTCGTCAACCGGTGCAGCATTTAATGAGGTAAAAATAAGAAATAAAATAAAATCAATCCATAGTGGTATTTGTTCCAGAACTAACAGCACTAGTGTCTGTCTACTTAGATTCGTTTGATCGCATAAAGTATTAGGCAGAAAATTGCTTAAGGCACATTTACTTGTACTTTTAACATGAACAAAATTATAAAGACTTATTCATCTTTTTATAATTTTGTTCATGTTAAAAGTACGAATTCTGAATTCAAAACTTACCAAACAGCACCAGTTTTCATCAGTATCTGGTATTTTAAACGCAGTCAAGTTCTTGATGGACCCACAAGCTAGGATCTCGATGTCTGTCCGCATCTCTTCTATGTATTCTGAAACAAGTCATTTATATTTAACTTGAACACAATTCCATGCAATATTAGTGAACAAGTTCTGAGGGGGCTTGTGGCTAAGTAATAACTGCCGCACGGTGCGATCGATCAGGTTAAGTTCCGTGGATGGGTGACCATCTCCTCTCAACTCATCTTTACATACCAAGACCCCTCTGTGAACGTTACGCCGTTGGTTATTTGTAGATCTTTGACAGTTGTTACGGGTCGTCAGAAGCTCGAAAGTCTGACAACCAGTCTTAAACCAAGGGGTATCATCGTACACTGGCATTGAGCTGCATCCGGTTAGACCGGCAGCCAACCCTAACATAGTTGGGAAAAGTCTAAACAGATGATTATTATTGATCAAGTTCCATTCGATATGAAACGACGTCGGAACTAAACGCGCGGGTAGGCCCATTGGTGGCACGGCATGGCAAGGTATTTTTAGGCAACGAATAAAAATATAGCTTAATAAATAGTATGGAAATAAAGTTGAAATTTCAATGTACTTACGATCGTTATCGTAAGTACAAAAACAATACCGCGGTATGCTTGACATTGAATTTTCAACTTTATTTCCATACCATTAAGTTTTATTTTTATTCGTCGCCTAAAAATACCTTGCCATGCCGTGCCGACAATGGGCGCCGGGTCATACTCACCGTTGACTCCCACTTAGTGGACAAGCTCACTACGATTTGAATTTCGTGCGTGTTCGCAATACTCAAATTCATTCAAACCACGGACCGAAAACCTTTATAAATTTCGGTACAGGTATTGAAGAATTTCGGTTACCTCTACGATTAAGGTTACCGCTATCTAGGTAACCATACGAAGAAGAAATATGTTACCTCTATTTAGGTTACCGTTTTAATACCGGTTACCTAAAGCCAGGGCCGTGATTGGTCGGTGCGCGGATTGATTCACACACAGGCGATATGCGCCCTTTGACTTATGCCGACGGCACGTGTAAGATAGAGGTAATCTTTATTTCGGTTACCGGTATTAATACCGGGTGTATTCAATTTCTAAGAATTACGGTAACCTTTAAAAATACCGGTAAAAATAATAAATGTTGTAACCGAAAAATACCGGTATTGATCATACCGGTTTCGGTCCTTGAATTCAAACCATTATCCTCCCGCCTATACTTTAATTTATTTGGGCTCGGAGTAACACGTCTTTTTTCTCCAAGACATCCTTGCCATCATCTCGGAATCCACTTCTTCTCTAACCATATCTTTCACTAAATCCACCCATAATTTTTAGGGTTCCGTTGTTGAACAAGAAACCCATATAGTTTCCCCATTGCCCCTGAGTTTGTTTCGCCATTTCTTCTCAGGGGTACAGTAGTACCCAATTGATATGCCTTACCGATGTACCTGCGCAGAAGGTGAATTTTAAAAGTGCGGGAAATGCTATTGACCAATCGGCACGCTCCACGCACCGCGGTTCTTTTTCCTGTACCGCTATTGGTCGGCAGCTGCCGCCATGTTAGCGCGAGCCACGTGGCATGTTTGTCAGCCGCCATACTTCTGATCGAGTGCACGCTAGCAGCTCCAGTGTATTATGAACCTTATAATAGTGACCTAAGGTTGATTGTAAGTTTTAAGCATTCTTTCGTTAATCTTCGGGGCCATACTTTATTTTCTGTGCGAACGAAGATTCACGACGCGCCTTATCAATTGGGTACCACTGTAGTCAGATAAGAAATGTCGACTTCATCTAGCTTCTTTTTTAGGGTTCCGTAGTAAACAAGGAACCCTTATAGTTTCGCCATGTCCGTCTGTCTGTTTGTCTGTCTGTCCGTCCGTCTGTCGCCAGCTTAGCTCAGAGACGCTTAGTCCTAGAAAGCTGTAATTTGGCATGGGTATACATATTAATCATGCCAAAAAAATGGTAAAATAAAATTATGAAAAACATTTTTTTTTAGGATACCTCCCTTACACGTGAAATGGGGATGATATTTTTTTTTCTCGTCTATTCCATGGTGTGGGGTGTCGTTGGATAGGCCGTTCAAAAATATTGTGGGTTTGGCAAAACCATTTTTCAATTAAGGGATCCGTTTGCGTAATATTAAGCTTTAAAGTGCTAGTTTTTGTTAGAGTCAAGTGTCCCCCCCCCTTGCCAGCTAAATGGTTAGTTTTGGATATGTGAAAAAATTCATGGCAATAGTATATATAACGAAATTAAAAGGAAAACTATCACAGCTAAGTAGGCTTCACAAGTTAACGAGTAATAGTCGACCAACTTAAATTTGCAGTTGGAGAATTGACCGTAACGTATATCGATGTATGGGAGAGCATGTTTTTCAACTACAATGTTAAGTTTGTTTTTGGGATAAACTCATCCCAACTACGGAACCCTTCATTGTGCGTGGTCCGACATGCACTTGGCCGGTTTTTTTTTATAATATGACGTGTAAAAGGGATTCCGACATCCTATTTACAGAATAAACAATTTCATTTCATTTCCATGTCCATGTTTTGGCCTGAAACACAGGTTTTTCATAAACATCAGGCAGGTCTACATTACAGTTAGAATGAAATTTTCCGTGATTGTAATTAATCTAAATCATAATTTTACTGTACTTTATACTTGAATTTTTTTTATGTCCGTCTGTATGTCTGTCCGCGGCTTAGCTCAGAGACTCTTAGTAAGTACTAGAAAGCTGTAATTTGGCATGGGTATACATATAATCACGCCGACAAAGTAGTAAAATAAAGTAGCTTATTTCGCGTTCAGTGCTTTCCGGACGAAGACTTTCGTGACATTTTTTTAAAGTTTTAAGTGCAGTGATGGAGTGGAATAAAGAAAATAAATTGTTTTTTATACAATGAATTCGAGTAAGATCAGTGCCTATGAGATGCCATTTCGGACATCAATTGATTATAATATAATATTTTGTTTTGTCTTAATTTGTTTGTTTTTATTAATTTGGTTTAATTAATTTATTAAGTTTTTTTTCAGCGGAACTTTATAATATAGTCTTTTATTACGTTTTGTGTGCATGCAGAGTTTACCTATAGGTGATTGTTACACTTTATTCTGATTTGTTGCTTCTGTTTCATTTGCTTATACCAGTGTATACAATTATTGGTGAACCAAATAAATAAAAATGAACATAAAAAACAAGATGCCATTTTGAAGATATCAATAATCTATTTATATTTCTTATTTGTAGAAATAAACCTATTATTGCTAGAACAGCAGACAGGTCTTCCTCGTCGGAACTGATCCTCCTTCTTTCTACTGTTCCTCGTTGGACGGATGACGGCACGGTTGGCGCAGTGGTTAAGCGATTGACTGCTGCGCTGCGTGTCGCGGGTTCGATTCCCGCACGGAACAAATATTTGTATGACCTACAAGTAGTTGTTCCGGGTCTGGCTGTTTGTGTATGTGAGTTTAAATGTTTGTAAACGCACCCACAATACAGGAAAAATACATAGTGTGGGGCAACGTTTAAAAAAAAAAACTCTTTTTTGAAAAGAGATTTTCTAACAAAAACATTGTTTACTCAAAAGTCGCAGCTAACTGACTGGTTTTGTTAGAAAATATGGCGCAGCGGTCCCGGCTTTACATTGCAGTTGGAGGTCATGGAGATCATGTTTGTCAACTACAATGTTAAGTTTGTCCTTGGGATAAATTCATTGCAACTACGGAACCCTTCATTGTGCTAGTCAGTCACGCACATGGCCGGGTTTTTTTTTTAACTTAAATTGCGGTGTTAACCTACCTTTAAGTAGCGCCTCAGAGCCCCTATCCTTCAGATAAGCAGCGGCTCCAGTCACAAAGGCAAGGTCAAGGGTATCTCGCACACTGATGACCTCGTGCGGCGTCACCAGTACTGTGCACGCGGGTGGAGGCCCGGGTCGCTCGTATGACTTCTTAGCACCGTCCTTTTCTTCGAGAGCCTTTAAAAGAGAACGAGAAAAGTTAGCATAGTCCTCAATACTAAATATTAAAACTGGCTGCTGCCCGCAACTTGGCCAAAGTGGCTTTTCTAAAATAAAAGCCTAGTTACTCCTTGTAACATCAGCTATCTGTCAGTGAAAGTCCCGTTAAAATCGGCCCAGCCGATTCGGACATCCGGAACTAACAGACAGACACTTAAAATTTTTTTTTTTTTGTTATATCATTGAATGGCCCTCATTATTAGTCTTTTCATCGCACTTTGGAGGAGGGTTGCATATTATCATACTTTTGCGTACGATAATACATATTGTATCGTACATTGTACCGGTGTCGAAATTATCGTACGTCTGACATCGCTGGTACCAATCTTAGATTTTTTCTAGAAACATTGACAGCCGGTCGCCTGCGCCCGCGTCTCATAGCTTGTCATAGACTACAGACAATTTAATAGAATAAGAGAATAATAATCGTTTATTTATAAAAGGGTCACATGTAACAATAAATACCTTAAAAATTAAAATAGAGCACAGTTGCTTATTTAGTCTATACTCTGTAGCATAGACAAGTGATGTTGGAACATCGGGCGTGGGTCAATCGTAATATTTATTGTACAGTCGCCAGCACTATCAAGTTTCCACAAACTGTCAAATTTACCTGATTCGATTTTGAACTTAACCATCAACATTTTAAGGTTTAAAATCATTTGGATAAATTTGACAGTTTAGTATACCTAATGTGCTGGCGACTGTTCTTATTTACGGTTTTTGTAATATAATGTTTTTTTTATTTTTTATTCCTCTAGTGGGGCATTATATGTCCGTAGGTGTGCCCGTGGTATCACAGCGGGCCCTATCAGAATACCAGCGTTGCGGTATTTTTATTTTTAACATCGGAGCATTATGCTGAAATAGGAGCCTTTTTGGCCTCGCACAGGTCTTTTTTATTATGTTTTTTTTTGGTTTTTAATTAACATTTTGTTAGTTTTAAATGCTCCTCTTTGGCTTTGGTTCCGTTTGGTGCCGGACGTAAAGAATAGCACCATCCCATTTCTTAGTGGGTGTCGTAAAAGGCGACTAAGGAATTTACTAGAGAATGGGCAGCAGCGTTCTCTATGCATTTTTAAAACTATACTGCGATCGCCAACCCGCCTGCCAAGCGTGGCGATTATGGCAAATCCCCCTCCCTTTTTTGGGGAGGCCTATGTCCAGCAGTGGACGTCTTTCGGTTGAAATTATGAAATGCTCCTCATTTACTGTTTGTATTTCCTTTGCGTATTCCAAATAGAATATTTTTCTTTCTTTGAAATCACATTATTGACTAGCGGGCTATAATGAAATTCAGTACAATATTATTGCCCTTCTAGACCATACGGTTATAATGACTTACTTTAGGTTAGGGCTGCATGACATATAATTTGACATTATCAAGAATGGGTTTGAAAATAATATTACCTGTGCAGCATGTAACAACAAGCTCTGCAGCCACGAGGACGCGGTGGCATCGTCCGGGGCCGCTAGCAGGAGTCTGCTGTTGTCCGCTAAGGCGATCTCGAAGCAATGCGGCCTCCGTGAAGAGTCCAGGTGTCTTCTGACTCCCAGTACCGAGCGGAGGGCGATGTTGTGCGGCAGCGGGGACGTGCCGTCTGAGGAATGGGGGCCCCAGTGTAGGACGCCGGCTCTGAGGGGAAAGAACGGTTGTGTGTTAAAAGAGCTAAACGCTAAATATATTTAAAACATCATTATTCTGTCTGTCTGTATTATGTTTCAAACGATTGATAGAGTCTGACCAACGAAACCTGTCCAAGAAAAAAGCGGCAATTTAAAAAGTCAAGAGCTTTCAACCCTTGCTATACATTCAATAATTAATATGAAATACTACAATATAGTATTGCAGAATATTTCTTGAATAATAAATAGCAGGGTTGATTAACATCATGATATTTTGTTTACGATTGTTTTTTTATTAAAAAAAAAATCTAAACAATAAAATTAATGATTTAAATCAATCAACCCTGATAAATAGTACCAACTCTGTTTAAAGGGTGTATATGACTTTTTTAAATTGCCGCTTTTTTTCTTGGACAGCTTTCGTTGGTCAGTCTCTAGAAATAGAACGATTTTTTTTAATGTTTAGCGCTAAACGTATTAGTGATTTGTGGGCTTGTGATGCAAGCAGGTCTTAAGAGCGTTTACGACGTACGGCAATTCATACAAACTTTCAAGCCCTTGTTTTTCGAAATGACTGAACCGATTTTAATGAAACTTCATACGCATAAGCAGGATACAAAGGTCTAAAAAGTTAGTAAAGAACATTTTCGAAATGTCTTATTTAAAAACAGATAACTGGAAATCTCTGTTTCTATGGAAAATTTAAAATCGGTCTAATTTGGCTGTAACACTGGTTTTCGAAAATGTTCTTAACTAACTTTTTAGACCTTTGTATCCTGCTTATGCGTATGAAGTGTCATTAAAATCAGTTCAGTCATTTCGAAAAACAAGGGCTTGAAAGTTTGTAAGAAATGCCGTAAGTCGTAAACGTTCTTAATTAGGTCCCTTTTAAAATAATAAGATAGTTACCTGAGGAAAAAGTAACAGGGCTCGAACCGTCGGCTCCTGTCTGTCCGGCACATGAGGTACCCTTCTAACGGCGGGGCGAAGGCGCCGGGCGCTTCAATGAGACGGTCGCCCGCGTCCCCGGAACATACGCGCCCGTAGAATAGGATTTGTGGTATCTGAAACAAAATGTTCTTAATACAATTTCCTTTACCTCTCTCTTACCCAATGCAGGTGATTTCACATTTTAAAGGCGACTTAATACCGTATTGCGAGCCGCTTTAAGATCATAATAGAAGTTCACATCAATATTGACTTTATTCAGATTGTCTCATTGGTCTAGTGGTCGCAAGCGCTACCGTTGATCATGAGATCCTGGGTTCTATTCCCAGGACGGGCAGTGTTATTGGGTCTTTCCATCTGGAATTTCGCATAAAAATAGGCTTTAGCGGTTGATGAAAATAGGCTCGCCCAGTTCCCCCCATTTACTTGGGACTTCTGACGATATGTGGGGGTACTATAGGTACACCTCTGTGTAACCCTTCGGGGGATATAGGTGTGATGTTGTGTTTATTCGGCAATAACCGCCTTATTGCCAACGTGAAGGATTGTCCTAATACCAATCCAATATAATGACCCTATGTAGTGCAGAGACAGAAAGGCGAATATTATTACTTCTTGCTCCATTTCCGCCATTTAGTTTAACGTACAGACGCCAGCAGGTCAAGCTACCCGAAACTGTCAAATTTTCCCAATCAACATTGAACCTTAACCTATAGCGATAAAGTTGAAAATCTATTAAAGAATTTTGACAGATTGTAGTAGCTTGATGTGCTGGCGTCTGTACATTCCAACAGTTTTATAGCGCACAATGAAACCGAGACAACGTAATAAGCAGATATTACGACGGTGGGAAGCTCAAATGGCATAAGAGACATTGGATTTGAATGTTTACACTCGATTATATCCTTTCACCAAAAAGTACTGACTGGATACGACTTTATTGGCTTCTTCCCTTATCTTTTTATTAGTCTAGTATCCATTACTAACATACAGGCAATAACCGATAATCCGTAAAAACACATTGGCATTCTCTTACATGTAGTGATAACGGTTTTTATTATCATATTTATTATAGTGTATAATATTAGTTATTGTTTCATAGAGTGAGGTCAAACAAAAATAAAGTTCATAATTAATAAGATTTATCAGGTCGAGTACCTCAAAAACTCGAATGTTGATGAAGACAAAGAGAACAATTGAATAATATTTATTTAACTGGATGAAAATAGAACTATCAAATTGTAATCATACTATTTCAAACGCATTGTTTTAAGGTGGCCCTAATGCAAGCTTTTATTGTTGTAAATAAGCAATATAATTTTATTTTAGGTGCATCGTCTTCACATATAAACTTATAGACCAGGCCCGGTTCGACGGCGCGTTGTGTTCCACGCGCGCCTCAAAAAGATGTCAGCACGAATTGACGGCATTTACGAGTAGTATAAGCGCAAGGTGCGTTACGACGCAAGTAAGTTTGATAACAGTTCACAATTTGTCGGTTTCCCATGGATTATAAACTATCGAAAAATAATGCTTTAAATTGTAAATGGTTTGTTGCAGTTCACAATTTTTCGACAGTTTATAATCTAACGGAAATAATACCGATAGACCATATAAACTAAAGACGGCACGGTGTCAAACATACTAATACTACCTCGTGCCCAAGTGGGGTTAGTCATACGGCCGATTTCGGTTCTATCCTTCTAATTCTTCTTCTAGTCCGTTATGCTGACAAGTACGATTCTGGCCATTAATTTTCGGTTCCTGGACCCATATTTACACGACTGCCCAAAAAAAAGTGCGTACGCTTTCTCTTTCCTCTGATTTATGGACCTTAAGTTCTCCAATTTAACATGATTACATGACCGACCAACAACAGAGGGTCTACACTCTAAGTCCGACAACGAAAATACGGGCCCGTCTGAAAGTAATTGATCCATCAAAACAAGTGACTATGACTACACTTCGGGATTAGGGAACACTATCAAATCGTGTTGTCATTCATTTTTAATTCGGGCTCTGAACTAATCATAAGTCCGTAAGTGATACGGAGTAAGAAACGCCCAAAACTTCGGCCGAAACTACGGACTTCATGATTAGAGTGTAGACGCCCAGACTAAACTTTACATCGCCCATAATCTAGAAGAAAAAAAAAAAGTTTTGATATATACCCGCATCTCATGCCTCTGCCTAGCCACAGAGGCTGCCAGCTCCCTACATCCAAGCGGGATCATGGCCGGCGGTCGCTGGATACGTAGTGGTGACGTCCGTGCGCTCCATTCGAGGGAAGATGCGAATCTTGCCCCAAGTGTGGCCTCCCCGGTGATGATGGAGCAGGCTATGTTACCAGCGATGTCTAAGATTTGGATGTACTGCGCTTCAGGGCCCACCTGTGTAAGAAAATATAGTAAGAAATCGGCAAGCGTTGCGTAGGACGCCCTTAAGGTTTTGGTTGATGGAATGACGACCTTTGAAAGGTGGCGGTGGTGGGGATAGGCTGGATGCGAAGGGTGTTGTTGGGAAAAGAAAAGAAAGAAATGATCACAATTTATTTTTTAATGTTGCCCCACACTATACCCTAAGTCATCAATTCAGATAATTTTAGTAAACAAAGAAATGTTACTGTCAAAATGACAGGACAGTGCTGCAAAACAATTTATCATAAAAAAATTCTATCTTTTAATTACAGTTAATTAACTATTTAGATGAGCTATGCAAACAAAATACCGTAGTCGAACAGTGTTTGTTCTGTGTCGGAGTCGCGGCTTATTATTATTATAATCAGCCCTTTTAAGTCCACTGCCAGGCGTGGCCTACGCCTAGCAGTGGACTTAGGGCTCCCAAAATCGCCGTTTTCATCCTACGTGGCAAATGTCTTGCCTGGAGAAAAGAAAACGAACGTATTGAAAAGACGCGAGTTTGCAAATTATGTCAAATGAAATTTGAGAATGTTGGGAACTCCTGTAGTGTTACCAGTATCATAATATTTTTTATACCACAAAATTTTCTTTTTTTAATAACTTTGTTTAAAACCGAAAACTTATAAAAATTAACACGGTATGATAATTGTTTAATTATTATTTCTAAAATCTGTACATAAAAGCCAATATAGCCTTGTTTTCCGCCATTTTATGTGAATTACCATTATGACGATATTTTTTTGATCTGTTATCACCTTTGTTTACATAAATTATCTGAATTGATGACTTAGGGTATAATAATTTCTCCTGTATTGTGCGTGCGTTTACAAACATTTAAAAACTCACATACACAAACGGCCAGACCCGGAATAACTACTTGTAGGTCATTCAAATATTTGTTCCGTGCGGGAACCGAACCCGCAACACGCAGCGCAGCAGTCAATCGCTTAACCACTGCGCCAACCATGCCGTCAAAGTAGGCAAGGGCTATATCTATCAGAGGATGTGATAGGCCGAAAATAATGAGTAAGAAAAAATAATAAAACATAGAACTACGAGCTACGCCAGAGCCGTGGAAATTGCTTATATTTTATTCGTTCACGAATTCACTCGGTGACAAAATAACCCACGACAAATGACACGCATAAAATCACGCGATGCCGCAGGGACACGTATCGGGAGAATATTTTTGTCGACAGTCAGGCGATGAGGCGGGATACGCTTCAATTAGGTCCTAGTGAGTCATTATATCCGCGTATCACTACAAATATCCAGACCTTCAGGGTTCTTTCTGGCTTGCCGTAACAACAGCGGAAGACATTCGTATGTATGTGTATCGACATCGGGTCTGAAGATTGTACATATTTTTGGGGCCTGATGAATGGTCACCCATCGCGAAGAACTTCAACATGGCTGTGTTTTTAGCAACAGATCCTAACAATCGATTCAAAAGACAAACAATAAATTAAAGACAATAGACATAACAAATTATTGTGCACTTATGAGGGGCATTGATTTGAATATATTATTATAAACAGCTTTGCGTATCATAAGGTCGATAGTATTATGATCCACTATGAGCTAATGCGTCTGAAATATTATCGAATCGTTTTTTTAATGAGTCATTGTAATCATTAAGATAATATTGATCCAGCTTTAGCAAACATATACACTTCTCAAGGTTTAGATACATAATTACATACATATAGAGAAGTGTAATGGTTCTGATATGCTCATTCATTCATGGCTTGTTTCCGCAAATTACGAAATATCTTCAGGCCCCGTTTTTGCTGCAATTCGTCAATCCAGAATCCAATCCGCAATCAAAGAAGACAGAAAAAGCTTTTACAAAAATAAAACCAAACTTCCAAAAAAAAAGAAAATACTACAAAGTGAAAAATAACTTCTAAAATAAAAAAAAAGAATCAGAACAGCGCGGCGCAGCGGGTTTTCAGAATTTCTACAAAATAACTTTAACAAAAATACAAAACCAAAGAAACCGACTTACGAAATTAAAGTAATTTTTCAATTTATAGTGTTTTTTTTTGGAAGTCCGTTGTTTTTATTATATTTTGAAAAAAGTTTTTTTTTTAAGTTTTTATTTTTCTTTTTAACTCCACACAAATTCCAATACCTTGTGATGTCAAATCATATTCGGTAATTACCTGATATGTAATATAATATGTCGGAAAAATACGTATTATTGAATCAAACTCAAAAACTACCCAAGCAAAGTTATGGGACAACCGGTTTCTTTGGTAAGCTTCCTCTACCAAATGAAAATAATTTCCAAAATCTAAAAAAAATAATACCGACGAACATAGAACCTCCTCCTTTTTTAAGTCGGTTTAAAACGTAGTCGTTCGCAATTCAATGATATTTTGTGAATGTAAACTACTTACAACAATGGCATCCAGTTCATTATGAGGCAGCCGACATAACATTTCATACTCCGTACCCCCAGGCTTCACGCTCGCGACGTAGAGCGCGTAGTCAGTGATGAAAACAAGCAAGGGTGTCCAAGAGCCATCCTCCATGCTGTACGCTGACTTTACTTTCATCATCTGAAAGAACATCAAAGACTGAATGAAGGCCAAAAGAAAAAGGCTAAAACCCTCATGAATACATTTCAACCGTTAATCGACCTTTCCACCGATGATTAAAATGGTTTTCAAAACTTTTTCGCCAAATTAGTACCTTGTACAAAACATCGCGTAATCAAGGTCGTATTACGGTGAACGAAATTGCCTTGCGATTTAGTAATCAAACATAATTACCCTATTTAAAGTTTCATTTGGATACGAGAATATTTGTAGCCTGAGCTTTTCATTGCACTCAATGGCTACGTTATCTTCGAAACTATCGAAGTAGGACGGCTCGTCTGCTGTCAGCAGCCTCACAGACAACCTTTTGTTCTCTATCACCTCTTTGTCTATGAGCCTCGACATCCTGTTAGCCGACACATGGAATGTATCAGATACCTCTTTCAGTGGAAGTATTATGCTCGGAAAATGTTTCTCCATTCTAAGTTTGAATTGAAAGAACTTATTGTTCTTGATTTTCAGTTCAAGGTCTTTCCTTTGACACACATTTTTCAAATATCGGTTCAATAGCGCTGACTTGTTAGATTGTAGCTTTTGATTCCCGGGACTGTCGAAAAAGTCGTCATTAAAGTCTTCGGCTCCCTTCAAGGTTGAATTATCGGTGTTTGAACAGTTGTCGCTGTTCACTTGCGGTGGCGGCTCGTCGTTTAGTTTCTGTACTGTTGACGCCGATTTACGACTGTACCTGTTTACATTCTGCTTCTTAGGTGAAGACAAATGCTTGGAAATGCCATTTTTATGTTCAGTCTCGTCTTGGATATTTTTGTTGAATTGTCTCTTGGGGGTTGAAGTCTTGCTTGAAGAGTCAGTATCGGTAGATTTATTAAGGTCGACTTTACTTGTGCTAGTGACTAGCTCTGTCACTGGTGTTGTCTCTGGTATGGGGACAAAAGTCTCTTTGGGTGCATCAAAAGCAGTTTGGAATGTATCATGGACATAGCTGTAGGAGACTCCCTTGTGTTCATAGACAGTACTTTCACAGTTCACAACATACTTGCTAAGTGGTGGGAGATCAGCTTTGTTAGGTTTTTTATCAAGTTGAGCTTTCATATTCAGTGTAAGTTTATGCCTTGGAGATCCTTCATTGGGAGTTCTATCACCAGCCACTGTGGTTTTTGATGTTGTTGTCATTTCTTTTGGTTTTGCAGTCTCTAATGGTTGGCCATTTAGATTGATTTCAACGAAGTCATCTTCATCTTCAGCCTGGAACCCTGAGTCTAAGCTTTTAGACAGCTTTTTATTGTGATTGACATCACAAGGTAAAGCTTCAACAACATTGTTCAATTCCAAACTGTTTTCAGGCAAACCTTTTTCTGGGGCAAAATTAAAGTTGAAATTTTTGTAAAAATTCTTCAAAGAATCTATGATATTGTTCGCATCCAACAGATTTAATACTTTGTTATGTGATTTTCTTTCCTCAACAATACTAGTAGTAATGTAGCGTTTCTTCTTCAATACAGATTTGACTGTATTTGGACTATGTGAAACTTCAAAAGGCATTTGCATTCTATCATTGGACTGATCAATATCAGCTTCAGAAAAATATGTTTTCCTCATAAATGCAACATGTCCATTGTTTTCAAATGCATCACAGGAGTAGGATTTCTGAGCTTTGTCACATTTTCTGTGCGACATTGAAGTTTCAGTTTTATTTGAATGTGATGAAGATGAGTCACTGGATGAAGTTTCAGAGTCACAGCTGAAATTAGAATCTGAGCTGTTTGAGTCACATCCATAAAGCTTCCCAGTAGGCCTGGGTTCATTATTGTTGTCTTTATCATTATTATTGTCCTGGTTTTGTGGTTGATAATTCTGACAGTATTCAAATATACCACTCCGGTCATTTTTAGAGTCACCATAGGTCAGGATATCAGACATAGTCTGTTGAGCTACATCAGCTGCATACTTTGGTGTTCTGTCCCCTGATGCACACCATGAGAACCTGTCTGTTACAATGTTATTCTTTTGCCTAAACCTATCACAGTATGAACTATCAGGCCCATATGATATAAAACCTCTTTCAATGTGAATGTTATCTGTTTTTGTGTTGTTCAATATATCTTCATGGAATGAAACTCTTTTCTTCTGGGAACTTGGTCCACTTTGTGACTTTTTCCGACATCTTCGTCTATAAACAATATCCTCAGAGAGAGACTTCTTTGGTTCATTCCTCAAAGCAGGCTTTCGAGATTCTTCAGCACCTTTCTCACTTTCTAATGCTTTTAATACTAAATCTGGCAAGTTTTCATAGGGTTTTTTCTGTGTCTCAATTATTAGTTCTGGTACAATGTCATCAGGTACACCAATGTTCTGATTGTCGATATCGCTGCGGGTCATTATGCTGCTGGTGGTACTCTTGATCATGTCCTGAGAGCATGACGGCGGCGCGTCGTAAACACTGTCACACGCTAATTCCTCGGCCCCTATGAGACTGTGCGACATGAGCGCTTGGCTCGTGGCCTCCGAGGCCTCACTATCTAAACACAAAACTCCAGAATCACCAGGCGTATCGGCCAAACTGCTCGTTGTACTAGAAATCAAGTGAGTGTTGCCTTGAAGACACAGCTCTGTGGGCTTGCCCGCGCTTTCGTCCGCGCACTCCATCTTCGCGAATTGCACTGTATCTTCAACGCCGTTTGTTGCCGCTGTCGCAATAACAGTGTCGTCAGTTCTATGACGACGTTTGCTTTTATCGATCTCGTTGCCTTTTAATTCAGTAGCCTTGTTTGAAGACATGATGATTTCTGACACTTGAGCGCTATTCCAATAGTTTTTTAATACCTAGGAGCGTTAATATTGTCTCACTTTAATTACTAATCGTACTCATGTTCCCATTTATTTATAAAATTCATGTAAAATACGACACAAAACATGACGAATACACAGCAGCCATATTTAACATTTTGACATTTAATTGTTTTTTTTTCTACAATAGAGTACCTCCTGAGTATTTATACTATAGATAATATGCACACATATGTTTACAATAGTCGATTATATTCCTATTCGAGAAAAATATTATTGACAGGAATTGGTCGTGATTGCTTAGCTCATCATTTGCCTAGCCTTTTCCCTACTAACCAGTAACCAGATGCAGCAGAATAAAGTATTTTACATGGAGCTACTGCCTATCTGACCTCCACAGCCCAGTTGCTGGGTAATACGATACCCATTGGTAAGACTGGTTGTCAGACTTTCGGTCTTCCAATTACCCGTAACGATTAAATTTCAAGGCACGGAGTGTCAGTGTTGTAGCTAGTTCTATACGGGGTTCTAAAGGGGCCCTGTATCAAAAACTACCTACCTACCCTACCCTACCTACATAACTAACCCTACCCTAGCGATGGGCGTTGAATGAACGGACTAGTTAAATCAACCGTCGATGTGCCGTCGACGTTTCAACGGTTCACCATACTTCGATCGACTAGTTGAATTCTTAGACGGCTAAACAAGAAACGTTCATAGTTCTTATCAACGCGCAACGTGTCGACGACTCATAAACATAGTCGTAATACAAATCTTTGTTCGTTCGTTCATATTTCAAGGTTGTAGACCACTCGTTGAAGTTGTAATTTGAACTTTAAGTACTATAACAGAGCCTTGATTTTTGAATGAGCACGATAACGAGTCACGAGAGGTATTAAATAATATAGGCCCGGAATAGATATTTTGTAATCATGGAGATTAACTTGATTTACTTTATCTATTATTCTTTCATACAAGCAAAGTCCGTGTAGTGCCGGACGCAAAGAACAGCATCATTCCACTTCCCCCCGCGGGTGCCGCAAAAGGCGACCAAGGGACCCACCAGAGAACGGGCAGCAGCGCTCTCCATGCCCTACAACACCATGCCGCGACCGCCAACCCGCCCGCCAAGCGTGGCGACTATGGCATCCCCCTTCCCTTTGGGGGAGGCCCACGTCCAGCAGCGGGCGTCCCTCGGCTGGAACGATGAATGACAAGTACAATATTTAACATGTGAATCAAAACGGTTGTCGTTGAGTCGTTTTTTGACAATAGTCCAACGTTTCAGTTGTTTTACAACCACATTATAACTGCTATGTGATATACACGGTCACTTATGGGTCTCTTCACAATCGGTATTGAACCGTAAAGTTACACTTTAACTTTTATTTAATTTTTAAGGGCCACTTGCAGCAAAATGATGCAATTCTCGGTTTAAAACTTAATAATTTGTTAATAAATCTAGAAGGATGCCAAAACGAGAATTTATTTATTTTATTCAGCCACGGTCATCCAGTCCTAAGCCCGGAAGTAAAAGTATGAAGGGAAGATTTTAATAGAACCGACAAATACGTAAAAAAAAATAGGATGGTACCAAGCTTAATAATACAATTCGCGAAATTTATATAAAGCAACTATTCGCAAATCGTACCGTCGACGCTTGTTTCGACTAGTCAGTTCAATCAACGCTCATCTCTCTAGTCGCGACGAAACGGTCAGTTAAAAAAGTTACACAACCTCCACAGTTACACACGACGAAATCAACTAGTTGATCGACTAGTTGACGAACGACAATGAACGGTCTAGTTTCGTCGACGTTATATACGACGACACCGATCCTGTCGACTAGGATAGGTTTAGATCTTCTGTATGATTTTACTTAAATGAATGTGAGGGCTTGAGAATTGTCTCACAGCTGTAGCTTGAAGCCATACACTAAATTTTAGGTAAACTATATTTTTAGTAGGTATTCATTAATTAATCGGAATATAATGGTCTTTTAATGCCCCAATGATTCTCATAATATTACCCTAAATGGCTTGTGCATAAATCGTGTCACGAAATTTGGTCTTGAAGACGATTCGGATATTGAGAGGGAGCGCAGGGCTTTAGCGGTCAGAGGTAACATGCTGGCCCGTAGATTCTCCCGCTGCTCTGAACAATAGTGAAACTAACTTTGTTCAAGGCATATTGTCAGAGCTTTTATACGGGGAATCTCTCTGTCAGTCACACCAAAAGATCGCTGGATGTCTGGATGTCCAGTATAACAACATCTTCAGGATGATGTTGGGGCTGCCTCGCTTCTGAAGTGCATCGGGGATATTTGCTCTGTATCGCACTGACGGCTTTCATGCCGTCATCCGCAAGAAAACCGTATCCCTGATCTGCAGAATGCGTGGCAGCTCCAACGGAATTCTGAAGACTGTTGCCGACAGGATCTCTTCTCCGCTGTGAAGATCCTTTATTGAGCGGGTAATTTGAGTGGTGTGTGTGTTTTAATCTAAATTGTAAATGTATGGATTAAGTTATCTGAATTAAATGTTTTTTTTTTATTTATTAATTTACTTACATATCATAATTATACAGGATGTTTGGTGCATCGTGTGCCAAATTGAAATGGTCGACTGAAGGGGTCATCTGCTAGGAGTTAAATACTCAAAGTCTGCTAGCCTTTCAGACCCCTCTCATGCTCCGTGCTTTGCGTCATGCTTTTTTTATCGACTTTGTATTGTTTTACTAAAAAAGACCCAAATTTTACATTCAAATATAAACTAAAAAAAAAGTATAAGGCATAGACTCTGAATTTTAATTTTATTTAGATCTGTATTGTTTTAGAGTACTTTTATGTGACTTTTATAAACAAAATTAGTGACAATCTAGTTTTTTTTAATTTACTCGCAAAGGTAAAACTTAAAACTATCACGATACCGTGGTAATATTGATGGTGTATTAAGCGGTATCTTGATAATATTATCACAGATTAATAGGAAATCTTGAAATATCGTGATATTAGGATCATGATAATATTGACCATTTGACCAATATAACATGGGGCCATTCAAAGGGCCCTTACGATCAATGGTCTATAGATAATAGTCGATGTCTTGTGGTTTTACTCTAAAAACCAAAGTCGGTCAAATACTTCATCAAATAAAGGTTCCAGCCAGCAACTAGGCCATGAAAAAAAAAGACTTCATCTTTCTAAACTCTAAAGACAACTGTCAAAAGTTTGAATGAAATGCGCGATTTGCCGATTTAAGAAAGAATAGGTTAGATTTTCAAAATAGAGCTTCAATAGCTTGCTCTGCTCGTTTTAATGTATTTACTAAAGTAATATCATGGAGACTAAGAAGACTGCTGTTTTTTTATCGCTACTGTGTTTACTTGGGTGCACATGTGATGGAGCTAAAATAAATACTCCAAGAGTGTTGTTGCCTTGGTTTGAAGATTTGTATATCAATTTTACCTTTGAAATCATTGAGGGAGGTTGTTACACATGGTAAGTTTTAGCAGAGAACATAAGTAGTTTAATTTATGTTCCGTTTGATGTCCAGAAAGATTACGTAGTGCTTTATTTGCAGGAGTTTGTCTCGCGATGACATCATAGATTTGGAGCCGCTGTACGATGATGCTTTAGGCCACTGTTCACGAGCGGCACGCGTCTCTGTCTCCAAGTCATGTGTACCACCTGGCTCGGTGATCATTCTCGCCGAGGAAGTCAGCACAGGCGAGGTATAGCCTCGCGAAAAGGCGGGAAACTGCATTATATTTTCATTGAAAACTATTATTTACCTGAGTTAATTGAATTATCACCTTATCAGATATGTTTGTAGTGTTAGCTGATAATTTTGTAGTGATGCTTATGTCTTACAATGTTATGTTTGGTATTTTGAAGTACTGGTAATTGCAACATATTGTACCTGTCTTCTTTTCACTTGAACACTATTTAATCTTGTTACAGTTATTTTAAGACAAAATAAGTAATTAAATAAACAAACATTGTTAACAAGTTATACATGAGCACCAGTCTAAGCATAGCTATAATGAAGAGTTAATTTTTTTTTTTTGTCCAGATTCTCCGAGGAGATGTTGACATAGACATGATAAGGTCTCTAAAGGTTGTGAGTACAACATGGAACCTGTTTCTGGAGGAAGCACCAGAGGCCTTTGAAGTTGTTGCCTATGATGATCAAGGTATGTTCTATATAATATTAGAGGAATCTGATTCATCTGCATTAAGGTATCCTTTTTAGGGTTGCAAACTTTAAAGGAAAAACTGAACCTTTATGAGATAACTTTTTTGATATAGTTAATAGGGAGAGGGTTAAAGAAAAAAAAAAAAAACAATTTAATTTACCCTGGAATGGATTCCTAGCTGCTGATAAAATAAGCAAGGCCATTGTTGCTTCTCTGCTAATAAAATCAAAACAATCAACCTGCCCACTTTTGTAACAACGGCAATTTCTTCTTTGTCTTATTGTTGAAGTTGTGAAACTTGAAGTAGCTTTAAAAGCAATAGGGATATGTGTTCAGCAGTGTTTGCTTACAGGCTTATGAGATTAAAATATAAAATAAATGCCAAAAAAGAAAAAACTTCATTAATATGAGAAAGACAAAAAACAGGCAGACATGTAAAATAAAAATAATATCGCACAATAAGATTTTTTTTTTTGTTTAATGCTAATCCGTACATAAACATACTCTTTAATTGTTCTAGGAAACACATTTTCAACTCTGGAAGGAATAAGCTTCACATGGACTATTGAGAATCTTGGCAGTAATGTTGGTGAAGATCTATTGGTTACGTAAGTACATTTCACTTCATTTTATCATTTTCCTGGCGTCCAGCCATAATTATTATTATATCACTCCTTCATTTCATACACCATTGCTACTATGTAAGCTAGTTGACTATCCAGTGGGTGAGATTTATTTCTATGTCTTGAATTGGAAAAACCCCACAAATGCAATTATTTATGGAGTCCAATTGGATACTGATCATATCCAAAGCTAGAATTTTCAGCATCAATTTACTGTGGAATTTGTTAACTTTGGTAATTAATTTAGATCACATGTAATTGCAAAACTAACAAAATTACACTTTGAAGTAAAACAAAACTAGTGTCTAGTGAGCTACAAACCTACTGTTGTAACATAACATCACGCCTTGATTCCCCGAAGGGTTGGGCAGCGGTGTACCTATAGTACATCCACATTTCGCCAGTTATGATTAAGTGCCATGTAATAGGGGGCGAGCCTATTACCATCAACCGGGCACAAATCCAGACTTCGGGCTGCTACTGAGAAATTCCAGATAGAAAAACCCAATATCACTTGGTCGACCCTGGAATCGAACCCAGGACCTGATGCTCAGCAGTAACGCTTGCGACCACTAGACCAACTAGCAGAGGCGCAGCCTTCATACAACCCGATTCCTATCGGCTTCCCTTCGGAACAACCAGTCTTCTTACAACATTTTTTTTTTCGTGGGTGAGAATTTATCAAATAACTTCTCCAGCTCTGGGCGGAGCGGGAGGGCGTGTCAGACTTCTACTGACTAAAACCCGCCCGTGTTCCTTCAGATGCGTGTGGGTCAGGGCCATGATATCCCTTTCGGACAAACTCGCAACCCTGGCAGGGGTCTTCTTACACCTGTGTGTATCACATCGCATTACAAACATTTAATACTAGTTTAAAACATCATATAAGATTAAAAATATTCCAAAAACTGCCAATGTTTTTTCACTGAACAACTAATACCATAGCATTAGCTGGCGTAAAATTTTGAAAAATAAAAGGAAGTACTAAAATTTCTGAGTTAATTAATTTTGACGTTATCTAGAGTTTATAAGAAGTGAACAACTTTTTCTTCGGCTTACCTCTAACAAAAATTATAGCTTCGCTACTGCCAACTAGGCAGACATCTAACGTCCTCACAACAAAACTATTTAGCCCTTTCCAAAAGTACGATTTATATATAGATTATAACTTCGACAGTTTCCTTTTTTTACTTTGATTCCTTATTATACCTGACTTCAAATCACATTTTTGGCTTTGGCTTAGCTCTTTGATTGCCGTTTTTTTTTCTTTCGCCATAGTCAGCCATAGTTAACCGTAGTCAAGAAACGGCCGAACATTCGGATTTATGGTCACAGTAGACCCCCTGATGTAAATGTTAACAAATGGGTCAGATAACGTACCTGTGGATGCCAATTTGTAGTGCCACTTACAAATTGAGTGCTTAGAATTGATTATTTGAATTCTTAAACCCAATTACCCAACACTTTCAAGATGTTTTTCATTTGGCAATATTAATCTCAATTTTCGTCGATGATCAATTACAATTTATTAATGTTATCCGTTTGGTGCCGGACGTAAAGAATAGCGCCATCCCATTTCTTCCCGTGGGTGTCGTCAAAGAACTTACTAGAGAATGGGCAGCAGCGTTCTCTATGCATTTTAACACCATACTGCGTTCGCCAACCCGCCTGCCAAGCGTGGCGATTATGGCAAAACCCCTTCGGGAGGGCCTATGTCCAGCAGTGGACGTCTTTCGGCTGAACTGATGAATGTTATTCATACAATAATGCTCGATAAAGTGGTGGATATGTTGATGAAACCTTCAAAGTACACATGAATGTATTACTAATTCCAAAGGGAGACAATAACAGTTCGATCCCAGATTAGAAATCTTACATGCTCCATTCCTCAAGGCAGCGTTCTAGGCTGCATACTATTCTTAATATATATAAATGACCTCGAATTGGAAAAAGCACATAGAAACAGTTAAATCTAAATTATCTAAATTTACTTACGCCTTGTTTCAATTTAAGTACAGCACAAATACAGAAACAGCGCTATCGGCATACTACGCCTACTCGTGGCTAAGATATGGAGTGATGTTATGGGGAAACAGCGTCAATGCAAGTGAAGTATTTATAATCCAATAAAAATGTGTTAGAATACTGGCCCATATTGACAATACACAAAGCTGTAAGCCATATTTTATTAAATTAAAACTCCTAACTTTATCTTCGATCTGATCTTTGCACATTTGTATTTAAAAATAGCAACATTTCTCCAAAAACAAAAGATATCCATAACTTAAACACACGCCATAAAAATAGATTACATCTTCCACCCTCTCGGATCAAAATGCTTTACCATAGCCCATATTACATGGCAGTAAAAATTTTCAACAAATTACCGCAACAAATAAAAGAAGAAACCAAATTCAATATATTGGATCTGTTGATTCTATCACGCACTAACACTCAAAACGTTTTCACATATGAACATAACACTCACACGCCACGACACCCTTCACACATACACAACATACATGAATACATACATCACCAACCACCAAATACACACTACATACACTTACTGTACGTACCTACACAACGTTATTTTTCTTTTCTTCTCACTAGTATATAACTTTATCTTTGACAATTCTTTAATTCTAAATTTACTTGTATGCTCACAAAAATCGCTCGACTTAATGTAATACGAAGACACTGCCTCCCAAGATACAGGATTTTCCTAGTTTGGGAGACAGGGTACGTATTCCTTTTGGACTTTCCACTTCATTGCAGTCACTAACCTTTTGTATCCATTCATTGTGTAATTTTACTCAAGTCTGTTTTACCCTTCTGTGTTATTGTCAAAGTTTATGTTTTTTTTGTGAATAAAAAAGAAAAAAGAAATATTTAACAGAAAATTAAAAGAGTATCTAACACAAAAATGCTTTTACTCGGTCGCTGAATACCTAGAACAAACTATTTAATACAATAAGATAGCTAGTTATATAATTACATATTATAATATAGTCATAAAAAAGCACACATACATAGTTTTATTATTATTATTATGTTAAAATTATTATGCTATAATAATTGCAATAATTATTATAATATATACTTATAATAATTATTATTGTTATTAATATATTGCCGTGCCTTAACTGGGTTTCATGTTGGAACTTCCTAACAATGTAACAACTAAATGTACACATGAATGCAATAAAGAATTTGAATTTACTGAGTGATTGCGTAAATCTGAACAGACTTTCATTAAATACTTTTGGTACACACCATAGATGTATTACTAACTCTTTTCTAACCCTCCAGGTTAGTCAGATGGCGGGACACAGACTACGAAGCGCCTCGCGGGGTTACTGAACTGGAAGCCCGAGGTCTGCGCTCCCACTCTGTCCTCCTATACGGCCAGGCAATGGGCGAGTCTCGAGTCACTGCTTGTCTTGATGATATATGCACGGATTTCAACCTACAAGTAATTGCCAGCGTCGTGCTGATGCCTGCTACTGCAAGCATCACGCTTGGTGATACGTTGAGATATAGGTAAGTTTTTAATGCCTTTTAAATCTTAATTATATCTATGGAAAAGGTTCACCAATAATTATAGGTAGGTAGCTAAAATAACAGAAATTCTGTTGTGATATTGTAGGTCTGAAAAATCTGATGCAATTTTAAATCCTCAACTACATCTTATGTTCTTTTTTATTCCTTTATGGTATCATGTTGTATAATTTATTATATGTAGTGTCCGACCGAAGGTTCGGTTTCGGATCCGGTCGCAGTTTCGGTTTCGGCCAAAAAGTGAACGAATCTCCGGCCGGACCGAAACCGTTCATGACGTATCTGACGGTTTTGATACAATTCAACTACTACTGACATTATATACAGCGTAGATTTACCGCTAGTTGCAGGTAAGTCCATTAAATTTAATTACCCATTTAAAGTAATGCTTTCTTTATCTAACGGAAAGTATCAGAAAGTGACAGCATTACTTTTAATGGGGAATTAAATTTAATGGACTTACGTGGAACTGGCGGTTAGTGATGGGGTTCCGTTTTCACCCTTTTTGTACAAAACCCAAAAAAATAAGCGTTTACTTATAAATAGGAGTAATTTAGGTTCTCAGCAGACATGCTGCTTTTAGTATAGTTAGTAGTAGACGGCATGGTTGGCGCAGTGGTTAAGCGATTGACTGCTGCGCTGCGTATAGCTGGTTCGATTCCCGCACGGAACAAATATTTGTATGACCTACAAGTAGTTGTTCCGGGTCTGGCTGTTTGTGTATGTCTGTTTAAATGTTTGTAAACGCACCCACAATACAGGAGAAATTCCAAGTGTGGCGCAAAGTTTAAAAAAAAAAATCAGCAATTAAGGATTTATTCGATTTCTGGAAGATGGATACAAGCTCTAAACGCAACAGCAGATGCATCTTAGCGATTCTGCGTTGCGTCCCAACAGCAAAATCACCCGTTGCCGCGATTACTTCGACGCTGCATCGCGTTTTGGCGACTCGTTCCGTTTGAGTTCCGTAAAAAAAATGCGTTTCCTAACGATGCTGAATTGATTGGCGGAGAGATAAAACATTGTCGCGGTGTATGTTTCGGTTTCGGCCGAAACTAGACGAGGAGCTGTAGAATCGGTTACGGTTTCGGTTGACAATCGTGTTTTGATTGGACACTAATTATAATGATCTATATTTATTATATTTTTAAACATAAAAAATCAAGGCTCCACAAAACCGATTTCAGTTTGTGGGGTCAGAACATTCAAAATTAGAGTATGAGTAATTAGAACATCGTGACCCAAGCTAGAGTGATAAAATGCATGAAATACAATAAAACAATTTGAATTTCTACAAAGGTATAATAGCAATATTTATTTTCTAGAGTCGTCCGCGCACGCGCAGGCCGCCTTACCGTTCAAGACATCGCAGACACTATGTACTACTTAAAAGTGCCAGACACCAGCATAGCTCAACTAGAGGACACGATCAGCCTAGTCAGAGGCACAGAGATAGGCACTACGAACGTTCATCTCATGTCAGGAGCAACCGAAGTTGCCACGGCAACGCTTACCGTCGCAGAGGCACACAGCATTCGAGTGTCCGTACGTCCTTCGAGCTTACTCATAAAAGGAGAACCATTTGTAGTACACTGTATTGTGTTAGATAATAAAGGACATGCGTTGACGGCTGGTGACCAGATTCTGATAAGACTGGCGGTGGAAGGGGAAGCTAATGTTGATCTGTTTCGGTCGACCGAAAATGGGACCTTGACTGACGCGGTTGCACAGAATGCTGGCTCCTTGACTATTACTGCGCGGCTGCATTCTGTTGCTGGGAGGACAATTTCAAGAAAGGTATGACATTATAGTACATTACTGCAGCGGCCTGCAAAAGGGGCATTGATGGACGAACATGAAAATGTGGGCCGAGGCACTCATACGCGAGTCCATAAATGCCTGGTTGTGGCCAAAGGCTTGTATACTTAGTGCTTTTCTCAAATAATGCGCGGAAATTCAAACAAAGTAAATTATTTATAAACTCCATTATTCAATAACGAACAACGATAATTTTTCACGCGCCAATGTGTTCATTTGTTTTTTTTTTTTCAATAAACGGCTTTCTATTTGCAAGCTTGTTCGAAAAGCCATGTTTCGAAGTAAAAGATCGTTCCATTTTTAAATTACACGATAGATATGAGTTTACTATGTAATTTATTTGGCCGCTAAACCACGACACATGGATTTTCATACAACTTTTGGTGGCCGCTGCTCGCATGTATTTGGCCACGGCCAGTACATAAATTCCGATTTATCTTGAAGAAGGTTGTCAAAATAATGTTCGAATTTCCAAGCATGTTTGAGAAAAAGACATTAACATCTTAAGTTGAGTCCGCTGCGCCATGTTTTCTAACAAAACATGTTAGCAAAACAGCCAGTCCACGGCGACTTTTGAGTAAACAATGTTTTTGTTAGAAAATATCTTTTCAAAAAACGAGTTCCGACGAGGAAGACGTGTCTGACGTGTCCTCTTTTGTAATTCGTATTATATACGGTAGGAATAGCATCTTGAATTTAATTTTTATAATCAATTGATGTAGCGTCGGGGCGTGCGGCGGTCTTATTCAAATGAATTGTATAAAAAACTATTTTCTTTATAATAAACTTAAAAAAAATTTACGAAACGTCTTCATCTGGAGAGCGCTTAACACGAAATGAGTGACTTCACCCCTCCCCCCGTCTACCTGCAGGCGAATGCAGGTGGTGTTATCCGTTCGTCGCGGTAAACATGTTATGTTATAATAATATGTTTGTGATTCCTATATAGGCCATGCCCCCAAATCGGTTAGGTAACGATGTTAGGTGTTTTACTAACACGAACACACTTTACCTGTGCTACTAACCTAGCCAAAGAACATATTTCTATGAATTAAAGAAAAATCAAATGAATGATTCTCGAGTTTTAAGCTTCGACCAAACCTGAGCGACTACACCGCGGGTAGCGGGAGCGTCGACAACGCGAAACTAACGCGGGAATTATCGTGCACCTACGCGACTACAACACGAACAGCGAACATCATTTTGTTTAGTGAATAGTCACTTTTTACGTATATTTTTGTATCCAGGATTTTTCAGATCGTATCGAAGAGTATGTTCTCTTACTTTTTCGATAAACATCTCTGTATTATAATCGTCCGTCATCGTGGAGTTAAAATAATGAGACGTCCGTAATAATGTAACCGTACACACGTCTGACCACTAGACGCGTGCTTCCCGCTCACTCCCGCTTTCCGTACGCGGTGTTCCGCGTCGTGGGCGCGTAGGTGTGCAAGGCGCAATATAATAACATGAGCAGCGTCCGCCGCGCGGTAGTCTCTCCCGCTTCGCTTCCCGCCTCCCGCTTTGTGGTCGCTCCGGTTTGGCTGAAGCTTTAAGCTCACTAATGGTCGAATAGACACTAAACACTCTACTCACTACTTTTACAGACATGTTACAAATTCAATACCAACATTTTACTATTTTGTGTCAGTCAGTTCCTTGTTAGATGTAACTTTAAATTTATAATTTTCCTTCTAGGTGGAAGGTCAAGTCGCAGCTATTGCAGTGGATCCTTTAGAAGTTGTACCCCCACATATCAATGTAGCATGGACAGACACAGTGCAGTAAGTAAATACTTCCATATAAAAAAAAAATAACATAACATCCTTAATTCCCCAAAGGGTTGGGCAGAGGTGTAAATATAGTACACCCACATTTCGCCAGTTATGTTTAAGTCCCATGTAATAGGGGGTGAGCCTATTGCCATCAACCGCCTTCAACCACAAAGCCAGACCTCCGGGCTGCTACTGAGAAATTCCAGATGGGAAAATCCATTAACACTTTTGCCCGACCTGGGAATAGAACCCAGGACCTCATGCTCAGCAGTAGCGCTTGCGACCACTAGATCAGCGAGGCAGTAAAAAAAGATAATATATGTGTTATATTTGAGTACAAAACAGACAATTGTATTGCCGTCGCGCTCGCGCATTTTAAGACTGAGATATATATGCCAGTGACCTTGAGTGGTTAGCTTGCGTGTTCTGTACTGAGCTCACGCAATGCGTCGTACGTTCAGCCAGTAATAGGACTCGCCCATCAAGGATCGCTGTCCCCAATTTGACGCATTATTAATTTATTATACACAAAAACAAAAGGTATTTTAATAAAACGCGTATACTAAAAGATCAATAATTAAATTGTCTTTAAATTGGTGAAGGTTTCAGAAAAATACGCTTGGTAGATTTTGCGCCATTCTCAGTTTTTTATCCGCGTTAGACATAACTTTACACATTAATTTCGCTATGTAATATAAACACAATCTAAAATATTCACATATTAAGTTATTGAGAAAATGCTCTAATTTAACATATATTTTTTTCAAATCATTAACGCTACTCGTTTAGACGTGATCTTCAGTATAAAATCATTAAAAGTCGGTTATCGTTGCCTTAAGGTCCTTCTAATGTGCGACGGCAATACAATTGTGGGAGTAATGTACGAATCATTGTACGAATTTCTTCCTGCTCGGCAACCGGACTTTAGTGAAGTAGTCCCAGATTAAATCCCCAGTACGCAGCAAAGAGGGTTTTTGAAATGAGATTTCAATGTATAAGTCTGGCCTAAATATTTGGCCCCATATTGAACTAAAATTAGTAAAAAAATATTTAGTTTTCACACTAAACTAAATATTTTTACATAACATTTTACTGTCATGAATTTCCGTAAGGTAACGCCTGATTCCATAACTTAAAAGTAGATGACAAAATGTGAGCCCACCTCACCAGCCTACAGTTCGGGGAATACATGCAGGCGCTCCTAATTTGTTTCCAGGGAAATCAATCTCAAACACATCGGTGGAGGCGATGAGCCGGTCGTGTGGTCTGAGATAGAGAGCGAACTAGCACCAGGACCTCTCACTCTAACGTCCGACGGCGTCGTAACGATCCGAGGGACCGGCGAGATCGGCGTACGAGTACAGTTGAAGAAATACCCACTTGTAAAGGCTATTGGAAGGTAAGCTGATCATGTTGGTAAATAGTTTTCATGAATATTAATGACACCCTTTCGATGTATGAGCTTCGGACGTACTTTTATATCGATCATTTATTATCGTCTATTCGAGGCGAGGGAAAAGAGTACCGTAGATGTTCAAGACTAGTCGCGCAAACACAAAATAATTAAGTAAGTAAAACGAACTTTGAAGATTGTGAACGTGAATTAATAATGTTTCACGAAAGTTAATATACATCTCTACCGTTGGGAGAGTCCCGTTTGGAAACGAGCTCTACAGGGCAAAGGACTGCACTTCAATCCGTACGGGGTAGAGTGTGGTCCTTTTTCCCTAAGAGGGAAAACTCATCGTATTAGTGGTTCAGCAGCTTCAATAACATCAGGATTGTCCGGAATAAAACAGTTTGTCGTGCGGCTCCCCTGACATAATTTCTGTCATAAGAAGACAGCTGCCACGCAACCATCGATGCGACACTCTGCTAGAGTGACTGTCACGAGGCAGTGTCACTCCTAACCGACCTCTTCGGTGATTCCAGTAACTTCGTAATACAACCAGGCGGCGCCACTTGCTGCGCCGTCATATACAACATTAGTTTTTGGTTACACTAAACCCAAAAGGGGTCATTGTATTCATCATTTAAAAAAAAAAATTCTATGGAACCAACCTTGAAATCGCAAAAAAAAAACAATCAGCTGTTCCATACATTTGTGTTCACTTAAATCGACAAAATGTATGGAACAGCAGATTTTTTTTTACTAATGTTGTAAAATAAACAAAAACACGAAGTTGACTAATGCGAGGTTAATCTGTAAATAATCTGAATTGGTGACTTTCTTCTTCTTCTTCAATGTTAAAGTATATAATTGGCCAGCAGGTTTAGTACGAGAACCGTAGAAAAGCGTTTTGTCGACGGAAAACTAGACACAAATGACGTTTCCATGTAGACAGTTGACAGGTTTCTACCGAAAAATTTACACAAGCGATTTTTATTCTACAGTAGAGTAGAAATAGAAAGCGTCATGCTAATCCTGCTGGTACCCCATATAACTTTAACCGGCTTATTACAAAACAAGGTTTATCTTCAGACCCAGGCTTAAACCAAGGAGCCATTATTGAATTTCGAACTATATTCCGTCTATGGTAAAGTTCTTAATACAAAACTGATAACTTAGTACTGAACTAAGTTTTCAGTTTTGTATAAAGAACGGTATTTCAATCACAGTTACGTTCTTATTACAAAAACTGGCTCCACGGTTTAAACCATGTCATAATATAAATCTGTTTTGTAATAAGACGGTAAGTGTTCAAGAACAGAATTCTATAGTGTTTTAATTACTATATCTTTTTACAGAGTATTATCAACGCCGTTTGAGATGCTTCAAGTATCAAGTTCTGGATACGCGCGCGTCGGCAAACCGCATTACCTGCACATAGCAGTTACAGCAACGCACGCTGATACTGGCGAACTGTTTAACTTTCATACGTAAGTAGGAACATTACTATAGCCGTTACTAATCACGAGTACGCGTCGTAATTATGAATTTTGTGAACATTGACACAAGGGTTTTAATAATAATAATTTATTTATTTCTGAGAAAACTCCATAAACGTTACATAATCACATCATATCACCACAAAATGTTAGTGTGTTCGTAACGAATTGTACCTATTAAAATATAAATTACGCGTCATAGATTATGAATTTTGTGAACATTGACATAAGGGTTTTAAAAATAATATTTTATTTATTTCAGAGTAAACTCCAAAAACGTTACATAATCACATCATATCACCACAAAATGTTAGTGTGTTCGTAACGAATTGTACCTATTAAAATATAAATTACGCGTCATAGATTATGAATTTTGTGAACATTGACATAAGGGTTTTAAAAATAATATTTTATTTATTTCAGAGTAAACTCCAAAAACGTTACATAATCACATCATATCACCACAAAATCTTAGTGTGTTTGTAACGAATTGTACCTATTAAAATATAAATTTTATTATGTTACAGTCCCCGACACGTAAGTTGGCAAGAGTAGTTAGATGCGCAGAAGTAATTTTTTAGGACTCTTTGGTGGTCAAGCGGGACGCGGGGAATGAGGGAGCACCGTTCCGAGCACGCGATTGGTGCGTCAGTCGACACTCGCCTCCCGCACCTCGATCCGCGTTCCGTTCGCTCCCGATTACACTTGCGTGCACTAAAATTAGACCCTTTGTTTTTGTTGAGCTTTTGTTAAATTTTTATACGAATTGTTGTTACTATTTTAAATTAGGTTTATTTTACGTGTGTATTTTTGCGGCAGTTACTAATGAAGCTTGTTGACCTTTAGTTCTCGTTAACATTGTTTTTTGAAAGGCCACAATAACAAAAAATATGTTATTATATATTTTATTTATAACACCTAATAAACTTCACGAATTCCTCTCCTTTCTTTCACTTTCTTCTAAACAAATATATTTAAAATAAATGATGGTAATAACCATAGAATACTGACAAACAATTAAAGTGACCATTTTTTTTATGCATAAGTGTACTATGCGCGAACTTACCCCCACTACCCCAAAACCTTGCCAGGTTACGTGCGTTACGTTACGTGATTGTACTATTGTTATTACCTTATAATCTATGGCTGTCTTTATCCACTGGTTTTCGAAAGGATCGGCAAAACGGGGTGCAATAGCATTAAATTACAATGAATGACGCGCGCTTGTGAAATGCGACGATTGTGAAATACTATATTAATTAACTTGCTGGATGATACCTAAAAGATATAATTGATGTAAGTTTCACTTTGTATTTTGCGCAGATGCAACTGTGGAGCGTTCGCTGTAACATTACTGGAGGGTCCGGAACCACAGAATGTTACCGTAGCAAACTGGATACAACCTATGGGTTAGTATACATTTTTCAACATCTACGTCTCTCAGACGTATCTGTGACATAATTCGAGGAAGTGTATATTCGTATATTTTTTATGCAGTGCGTTAAAATAGAGTAGTCCAGATTCTTATCGATACTTTATTTATGATTTATCTTTTTTTACTGCAGATGGTGCGTGCTGCGTACTAGAATGTGCGTGGAGCACCCGCGGAGTGTCCACGGTGCGCGTGTCCCGCGGGCGCGCGGGCGACACGGCGCGCGTGGCCGTGCGCGCGGCGCCCAGCTTGTTGTGGCCACTTAACGCCGCTGCATTGCCGGGCGCTACGCTACCGGTAAGTCTCGCGGATGTGACTACGTCTCGCGGACGTGTCTACGTCTCGCAGACGTGTCTACAACTCGCGGACGTAATTATCGGCAATATCACTTGTACCTCCTAGCCTTTCACACCACTGTGCGGTATTTTCTGACTCTTCAGCTATAAGTACAGCTGTATATCATCTTCATATCACCGAAAATATAAGACATACTTATATTAAATAAAAGCTTGTAAAAAATAACTTTATTAATAAAATAAGTAAAAAAATTATAAATTCCCGGGATTACGCGATTTCGGTGGACTTATCCTTACTAATGATATTGTTTGACGTAGTTGACCCTAAACTCGATCACTGATGATGACACGTCTCCCAGACGTATTGCTTCATTCATGAAACCGAATCAGTCTCATACTAACTGTTACTAACCCAACGTTATTTTCCACAGATTCTAGCTGAGGGCGAAGCGCTAATTCCACAGTCCCACGACACTCGAGTGGTCGAGATCACCGCACGGGACGGGCCACCGCCTCACAGATACCCTGATGTTCAACTGTTCACTTTCAAATGTCGTAGGGTATGTTTTTGTTTATTATAATAATGCTAGCTGCCCCAACAGACGTTGTCTGGTCAAAATTTCAATACTTCATACAAAATTACGGGTCTGGCTGTTTGTGTATGTGAGTTTAAATGTTTGTAAACGCACCCACAATACAGAAAAAATTCCTAGAGCCGGGCAAAAAAAAAAAAACCCATGGAAAAAAGCACTTACTTTTTCACGAATTTGCCAATTTTCTTGCCAATTTTTCAATTTTTTCGTTGCCTAAAGACCTTATTCGGACTATGATGACTTGATGAGGAACATTAAAAAAAAAACAAATATGTACAGCCATTCTCAAGTGATGCGGTTACCAACAAACATCATTTTATTTTTATTATATTAATATTATGGAAGCTTCATGAATTTTGAACTGTTCCCTGCAAATGTTTTCTTTGAAAGGATTTTATTTATTTTCTCTCGTTTATGTTCCCTAAAAACAATATAAATTAAAAATGATATCAAACGATTTGCCAATGAGTGGATTTTTTTGAGACAATAGTAGTAAAACGCTCACACTGATACAAACCAACAAACAGCATTTTATTTTTATTATATTAATATTACGGAAGCTTCATGAATTTTGAACTGTTCCCTGCAAATGTTTCCTTTGAAAGGATTTTATTTATTTTCTCTTGTTTATGTTCCCTAAAAACAATATAAATTGAAACTGATATTAAACGAGTTACCAATGAGTGGATTTTTTTGAGACAATCTTCGATCAACAATACCAACTAGATATCGGGTCGGCGCAAAAAATATGTCTCGGTAAATAACAGCGCACTTGAGACGTGAGCTCTTATTTTGTTTATTTCGCTTGAAACACAGCCAATGTAAACACGTTTCAGAATGCCACAATGTGTAATCAAAAGTAGCAAAAATAATGCCCGAAAAACCAATTTGACGGCCGGATTGTCATTCGGTAAATACATGTAGAATAAGTTATATTTTAAGCTATAAAATACCAAATAATATCAATTTTTTAACAAAATTACCGATTTTAAACCACCGCTACAAATGTTTGGCCAAGGTTGGGCAATCCCGCGCAAACTTTTGTGTAACAGTACAGTATATCCATAGAGTAGATTATTTTAGATTTTATTACTAGGTGCCATGGTTGTAATTAGATTGAACTTAAAACTTTTGTCTCAGTTCGTTAGTAAACAAATGTAGCTATACAAGTATAATGTTCACGCGGACAGAATTTAGCTTTGATTTTGTACGTGACCCGTTATCTAGTTGGTATTGTTGATCGAAGGAGACAATAGTAGTAAAACGCTCACACTAATACAAAAAAGCAATGACGCCGACGAGCCTTTACAAATAACTCTAGATAATACAAATTCGTTCATTCTGTAGATATTTACCATAATATAATTTAACAACTCTGTATTCTTTCACAGAAAGGCGAGTCCCGTCTAGAACTAACATCAGAAACGGATGAAGAACGCGAATCAGTAACGCTTGACGTGAGATGTGCTCCACACGTGTCCCGAGTACGCCTCGAACCACCAGATACTCCTGGAAACTGTTCTATTCCACCCAAGTACGTTTTTTTTTTGGGAATGTGCAAACAGCGTTCTTTCATATGATACCCCACATGCCCTAGTAGCCTCACATAAAATTATTAAGAAACCCTTTCAGTCCCTTTTCAGTTTTTTTTTTTTTAATGGTTCCTGTCTCTGGAGACGTAACCACCGGTAGCTTGGACCCTGCTCCCGATACCTGCGGACCACTATTTTTAAACGTTTTTTTATATTAATAATAAAAAAAAAAATGTATTTAATAAGTATGAAAACAAAATAATAAAACCAATATTTTGTTACAGAATCTGGCTTCGTCCCGGTCAAGAGTTATCAGTGAAAGTGACTCTCCTAGACGCGATAGGTCGCGAACTTCTTGACGAGAATGGTCCTAAGATGTCATGGGAAATTGAACCTCATCACCCTGGCTTACAGTACAAGGCTACTAACAGATTGTTTGTTGAACCGCATCCTGAGTACGTGCCTGTACCTGTACCGAATAAGTATTATCAAGTAAGTATAACGTGGTATAATTATACAGAAAATATTTAGATAACTCTTGATGAGGGGCTTGTGGCTAAGTAATCAGTCGCACGGGTCGATCGATCAGGTTAAGCTACGCTTGCCGCGGTTGGTCCATGGATGGGTGATCATCTTTACATACCAAGATCCCTCCGTGCCTCGGAAAGCATGTTAAGTCGTTGGTCCCGGCTGTCATTCGTGGATCTTTGACAGTCGTTACGGGTCGTTAGAAGCCCGAAAGTCTGACTACCAGTCTTTCCACGGGGTACCGTATTACCCAGTAACTGGGTTATGGAGGTCAGATAGGCAGCCGCTCCATGTAAATTACAGGTATTTAGATGCATCCAGTTAAACTGGAAGCTGACCCCAGCATAATATGTAGTTGGGAAAAGGCTAGGCAGAAGATTTAGATAACTCTTGATCAAGTTGCATACAAAATTCGATAATTCAGCACATTTATTAATCTCGCTACAATAATAGTAAGTAAAAGTACAATAAAAGTACATCTATACATACATACAAATAAATTAAATTGAAGTGTCTGTTTGTAATGTCAAAATAACAGCTTTTTACTAAATGCATAATTATGATAGTATGCTACTTATGACCAGGGGCTTGGAAATCGGTTAATTTTCTATGTAACCTTATGAGCGTTTACACCTTACGGCATTTCTTTCCCTTTTTTTTCGAAATGACTGAACCGATTTTAATGAAACTTCATACGCTTAAGCAGGATACAAAGGTCTAAAAAGTTAGTAAAGAACATTTTCGAAATGTCTTATTTAAAAACAGATACTTTAACTGGAAATCTATGTTTCTATCGAAAATTTAAAATCGGTCTAATTCGGCTGTAACACTATTTTTCGAAAATGTTCTTTACTAACTTTTTAGACCTTTGTATCCTGCATAAGCTCATGAAGTTTCATTAAAATCAGTTCAGTCATTTCGAAAACAAGGGCTTGAAAGTTTGTATGAACTGCTGTAAAGTGTAAACGCTCTTAACTGTTATTATAAAGGTTATCGAACATTTATTTCGTACGTCGAACATTTAGTTCGTTCATATATTTAATATTTTGTTACAAAATCAATGCTGAACTTAATGTGATGAAGCAATCTTTGAAGCTAATATCAATTGTATCAAAAATAATTTGTAACTTTGGAAATAAAAATTAACCGGTTTCAAGCCCTATGTGAATGACAGAGACAGCACTCTACTAAACCAAACTTTTCTAAAACTCGGGATTTTCCATAATTACGGTCAAATATTGGCCCGTTTGTTAGCTTGCGTCAGCAATCCTACTAATATTATAAATGTGAAAGTTTGTATCTTCAGATGGTTGTTACTCAATCACAAAAATGGCTGAACGGATTTGGATGAAATTTGGCACTCAGTTTATAATCTAGATTACCACATAGAATACGTATTTTCCCGTAAGTACGTTCGCGTGGGATAATTTCCAACGTCCACGCGAGTGAAGCCGCGGACAAAAGGTAGTGTTTAATAATCTTCTTAGTAATTTCAACTGTTTGTGCCGGCGGCATACGAGGCATAACGCCGCGCGGTTTTCACTACCAAACAAATATCAACATTGCCTTCCTTGATATAAAGTTGAAAATAAATGCATTGTTGTCTATGTGCTATTAATACTATTATGTTTCCAGGTAGTGTTAGCCGATGACCTAGCTATTGGATGGACTGGCGTGTTGAAAGCGAGCATTCCTGATGCGACTGCGTCTATACAAGCCAGAGTCGTCGCTCCGTTGAAATGCGATCCAATCAAGGTACAACATTAAATTCTCATGACCTGTTTCATCCAGGGACCGTACAACCCCGGTTAAGCCTTTCGAAGGGGTAACCCATTCAATGGGTTACCTTTATCATGATGTAACCCATTGAAAGGGGTTTATACTAGAAACACATTGAAAGGGTTGCATGATAACCCATTGAATGGGTTTTATACTTGAAACTCAGTGAAAGGGTTACATGATAAATACCTACTTGAAACCCAGTAACATGAAAAAAATCATAATATTATGTTAATTCGATATCCGCCCAGCACGCGTAGCATGACCAATTCTATCTCTATTCTACCCAGGGACCATTTTGGTTACCATTTTAGAAAAACCCTATCGAAAACCCTATCAATGAAAAGGGTTTTCGATAGGGTTTTTCTAAGCAGTTAAGTAAAAACCCATACAGTGTGGGTAATTTTGAATGGCTTAAATTAAGCCGTTCAAAAGGGTTAACCACAACGTATGGGTTTTTATCGAAAACCCTTTCAATGGGTTACCAAAATATAATTTAAAGCGTTCATAAGGGTTACCCATATCGTATGGGTTTTTGTTTAACCGCTTAGAAAAATCCTATCGAAAACCCTTTCAATGGGTAACCAAAATGGTCCCTAGTTTCATCACCGCCGGATTAGTAAATAACTAGTCTAACATATATTTCATACAGTCTTCTTCAGCGACTTGTCTCATAGAAATGGGGTGCTCCGTCTGACGTTATGGGGACTACTGGGCTGGCGCTATCTTTTTCTATGGGTGAATGCCCGTGCTCCGTATGGAGTCGTTCTGCCCATGCAAAGTTAGTGAATACAGCTTTGAATGAAATACTGATCATCACTGGTTGCCTAAAAGTGATCCCGATACAAATGTTGCATCCACTAGCAGGAATAGCGTCACCAGAAGTTTTCAGAGCGGTGGCGAGCTCCAGCGAAACAGCTTTTCTTATTTTTTATGAGTAACCGCGGAGTTGGACCGATGACCTTGTGAAGGCCGCAAGTATCCGCTGGATGCGGGAAGCACAGAACCGGTCGAAGTGGCGGAGCTTGGGGGAGGCCTATGTCCAGCAGTGGACGTCTTTCGGCTGAAATGATGATGATGAACCGTGGAGTTTCTTGCCGGCTCTTCTCCATAGGAAACGACCAATTGGAACCGTGCACCTAGCTTCTGACGTTTCATAAGTGCCCATGTAGGCTTATGTGAAAAAAAAAATGATGTTGATTTTTGGAGCCAAAATGGTCACCGACACACGAAACCCTTTGCAGGACAACATCCTTATACCACAAGGCAAAGACAAATAGTTTATTTTTTTTCTAGTTAAACTTAGCCTGGGAAAGCGAAACAGTGAGCAATATAACAAGCATCACAGGCGGCAGCGGACGGTACGCCGTGGAAGCGCCGAAAGGGGTGTCAGCAGAGATCGAGGGGGGAGCACTGACTGCCATCGTGCCTGGGCCGGGCTCGTATGACCTGGTGGTCACTGACATGTGTGTTCAGGGAGAAAAACAGTTGATTGAGGTGAGTTTAAGATGAAGTTAAAAATAATTATGGTAATTAAATCATACATATTATGTAATAGGTTTTTTTGAAAACTATTTCTTGTAATGTGGGTTGTATACAACATGTCCCAGAATTAAAGCACAAGCTCTTAAGTGGTCATTGTACTCATCATTATGAACAACTTTTACAATGGGACCAAACCTGAAATACGAAAAAAAAATCTCGTACTCGAACTCGTAATCGTACATAAATGTAGGGAAAAGCTGTTTTTTTTTTTTTCGCGATTTCTGGTTTGGTCCCATGGTAATGTAGACCATGACATGGATTAGGACATAGGTTCCTTTTCATCCCGATATACCCACGGGGTCGAGACATACGCGCTTGAAACCGCGGGGCGCAGCTAGTCATTGATAAAGTCACCGTGTATTCAGTATTTTTTTTTCAAATTCAAGCCATGTAACTGGCGAGATGAGGGTGTGCCACAGATTTAGAGGTGGCGAGATACCACAAGCCGTCCGACCAAGCGTGCCCCAAAGTTTGTGCGCAGCACAAACTTCGGGCATTATTGCGACTTCAAATGAAAAAATGTCAACGCACGTCCACTCCTGATGAAATCTATTAGCTCACAGACGCGCTTAGCGATTGAAATGATTCTGTTTACACATCACTAAATGGTCGGGGTGACGTCATCGTAGGTATAAAAAAGATGACACGCTAGGTTTTCATACTAACTAATGAACATGAGGTACGTAGCCTACTCTAAATATCTGGGGTGTGCTGTATATAAAATACACCTCTGTCATTCCTTTCCGGGAATACAGGAGTGATGTTATTTACCTTAATCTACGTTCCAACAGGTCCACATAGAAGAAGTTCTAAGCGTGGAGGTATCAACATCCCGCGCTGTAGGCGTTGGCGCCTGCGTGCCTATCTCGGCTCTCGTGAAGGGCGTGTCGCACCGGTACCTGTCCGTGGGCCGCGCGCCCGAGTGGCGGGCCACGGGCTACGTGACCGTGAAGGACGGCAATATGTGCGGGGTTAAAGAGGGCACGGGCAGGGTTAGGGCTCTGTTTGGAGGCGTCTGGAGCCCTGAGATTGAGGTAAGAGTGTAAAAAATGTATAGACTAGATAGCCAGTTCCTCTGTTTTACTTCAACAAGGACACAAGTTTTTGGATGGACATGGTTGAAGACCGAAATAAGATAAAGAAAGCTGCTAGCGAGATTTACAAGAACCCTTAAACAGATAGTGAGACCTCAGACGAAGACTCTGGAATAAGCAACGTGTAATACATCATAGCAGTGACACAGCCAAGAACAGAGAGGACCTTTTTTTTTTTTTTTTTTTCACGGGGTGGAAAATCCTCATGGATGTCCTCCGCCCTGGGGCGGGCGGAGGGGTCTGTCAGACTCTTACTGACTAAAAACCACCCCAGTGTTCCCCTCCCACACTTACACCGGGGATCTTGGGATCTGTTATTCCTTCCGCAATCCCCGGCTAGTGCCGGCCCGCCTCTGCGGGCCACCTCAAGTCTGGGGGGGGGGTGAGGTGTCTGACCCCCCCCGCGACGTCTGCTAGGGGTGCGCGTGGAACACTACGCGCCGCCACCTCGGGTCCAATGTGATAGGGGGCGGCGGACGTCCCCAAGTCCGCCGTCCCTGGACCCATTTATGGGGGCTGGAAGAGGGCGTTATCGGCCCTCTGCCAGCGTATGCCGCGCCGTGTCCTCCCGGCAGTCGACGCAGTGGTGACACCGGGCGTCCGGCTCCCTGTTTATGCGACACAGGTACTTCCCGAAGCAACCATGCCCCGAGAGCACCTGGGTCACCCGAAACGACAGGGAGCCGTGCCTCCTCCCGAGCCAGGGTTCGAGTACTGGCCGGACCACCTCGATGGTGGCGAGGCCGGCGGTAGGGCGTGAAAGCCTGTCCCGCCATTCCGCCACCAGGGCTGCGCGAAGCTGTGACCGACGCAACTCCACATGTCGCTGCATCAGCCACTCGCCCCGCGCCCTCGCTTCCTTTCGAAGCTATTAAAAGATGCCCCTCCCATAGATAAATATCACCCGTCTCTCTACTATTCCAATGCTTACTCTAGGATGCATATCCGGTGTGGCTCTAATAATCCCTCCAATCCCAAGGGCACGTCTTCCCTACCATTATCGCGCCCCCCGGTCTACTCTTTGATATGCAATGGTCTCTGTGTTCCCATGAAACATGAGGCTCCAAGGGCTAGTGTGAATCTTGGGGTTCATTCGAGTGATCGAGTCTGGTTTAACCATGCTGGGGTCGGTGCATTTCATTCATAGATAGCCAGTTCCTCTGTCAGGGGGGCTTGTGACTAGGTAATAACAGCCGCACGTGGCGATCTTTTAGGTTAAGCTAGACTTGCCGCGGTTAAATGGGTCCAGGAACGGCGGACTTGGGGACGTCCGCCGCCCCCTATCACATTGGACCCGAGGTGGCGGCGCGTAGTGTTCCACGCGCGCCCCTATCAGACGTCGCGGGGGGGATCAGACACCCCCCCCCCCAGACTTGAGGTGGCCCGCAGAAGCGGGCCGGCACTAGCCCTGGATTGCGGAAGGAATAACAGATCCCAAGATCCCCGGTGCAAGTGTGGGAGGGGAACACTGGGGTGGATTTTAGTCAGTAAGAGTCTGACAGACCCTTCCGCCTGCCCCAGGGCGGAGGACATCCATGAGGATTTTCCACCCCGTGAACAAAGACTTGCCGCGGTTGGGTCCAGGGACGGCGGACTTGGGGACGTCCGCCGCACCCTATCACGTTGGACCCGAGGTGGCGGCGCGTAGTGTTCCACGCGCGCCCCTATCGACGTCGCGGGGGGGGGGGGTCAGACACCTCACCCCCCCAGACTTGAGGTGGCCCGCAGAGGTGGGCCGGCACTAGCCGGGGATTGCGGAAGTAATAACAGATCCCAAGATCCCCGGTGTAAGTGTGGGAGGGGAACACTGGGGTGGTTTTTAGTCAGTAAGAGTCTGACAGACCCCTCCGCCCGCCCCAGGGCGGAGGACATCCATGAGGATTTTCCACCCCGTGAACAAAAAAAAAAAAGGCTTGCCGCGGTTGGTCCGTGGATGGGTCACCAACTTTACATACCAAGACCGCTCCGTGCCTCGGAAAGCACCTTAAGCCGGCGGTCCCGGCTGTTATTTGTAGATCTTTGACAGTTACGGTACGTAAGAAGCCCGAAAGTCTGACAACCAGTCTTACCAAGGCGTATCGTGTTACCCAATAACTGGGGGTCTACTCCGAACATAAATCCGAAGTATCGGCATCACTTTCTGACAACAGTTATCGGTATAAGTCTTTCCTTTTCTTCGCGCACTGTGTGATTGTATGTAGCTACATTCATGGCTTACGCTGTTTTTGAGTGCACTAAAATACGTCGTGTATTTATTCAATTCTAAAACGTTAATATTCTCTACAGGTCCTAGTATTCCCACCCTTAGAAGTGGTACCGTCAAAGGCCCGCGTACCGCCGGGCGCGCGCCTGCAACTACGTCACCAAGGAGGCCCCCCCGCTCACCTCGCCGCGCTACAATACAGAGCTACATCAGGACTCAGTCACGTTGAGGTATGTATGATATGGTGGGTGATGGTCTGGTTTTAACTCGTGATGTAAAGTTATCATCATCCAACGGCATCCTGAGGGCACGTATGTTTCACGTACTGAACAATCGAAGTTTGTAAATTATGTTTGTATGAAGTCTTTTAATTGTATGTTTTTAATTTTCTGCCCACTATGATCCTGTGTTGGTCGAAATAATCGCTTATTGTTATTATAAAATCCGGCGAAAAAAAGCACAAAAAACAAAATTGAATAGATATTAATGCTTGTTTCTCTTTTCAGTTATGTGTTTTTAGTCGGGTTATTTGTTTTTTTTTTTCATTATTTGCTTTAAGTACTTCAAGCTTTTTAGTTTAATTGTGTATTTGGAATTGCCACTTTACTACCTTTTATTTGATACCAATACTGTTGTAAGTTAATTAAAAAAAAAAAAACCATTCCCTCCCTTTTTTTGTATTTGCAGATGTAATATATAAATATTATACAGCCTATGTCATTCCCACAATTAAGACAAATCTAACGACACCTTATAAATGTTAAAATCGATCATGCCGTGTAGGGTACAGAGCGTGCCAAAGAAATAGATATACAACTCTCGAAAAACATTACCCTCCTGCTGGGGCAGACCGGTAAAAATTTGCCGTTACTTGTACCCGACATAAATCGACTGTTCAGCTTACTTTTAATAATGTTTAACAATATTTTCCGTTGACAGGTGACGTCGTCAGGTTCTGTACACGGCTTATCAATCGGAAATTCCCGTATCAAGCTCGTGGCTACGGACATTGCTAATGTTGAGATGGCAAGCGCTGAATCTGAAGTAGAGGTAACGTAGATTTATTACTTTTTGATTGTGTTGATATGTGAGAAGATATTTAATTAGTTAACTTGGCTGAGAAATGGTTTTCTTTGTGTGTTCATATTGAAAATCAACTAATACTTTTAGGGGAATAAAATAAAATCTATCTTTACAGATAGATTTTGTTTTCGGCATGAAAATAATCTAAGATGCCTATGACAATGATTACACAATTTTAAATTGAAGTCTTTTAATATTCACCACGACCACACCCACACGACGCACGATTCGGCACTATTGGCGCAGTGGTTAAGCGATTGACTGCTGCGCTGCGGGTCGCGGGTTCGATTCCCGCACGGAACAAATTGACGGAAACGGAACAATTTGTATGACCTACAATTAGTTGTTCCGGGTCTGGCTGTTTGTGTATGTGATTTTAAATGTGTGTAAACGCACCCACAATACAGGAGAAATTCCTAGTGCGGGGCAACGTTAAAAAAAAAAAAAAAGATAGAAGAATATTACAAAACACTCTTTATTGTCATCTCCGCCGTTTTGGATTTTGAATAGACTACGTTTTCGTAATTAGCAACCCAGAACACCATGAAAATGACACCCATGGGCCATAATGTCAAAAGTCGCCAAGTTGTTTGCGGCCATCTTCGAATTTGATTTTGTTTGATGTCATTCTTGACTTTCATCGTTCAAGAATTTCCTTGTTTAAGGCGCAGATATATGAATTTAGTGACTTTTATATCTCTGTAAAATATATTACGCCTTCATAAAATGCAAGTAAGTTATGAAAAAAATGCTAAGAAACTATAGCATTCACAGCAATTCTCTATGTAAAAATTTAAGTATTGTTGTAAAATACTTTATGGAATAAATTCAGGAAGTAATGTCTACCCAAAGCATAAACAACAATATTACTTTCAAACTACTTAAGATATTTTCATGCTTTTTTTTTGTATGAATAGACTGTTTTGTTTTAATATCTATATTCTATCTGTGATTGTTTTTCAAATATCCATATTTCCGTTACTAAAAATAAATATTCCCTATGAAAGTTAATGGTGGCGCGGCGTGTGCGCGACGCGCATTTGTATGGCCAAGGTCAACGCCGATTATCTGACCCTTAAGCGAGACTTTTGTTTTACCTATCAAAACTTTCACAGGTAATCCCGATATCAAGCGTCCGCGTAAAGGCAGCGACACAAACGTTGCTGGTAGGATCCCCGAGCCCCGTGTGGGTCGAGGCCGGCGCGCTCAGTGCGGCCGCGCTGGCCGCGCTGCAGCCGCCGCCGCGCGTCACGTGGTCCCTGCGCGACCCGGCCGGCGCCAGGCTCTTCACTACACATGCTGATGGTAACTGATGAACACCTTATAAAAATCCCTTATATCTTCCTAGCAACGCCTTAGCGCTGATATTACCGACGCCAAATAACTTTATCCGAGGAAAATTTTTGAATTTTTGACAGTTTTTGTAGCGAAAATACAAAAACTGGCAGACCAAAGATAGCTCCACAGATAAAAGAAAGCTGATGTTGGTTTAATCAGCCCTTAAGGGGAATGCGCTAAGGTAGCCCGCGAAATTTAATTTTTCTTTAATTTTTTGAAATTTGCAGGGCAGTCGCAAGTTATAGGTTGGTCTAAATATGATTCGTGGCCATACCAAATATGGCTTTACAGAATTTTATAATTATAGTCAATAGAATCAGCATTGCAACTCTCTACGTTCATAGAATCCTATTGAATGACTATTTTATATGGGTTACCCATATTGTATTGGTTTTTGTTTAACCGCTTAGAAAAACTCAATCAAAAACCCTTTCAATGGATAACCAAAATGGTCCCCTGCTCACAATACACTTGGCGTATCAAATTTGTAATATTTGGTTACTGTTTACAGATATGCTCGATAGGTCGGTTGCCGAAGGTCTGTCTGTACGAGTGGTACCGTTGAAACCAGGAGTCATTACTATTGACGTTCGAGTGAGGAACATGGGACAAGTGAGTTCAACCGTTCAATTAGAATGGTTTTTAATACTAGATATTATTATTTTCCCATAAATACTATGTGATTGCGAATGGATAGGATTTTTTTTAATGTTTACAGTTTTACTTACGTATTTATTTGCCTCCAAATGAATTTGAAACTAAACTAAACAAGAATGTATTTTAAAAGCTGCTATAATATTATAACGAATAGTTTTTGTATGAGAAACTTTGACGAAACTATTTATCAGATAGCTAGGAGGTAGACGAAGTGAGATCTATTTAAAACCTTATTTCTATAATATTCGGCTTACGGTGAAGGTTTGTTTTCTATATGCGAATTCTTTTTTCTATGATTTTCCTTCTCTAAAACCTATTTGCTAAACCTAATGCTGGTCTTGCTCCACAACCACTTGGGCTCACTTGTTAAAATTTTAATATTTGGAAGAGATGCTTCCCTTTTTTTTTTTTTGTGCTGACATTACAATCTTATTGTTTATTGTACCTAATCAAGTTTTAGTTGTTGAATACTTCAATAGGTAATAATGATTTTTCTTTTGCTAGTAAAATTGTATTAATAATTGAAATACATTGCAAGCTATAGTTTTGTATAATTTAAAAGCATTTTACAATTTTGTAAATGTGAGTACCATGGAGCCGTTTATTAAGTTATGATGTATGTTTGTGTACTTAAAAAGCTTGGCAGTTGAGAGTATGTCTCGCTGATGGTGGCGCGTGTGTTGGATCATTGGTTCCCTACAAAACGGTTGAGCTGGATGGTGCTGATCCACGCGTCATGTTCGTGAACGGGCGCCGTCAGTTGAGACTGGTCTTCTCTTAACTGCCGGGGCTTATTTGTAATCTTTTAATCTTATATTACGAATTGTTTTTTTTACATTGTTCTCACTTATAGAAGCGACAAGAATAATGTACCCAGGATTTTGTAATATCTTGATTTAAAAGAGTGTCCTTCGAGTTTCTTGCCTGTTCTTCTCCATAGAGATCTACGTTTTGGAATGGGCAGATAGCTTCAACTTTCTGTCTAACTGACCGACTCTTTGACAATTCAAAAGTGCCAGTAATTGGTTTAATTGAAATAATTGCTTTGAGTTTGAGTTATTTTATTCCCACAGGCCGCAGAAACCCGTTCCTGGGACAGCTCAATCGAGATCCTAGGTCTATCCGACATCCGAACATCACTCGAGGGTCGATCCAAGGAGTTATCTTCAGGAGACCGGCTTGCCTTAGCAGTCAGCTCTGTGGTTAAACTGAAGTCTTTCCCTCGAGGAAGTTGGAAGGCATATGGGGATGGTGCCTTTTCTGTAAGCGCTGGTGGTGAAGTAACCGCTGTGAGGTCAGGGTATGGAGTTATAGTGGCCCAGCATAAGGATGAACGGAATAATATTTCTAGAGAATCGGTGAGTATTTTGTTTTCTTTAACGCAAACATTGGTAGCTACAAAACTGTCAAGTTTTCTGAAGTGAAAACTTTTTTAACCGCTTTGAGCGATTTTGGGTCGGGGCAAAAGTTATGGGTTCGCGTCACTGACATGCTAACCGCGTCTCGTGATGTGTTGCGCCAGACTGATGACGCGCTACGGCCTGTGTACACACGGCTACACATCAAGCTGTACATTTCCAGTATGAGCTGACCTCTCATAGTACGGAAATCCTATACAATGCGAGATCAGCCTAATCTGGATATGTATAGCATCACGCTAGCCGTGTGTACAGGTATATATTATGCATATATTTATATGTTATTCCAAAGTTTTAAGTTTTCACTTACTAGAGAATGGGCAGCAGCGTTCTCTATTCATTTTAATACCATACTGCGACGGCCAATCCGTCTGCCAAGCGTGGCAAGTATGGCAACCCCCCGCCAGGAGGAGGTCCAGCAGTGGACGTCTTTCGGCTGAAATTTTGAATGTAAGTTTTCACTTGTCGGCAGTCGAGTAATCGAGTTCCTATGATTGCCTATTTTTTTTATGAATTATTTTAAAGTGCCGTTTTTCTATTCGGTCTTCTGGGTGTGCTTAAGGCGCTGACAAGAGGCAAATGATAAAAGTAGGCTTGTCTTAAACAAAAAAATTGCTAAATCTATATAGTTACATACAACATATTTCTCAAAACTTGGTTGTTACCAAAACACGTTTAGAAAAAAAAACTCGATAAAAATGAACGGTAAACTAACCCTTTACTTTGAGTTTCAATCCAAAATATCTGTATTATATATCAACGTACGGTTGGTATTTAATTAATAACAAGAACGTCTTATTTGTATGCAGACTTGGTTGTTTTGTTATTTTCGATTACTCAACTTATTTTTGAGTAAATAGATAATTGCTTCATATTTTGCAATAAATTACAAGCGTTGTGTCATCGCGCTTCTCTTTCTTTTGTATGCAGTCTGAAAGTGACCGCGGTTAACAATCGCCGGCACGTAACTTAGCAAGGTTTTGGGGTAGTGGGGGTAAGTTCGCGCATAGTACACTTATGCAACAAAAAAATGGTAACTTTTATTGTTTGTCATTATTCTATGGTTATTGCCACCATTTATTTGAAACATGTCTGTTTAGAAGAAAGTTAAAGAAAGGACCTCTCCTTTCTTTAACTTTCGTGAAGTTTATTAGGTGTTATAAATAAAATATATAGTAACATATTTAATATTTATTGTGGCCTTTCAAAAAACAATTTTAACGAGCACTAAAGGTCAACAAGCTTCATTAGTAGCTGCCGCAAAAATACACTCGTAAAATAAACTTAATTTAAAACAGTAACAACAATTAGTATCAAAAACTTAACAAAAACTCAACAAAAACAAAGGGTATAATTTTAGGGTGTAATTGGGAGCGAACGGAACGCGGGTCGAGGTGCGGGAGGTGAGTGTCGACTGACGCACCAATCGCGTGCTCGGAACGGTGCTCCCTCATTCCCCGCGTCCCGTGTGACCACCAAAGAGTCCTAAAAAAATACTTCTGCGCATCTAACTACTCTTGCCAACTTACGTGCCGGGGACTGTACCGGTTGTCAGCGTCTTAAATACCATTATTTTATTTGGAGGTCCTATTAGAATGTAGATACACACATACATCCACACACGGCCCATTAGGTACTTAATTTCTAAAAAAAATATCTTCCTGTGCGTTTCGTCTTGGTCTTGTGAATTCAATCGAAAGTTTTGACACTCCCGTTCAGTCAAAACCGTTGATAAATTGGGGACTGCTTTTTAGGGTTCCGTACCCGTAAAACGGGAACCCTATTACTAAGGCTCCGCCGTCTGTCTGTCTATCCGTCTGTCACCAGGCTGTATCTCATGAACCGTGATAGTTAGACAGTTGAAATTTTCACAGCTGATGTATTTCTGTTGCCGCTATAGCAAAAAATACAAAAAAACAGAATAAAATAAATATTTAAGGGGGCTACCATACAATAAACGTGATTTTTTTGCTCGTTTTTGCTCTATATTGATAATGGCAACAGCTAGACGCTTGAAATATTCACAGAATATTTAGTTATATATTCACTTTAAAAATAAATAATTAACTTAAAATAAAACAAATATTTAAGGGGGGACTTTTTTGGCATTTTTATAGATTCGCACTTGGTCGGTTTTTTTAATAAATGGATGGTTTGTTTTCACAGGTGATTCATGTAGAAGTGGCAGTGCCAACATACTGCACAGCGGAGCCATCGGGCGAGCCGCACGAGACCAGCGTCCGACTGGTGATGAGGAACTCTGTAGGACGCGCACTACTGGCGCCGCACGCTAACGTGTCCGCGGTAGCTCCGCTAGCTGCGCACTCGCGTCCCGCGCCCGCCACTGACAGGTAAACAAATAAAATAAAATGTACTTACTTAATCAAGTTTTAGGTGTTGAATACTTCAATAGGTAATAATGTTGTTCCTTTTGCTAGTAAAATTGTATTAATCTTTGAAATGCATTGCAAGCTATAGTTTTGTATAATTAAAAAGCATTTTTTCAATTTTTGTAAATGTGACTACCATGGAGCCGTTTATTATGTTATGATGTATGTTGACTTAAAAAGTTTGGCAGTTAAGAGTATGTCATGCTCACTTAAATGTCTCGCTGATGGTGGCGCGTATGTTGGATCATTCGGTTCTCTACAAAATGGTTGAGCTGGATGGTGCTGATCCACGCGTCATGTTCGTGAACGGGCGCCGTCAGTTGTGACTGGTCATCTCCTATCTGCCAGGGCTTATTTGTAATCTTGTATATTTTGTATTGTTTTTAAATAATTTATTTTTTTACATTGTTCTCACATATAGAAGCGACAAGAATAATGTACTCAGGATTTCTTGGAGTTTCTTGCCTATTCTTCTCCATAGAGATCTACGTTTTGGAATGGGCAAATAGCTTCAACTTTCTGACTAACTGACCGACTCTTTGACAGTTCAAAAGTGCCTGTAATTGGTTTAATTGAAATAAATACTTTGAGTTTGAGATTCTTATGATTAAACTAGCTTTTGCCCGCGGCTTCGCTCGTGTGAATGTTGGGTAATATCCCACGGGAACGTACTACCGGGATCAAAAGGCCCCTTTTCCCGAAAGTTTAGGCATGAGACGGCTTGCGCCCGCGTTGCACAGGAGCAGTCGCGATAGCACTATAGCACTGGCGCGGTGCGCGTGAGCCGTTTTTCACGTATTAATTTAATATAAAAAAAAAATAAGTACCATAATTATAAATCTATCCAATAATATCCCTGTCAAACCCGATTAGTAAATGAAATGTTAAATTTTCATAAAAATAGCGTTCCGAAGTCTCGTACAACTTAAAATTCTTTCAAAATCGACTTTACTTCAGATTTTTTTTAATTAAGCAAAATGTTAAATACCATGTTTTTTAACTATAAAGTCACTAGATTAAACATGTATCTGTACTATACAACATTAGTTTTACTATATACGAAATCCGAAACACGTGTCTAGTATTTTTGTGTAAAAAATCTATGTACAAAATTTTAAAACTGTATCATGAAAAATCACAAGTTATAAGGTTGATCTGTTACCGGGTTGTCCATACAAAAAATGCTAACGGCGCCCCCGTGTCTCCAGGGTCGTCTTGCGCTCATTGATAATAATTTGGCAGTAGGTACCTAACCGTACGGCGATTGTATTGGAAGTTATTAAATGGTGATAACATACTTAAATATTTTTGGGACAAAATATAACATGGTGTAAAAATTATTGAAATCGATTCAGTTCCTTATTCTGAACAAACTATATTCTGGTTTCGCACATACTAAAAATAATGTTGTATATTTTTTTACGAACTTAATATGGTGTTTTCTCTGTAAACAACTCTATCTAGAAACGTAAATTTCCCTTAAAAAGAAGCCTTGCGCCGCCGTCAACCATAATTATTTTGTTACGCGTAATTTTGAATCTGTGATATCTTTAATAAAAATCATTTAAATGACATGATGTAAAGGCATATTTTAATCTAAATTAAATGCCCAATTTAAATAAAATATTTTATTGGATAAGGATTAATATAATACCGGTTAAAATTGCTTTGGAAATAACAATTAGAGTTTTATCAAATTATGAAAGATAAAAATGGTTACTGTGGGTCATCCTTAGAAGATAGACATACGCTATCGCAGACTTTTTAGTTGAGCTTCATAAGATGTACAATTCTTTAGAACATAATAATATATTTTATGTACAGACGCCAGCAGGTCAAGCTACCCGAAACTGTAAAAAAATTCAATCAACCTTGAACCTTAAGCTGTAGCAACAAAGTTGAAAATCTATTAAATAAATTTGACAGATTGTAGTAGCTTGATGTGCTGGCGTCTGTACATATCTCGTACGGTTTACGCGGCTTACGCCAGTAAAGCTCGGGAGGTCGGCATGATTTTTTCCGACATCTGCAACAAAAATCGTCATATTTCAGCCAATTTACACAAAACTTTAATGAATTATACACCTAAACCTTTCTCTTGAATCAACCCGTCCATTGGTGAAAACCGTTTGAAAATCCTTTCAGTAGTTTTTGAGTTTATCGCGTTCAGACAGACAGACATATGCGGCGGGGGACTTTGTTTTATATAATATTAGGTTGGGGAAAAAGTCTTTTCGCATTATAGTATCTATGGACTTGTAATTATACTATTAGTATTTGTATCTGGCTGGTTTTGGTTGAAAGTTTAAATTTTAAAGAACATAATTCCAAATTCAAATTAGGAAAATGTGTGATTTTCATTTGTTTTTCGTACTGTCAAGATGAGTGAATCTAATGATCGATCATCATTGGCAGTCCTCGTGGCATTTGCAAGGTGGATGGTACAACCTTGCCTCCAGTTCTTTTCAATGGTGCGATCGTTCCTTTTGGCACTGACGTGAAGGATCTGGGCTTGCACATTGATAATACCCTGAGCTGGCGTACTCAAGTCGCTAGGGTAAGCCAGAAGGTTACTGGAACGCTGCGAACTCTGTACCGGTTGAAAAATGTATTACCATCGAGTACGAGACAATGCTTGTGCAGTCCTTAATTTTACCTATCATCGATTATGGTGATGTGTGCTACTATGACCTGAATGCAGATCTCCTCGACAAACTTGACCGTCTTCTAAATAACTGCATTCGATTCGTTTTCAATCTGCGTAAATATGATCATATCTCTGTGCATCGGTCGCTTCTAAAGTGGTTACCCATACGCCAGCGCAGAGAGCAAAGGGCGCTAACCACCTTGTTTTCATTTCTTGACTCTCCCTCTTCCCCTAGTTATCTAGCCCCCCACTTTCAGTACATTTGCACCAACCATAATAAAAATTTGCGTTCATCTCACAATCGTCTTCTGCAATGTCCCACTCACCGCACAGACTTCATTCACTCTTCCTTTTTCGTTCAGTCTATCTCTCTGTGGAATGCGCTTCCCCAGGAAATCAGGATGGCAACCAACCGATTATCCTTTAAAGTTAAAGTTCGCGAGCACATTCGCAAGAAGCTGGCAGTATCATCACAACGGTAATGTTTTCCCATTGTTTGTCTTAATTATTTTAATATATTTATGTATATTTATTTGTGCATAGATTTATATATATAATTAGGTTTATATATTATTATATTTATAGTTTTAATAGGTATATGTATATCTTTATATTTAAATAATATTATTTTATTCCTCAATTCTCACTATTGCACCTACCACTGTTTGTCTCTGCATCGCCCAAAGGTTGACTGGTAGAAAATGCCTATGGCATTAAGTCCGCCTCTGTACATTTCTGTGCTTAAAGTATTAAATAAATAAATAAATTCGATACATTTTAAAATTTTACTACAAAAAAGGTAAAAATGCAACGCAAGCCGCGAAAAAAATTTGCGATGTTTATGGACCTAGTGCAGTGTCTGTGAGAGTAGCACAAATTTGGTTTAAGCATTTTAAATCCGGAAATTTTGATGTCAAAGATGCACGTCGCTCTGGTCGCCCAATTACGGATAAAATGGATGCCATTTTTGAAAAAGTGGAGCAAGATATATCAGTAGTTACGACGTAGCTGAAGAACTGGGACTTGAACACAAAACAGTTTTGGCACATTTGAAAAAAACTGTTTACACAAAAAAGCTCGATATTTGGGTACCTCACGAACTCACTGAAAGAAACCTAATGAACCGTGTACTCATTTGTGATTCTTTATTACGACGTAATTAAACCGAACCATTTTTGAAGAAACTGATAACTGGTGATGAAAAGTGGATCAAGTACGACAAGAACGTGCGAAAAAGGCCGGTCAGGCTTCACAGACTGTGGCGAAACCCGGGTTAACTCGCAACAAGGTGATGCTGTGTGTGTGGTAGGATTGGAAGGGCATTATTCATTATGAGCTGTTACCACCAGGCAGGACCATCGATTCTGAACTCTACTGCGAACAACTGATGAGATTAAAGCAAGAAGTTGAGAGAAAGCGGCCGGAATTAGTCAACAGAAGGGGTGTGGTTTTTCATCATGATAACGCTAGACCTCCCACATCTTTAGCCACTCAGCAAAAATTAAGAGAGTTTGGCTGAGAGGTGTTAATGCATCCGCCGTATAGTCCTGACCTTGCACCTTCAGATTTCCACTTGTTTCGGTCTCTTCAGAATTCTTTAGGCAGTGTCAGGTTAACATCACGAGACGACTGCCAAAACCACTTGCCGCGGTATTTTGATCAGAAATCCCAAAATTTCTATAGCAATGGGATCATGTCCCTACCTACAAGATGGCAAAATGTTATCGAACAAAATGGTACCTACATACTTTAGTTAAATGTAAATAAACTATATTAAAAAATGTTTTGAATTTTCTTAAAAAATCAAAATCAAATATTTTATGGGAACAAAAACATAAAACAAATTTCGTGTACGTTAATACTGCGTTAGTTAGAAACTGTGTCGCAGTTATTAGCGCCCACCCCAGGAGCGAAAGACAATACTGAGTTCCATAACAACAAATTTGGTAGAAACTAGACTTATACAATTTATAATAATAAAACTAGAACTAGACATTTATTAGTGCGTGAGTGAGTGTGTGCGTGAGGGAGGGTGTGGAGGTACGTGTGTCAGGGTGTGTGTTAAAGGTGCTTGTATATGTATGCGAAGGATGTGATATTAATATATTTTAAGTTTGTATGAGTTTCTCTGTTTCCTCATAAGTCAGGGTTTGGAGCCATTTTTCAATTTTCAGTTTACACTCTTGTAACGAGAGTGGATAGATATTTAATTTCTCATTAATTTTGTTATAGATAACAGGACTCAACAATTTATAGTGTCTTCTCGCAATTACTAGATTAACGCTCTCTGTCTGACATATTCTGTTAACTCTACGTTTTAGAGTATTAAATAGAAATAAATGCGAAGAAACTGTTTCCCCAACCTATTATGTAAGGATATCCACTTACCAAACTCACAGGTACAGAAGGTCGGCTTCATACAACGAGAAAAAACCGCGTTCAGAAGTCCGGCTGTGAAACTAATGCCAGTTTGAGATACGCCATACCTACGCGTCTATGTGTTCGTGCGCTTGTTGTTTGGCTCGTTGTATGAAGCGGCCTTTTAAATCTATCTAGTTTATGACCATCATACTAAGCTACATTTCCTTCTTAGTGTCCTAGGATCCGAGCTTTTGATACCAAACCTGGATACGGCGGGAACATTCATGACCTTCCAAGGGTCTGTGAGTGGAGTCACAGTGCAAGACGAAGTCTGGGTCACCGGGACGGATCTACGAGCTGACAGGGTCGTTGGTAAGTACTGAACTAATTTCGTATGAAATGTTAGTCTGATAGTGTAAAAAGAAACAGTTGTTGAAAAATGAAATAAAGAAAAATAGGTTTATTCTCACAGATACACGTGCATACAAAAAAGATAACTAGAATAAAAAAAAAAGAACGGATCAAAATAAATGGACAAAGTGTATAGAGCAGTCGACTTTTTTTCCGCGATTTCGTGGTTTGCCCACAGTCAAATTCATTGTTCATAATTTATGAGTAATTTATTTTTCTAAGTACTTTGACATTAACAGCCGAGTACATCGCCTGCGCTCGCGTCCCTTCGTTTGTCATAGACCATAGACAATTGTTTGTAGCATGGACAAGCGATGTTGGAGCGTCGGAAGTGGGTCGATCGTAATATTTAAGTACCCCATCCCCATAAAGAATGTTGTAATGTTTTATTCTCGCTGATGATAGTTCTTATCAACTGGAATCTAAGCTGGCTGGCATACCTTAGGTTACCTTTATTGTCTCCTACCCAATTTAAGTTATGCTGTATTTTTATAAATATATATATTGTTTGACGCAGTTGGTAGTTTCCTTGTGTTCTGATACCAACCCTCCTTACATCAGAGCTTTTGTTCCTTTACCACGAGAGGGACAAAATCTCAATTGTCACAGTGGCTTTTTACGGATCATTTTTACGGTTGTTGCTTTCTCCTATTTCATAAACACATTCAATCATCAATGTTCATCTCCGCAGTGACGGGCAGCTGGGGCGTGTGCCTAGATGGTGTGGGCTGGAGATCTCCAGCCGGCGTGTCAGTGTTCGCCGGAAGTGACGTGTCGCTCGCTGTCGTCACGCACGACGCGCCCGCCACGCACATCCTGCGCCTAGACCGGCCGCACAACGTGTTCACGCTGCATCAGCTACAGTTAGACAAGGTATGAGGGCTGAAAAATAGAAAATACATTTATTTGCACAAAAAAAGCACACAAACACCAAGCTGTACTTACCCATTATAATGGGTTTTAGCGCCGTGTGTTGTTACACTCTACATTTCACTGAGATTGCGAGAAATTAAATAACCCAATACCATAACCTTGACGGCAACAGATTGAAAATTATTTCTTTTCCTTTCTCTTCCATCTGCATTTTTAGGGTTTCCATTCTCACTAGATTATGACATTTTCGTCGTTGTAAAATAAATTACGGTTACCAATTCAATTTGTAATTAGAGAAAAATTCTTCTCAAAGTAGTCAGATAGGAAACGCCGACCTGATCATGTTTTTAAAACATGATTAACGTGTAAAAGTGTTTGTACAAACCTACTTACAGAAATAAAAAACATTTATCATTTAAGATTTCGCGCCAATGCCAATTTTTATTTCTTTTGCAACGCGATGCACGCGTTCTACCGAAGAGCTCGCCTCTATTAGTTCCATTTTCAAAAATCAAATTTTCTTCATTTTTTATGAAACCGTAATAAATAGGGGTTGGTAGTAAAAGACAAAAATTTACTACATAGTCCCCTAAAGGTAAATATGCTATTTTATCCCCGCTCTAGTACGCTACAATGACGGACTTTTTGAGCAAGAGGAGTAAAAAAAGGAAAGAAAGAAAAATAATTTTATTTGTCACAGAAAAACCGGCAACAAACAATGAAAAAACATTTTTTTTTTAATAAAATGGAGGCTAGCACTGAAGCGTGGGGAGTGGCACAAACAGAGACCTGTGCCTAGAAGTGAGTGAAATCGGGCTGTGGATAATGATGAAGATGGCGCTGCTCCTAAAGAGAAGATCCAGAATTCAGTACATTTCATAAGCGAGTTCTCCAGTTCTTCACGTTCACAATGATCCTTATTCTTGGTCGCATTACTTATAATGTGACCAAGACAAAACGTCTATATCAAATTTTACTAACCCAACAATTTGTAACCCCAGATGGAGTTCCTTCCCGGCGAGTGGCCATCGGCGTTGGTCCCTCTGTCCTTCAGCGCGTCCGGGCTCCCCGCGGGTCCGCTGCTGTGCACGGAACAACAACGGTACGCGCTAGAGGGCGCCGCCATCGACCTGCCCTACATCTGCAGGACTAAAACGCCACACGCTGCCGTGCCTGTGTTGAATGTTATTACTGGTAAGGAAAATTATACAAGTGAACAGTAGAATCAGTATAGTGAGCGAACGTTATCAGCCGTCATCAGAATAAGGCTGACACTTCAATGAGGCTGAGCGTTGTGATATATTTATTTATTTGGCACACCAACAGCAGAATTTTAAAACAACAATACAATAAAAGTTCTGCTATGTATGCCTATGACTAGAGATCGGATATTCGGATGCATATTTACCTAAACTACGTTTTTTTTCGCGGCAAAGGATACAAAGTATGGAAACGGCTTCTTAAAATATATTTTTATTCCGGGATCGCGAGGTTTCAGTAATACTAATAACATTGTGTAGGTAAACAATTTTGTATTCCTAAGTATAACAAATATTTCTTATCTATTTAGAACTAGGCAATAATTTTGTACTTCGAAAATATAACACTTTTAAAAAACACTATTAATATTTCTTCAAAACCTTTTAAAAATGAAATATATTTATTCGGGTATCCACAGTACAAAAGAGTAGTTCTTAAAAATTCGTCAGTCCTGAAAACCGACACTTTTTCCCGGACCGAAGCGCACTCCATACTAGTCAACTCTCAAACTTTAGGTGAATATGCATCCGAATATCCGATCTCTACCTATGACAGATATACGCAGCATTCGCCAAAATATAACAACGTAATTCTCTAAGAAAACATATGAAAATACAAAATACAGTTTATGTTTTAACCAATAACCCGATCTTTATTTTAACGGCTCAACATTCTTAAAAGACTCCCTATAAACCTAACGCTGCTCCAACTCAATGGAGTGTTAGCCTTTTTGTTTTATTGTTTTGAGTGGGATATTATCAAATAACTTCTCCCGCTCTGTGCGGAGCGGGAGGGCGTGTCAGACTTTTACTGACTAAAACCCACCCGTGTTCCTTCCGTTGCCTGTGTGCCAGGGCCACGATATCCCTTTCGGACAAACTCGCAACCCTGGCAGGCATTGGCCCTAACGGACCCCGTCAGTTGGTGCTGACATCTCTTTGAGGCTCGCGTGGAACATAACGCGCCGTCGACCCGGGCCTGGTCCTTGTAGGACGGCGAGCTACCCATCGCTCACCGTCCGCAAGCCCGCGCCTACGGTGGCCGGAAATCGGCTTGCGACTACCGACGCGTCTCCTGCGGCGACGAGGGGCGCGAGGGCGCGAACCTTGCCTCTCCCTCACGCATTCCGCCTCCTCCTTCGCGAGTATTACTGCTTCGCAGAAGGAGGTGACGGCCGCCCATGATGGAGTGTTAGCCTAATGCCACAATATCACGCCGTACGATGTTATTCGTATTTTTAGCGAAATAACTTTTATTTACTTTTTAAACGTTGCTTAAAGTTAAGCAGTGATTAACGTTTGCTTCGCCACACATTTTTTGGCGTCTCTTAACTTGTAAAAGCAACATTTACAATACGATTCAACTAAGAATAGGAATGATCTTGCGACATGTTGTAACGTTTTAGCACCCCATTTCCTCATTTAGGAGCAGTCACTGGGATGTAACAAAAACAAATTACAAAAACAGATAACAACAAATTTAACTTATCTTAATCATATCTTATATTGTTTTTTTGTCAATGTGAGGACGTTGTAGGCTTAATAGACTGTAGATCTGTAGACCATTTTCTATTTTGTTAAGTACCCGGTACTTTTGACGGGCCTACGCTGTCCTCTCCTACCTATTAACACTGTAATTTGAAAACATTGTAAAAGCCAATTTTTTTAAAAAGAGTAACCGTGGAGTTTCTTGCCGGCTCTTCTCCATAGGAAACGACCAATAGGAACCGTGCACCTAGTAGCTTCTGACGTTTCATAAGTGCCCATGTAGGCTTATGTGAAATAACACAAAAAAAAAATTGATTTGATTTTTGATTTTGTACTAATTTGTAAAACAACTAATTTTCTTCGCATGCTGTACATTTCAAGTTTCAATATAATAATATAATATTTATTATTAGTAAAAATGCGATTATAATTATAATATTCGGTTTCGTTTCTGTACAAAGTTTATTAAGTTCAGTTGACAGATCGAGGTCATTGATGTTCCTATTCTTAGTGGAATCTTATTGTATAAATAAACCCTTTACTGTCCAATTCATGGTGATTACCCCAAAATAAACTATTGCATTTTTTTTTCAGGACAAATGGGCTGCAAAATAATCCCAGCTAATCCCATCATAGAGGCCTCCGAAGTAGATTTATATGCTGAATGGGGAGCGTACAGAGCATTTACTAAAGTGCTGTTGCTGCCTCAGATTCGACTGTCTGTAAACAAAGTGTCGCTACTGTCCCCTCCTGCAACATTCACTGTGTCGGGGCATCCGCAGGCGTTGAAGTTAGTCAGGTTGACCCCGTCGCCCGGATTGAAGCTAGAAACTAATGTTGATAATGGTGAGTGAGAGAGTTTATGCTGTTTATTATAGAAGTAATAGGCTTAGAACCGCAGTACTCATATACAAAGTGAAGCCAATTCATGTTAGCCTTTAAAGGCTACCTAGGACTTTCGGCACGTCAGTAATCAAGACCAAGTATTACAGTAAACAGCTCGCGCAATTTTACAAAAAAATTACGTATGAAAGGGTGTCACAACTCATCACATAATCACGAGAAAAATTTAAAGATTCCATTTCACGGGTAAGTACTGCCTAGCATCTTATATTTTTGTATAAAACATTTATCAAAACAGATTAATAAATCGTAAATTTGACAGATGACAGCCGCCATTACATTGAAAATGTTGCTAGGCAAAGGAAAACGTTTCACACCATTTTTTGTTATTATAATTATGTACTGCTTATAATACCTATTCGCATAAAAAAAAAAATAATATTTGATTTGCCAAATATTATTGGGGTTCCCACGAACGTGTCATGAAAAAAAATGTGTTGATTTTATTTTGTTTTGATGAAGTTAAGGTGTTGGAACAAATCCATCCCACTTTTTCAGGAAAATTTAATTTTCTTGCAACATTACAGTTTGCTTATGTGCGTGCCGGCGAACTTGCTTCAACTTTGAACGGAATTTTGAATGAAACTATCACTCTAAGTCTAATTACTCTAAGCTGTTTATTAACACGTTCGCGTGAGCAACGTCTTCCGACGTCGTGTTGGTATAATTGACGGCACGGTTGGCGCAGTGGTTAAGCGATTGACTGCTGCCCTGCGTGTCGCGGGTTCGATTCCCGCACGGAACAAATATTTGTATGACCTACAAGTAGTTGTTCCGGGTCTGGCTGTGTATGTGAGTTAAAATGTTTGTAAATGCACCCACGATACAGGAGAAATTCCTAGTGTGGGGCAATGTATAAAAAAAAAAATGGTGCAACGTTATAATATGACGGCCTCTAGATTGTCAAATTTATTTCGACGGAACGTCTTTGGACGTCTATGGTCGTCGTTTATGGGCAAATTCATGGCACATCTATTTTGCGCCGCAACTCATTCGATTTTCATAGACAATAACGCCGCATGATTAAAAAAAAAATTCTTTGGAGTTTAGTACGTACACATGTAAAAGTTGCGCGCACACATGCGCAACGTCTTATGACGTCCTCCCTTGCATCATTATCCGCACCGGCAGTTCGGTTGCGCGCAGCAAGCCAGCCATAACTTTGTATGAGAAAAAGTGGCGCCTCAGTACAAGCATTCAGAGATGAGGTTGCTCACACGAACGTATTAAAATTGGGGTTGGATCCTAGTGTTAGAAATACGGATATATCTTAATTTATCCTCCAAATCTTATAATTAGCGTGGTGAACCCACTGCTTCAATGCTCATTTAACACCTTGTATTATTTATTGAATAGGGGTGTATTACAAACCGCTAGTTGCACGTAAGTCCATTAAATTTAATTCCCTATTAAAATAAATGCTGTCTATATCTAACGGAACGTATCAGAAAGGGACAGCATTACTTTTAATGGGGAATTAAATTTAATCTACTTACTTGCAAGTGGCGGATAACCAAGTAAATGCACTCCTCATTAAAATCACTGACTTACTTTTTGGGGTTCCCTACTCGAAGAAACTACGTGCTAAACGCTGCGCTGTCCGTCCGTTTGTCCGTCTGTCAGCGGTCTATCATGAACCGTAATAGATAGACAGTTGTAATTTTGATTGCCGCTATAACAATAAAAAAAAATATTAAATTAATTATTTTATTTTACCATCCAATAAACGTGTTTTTTGGAGTTTTTTTTTATGGTGAGCTAAATATTGTACGGTGTTACGGAACCCGTCGTTTACTTTACTCCATTTGAAATAAGATTAGACATTTAAATAAACTTGGTAACAGTCCGTTCAACCGATTTTGACTTCTATTCCGTAGGCATAAAAATGGCATTAAAAGCAAAAACGTGGTTACAATACTAAATGTTTATTACAGCTGCCATTTGTCATGCCACCAACGAAATAGAAGTCAAAATCGGTTGAACGGACCGGAAAAAAAGTTTATTTAAATTTCTATTTCAAATGGAATATAGTTTGGCCGATTTTTCTTATCTTAATTCTTAAAATTAGTTGAAAAACACCTTCACCACCACCTTCTACTGGGTAAGCTCACTCCATCGTCGACTTTGTCTCTGTCACCTCTGCCCTAGACTAAGGTCAAGAGAAAAAAAAAAAAATCAAACGTATTCAAATTCTTTAAAGTTATAAATAATAGGTTTGCATGCCCGTAAATCACTCTGTTCCGTTTGTTGCCGGACGTAAAGAATAGCACCATCCCATTTCTTCCCGTGGGTGTCGTAAAAGGCGACTAAGGGACTTACTAGAGAATGGGCAGCAGCGTTATCTATGCATTTTTAAAACCATACTGCGATCGCCAACCCGCCTGCCAAGCGTGGTGATTATGGCAAATCCCCTCCCTTTTTTTGGGGGAGGCCTATGTCCAGCAGTGGACGTCTTTCGGCTGAAATGATGATGCCCGGAACACATGTAAAAGTTAAAACTTATCTTCAACAGTCTTATAATGATTTCTCTTTATTCGCAGGTGAAATGCTCGTCACAATAACCAACGAAGCCTCAACCTGCGGTCACGGCTGGGTGACCGTACGATCAAAGTTGACCGCTCAGGAACTCCGCGTTGACGTACAAAGAGAATGTGACGTCACTTGTGGGACGTTGCTAGGCGCACTGTTCTCTCTCATCATGCCATACATGTCGACTATAGTGACAGTCGCTGCGGCCGCTGTAGCGTATCTATACAGTAAGTAATCTTTTGAGTGGATGAAAAGAGAATGTGCTCGCTTGTGGAACGTTCATCATCATCATTTCAACCGAAAGACGTCCACTGCTGGACATAGTCCTCCCCCAAGCACCGCCTTTTCGACCGGTTCTGTGCTTCCCGCATCCAGCGGATACCTGCAGCCTTCACAAGGTCATCTGTCCACCTTTTAGGAGGCCTTCCAACGCTACGTCTTTCGGTACGCGGTCGCCCATCAGTTCTGCGAGCAATGTGCCCTGCCCACTGCCATTTAAGCTTGGCAATTCTTCGGGCAATGTCGGTTACCTTGGTTCGCCTGCGGATCTCTTCATTTCTGATTCGATCACGTAGGGAAACTCCAAGCATAGCCCTCTCCATTGCCCATTGGGTGACTTTTAGCCTTCTGATAAGGCCCATTGTGAGCGACCACGTTTCAGTGCCATAGGTCATCACTGGCAACACGCACTGGTCAAAGACTTTCGTCTTGAGACACTACGGTAAGTGGGACGAGAAGATATTGCGTAGCTTCCCGAACGCAGCCCAGCCGAGTCGGATTCGACAATTGACCTCTTTCTCGAAGTTGGACCTACCTAACTGGACAGTTTGTCCGAGGTAAACATACTCGTCCAGAACTTCGAGTGTAGCGCCTCCGATCTTCATGAGAGTGGGTGTTACATGGGCATTTGACATGACCTTTGTCTTGTTGTGTTCACTTTAAGACTCACTCTTTCGGAAGCTCTGTGGAACGTTGATAAACTCGAATTATCAATTCACTGATACTGATACAAATAATATGGTAATATTTATTGTAATAGCGTTTAGTAAGTTTAATTTTACCACATTCCGAATTATAACATAATCGCTCACAGCGGTCACATCAATAATTTGCGTTCCGATTTAGTTAACACGATTATGACAGCTGAGAGCTGTCAACAATTCGGAACGCTCGTGAATGCGCTCACGGTTTGATCACAATATTTATTTGTGTATACAATACACCACAAATTTCTTCTTCTTTGGTTAGGTGGCGACTGTATCCAGAAGCACAATAATAATAATATAAATGCTATATAATGTTTATAATTAGTATAAAGAGGCCGGCGATGGATGCGTAGTTCATACAAACGTAATACCAAAATAATTTGTAAATCAAACATATTCTAAAGGTAGTGTGTCTTTATTCCGATTGGAATACAGAATATCTAGGTTCCCAAATATATATTTTGAATGGACACTGATTTAAACAAGAGTTATGAGAAAAATAAGTTTTCTATAGAAATTTTAAATTCCTTATATCTCGTCTTCATATCATTGTCCTTTCAAAATATATATTTGGGAACATAGATATTATGTAATCCAATCGAAATAAATACACACTACCTTAAGAATATGTTTGATTTACAAATTATTTTGGTATTACGTTTGTATGAACTACGCATGCTACGCCGCCGGCTCCTTAAGTGCACAATATAATAGTAAACATGATGATATTATTTTACAAAGTGGCACTTAGCACGTGTCAGTTTACTCCAGTGTATTTATAATTCGAGTGTAGGCACTCTTGTTTCAGCCAACATTTAATTTTACCTTTGGTACTTTACCACTTTGTACACCTACTAAATTCGAAGTCTATCAATAAAAATCGTAACCAACAATTTTCTCCACAGTACAACAAAGAATGCAGCGCAAGGCTCCAATCCGTATGCCAATGGATCCAAACGAGACAGTATTACCTCCAGATTCGCCTCCAGTACTTAATCGATCCAGAACTTGGTCTCGAAGTCCATTCGCATCGAGCGGACCAACAGCGCCAGTGTACGGCGATGCGAGCATGTTACCTGAACAAAGCTTCTCGCCAAACACGACAAGAAACTCCATGTTCCTATAGCATTTGGAAAGGGAAAGGGTTGCCAGGGGAAGAGGGCTCGCACAATATGTAAGGCGTTTTTTTAAGCTTTTGATTACGGATTTTTGGGGTTTTTCTGTTTCGTTTTTGAGATAAAGACCTCTGGCCAGGTCCTGCTGCCGGCACCAAGTAACCGGTAGCAAATGTATGGGTAAGCTGGGTAAATTGCGCGGATAGAGATCGTCTAATTTAAAACTGCACGCCCTGCTTGTTGCATACCCATTTTAAATGTTTGTATATACATTTTTCTCAAACATGCTTGGAAATTCGAGCATTATTTTGACAACCTTCTTCGACATAAACCGAGATTGCTGTACTGGCCAAATACATGCGAGCAGCGGCCACCAAAAGTTGTATGAAAATCCATGTGTCGTGGTTTAGCGGCCAAATAAAATACATAGTAAACTCATATCTATCGTGTAATTTAAAAATGGAACGATCTTTTACTCCGAAACATGGCAACCAAGGAGGTAACTTATCAAAGGTTTTATTTAAATTTCGAACTGGCTTGCAAATAGAAAGCTGTTTATTGAAAAAAATTACAAATCAAACACATCGGCGCGTGAAAAATTATCGTTTTCGTCATTGAATTTATAAATAATTTACTTTGTTTGAATTTCCGCGCATTATTTGAGAAAAGCACTATACAAGCCTTGGCTGCAACCAGGCATTAATGGACTCACGTATGTGTGCCTCGGTTTCGCCTCGGCCTACATTTTCACGTTCGGCCATCAATGGCCCTTTTGCAGGTAATGTACTATTGGAGGGGCGTGCAGTTTTAAATTGGACGATCTTTACGTATGAAAGCTTTCATGTTTAGTTACCCATACATTTCGCTACTGATTTACTAAAGTAAAATCGTTTCGACTTAAATGTTTTGCGACTAATTATATCAGACTGAATATGTTTGGCAGTGACGTAAAGGTTTAAATAACAGTTAGTGAATAATAAATCAAGAAAATCTGTAACATTTATAACATCAAGTCTGTCGCGACTTCTTCTGATCTGGCAGCCCTACAAGAATATTGTTTCGCCGTATCGGTGTATTTTAATGTTAAATAGTTAATAAGGTGACATCAGACGAAAGGATGGTTGTGAGCAACCGTACACATTGGCCAATACGAGTTGGATTCGTCCATTTTGGTTTAGTCAAAGAACGCCAAACGTTACGTACCTTTAGTCAACGTCAGGTGAGTATAGATTTCATAGTCCTAGGTTTAGGTTACAAGGTCGTTTGTAAATTGAGGTTCGAGTAGGTAGCATTAATAAAAAAATATAGTAATAATTCAATCGACGACATACATATACTCCATTGTTTTAGGTAGTTAAAGGTAAACAAATCATAAGGGGGAGGGGGGTTATAGATAAGACTTTCTTGTTAAAAATACGTTGTAACTTAACCAAATTAATTTTATTTTTTATTTTTACCATAATTTCCTCTTTTAGTAATGTATTATCATATATTCATAAAAACTACTCTTAGTAGATGTAACTGCTTGCGCACAATTTTTTTGTTAGATTTATAACAATACTATAATATTTTGTAATCTGTTTATTAGAGAGCCCAAAATGACAGGTTCTCTAAACGGCAACGAAATAAAACGTTGCTAAATTGAAGAGTACAACTGTGACGTAGCAGGACAACTGAAGTGACAGGTATTACGTTTAGTCGGTTACTTGACAGATCTCCCGCCACGTGGTTTTTTTGTTTACCTTTATTTAAATACCTAAACCAACGGAATATAGGTAAAATGAAACAGATGAATCTGAAAACGTACCTGTTGATGCCAATTTGTAGTGCTACTGACAAATTGAGTGATTTGAATACTTAAACCTGAAATTATAATTTTAAATCACATTCAATATGTTTTTCATTTAATAATAATTCAGGAAATTCTAAGTAGCAACCCGGAGTTTGGATTTGTACCCGGTTGATGGCAAGAGGCTTGCCCCTTAATAGCCCCCCTATTGAGGCTTACCCCCTACTTAAACATAACTGGCGAAATGTGGGTGTATACATGCTAAGGTACACCTCTGCCAGTCGTGATTTTATTTTATGTACAAGCCGTCGGAAATACCTGCGTGCGAACCTGTCTCAATGACGTCATGCAAACTGGAGATAACAAAAAAAATCGAGAGGTAAAAATAAAAAATATTGTTTACCTATTTTTTTACACTTTTATTATTAGTTCAATCTGTACTGTATAGGGTAACGTGCGGGGAAGCGTATTCCAGCGAGGTTCGCAGATATTTCCGACGGCTTGTGTGTAATAGTTGAGGTTAATTTTATAAGCTCAATTTCCGTCGATAAGCGAGTTTGTTTGCTTGTTACGTTTTCGCGCTTAACGGATTTGAATGAAATTTGGCATAATTTTAATCACGATATTCCCACGGGATCGAGTCTTGTGCGTGTGAAACCGCGGAGCGCAGCTAGTAATTTAATAATTCAAACACTTATTGTTGGAAAAAGTGGTGAGATTTAAAGTTGAAACCTTTTAAATATAAATGAGTGTTACTACTCAATTTAGTGAGTGTTTTCAAACAGGGTAGGGTTTATTTACAGTTTCTTCAGATATTTTTGGAACAGACTACCCCCCCCCCCTCTTTTATGACCCCTGTAACACAGGTTTTTCCTAGCATGAGGGTCATTAATCATTGATTTTGTACCAGGCTATTTCCATGCTTAAATTAAGTGTCACCTGTATCAGTCTACTTTAATGTCAAATTAAAAAAAAATTACCTATAATACTCATTTTTCCGGTCTGCACAAATTCAAGTCCACACCATGTTCTTCTATTTATTAAGATTTTGACAGCATTTATAATCAGTACTTATTTGCCTAATATAGAGCTAAGTCATTAATTAACGTGCATTTGTTTTTACATAAAAATGTTGTGCTCATTTTATAAAACATGGATGCAGAAAACAAAAGCATAACGAATCGCATCGCACCCAATGTGGTGTATGACCCTCTTGTTCCTTTGAATATTATGAATGATGTCAGTGACCTTTATAATTAGTACAGTATCCGAGTGTAGATATTAAAACAAGTATTTATACAATCTAAGGTAGAATAGACCATGGATTGAAACCTTTAGGCCCGTATAATAAAAAGAGTATAGTGTCAGGCTATAGAACCAATTCCAGAATTAGTATTACATTACATTAGAAAAATAGCAGGAATATTAGGGAACCAAATAAAAATACTAACAACTTACGTATTTGCTTTTATTGCTGTCGTGTCATTAACAAAGTTGTGCACTTAATTACATGGTTACATCAAAAATATAATTTCTAAATTGACGAAAACGTTATTCTCAAAAGGATACTAAAGTATCACAATGTTTGATTTTAATATAATTGTTAAAATTGTTGTAGACATAATTGGTTGGTTGGTTATAGTAGGTATTATGGCTAATTCGCTTTGCTTTTAGAACCAAGGTTTTTTTTTATTAATATTAATTTAAACTTATACTAAAGCAAGACGAGATAAATTTCATGCTTTGCGATTAAAAACTTTAACTTAATTGTGTAAGATTCAGTTTGCATTGCAATAAAAAAGAAATATGACGTGTAGCGATAGATTTTTCATTAAAAAAACAACTTAGTTTACTTGAGTTTAAAGTTGATATTTTTTGTGTAAGATTCAGTTTGCATTACAACAAAAAATATTTTATGACGTAAAGCGATAGATTTTTCATTCAAAATCAAAAATATTTTTATTTCACATAAGCCTACATGGGCACTTATGAAACGTCAGAAGCTAGGTGCACGGTTCCAATTGGTCGTTTCCTATGGAGAAGAGCCGGCAAGAAACTTCACGGTTATTCTTTAAAAAAAAAAAAAAATGGTTTTTACAATATTTTCAAAGTATGAGAGGACAGCGTAGACCCGTCAAAAGTACCAGGTACTTAACAAAATAGAAAATGGTCTACAGATCTACAGTCTATTAAGGCTACAACGTCCTCACATTAACAAAAAAACGATATACAATATGATTAAAATAATAAAAGTTAGAGCCTTGTTGAAATCAAAAAACATCGATTATGTCAAGGAAGTATGTAAAAAATAAATAACATAAACATCGCAACTTGGCAGCAGTTAATAGACATTTACATATTTTTGCCGTTAATTAATGAGGTACCAGGGAAGCTACATGTGCAGAAGGCATTAATGCCAAACTTCCTTGTCTTCAACGTAGTCTTTAATCTTATAATATGCTTTTTTGATAAGGACACGTTTGATGTGGGTTTTGAATTTTCCATCGCTAAGTTCTGTAACAGACTTTGGCAACTTGTTATAAAAGCGAATTCTGTTAAATAACTTGCTTGTTTTAGTTAATCTAAATTTGGGTATCACAATTTCATGTTTACTACGTGTATTTATATTATGGAAACCGCTTCTTATTTTAAAAAGGCCTAAGTTTTTGCGAACATATAAAATACTTTCCAAGATATAAAGAGAAGGCAGAGTTAGTACATCAATTTCTTTGAATTTGTTTCTAAGGGACTCACGAGGATCCATTCTATAGACCGCGCGGATTGCCCTCTATTGTAAAATAAAAATTGAATCCACGTCGGCTGCCGATCCCCACAGCAAAACGCCATAAGATATTATAATACTGTGGAAATAAGCAAAGTATACTAACCTAGCTGTGGCTATATCTGCCAACTGCCTTATTTTTCTTACTGCATAAGCAGCTGAACTTAATCTACCTGAAAGAGCTCTAATGTGGGCACCCCATTGCAATTTGGAATCTAGAGTAATTCCTAGAAATACAGTTTCCGTAATAGCATCTAGTTTCTTGCCATCAAGTTTTAAATTTAGAACCACTTAGGGTACATTTGGTAATGAGAACTTAAGACATTTTGTTTTGTTCGCATTAAGGACGCTATCACATTTTGAACTCGCTCTAGTTTAGGTATCTGAATCGCAACACAACAACATTACGCGCACGCACACAATGAAACCGCGGACCGCTCGATTTTATACGTAACTTAACTAATCTTGGTACTTGAAGGTATATTTTTTTTAATTTTACTGGTATTGATTGAGTAAAGTTAGTTGTAAGTTTGCAATCGAATTTTAGTAACTGTGACTAAGTACTTTCTGCGTGATAATTATGTTTTTAGTATTTTTTAAATTCATCAGCCATTACGTAGCGTAGTACCAATAAATACCATATTTTTACATAAACTAACAACCCAAACTAACAACCTATTACAAGGAACACCTACGATTATCCAACAGGCTACTATTAGTTAGAAAAGATGTAAGTAGGTACTTGTAAATATTATTTTTGCTGGCAAATGTTTGAGCATTACATAATCAAATACTAGCCTGGGAGTTTATCGTAGACTTTCGTTGTGGTATTTAAAAATAATCATTCCGTTATGAAAATAGTAAGTATTTTATTTACAGAGACTGGGGCGCGATTTCAGTACTTTTGATAAAAATTAAAACCAAAGTAGGTAGTAAAAAGTATATTTTCATTTCATGTTTCAAAGAAGTTCAAATTTAGAATGAAGGCCAGCTCTTTCTAGGGTTAAGTACCCGAAGGGTCCAAACGGAGCACTATTGCTGTCACTCACGTGTCCGTCTATCACACAGGTTTTACAGCCAAACGGTTAAAGCTACAGTCTTTAAATGTTCACTGTATAAGCATCTTGTTAACCCTTGTTTTTTCTTTATTCATGATGAGATACTTCACGCCGTGATCAAAAAGAGAAGTGTGGCTACCTACAAACATTAGCTGCTCAAAAAGGAAATCAATCTCGATTATTTTTGTGCCTTTTGGCTTATATTCTCTTATTGCGCATTCTTGCTCCTGAAAATAAAAAAAAACCGGCCAAGCGCGAGTCGGACTCGCGCCTAAGGGTTCCGTACCATTATCTATAAAAATGGCAAAAAACACGTTTGTTGTATGGGAGCCCCCCTTAAATATTTGTTTTATTTATTTTTAAAGTCCCCGTTCTCGTTTTACCCTTTGGGTACGGAACCCTAAAAACGGTCAAGAGCGAGTCGGACTCGCGCACCGAGGGTTCCGTACGTATATATGATGTTGATGATTTCTGAAAAACTGTGCTAATTAGAGACATCGTATTATTTTTCCTGTAATGTTTACATAAACTTCTATCACATGGAATAATTTCAGATTTTTACCTATGCAAACTTCGGAGATAAGGCCCCTCCTTATCCTTATCCGAAGTTTGCATAGATAAAAATCTGTTTTTATAAAAACGGTTTTTTTTTACATTTTGCATCAAGTCGGAAACTATGCTGCTTAATTTTTTTTTTGAGAAGGTGCAAACAGCGCTCTTTCATATGATACCCCACATGCCCTAGTAGCCCCATTTAAATTTTTTAAGACCCCCTTTCAGTCCCTTTTGCAAAAACGGTATATTTTTTAAAATTGATTTCTCGTTTGCAAAATAGTCGGGCAAACGTCATCTAAAACTATTCTAAATTTCAAGTTGATAGCATTAGTAGTTCTTGAGATATCCAGGTGAGACACAGACAGACAGACAGACAGATTTATGAATTGACAACTAAGTCGATTTATCACCAAAATGTACATCCACCATCATGAATCAAAAATTGGATGGTATATTCGTAAACACCACCTTCAACACCTCCACAATTGATAACAATGTCGAATTTTTATAAAAAAAAATACACCTGCCATCTTGGATTTAAAAAATTATGTCATACGTAATCACTACCCCTAAAAACCCCAAAATTGACTATGTATCGATTATCACGAAAAAAAAAATTTTTCTGCCATTTCAATTTGATTAAAGATAATATAATTATTTACACAATGTTTATCCGTAATCTACAGCCATTATTTATACAAAAAATTACAACTATGTATTTATTTTTAAAACAAATTCCAATAATCATAGTTTTATTTCGGTCCGAAAAAGTATCAACTTCGTCCACCCACAGTATACAATACAGCACACACTTCTGTACGTAAATATTTTTTTGCGAAAAATCGATACACCGGTGCTTTCACGAGCGCGTCTGAGCGGAATGACGAACCGCGAGTAGAAAATGTATGGAGAAATTTGAGAGCGCTTCTTATTTTAATCATAAATAAAAAAGTTATTTATTTACTTACAAAATATTTAGTAGGCCGTATAGAGGACTATATAAGCAACAATTTTTTATTATTTGTATGTTGACTATGCAGTGGATTTAGCTATATTGGTTCCTTTTCAGACCCCATTTTTTTTTCATTTGTTGGTTTTATTGTGATTGTTGAAACGTATTTGTGTGAAAATTTTATATGGGGCTATACAATTTTTATGGGCGTTTTTTGGAGATGAATAAAAAAAAAATACCTACCTTTAATTTGAGACAATGATATCCTTGCAGTTGTGACTCCTAATTCATTAAAATGGTACCTGAAAATCACTGATATTTGAGGAAAAATGTGATAACGTCCTTAAGTAAAAGATTATTAGCTGCGAACCATTTCGAAAGAACAGCTAGACTGTCGTTGACGTGTAAGACATCCGAATCTTTTCTATTTTAAAAATAAGACAAGTGTCATCAGCGAATAGAATTCTATCCGATAAGTTAGCCATCATGTAAGGAAGATCATTTATATAAACTAGAAATAGGAAAGGGCCAAGAATTGAACCTTGAGGCACGCCTATCTTTACTAGAGATCCCGAGGACGTCACCCCGTTAACGTTTACTTTTTGCTGCCTGTTTGATAGATAGGAAAGAACAAGATCAGCAGCTAGTCCACGAACTCCGTAGTGGTGTAATTTACAGATCAGTGTATTGTGGTCAACGCAGTCAAACGCTTTTGAGAGGTCACAGAAAATGCCAATGGCATCCTGGGATTTCTCCCAGGATTCCAAAATGTGACTGATGAGTTTCACTCCTGCGTCAGTCGTCGACCTACCATTCGTGAAACCAAACTGGCGACTATGCAAAATCCCATTTGAATTAAAATGTGACAACATCTGGTGTAGCATTATTTTTTCGTATATTTTGCTCAATGCTGGAAGCACAGTTAAAGGCCTATAATTAGAGGGATCACTTACTACCCGATTTGAAAATTGGTACTACTTTACTATGTTTCATTAAATCAGGAAACGTACCGCTGTCTAAACATCGATTAAATATGCCAGTTAGGACAGGGGCTATTGTGTCAATTATATCTCCAAGAACCTTAACGGAGAACATTAAAAAAAAACTTAGTTTACTTGAGTTTAAAGTTGAGATTTGTCTATGTTGCAATTTTATGTATTTATCTCGTATCGTTGACCTGAGTATAGATAATAATCTTGACGGTATAACATTAGAATGACGACAGAAAATCTGGACATGATGTCCAAATGATTGCATTTCTTCTGCTTACTCTAGTGATAAATAAATAATTAAGGTAATAGAAATGTAAATACAATTTGTAAATAAGATCTCAAAGAACTAGAATTAGTTGTTTTTTATGATTGTATTCGCATTTCAGTGCAACTAACTTTTTGTGACGTATTGAAAATGCAAACACATTTTTTTTTTATAATGAATCCCAAGTCATTTCTAGAAGTCAATGTTTGTTAAATAAATAAAAAGATGTGTTTGTTACCTGTACTCGGTATGGGGTTTGGGAACTTGTGATGTGTGAAATAAAGTATTTTTATAAACTTAATCATCCTTTTATTCAATACTCAGCAATACCAATAGTATTTATATTCCTATTTCAGCTTTTAAAACGAAACTTCTTAAAGACTATCAATTTTGAAAAAATTGTCAATAAAAGCATAAAAAATATGGTATAATGTCTACCTATCCCCCTGGGAATCATAGGTTTGAACAAAAACCCGATTTACGAAAGGATAAATAGATTTATCTACACAGCAAAATATAGCTAACACTAACAGACAATATTGTGGCGATAAGCTTTTAGAAGCCGATTGCACCAGGGGGCCTAAAATGGACGCTTTGGCAGAATCATAATAAAAACTGCGTCCCCCAATTCATCTGTTTGACAGCTGCTATTTGACATTAGACTTCACTACAGCAATTCATAAATAATTTGTGGACCATTTTACGAAACTCCATAAAAAAACTGTCAAACAGATGAATTGTACGCAGATCATACTATGATTCTGCCAAAGCGTCCATTTTAGGCCCCCCAGTTACTTTCTACTATAGCTTTGTTTCTGTAATGACGTTCGCTAGGTGGCAGCACTGGGACAACAGATCCTGTCAGAATCAGCATTCTGTGCAATATATTTTCTTCGTGAGTTTCGTGACTGAAGGATGAACGTCACCTTATATTTTATACTCATTGTCAAAATCATAGCGCAAATTGTTAGTATTACGCAATTAGGGTGCTGGTTAGATTGGGAGCTGACCCTAACATACCTATATAATGTAATTGGGAATAAGGTTATGCACATTGAATACTAGTCATTTCCTTGAAATAATCCATTCGATTACAGGGACTTTAGGGTTACCTACGATTGTCTTGATTCTTCTGTAGGACCCGTGTCTGATTCTGTAAACTGTCATAACTGTAAAGCCGGGTCTGCTGCGCCATATTTGCGTATATGCGTACATGTTTCGGAACATGTTCTATGCATCTCAGCTTTGTCCAGCCCGTCCGCTGCGACTTTTGAGTGTTTTTGTTTGAAGTTACGTTTTTGTACGAAAATCTCTTTTCAACAATGAGTTCCGACGAGGAAGACGTCTGCTGTTCTAGCAATAGTAAACTTAGTTTTTCAAATAAATAATATATATGATAGATTCCGTGTTCTACCGTACCTGCGACCACGTTCGTTCAATATAAAATTTATCAAGAGTTGAAAATTGAACACAAATTCAGTAAAAATAAATGAATACTTTAATTTTAAGGGTTCCGTATTCAACAAGGAACCCTTACCGCCTTATTACAGAACAAGATTTATATTTTGACATGGCTTAAACCATGGAGCTAGTTTTTGTACTATGAACGTAACAGTGATTGAAATACCGTTCTTTATACAAAACTGAAAACTTAGTTCGGTACTAAGTTGTCAGTTTTGTGTTTAGGAACTTTACCGTAGTCGGAATAAAGTTCGAAATTCAATAATGGCACCATGTTTTAAATTATGAGGTCGATGATTTTGGTGCACGGTAAAACTCTAATGAGTTTATGTTTGCGCCAACATAAATATAAAAAAATGTAACTGTATTATTGAAAATAAATAAAGAAAATAAAATATATACTTAATTATTCTAGATAGGTACGTGAAGACGATGCACCTAGAATAAAATTACTTTATCACAATAAATGTAAAAAGAATTAAGAATGAAACAATGACAGATAAATTAATTACGTGATAAATACATGGTGCTCACATAATTACAAACATTGTAAAAAAACGTTTTCCTAAAAAAATAATACAGCCAAGTTAGAAATTATAAAAACGCTCATTAGGTAGTTATAGGTTAATAGTGATAGTGCCACAGTGGGTAGGTGGGTAAAGTCAACGCCATGTGACGAGATAAATTTCATACTTTGGGATTTAAAACTTTAACTGAAATTGCGTATGGTTCAGTTTCCATTGCAACTAAAATTATTTTATGACGTTTAGCGATAATTTCTTCATTCATAAATCAACTTAGAAATCTTGAGTTTAAAGTTGATAGTTGTATAATTTGCAATTTTATGTATTTATAGCTTCTCATGACGGTTACGTTAGGTATAGCACCTATTAAGTAGGTAGGTACTTATTTTAAATCGTCAACTCATGCGCAGTCTGGTTTGGATTTAGATTTGAATACCTACCTATTTGATCATCTCAAAATACACGACGAGCCCTATCTAATTGGTAGGTAAGTACCTACATACCTAATCTATGGTAACTTTATTGTGAAATCTAAAAACGCAACTAAGGTTGCCTCAAAGAAGTTTATTTCAATGGGAATGAGTATATATCTATTGACAGCTCATCTGGCCGTCTGGTCGAATTATGTGAACCATAATAATACAAACGTTAGGTACCTACTACATGAATGATGATGAATGGTTTCGATTGAGTAGCCGCAAGGTAGGGGGGGGCACCAGGGCCGGGCCCAAGAATTTCCATCGCTACGATATTATTTTTATGTTTAACTATGGTTTAACTATTTTTATGTACGTAATATTTTGAACTAGCCAGACAATTGTTTGGGAATATTCACTACTTAAATCCTAAATTCCTGTAGAAGCACATTTTCAAAGAGTTTTAACAAAGTGGCCCTGAAACCAGCACCACACGCACACGCGCATAGTGTCATTGTCATCTGCCGCGTTAGCGGAGACCGGAGAGCTACAGGAGGGGAAGGGAAGTGCAGCAGGCTTAGCATGACGCTTTCTATTTCTACTCTACTGTAGAATAGAAATCGATTGTCTACAGAAAATGTTCTACTGTCTACACGGAAACATAATTTTTGTCTACTCTTCCGTCGACAAACAAAACGCTGCTCTAGGCGTAGCCGTAACAAAGATGATTAGAATTGATATTTGATAACATATCAGTGTTGCTAGCCGAATCTAGTTTAAGTGCCCCATTAGATCGGGAAACTAAGGAAAGTTTAAGTTAAAAAAAATTACCAATCAACATTTTGATGTGAAACATCTATAACCGCACGTAAAACCGAATCCTGGCGAGGCGACGTAAGATCCTGCCGTTTTGCCAAAAAGATTTTGACAAATTGTTACTACCCAAACAAATTTTAGCAACCTTTTATAAACCAATGCAATATTTGGAATGGTTTTACTACGCACATTTTCATTTGGTAAAATTTTTACTTGGCAGAATATTACCAAATGGTGGTTTGGTTATAATCAAATTATTTATTACAGCAAACAATCTTTAGACAATAAACGGTCAATTTGGTCAAATGATTTATTTATGGAACTAGTTAGATAGAGTAGGTTTTAAAAAAACTTAAGGTTAGGTTAGGTTAGAACTGTGACCTACGCACGAGTCGAGCGAGCTAAGCAAGCGGTGCCGCGGTAGCGGCCTGCGAGTGTCAGAAACGACTAGATTATAGCAAAAAACATATGGAAAACAATAAATTATTGTTAGCAAGCTATCAAAAACAGAACTAGCTATACGAGGTTAATTATTTAAAAAAAATGGTTAGGTTAGGTTAAAACTGTGATCTCCTACGCACGAGCCGAGCGAGCAAAGCGAGCGGTGCCGGCCCGCGTCAGCGGCCAGCGAGTGCCAGAAACTACTAGATTATGTAGAAAAAAAATATGGAAAGAAAACCCAAAGTTAATCTTAAGCTTGAAATGGTAAATTGAAAACTGACGATACTAAATATTTGGCTTATTTTGTTTTGCGTAAAATGTTTAATCAAACTGAAATGTTTGAATAAATAAAAATTGGTAAAAGTACTAGTTGGTAAACAAGTTATTGTTTTTAACGTTCACTTGCCAAACATTAGGTTTGCGTTACAAATAATTGTGAAGAGATTTTTTGCTAAGTAATAATTTGGCAAATGAAATTAAGCGAATTGTTTGGGAAGTGATAATTTGTCAATTTCTTTTCGATGAAACCAGGGTAACCCAAATAATTTCGATGATTCACATATCCCAGGTATCCCGTGATGGCTCAATATTTTTTATAAGTAATTACATTGAATCTCCTATTGTTCCTAACATTTCCAATAGGTCCTCCTGTGGAGATTTTGGAATATCTGGAATAAAAGTAAGATCAGAGTTCTTTATTTTGACACTTGTGTCTATCGTTTTAAATTGAACGTCTGTAGTTATTTCTAAAGTTTTTTTTTTTGAATTTATGGCTCCAAATTCAATAGGCAACTGTAACTCAACTTTGTTCTGGGAATGAACTTTTTCTATTGAAGCTAACAGACAGTTTATTTCATTCGTATCAGCACATCGGTTTTCAAACTCTTCAATAGGATTTTTCTTGTTATCGTACTTATAAATGTTTTCCCCTAGGTTATGCAAAAGGTTTGTACTTATTGTAGATGGTAAATTAAAAGTACCGTCTTTTCTTTGCATCCCCAATCGCATTAGAACAGAAATTTTAGTGTGATACTCTGAAAACCAAATTATAAGGGTATTGTTTAGACATTTATAATCGTCGTCAGTGAATTGATGAGATAAAGTCTCGAATCGTCTCATAGCCTGTTCAATAATACTTTTAGGGAAAAATTGTGGCATTAGCATGGCAACACTTCTCAGATGACGGCGAGTAATGTCGAAAATATTTTGATTCGTTGCTACAGATATTTGCCATTTAAAAATCATACTCATGAGATCCCACAATTTGTTCATGGAATAATCATCTAGTTTCATTATTGAAGAGGTGGAAATATCTTGAAGTAGTTGTTTAACGAGAGTGTGAGCGGCGACTGGCTGCGGTGTAAATAACTCATCGAGCAGTTTAGGATGAAGTAATACAGTCGCTATTTCGGTGAGTACTGAAATAAATCAATTATAGAAATTCAATACATATCTATAAAAAAACGTCGTCAATTATTAGGCAAAATAGTGTTACGTAGTATTTTTTTGATGTACAACTACAACTTACCTTTTTCAGATTTGTCCAGTGAAATATTCTGAGCTTTCAGCCTCTGGTCTATTACGAAGACCATCTCACATCCCAAATTAACAGCGAGAAACGGCGTCGCAAAGAGTGACATTTTAATAGCACTGCTCTCAGTAACATCCATGGAACACTGAAATAATCAATAATGTTTCCATTTGATAACCTCAACTTGACTATTGATTCTATTTACCTAAAACTGTTGGAGAAAATAAGAAACGATGGCAGAACACAAGATATGTCTAGACACTTTTTAACTATAACAGAGCCTCATGAGAGAGTATTGTATGTGTATGGTCTCATAAAAAGCTACCAACTCTTACCACTTATTCTTAAAGAAGACAAATGTGAATATACGTCTACACATTACCGTAACCTTGGCAACATGCAGTACGAAAGGAAAAACCTGTATACGGCATGGCAATATTATAACTTGGCATTAATGTATTCACCTTTAGTATCTCAATGTTATTGTTTAGCTGTTTCTAACAGATCAGCAGTGCTTGCAGGTTTAAAACAATATAAGGCATGTTTAGATGATATTGAAATGGTATTTTCTTTAAATTTCCCATGGTCAATAAAGGATAAACTTATTAAAAGAAAAAACATGTGTTTAGAAGCTTTACAGGAAGCCCAAGATCGGGATTTTGATGATGAGAGTGAACACATAAAGGACATATTTACTTTAAAGGGTTCCAAACATGAAAAATATGTAGATGCAAGCTCAAAGCTGACAGTTAAGCATACTCCAGAAATGGGTAGACATGTGGTTGCAGTGGAGGACATTGAAGTTGGTGAAATAATAGTCCAAGAAGATCCATATGTGAGTGTGCTCTTAAGAAATCAAGTCATAATCACTTGCGCGCATTGTTTTTCAAGAAAATTTAATCTGTATCCTTGTCCATATTGTTGTATGACCATGTACTGTAGCAGGAAATGTGTCATAACGGCATGGGATGAGTATCATTTCAATGAATGTCCTTTTCTAGCAAGTTTACTCGATAATAAGTTCACTAAACTGGAATTGCTTGCTTTGAGAACCACAATTAAAGCTAGGACTGACCATAAAGCATGGGAAAATGTACTAAACACTGTGGAAAAAGTGGAAGCTTGCACTAATGCTGATGATTTAGGATGTCAGCAGACGGAAAATGGCAACTTAGTTTATGCTTCAAAAAATTATGAATCAATTCATTCTCTGGCCACAAATGTTGAAAAAAGAGATATATCAGATATATTTCAAAAGACAGTCAGTGCTGCTGTCCTGATGCACTACTTGGCTATGAAAAATTTCATAGCCACAGATGACCCTGTATTAAGAAAAAGAATTAAGAAATTCACAGCAGATACACTGATGCGACACTTGATGACAGCTCCAACAAATATGCATGGCATAACTGCTAATGTTGAGGATGATGAAGGCAACTATGTTGATGAATATAATATAGGGAGTGGCGCATATCCCTTCCTGAGTTTGATCAATCATTCTTGTGCACCAAATGTGGTGCGGTATAACAGACTGGGCACTACACAAACGACTTTGGTTGCTTTAAGACCTATTAAAAAAGGAATGCAAATCTTTGATAATTATGGGTAAGTTTTTTAAAACATTGATATAATATTCATAGTCCTTACATAGTCCGTTTTTCCTGCCACATGGTTCAATCACATTTTTGACGCCAGAAATAGTTTTGAGGTTCATGAGAACTTCAATATTTCTATGTTCAAATATCAATTGATTGAACAAAGAGGATTCCAGGTGCATGTTTTCAATTACTAACATGATGAGTTGCATGTAACATATAAATGCATCTTTTATCTTAACATGTGTATGAAAACAATGCCTTCTAACATTTGAATGCTTGTGTAATTAACAATAGGTTCGTCGAGCTGCTTCGAGATGAGGAGATGGCAACGCAGGGATCAACAAGATTGCGCCAAACAAACGCGCCGTGCGCGCTGCGTTGTCGGCATGCGGCATCATTAAAAAGTACCTAGACATATTTTTGGAAACATAAATAGTGTCTAGAGCCTTAATGTCGGTTGATCTAACAAAGCATGCTAGTGCAGGAAGACCAGCCAGGCAAACATGCGCGCGCGACTTCGTTTCGTCTTCGTTTTGTCTCGCGGCGAATGCGAGACCTGACTATGCGTAAACATACACATGGGAATTTTCACAAAAATTTTGAGAGATAAAATGAAAAATGAGAAAATTTAAAAGAAATAAGATGTAATTTCAACTTCTTTTTTTTATGGAGTTTGTACTTGTTTGCATTGCCTCAAATTCTATATTTTACGATTCCCAACTTAAAACCAATAATTAATCACGTAAAATTGAGAAATAAAATAAATAGAGGGTAAGTCAATGATATTTCCTCAGGTTTGTTACTGCAATTAAAAAATAAACAATCAAAACAATCAAATTTTCTTTAATGCAAAATAAAAGAACACAAGTTGGATCAACTTAATCAATTTGAAAAAATGCGATATAATATAATATAACCAAGAAAAATGCCTATTAATTACAATTTTGTTACCAGTGATGAAATTCGACCATTAATACGAAAGCCTTTATACTTAATATGAATATAAAATTATCCTGTTATTATGTAATTTAGTTAACATCGGAATTGAAGTAATTAATGCTTTAAATTATCAATAAAAAAGATTTTGACTTGAAAATTAGGGGGACAGTAACAAAGCTGACGGTAAAAAAATTGTTATGAAGCATTTACACTAGGTTATGTTTTCTTATAAGTACTAATGAGGTAGCTACTTTGTTGAGTTTTTTTTTTGCTTTTTTTAATCTAGCACAAATTAAATTTATCCAAAAACATCAACATATCTTGTTATTCATGCAATGATGTAAGTACATATTTTGATGCAATGATGTGCACCTGTATCTGCGCATTTTTTCCGCTGCGCATAACGGCAATTAGACCCAGTATCTACAACCAAACACTTGCAGAAGAAAATTCAGCTACTACAATACACATGTACAGACGCCAGCACATCAAGCTACTACAATCTGTCAAATTTCTTTAAAAGATTTTCAACTTTATTATTAAAGCATAAGGTTCAAGGTTGATTGGGAAAATTTGACAGTTTCGGGTAGGTTGACCTGCTGGCGTCTGTACAACAATATAGTTCATAACAATAACATAGTCTTGTATTATTCAAACTACCATAGAACTAGAAAAATCAAGCCTACAAAAATAAAAATCTACATAAAATTATTGGCTAAAAAAATGTTAAACTGCTCAGTACAAACTTACATTTCAAAATGCAGATCTGAAATAAATAAAAAACTATTTTAATTGCTATATTGTTTGGCGTCTAAATACTTATTTATTGTATACACTGCTATGAAAATATAAGTACGTATATACACTTCTTTTTATAGATACTATGGTATCATAACCTCCTTTTAAAATAGCATGTGTAATCTTCATAACAGTCAGTTTTGTTACTTTGCTTGTCAGGCCTGTATGTTACCACACAAAACTGACGTAACGTTACCTTACCTTTGCGCGATTTATATTAAATTTAAATAGGTACAATTGCAGTGATTCGTCATTAACTATTTATTTATGGAGCTAAATGTTAAAGCTTTCAATAACTACCACAATCATGTTGTTTAGATATTAAAATTATACAGCATTTTGGTAACTTACCTTGACAGAAAGTTTTCTACCGAGGGATGAGTGCTACTGCGCACACGCACTTCTCGCAGTGTTTCGGACAAAACTGACGAATACAAATTGGTGGATGACTTAAAGCTTCTGCTGTTGCTATAAATAAAATTACCAAAATTTTAGTAATTTTCATGGAAAAATACGGTAACAAACTTTGCTCACAATTTAATTTCTATAATAAAATTTCAATAATTTAATAAATTAAAGATATAATATTTGAATTATGCTTTAAAATAGTATACCTGAAGTCAATTTATTCTAAGGTTAAAATGTAATTATTGTATGTTCAATATACCTGCACCGTCCAGGGACAAGTCAAAATGCTATCTCCCTATCACTTAATTAATATTTAATTTAAATAATCGAGTACTTGGGGAATTAAGTTATTAATGGAATAATAACTAGATGTTTACTAAAACTAACAGTAATCGTTTTTTGTTGATACTGGTAATATTAGAAAAGAAAAGTGAATATCTTTTCGAGGGACAGGACTAAACACATACCTATGCATTTTTGTGAAAATGTCCACATGTATCGTTTCGGCATGAGATGAGACGACGAGATGATATTGTCGCCCGATAGGTACATGTAAGCCTGGCTTTATAAGTATATATACCCCATCGGTTATCCTGTGGGTGTTGTAAGAGACGACTGAGGGCAAGTCAAACGTTCGCAGTGCTAGTAAAGCACAGTAACATGCCCTTGAGATCAATATATCTATTGCTGTTGTATGAGTTGATACCAATGTTAACACTTTGACTGATAGTATTTAAGTAAGTTCAGCAACATACATTTTTAAACGAAAAGACGTGGCTTTACCAGCTTTTTTAATGTTATAAAAATACTAATAGCATCTACTATTTGTTTTTTAGAGCCCATCATGCTGTGCACACCAGGGAAGATCGGCAAGCCAGTCTACGATCTCAGTACAAGTTCATCTGTGTATGCGAGGCATGCACTGATGACTGGCCACTATACTTCAGCTTGAATACAATCCCAGATCTACCGGCCGCTATAGTTCAGAAGATGAAAGAGTATTTGAATGGAAATGTGGTTGAGGCGCTGCAGAAAGCTGATAGAAAGCGTACACTGAAGCTCTTCAAGCCCTTATGTGAGTTAGCAACAGCTCTAGAGCCTTATATTCCTTGCAAGGAGGCGGCTGATTGTCAGGAGACGCTGAAACAGTGTCTAGCCATACTTTCAGGTGTCCTCACTAAAGGCTTTAGCCAATATGCTGAGTGGTCAGTCCCTGCACCCAGAACGCCAGGACAGCCCATATCTTCAAGGTTCTATGTTGGAGTTGGTGCAGTGAGCATTCTTAACGATTAAAAAAAAATATATAGACAGTTTAGTACAACACAAAGACAGTTCAGGTTTAATACGAGAGACAAGAATAATTTCTTTGCTTTAAAACTATTGCTTTGCTTTTTTATGACTTTGAAGAATTCTAGAGATACTCTTACTCAGCAACGCGATTTTACTGTTTCCTTGTTATTTTCGTTATTGTATTAAACTTCTAGGTATTTTGAAGCTGGTGGGACAGTTATTGCCAAAAATATTGATTATATAATTACGCCCACGTAGTACAAAGCTGCCTTTTTGATGTTTTATGACATTGTTGGAGGCAGATATTCGGCCAATTTATGTTGATAAAAAATACAACGTGTTAAAAAATACAACGTGTTAAAAATACAACGTGTTAAAAATACAACGTACTTACCAATGTTTTTAGTTTTTCAGTTTCACACAAAATACGGAGTAATAGTAAGTTAAGGTAAAAGTAGAACGTATTATGCTTTTTGTGATTAAAAATGATAATTATTTTACTACAAACACCGATTTGAGTTGGTTTACACGTTTCTAGTCCCCAATAGTATATTATTAGAATAAGTTTAAATGTTTAAGATTTGGATACCTACTTATTTATTAAAAAAACCAGAAAATGATAAGACTATTGGATGTATCAGGGATATTATATAACGTTATGATATTATGAGAGCTTTGCTTACTCTTAAAGGGTATGAAAACGGATCAATAGTAAAACTATGAGCAAAAATATTACCGCCCCATGGGTGGAAATTAATTATGTGCACGTAATCAATCATACGTAAAAATTATTCTTGTCTGCATTCGCGATCCCAACTAAAAGTGCTGTTGTTAATTTTTGTTATAAAAAATGTCTATTATTATTATCGATTTGATCATATTAATTATTGTTATACAATCAGCCGGATCACTGGCCATATATGTATAAAAAACAGTATTGCCACCTGTAGCCAGTTGAAAGGGGACTAAAAAGGGTCTTATTACGACTGAACGACCTTTGAAAGCGATTGAGATTTGATCTTGATTTCTTTCTAATTACATTACGAATGATGTAGCTAAGGTAACTCCGACGACATAATATATCATGCTATACATTTCTTGTATAAGCTGACCTCACCTCGTTTTGGCTTTCCGTACAATAAGAGGTCAGCATAAACAGTAAACTATAGCTTGATAAATCATCGACATCGTGCTCACCTTCTTGAGCCAAGTAGTTATAATTTCGTTTAGACAGTCAACGTTTATATTATTAACGTGTTTTCTATAAAGTGCTAATTAGTATATACCCTCTTCTATGTTTAAAAATAAGTTAAAATAATATTATGTAGGAGTATATTTGATAGAATACTGGAGAACGGAAATTTACCATTTAGCACTTGAAACAAACATGGGATTCAGATCACATTTTGTATCGAAAAATGAATGTGCCACAAGTGCGTTGGAACATACATAATTAATTCAGCCTATCGGCACCAACTGCTGGACATAGGCCTCTCCCAAGTTGCGTGACTTCACCCAATTCTCCGCCTTCCGCCGCTTTAGTATTTTTTTGTTAGCTAACATTGCGTCCACTGCTGGCAAAGGCTAAATTAGTGTTGGGTAACTCAGCAGTTGTAGCTACTCACTGGGATAAAAAGAGTCACTCACTCTTTTTATTTTGATGTGTTAGCACACACCACACGGCACAGATTAGCTACACAGATCATTTGTAACCATTCTTATTTCTCGCTCCCTCATCATCACTCGTGCGACTGTGTGACGCGCTTAACCGACTAGTCACCGCGTGTGCCTACTCGACAGAGCTAAAGAGCTCATAGAGTAGAGATCTGCCAGTCGGCATTATGGTCGTTGGGCTGTATAGCACTCCCCGAGCGACCGCGCTGTCGGCGCTGGAGGTTCTAAAGGCTGAAACTCACAATGAAGCTTGCTCTTTGGCCACAGTTACTCTCGTTTAGTCACAGTTGTCAATTAACCAATGAGCACGCGTGGAGTGGCGTCGGGTGTGTCATGTGTGCTGCGGCCTCAACTCTCTACTTTCCTTACTTTAAGCAAACCTATAGATACTGGCATATAATATAATGGTAAGTTTTCTAATATCCAGTCCTTTTTTGGTATGTAAGCCTAAACTAGTACTTAAGAATGTGTGTATTGATGTGTCCAATCTATTAACAGGGTTTTAATTTTTTTTTTTTTTTTTTTTCCTTCTGGCTTCGCACGGTTTGTGCATTTAGCCAATGTCACGTTTTAGTTCTTGTATAGTATTGATGAAATGAATTATAAATGCATGATGATGATATCCCCGCCCACTCCCCTTGAGTATCAGTAAAGATGTGGCACTTTACTGAGACCTCACGCGGACTTCTTGAGAGAACTTGAAGCGAAGTTGCACTGTTTTGTTTCATTTGCCAACACTAATGCACGTTCACAAACACTTAATGGTTAATAATCCACCATTATTACACATTAATATTCGGCTAAACACAAATTTTGGAAAATTAAACAAACTGCTGAACATGACGCTTCACTTTCCCGCCAAGAAGTCAGGGTTTTAATTTTGGAATGAAGATTTTGTCTCTTATGCTGCGGTCCCACGGCCCGCTTTTTCACAGGCCAGATCGCGCCAGGCCAGGCCATCTGGCCGTGGGAACCGTCGCTCCGATGAGGCTTGTGGTGGAAATGCTCGGCATTAGCCGTGACAGGCCTCGCTCGACAAGCCGTGGGACCGCGGCTTTAAGGATTTTGTGTGATAGATATTGTAGCGATTTGTACTCAGGCGTTTGCTATTCTTGTAAGTGATTTGTTGGTATGTGGTCTCTCTATGAGACGTTTTGTTTCAGACCAGGGGGCCTAAAGTGGCTTTGGCAGAATCAAAATATGATCTGCGTACAATTAATACAACCCGCAATTCATCTGTTTGACAGCTGCTATTTGACATTAGACTTCAATAAATCAATTCATAATTTGTGGACTATTTTACGTTATCTGTTTGACAAAACTGTCAAACAGATGAATTGCGGGTTATGAATTGTACGCAGATCATATTATGATTCTGCCAAAGCGTTCGTTTTAGGCCTGGTTAGAACATACCTAAGCCTAATAGGCTCGGCGTTCATCGAAAAGAGCGCAGGGTGGAGGAGTTACGTAATGTAATGACTGATGCGAAAATAAACTTTATTATCGATGTCTAATAGTAAAAAAAAATCCCGTGAGTATGCTTGGAGACGTCCGAGGACCGTTTGATTTCTACGTCCATACAACTTTGTAAGTACATAAAGACACCGATAACAAAGATTTTTATTCATTGTCACCAGAAAATCCTGTGCTCTGGGCATCTTTCAGTCTGCGCGTTTGGCCCAACATGGTCTGGTTAGAAATGAGCCTAGTTGGCCTAAATTGTTGGTTGTGACATCGTAAATGTTAAGTGTTCGGTGCTTTTTGCGTACCCTAGAAGGGAGCTGGTATGAGTAGGTAGGTAGGTATGAGGCGCAAATTTTCTTAATAATGCTACTCATCGTTATGCTACGGCTACATTGTCGCGATAACGCAAAATACACTTCGCACGCTGACCTCTCATTTTACAGAAATCCTATACAATGCGAGATCAGCTAATACTGAAAATGTATGTGCTTGATGTGTAGCCGTGTGTAACGCGAGATGTCGAGCGGTGTGCGAGAGAGAGCGCGAGAAGTGTAGTTCACGTTATCGCGACAATGTAGCCGTAGCATAACGATGAGTAGGTAAAGAATAGGAAGTTGTGTGAATGAACGAAAAAGGCTGAAATTAGGAATGAGGGAGTGTTATGATCGTACATTGGTTTTTTTTTTCTATTAACCTAAAAGTATTTTCGAAGAGAAACTCAAACTAAAAGTAGCAATTTTTAATGTCAAATAACGTACACAGTAGTATTAATATGAATACATAAGCATAACCACAATGTTACATAGTCTTTGATGTCTACGAAATAACATTGTCTTTTCAGATCTGTGTGTTTGACTGTCTTTAAGTAACACTTACAAGTAAACCAGAAAACGTATGCGTTTCGGATATCTTCGTGCTTCCGAATTAGTACGACCGGTGACCGTGGCGTCGCAGAGTAAAGGCGGAAACACATTATTAAAACGCGACGCGACGCAACGTGTCAACACCCGATTTGCACCGTGCACATTACCAACACGCGACGCCACGACATACTAGCAAATTCTGGATCCAGTTAGCTAACAGCAGTGGAAGTGTAAGGTTATTGTACTATGGATTTAATAAATAACGAGTCAGATGAAGACAAGGAACTTCAACAACACAACTTCTTAGACAATTTCTTCCCATGCATTATTTCTCACAGTATGATCCCTGTTTATAGCTAAATTCATGTCGTATAGAACAGGATATCGTTTTATCAACTCAATTAATTGTTCGTCGGTCATTTCGCAAAAAAAATGCAAACATGTTAAATTGGCATAAATTCCGTTTGACAGTTTGAAGAACAGGGATGGGGTCAAAGAATGCACCTATGCTCTGTGTCAGTTCTCGAACGACTGACGCGTGGCGTTGGGTGTTGTCTAGAAACACACCGCGTGCGCCGCGTCGGATGGCGTGTTTACCCCCACCATGGGCAATACACCGACCTGGCACGTCTGGACCGGGTGGCGTGTGCGCGCATGGTGTCGTGTCGGATGTTCATAGTGTGACTCTGGCATATAATAATCCTTCCGCCTTTAAGGCGGAAACATATAATAAAACGCGACGCGACCCGATGAAACGCGTTGCGTGTTGAGTCGAATCAAATGTATTGTTTTCTATAGACCAGAGTCACACTATGAACATCCGACGCGACGCCATGCGCGCACACGCCACCCGATCCAGACGTGCCAGGTCGGTGTGTTGCCCATGGTGGGGGTAAACAAGCCATCCGACGCGGCGCGCGCGGTATGTTTCTAGACAACACCCAACGCCACGCGTCAGTCGTTCGAGAACTGACACAGAGCATAGGTGCATTCTTTGACCCCATCCCTGTTCTTCAAACTGTCAAACGGAATTTATGCCAATTTAATATTATTTTTGCATTTTTTTTGCGAAATGACTGACGAACAATTAATTGAGTTGATAAAACGATATCCTGTTCTATATGACATGAATTTAGCTATATACAGGGATCATACTGTGAGAAATAATGCATGGGAAGAAATTGTCTAAGAAGTTGTGTTGTTGAAGTTCCTTGTCTTCATCTGACTCGTTATTTATTAAATCCATAGTACAGACACCAGCACATCAACTTACTACAATCTGTCAAATTTCTTTAATAGATTTTCAACTTTATCCCTACATCATAAGGTTCAAGGTTGATTGGGAAAATTTGACAGTTTCGGGTAGCCTGACCTGCTGGCGTCTGTACATAAACTTACACTTCCACTGCTGTTAGCTAACTGGATCCAGAATTTGCTAGTATGTCGTGGCGTCGCGTGATGCAATGTGCACGATGCAAATCGGGTGTTGACACGTTGCGTCGCGTCGCGATTTAATAATGTGTTTCCACCTTAACCCCCCACAGAAGCAAAGCTTCTAAGAAGGCCACAATGTTTTAGCTGCCATACATTTTTGGGCTGAATCTGAAATAATAGGTTGGGGAAAAAGTTTCTTCGCATTTTTTAAGAAAATTCAAAACATTTTTTAATATAGTTTATTTACATTTAACTAAAGTATGTAGGTACCATTTTGGTTGATAACTTTTTGCTGATAAACCACAAACGCAAGACATAGGGGCCGATTATACTCAACTTCTGTATATTTGGTTGTGTATATGGCTGCTGTATCCTTTTCGAAAGCCGGCCTGCTCTGGTGGCTGTAACTCGTCGAGTTTTCGCGCTAGACGATTCGTGACGATTCTTGAAAACAACTTATTTACATGCCTAAGGAGTGAAATGGGTTCTATAGAAGGGTTATTATCACCAGATTTAATGAAAAGAACAAACACCTCTCAATTAGATTTCATAACAGCGCGTTTGTTTTTCAGAAACAGGCGACGATTGCCGAAACGAATAGTTTTTCTGGGCGATCTATGTGTTTTTGACATTTTTGTACTTAGATTTTAGAGTTTATAAGATGGAACAGCCATACTTATAAATATTGGTTGTTCTGATTATTTTCTACTTGAGTATTTAACTACTTCTCAAATAACTCCGGGTTATTTCTCATTTATTACAACTGCTTGCTATTCTATTTTTGTTATTTCTGTGATTAAACGGTGACAACCAATAATGTGTGAATTAAAATTACGTAAATAATTTATATTCCTGTTGTAATTAAAAAGGGTTCCTACTGTATTTGAACTTGTATTATTTTGTAAAAGAAGTCAATTAAGTTAATTTACTACTAATATTGTTTGTCATTATTAATTAATATGATAAGTACATACGGCGTTATAGTTATACCTTTGATAGTATTACGCCTGTTGAGTTCTGCAGCGCGTTAGCGTTATTGTATTAGTAAGTATTTTAAAAGCAGAAAGTCTATGCATATCCGTCTGGTTTCAGGAACAAAACATACAACAGTAAATTAAACAAATACCTAATCATAAAAAGAGAAGAAATAAAAGGTTACTAAAAGGCTGCCTGTATGTTATAACATTAAAACGCATTAGATTACATTTCGTGAATAAATTGGTTTTTAAAAGCTGCGGTATCGGCGACTTTTTGTATCACCTTTCACAATCTATGAATCTTGTATACTTGCTGTCTATGTACTGAATGTACCTACGTTTTGTATCTTCCTTTTTTTCTGAATAAATGTGTGAAAAATACCAGTTGTTTCAGTTTCTTGTCCCCCAAAAAATAAATTCGTTTTGAACTGAATAAATGTTTTAAAAAATGCATTAAACAATATAGTTATTAATAAAAAATACTCAATATATCTTTCAACACACTGGCTTGTAAAGTGACTCTAATGGCAATGCAAGTAGGTTCATAATTCAGGTTATTATACAATCGTGTTTGTTATTTTATAATGAATATTTTGTCAATAAAATAAACTATTTTAGGTTTCATAGATAAGATAAATCAATCATCAAAATAATCATCATTTCATCAAATTATATATTTTTCACTACATATTATTAACTTTAATTTGCGTATTCAAAACATTATTTTGTGTTTAATACATTTTTTTCTTAGCGCTTTTGCCGCCTCGGGTGTAATGACAAACATAGCACACTTGTATCTTCTAAATCACTTGTACTTGTAAAAATAATAAATGGACTAAAACAAAGACCTACATGTGTCTACACGTATTTTTTATTTACGGTTGTACTTAAAAGAGGTAGTAAGTATTTAAAATGGATTCAAGTTGTCATGATATTAAAGATAAATACTCTTAACATTGTACAAATAAAAACAAAAATAGCTCTAACAAACTAATATCGAATGATTATATCACATACTATTTGTATTTAATAATACCTACGTCCTAACTGTTACGAAAAAAAACATTTAATACCTATGCAGTGAGAAAGCAAATTTCCACGAAGAGTAAATCTTTTAAGTTGTGGGTACATAAGCCATTAAGACGCTGACAACAGCAAAACCGCCGTCACATTCAGACTGCATACAAAAGAAAGAGAAGCGCGATGACACAAAGTTTGTAATTTATTGTAAAATATCAAACAATTATCTATTTACTCAAAAATGAGTTGAGTAATCGATAATAAAAAACAACTAAGTTCTGCATAAAAATCAGACGTTCTTGTTACTAATTAAATACCAACCGTACGTTGATATTTAATACAGATTTTTTGGATTGAAACTCAAAGTAAAGGGTTAATTTGTATCGAGATTTTTTTTTCTAAACGTGTTTTGGTAACAAACAAGTTCCGAGAAATATGTCAAGAATAACATATATTTTTTCCGCTACCACAAACTATATACAGGGTGGAAGGGACATCGACGCGAATCCGTTTACCATGGATTCAGTACATCATTCTTGACGACCCTGCGTTAAAATTTTTCGTCGGTAATTTAAAAAAAAAACCGCTGTTTCCTACAGAATTGCAATACCTACTCGGTCAAAATGTATGGAACAGCGAATTGATTTTTTTTTTAATAAACGACGAAAAATTTTACCGTTTTTTCGCGTCGATGTCCCTTCCACCCTGTAGATTTGTCAATTTTTTTTAAAGACAAGCCTACCTTGTAATTTGCCTCTTGTTAGCGCCTTAATTGGCAAGTTTACGTCTAACATACCTAATGGTGTGGTCAAACATACAAGGAATTCGTCGAAATGTAATTCATCCACCTGTTTATGGCACCATCATACATCATCGCAGCGAAAAATGGACATTGACATTTGTCAATGTCCATTTTTCGCTCGCTTAGATTAATTATTAACACTGGACAAATAGACTCATCTAAATAAAATACCTATCACATATTCAACGTATCTTACCAACATTGGCTTATTACCCTTAAAATTCTACACTAAAGTTGCATACCTAAATGAATAGGTAGGTATGCAATGAGTAGGTATACATATATATTTAAACTATGCCGCCTACATCCATTCGAATGAGTATTTGAATAAAAATAAGGTGGTAAGTACGTAATACCAGTTTAAACTATACTTAGTTACTGCTGCATTTGAATGCATCTTCCTGCTTTCATTTTTAATACCAGATGTATATTCTGTAGCTTTGTCTTCATTGAGTACTTTAATTCGACCATCGACTTGCGTATTCACGGGACTGTACTTTCTCAAATAGTACAAAACACTGTCTAATTCATTGTATGGAAGTGTTTTCCTAGGGAGTTCTACAAACATCCTATATCCGTCCCCACCGTCAGCTAGGAACGTTGGCATCATCAATTTGTATTCATAATCATCTTTTATATCCTGCGATTCGTAAAATCCACAGTTGGAGCACACTGCTTTAGCGTTAACAACACGAGAACCTACTGGTCTTGCTAAGTCGTAAGTGACTTCCATTCCAGAAAATTGTTGGAATTGTCCAGTACTGTCTATAGTACGCCATGTGGACACAGAATATTCTAGACTCTGCTTGAGTATTGTTCCGTTCATTGTGACTATCACTAATGAGTCCGAAAATGGTAACACACTAATCCAGTCGCCTCTAGTCAAAGTGAAGGGAGTTCCTTCATGGTAAATTGATGTTCGTATCCGTCCTCCTTGCACTATTGCTATATTCACATCGGGATACTGTTCGTGGTATACCTCCCTGGTATAGTTCAACATGGTATCAGCAATCAAGTCACCTAAATTGCATTCTCGTAGTCGACAGCCATTTTCACTCAAAAAGACTAATGAACTTCCAACAACTTCGTTGTTAATACGATCCATGTCTTTACGATATTTATTAACCGTTTGTAAAAGTTCCGGATCCCTTGGTATTTCCTGGTCTAACAATATGGGAGTGCCTTCGCATTTAATAATTTCGCCTGCTGAATCGAAAATTAAATGCAACTTTCCCATATATTTAGTGTAAGCATAAGCTTGTACGACTCTCACTATTCTACCGTCTGCTTGTTCTACTTCTGTAGGGTATGGCCCCTCAGGGACTTCAGGTTTCTCCGAAGTACTATCAGCGTTCCAAAGGAATGTATTGGAATGGCCTCCTATTACCAAATCAATATCTTCGACTTGTCTCGCAATTTCCAAGTCTGTCACAAATCCAGAATGTCCTAAAGCTATCAAAATGTTAACATTTTGATCTTTTAGTTTTTTTACTTCTCTTCTAATGGCTGGAATTTCATCTTCGTATTCAACATCGTTTCTAGGAGCGACATCTTTTGTGTTTGGCGTAAGATATCCTATAATACCAATTTTGTTATGGTCTTTGACTATTACAATTGATTTATATAAGTTCTTTTCGTTTTGCAGTTCGGGAACTTTGTCTAAGATGAGGTTAGCTGCTACGACAGGCGAGCTCAAGTTTCTAATAAACGGAACTACTCCATCCACAGCTTCGTCGAACTCGTGGTTGCCGAGAGACTGAAAGGAAAAGTTCGTGTTGTATTATATTGTTAATACAATACAATAATGGTCCAGTCTGTCTTCACTATAAGATTTTTCCGTTCTGTACTGTATTTTCATCCCTTGTATTGATTTTAAAAGGTTAGGGATTTGATAAAAGCGCTATTTTCATAATTCTCAGCTTTTTACACGTGACTGTATCTTTACGTTACTGTGTAATGTAGCAACTTGACAGGAAATTAACAAGCATCGGTTCTATAAACCTTGCTACATACTTCAACCAGGTTTTAGCAGGGAGAGAAATAAAACTCAGGATGTATGTGTAAAAATATTTATTTGGTGGATACGTTGACTTAACATTCACATATTATTTATATAGGTATCCTTTCAATATTATATTATTATATTTTCTATATAGAAAACTGTTTTGGAAGAACAGCCTTACAAATATTCAAAACTTATCTCATATTTGTCGGTTTTACTTTCCTAATCTTTTGCTTCTGCGATGTCATCATTTGCTTTCTACAGCCATTCCTCGTTCCTGTTAACCACCCTATCACGGCCTCGAGTGATGCGACTTGCGTCAAGCGACACGCGCGCGCGTCATGTGTTTCCAGTCCGGTGCGGCGCCCTGCAAGTCGTGTCTCGGTTACTCGTGGCCTCGTGACTCGTGACATGCTAACTAAACAACTTCTTTCATTTGTTTTCTCCACAGTTGTTGTCGCAAGACGCGTATCGCTTTAGCGTCCAAGGGGTATGAAACCCGAGATCTTAGCTCCAAAAAAATCAAGCATTATTCCCACTTCTGCTCAGTAAACTCTTTTAGAATACATTGTAGTTTAGTTTGGTCGATGATATCATCGACCATACATATACAAACATAAACTCACGCCTTCTTCCCATGGGGGTAGACAGAAACTATAGAACACCACCTGCTACGCTCCTTACGTCTTTTGACGTATGTCCTACGTTCTTCACCTTCGCCTACATCTGCGGGCTAATTTCGTAACACACTATCAGTAGGAATCGATTTCAATTTGACAGTAATTCAACAACATTCACTGCGTTATTTACGTTGTTGAGCAGACAAATTTCATTGTCTGCTCAACAACGTAGTAGACAGTTAAAGCAATGAATTAGCAATGTACTTCAAAATAATTCCGATTCTGATTGAAACTGTGTTACGCAATTAGGGTGCAGGCCATACACGCACGCCGCGCGCCGGTTGCGCGTACTACGCACCTGACCTTTCAGAATAACGTCACCATTTAGGTAATTATTTATTTCATCTTTGGTACCTAGTGCGTATTGTATGTTTCCAGTTGGAGTTATACCAAACTGTCAAATTTATCCAAATTATTTTAAACCTTAAAATGTTGATGGTTAAGTTCAAAATAGAATGAGAAAATTTGATAGTTTGTGGTAACTTGAAGTGCTGGCGACTGTACTTTCTCGAATCCAGTTAAGCAGCTATGGCTCTAATAATCCTTCCATATCCCAAGGGCACGTCTTCCCTATCATTGTCGCGCCCCCCGGCCTACTCTTTGATAAGCAATGGTATCTGTCTGTAGTCCCACGAAACATGTGGCTCCAGGGGCTAGTGTGAATCTTTGGGTTCATTCGAGTGATCGAGTCTGGTTAAACCACGCTGGGGTCGATGCATTTCATTCATTCATTCAAAAAAATATTAAAAACAATCTAGGTCCTAAACTATACAACATTAATTTTTGTTTACACTAAACCCGAAAAGGGGTCATTGTACTCATCATTTTGAACAACTTGTTCTATGGGACCAACCTTGAAATCACGAAAAAAAAATCAGCTGTTCCATACATTTTGTCGATTTAAGTGAACACAAATGTATGGAACAGCTGATTTTTTTTCGCGATTTCAAGGTTGGTGCTATAGAAAAATTTGTTCAAAATGATGAGTACAGTGACCCCTTTTCGGGTTTAGTGTAAACAAAGACGAATGTTGTATAAATAATATAAACGCTGAATATACATGGGGGTGTTTCGGATAGCCCTTGGAGTGTGGCTTCTAAAATTTTTCTTTGGTCCTCGTTTCACGGGCGACCCTGTATAACTGGAAAAACGATGTGGTAGGCAGGATTGACTCTAATTCGTAACTCTGCCACCGGATCTCTCATTTCAGCTGTTGTAACTAGTTACATTATCAATTATTAGCTAATTTAAATAGGTACCCTACCTAGTACCTACTTCATAAGGGCTTAAAAGACTAGATTCGTAGACCATTTTTTATTTTGTTAAGTGCCTGGTACTTGTTGCCAGGCCTTTTTTTTTTTTTTTTGTTCACGGGGTGGAAAATCCTCATGGATGTCCTCCGCCCTGGGGCGGGCGGAGAGGTCTGTCAGACTTTTACTGACTAAAAACCACCCCAGTGTTCCCCTCCCACTCTTGCACCGGGGATCTTGGGATCTGTTATTCCTTCCGCAATCCCCGGCTAGTGCCGGCCCGCCTCTGCGGGCCACCTCAAGTCTGGGGGGGGTGAGGTGTCTGACCCCCCCCCCCGCGACGTCTGCTAGGGGCGCGCGTGGAACACTACGCGCCGCCACCTCGGGTCCAATGTGATAGGGGGCGGCGGACGTCCCCAAGTCCGCCGTCCCTGGACCCATTTATGGGGGCTGGAAGAGGGCGTTATCGGCCCTCCGCCGACGCCCGGTGCGCCTGCTGCGGGCCGGGTGAGCGGACGAGATCTCCCGCTCCCTTTCCGCAGCCTTCCCACACCACCGCGTCCCAGGACTCCTCACTGCCGGCCATCGACTCGACCACGGCCGGTTGTTGACAGGCCTACACTGTCCTCAAGTAATTTGAAAACATTTTAAACCCCAATTACCAATTTTTTTTAAAAGAGTAACCGTGGAGTTTCTTGCCGGCTCTTCTCCATAGGAAACGACCAATTGGAACCGTGCACCTAGTAGCTTCTGACGTTTCATAAGTGCCCATGTATGCTTATGTGAAACAAAATGTCAACATGTCAACATTATGAGTAGTCTGACCAACGAAAGCTGTTCAATATAAAAAGCGGCAATTTAAAAAATCAAGAGCTGTCAACCCTTGCCATCCAACCATTCCATAAGAAATACTCATGTAAGTATCGCAGAATTATTCTTGAATAATTAATAGTACCAACTCTGTTTATAGGGTGTAATTAACAGCAGTGTATAGCTCATGATTTTTTAAATTGCTGCTTTTTTTCTTGGACAGCTTTCGTTGGTCTCTAGGCACCTACAGTGCTACAAAGATATTTTGGCACCTGCACGAATTGTTGGTTTAGTAAACATTTGTTAACAAAACAAGATGGCGGCATTCGTTCCCATTATGTCCACACGCCAAAAAGTCCTTGTAGTGTTGTATGTATAGTGCTTCTACATAGTAGGCATAATGTAGGTACCTAGGTATACGTAGGTATGTCAAGAGTACCTATGTAATGAATGAGCTTACCCAGTAATAAATACACGGCATTAATTCGGCAATATTCTACACAGTAGAAATTATCAATTTATTACGAGCATTTTTAACCCTCAATTCACTAGGTGCAATACACTTACGTAAACACCTTCTATGAGTCCCAGGGACGCATATTTTATTTCATTTTTTTTTAATTAAAACTACTATTACTGAAATATTTTTTTTTGGACAGCTTTCGTTGGTCTCTAGGCGACCAACGAAAGCTGTCCAAGAAAAAAAGCAGCAATTTAAAAAATCATGAGCTATACACTGCTGTTAATTACACCCTATAAACAGAGTTGGTACTATTAATTATTCAAGAATAATTCTGCGATACTTACATGAGTATTTCTTATGGAATGGTTGGATGGCAAGGGTTGACAGCTCTTGATTTTTTAAATTGCCGCTTTTTATATTGAACAGCTTTCGTTGGTCAGACTACTCATAATGTTGACATGTTGACATTTTGTTTCACATAAGCATACATGGGCACTTATGAAACGTCAGAAGCTACTAGGTGCACGGTTCCAATTGGTCGTTTCCTATGGAGAAGAGCCGGCAAGAAACTCCACGGTTACTCTTTTAAAAAAAATTGGCTTTTACAATGTTTTCAAATTACAGTGTTAATAGGTATGAGAGGACAGCGTAGGCCCGTCAAAAGTACCGGGTACTTAACAAAATAGAAAATGGTCTACCGATCTACAGTCTAATAAGCCAACAACGTCCTCACATTGACAAAAAAACAATATAAAATATGATTAAAATAATAAAAGTTAGAACCTTGTTGAAATTTAAATTGTAGGTATAATAATGTCAAATAAGAAAAACATTATGTCAGTGAAGTTTGTAAAAAAAGATCAAATTAAATTACTAGAAATAGTTTAAACCTCAGAGCAATGAAAAGATTTAAACTTAATAAAATAATAATATTTTTTATTGCTAAAACCCGAATTATAAATAAAATTATGTATACCTTCGTTTATTTATACTTATAGGTAGTATGGAATAATGTTATTGTATACCTACAGAGGGAGAAATATGCATGTAAGTTTTAAATAAATAAAATTAAAAGTTTTAAATAAAATAATAGATACGGAAATATGGCACAACTTGACTAAAAGAAAACATACTCACTACAGCGACTTACTCATATTTTAGGCTGTACTTATCACTATGTAGGTAATTATCTAGTTTAATTGTCGTGTGTAGGTGCAGACACATACGTGGTACACACGGCTACACATCAAGCTATACATTTCCAGTATAAGCTGATCTCGCATTGTGTAGGATTTCCGAACAATGAGAGGTCAGCATAAACTGGAAATGTATAGCTTGATGTGTAGCCGTGTGTACATAACAACATCTTATAATTTGTATTCGCAACATGACACGGTCGTGTCGATTGGCCGCCAATTAGAAACGGTTAATTACATACCTTTGCTACGCAGGGATAATCCTGCACAGTCAATTAACCTATCATGTAATTTCAACTTTGGTGTTTCATCCTTTAAATTCTACACTTATATCGTATAACCGAAATGAATTACATTCAAACTAAGCTTACATCCATTCGAATGAGCATTGAAATGAGCATTAAGTACCTACCTACCTAAATATTGCAAGTGTAAGATATAGCACTAACACTAGAATGCGTCCTGTGGCATTTTTCGTCGCCAGACGAAAATTCCATGTTCTAAACATTGTCTTCATTGAGTACTTCAATTCGACCGTCGACTTGCGTATTCACAGGACTGTACTTTCTCAAATAGTACAAAACACTGTCTAATTCATTGTATGGAAGTGTTTTGCTAGGGAGATTTACAAACATACTATATCCATCTCCACCGTTTGCAAGGAAAGTGTGCATCATCATTTTGTATTCATAATCATCTTTTATATCTTGCAATTGGTAAAATCCACAGTTTGAGCACACTGCTTTAGCCTTAACAACGCGAGAACCTACTGGTCTTGCTAAGTCGTAAGTGACTTCCATTCCAGAAAATTGTTGGAATTATCCAGTACTGTCTATAGTACGCCATGTGGACACAGAATATTCTAGACTCTGCTTGAGTATTGTTCCGTTCATTGTGACTATTGTTAACCAGCCCGAAAATGGTAGCACGTTCATCCAATCTCCTTTAGTTAAAATAAAGGGTGATCCTTCATGATAAATTGCTGATCGGATGCCTCCTCCTTGCAGTAATGCTATATTCACATCCGGATACTTTTCATGATATTCTTCCCTGGTATAGTTTAACATGGCATCAGTGATTAAGTCACCTAAATTGCATTCTCTTAGTCGACATCCATCTTTATCCACATAAACTAGTGAACTCAAAACTCAAAGCATTTATTTCAAATAAACCAATTACAGGCACTTTTGAATTGTCAAGGGGGTCGGTCAGTCATCAAAATGAAGCTAGTTGCCCATTCCAAAGCTTAGTAGGTACCTATGGAGAAGAACGGGCAAGAAACTCCACGGACACTCTTTTAAATTAACATATGGTTACAAAATATTGGTTACATCATTCGTGTTGAAATTAAACATGTGAGAACGATGCAAAACGTCAAAGGCGTCCGTAACAAAAATATAAAAAAAAAACAATTCAAAACTTAAATTAAAATAAGCCAAGGCCGCTAAGAGATGACCAGTCCCTACTGATGGCGCCCGTTCACGAACATGACGCATGGATTAGCACCATTCAACTCAACCATTTTGAAGGGAGCTAAATGATCCAACACACCCGCCACCATCAGCGAGACATTACAGTGAGCATGACATACTCTCAGCCGCCATTGCACATTCAAGTCAATGAAAGAAGTACTCAGTAAATGGTAGCTTTATAGTAAGTACATAGTGCTCACACATGTTCTATGCAATTATATAATACTAAGAGATTGAATTTATACAAAGCAAAGATAGTTTTTGAAATCTTCAGCAGCTCCAACAGTATTTTCAAATGTTAATCAATTAGTTGAGGTTGTGGAGCTGGACCAGCATTGAGCCAAGCATTTTTATCAGCGATGTAATCCCCCAAATTATAGTATGCCTGCTTGCATAGTGTGCGTTTTATACAAGATTTGAATTTCGTCTCATTCAGTTGAAGTATGTGGGGAGGAATTATATTATAACATTTTAAACAGTACCCCATGAAAGACCAGTCTACTTTTGCCAGTCTGAAACCTGGTTGAGCTAATAAATCCCTACTTCTAGTACTATAATTATGTCTTTCGCCTCTTTTACTAAAAAGATGTAAATTTTTTCTTACGTACATGATGTTTTCATAGATATATTGACAAGGCACCGTCATGATGTTAATATCCTTAAACATTTCCCTAAGAGAATCGCGCCTGCGGAGATTATATATGGCTCTGATGGCTCTTTTCTGCAGAATAAAAATAGACTCGATGTCTGCAGCCCGTCCCCATAGTAAAATACCGTATGACATAATACTATGAAAGTAACTAAAATAGACCAGCCTCGCGGTATCTACATCAGTAAATTGACGGATTTTTCTCACAGCATAAGCCGCCGAACTTAGCCGTCCTGCAAGGGATATTATATGAGGACCCCATTGAAGCCTTGAGTCGAGCGTGATCCCCAGAAAAACAGTTTTATCGACGAATTCTAGTTTCTCTTGATTCAATATTATCTCACAATTACTACTTTTGACATTTGGTAACGAAAATCTTATGCACTTAGTTTTTTTCCCATTTAATACTAAATTATTAGCAGTGAACCAATTTTGGACCTGCAATAGGGCATTATTTACGTCGTCAAGATTTAATGCACGTCTGTTAATTTTAAAAATTAAGGAAGTATCGTCAGCAAATAACACCATTTGTGGTTGAGTTTTTAACAAATAGGGTAGATCATTAATATATACTAAAAAGAGGAAAGGACCCAATATCGAACCTTGAGGTACACCCATTTTTACTTTTAAGCCGAGTGAATTGACTCCATTTATTTGAACTTGCTGCTGTCTATCATTTAAATAAGATTTTACTAAACTGAGCGCAAGTTTTCTTCCAACAGCTTCACTTCTAATGCGATCGACGTCTGTACGATATTTGTTAACCATTCCTAAAAGTTCCGGATCCCTTGGTATTTCCTGGTCTAATAATATGGGAGTGCCTTCGCATTTTATTATTTCGCCCGCTGAGTCGAAATGTAAATGTAACTTTCCCATATATTTAGTGTAAGCATAAGCTTGTACGACTCTCACTATTCTTCCGTCTGCTTGTTCTACTTCCGTAGGGTACGGTCCTTTAGGGATTTCTGTCTCTGACGTACTATTGGCGTTCGAAAGGAATGTATTAGAATGGCGTCCGATAACCAAGTCAATATCTTCGACTTGCCGCGCAATTTCTGATTCTGTAACAAATCCCGAGTGTCCTAAGGCTATTAAAATGTTAACATTTTGTTCTTTTAGTTTTTTTACTTCTCTTCTTATAGCTGGAATTTCATCTTCGTATTCAGTATCGTTTCTGGGAGCAAGATATTTTGTTTTCGGCGTGAGGTATCCTATAATACCAATTTTGACGTTTGACTATTACAATTGATTTATATAAGTTATTTTCGTTCTGCAGTTCGGGTACTTTGTCTAAGATGAGATTAGCTGCTACGACAGGCGAGCTCAAGTTTCTAATAAACGGTACTACTCCATCCACAGCATCGTCGAACTCGTGGTTGCCGAGAGACTGCAAGGAAAAGTTAGTGTTGTGTTAAGAATTTTGTTAGTACATTAATAAACACATCTAAATATGTATTTGTGTAGTAAATAGTACTTGCTCTTATTAAAAATAAAAATAACATTAACACGGATACACCTATTATCTTAGTATTTCAATGAGTGTATTAGATTGGGTTAGGTCACAAAAAGCTGTTGTCTTGCTACTGCTATAAAATAGACTTAATTAGTACCTAGTTATCGTTCCTGTTCAGTCACGCGTAAAAGCATGGTGATAGGTTATATTGTGAAATTCTAAGGAGAATTTTTCTCCAAGTATGATTCATATCTATAGAAATTAAGGAGTGTTTAGTAACTATGTGGCTATGTGGTACATAATAAATAATATTCTATTCTATTCCATGTCAAATTCACAATTTATAGGGATGTAGCTATATTATGTAATATTATTTTAAGAATTTAAGTTTTGTTATGTGTGTATATTATATTGTAACTTAAAATGTATCATAATAAGAAACCCTAATAGTTATTTTCCTGTATATTCCGTCTACCTAAGTAAAATATGTACCTATTAGCTATCAATGTAAAATTAATTTGCATGCCCTAAACAGGCAAAATATGGACCACCAACTCTTACAATTAGTAACACCTATATTTTCTGCAAATAAATGATTCTTATTCTATTCTTATTCTTAATAAATTAGAAGAAAATAAAACCAACCGTAATACTAAGTAAAAATATTTATTTCACATAAACAAGTTTAGGACACATTTTAGTCAGTCATTTAGTAGGTAATAATACTTAGTGCTCTATTTTATCAGTAACACAACATTCAAAACAGTTCAGTCGTTAATAATACGAATTTTATTAATTAATGCTACTCAATTTGTACTAAACTCTTAACAAGCTTATGCTACAAATATAGTCAGAAGACCTATCAGAATTGATACTACTGAGACTTTTACAATAGACAACGAACTATTACTTTCATTTTCACTGACAAAAGTGATCCGCCCCTCGATTTGAGGGTAAATTGGACTACGATGAGAAATATAATATTCAGTAGACGTTAATTCATTGTAATCTAAAGTTTCTGTTGGTAAACCAATGAACATGTCGAATCCGTCCCCACCCGTAGCAACGAAACTAGGCATCAACACTTTGTAAATATCTTTAGCTAATATTCTTGAATATTTTGGGATGTCGCAAGCCCAACATCTGGCTTCAGCACTGACAATCCTAGATCCACTTGGTTTACTAAGGTCGAATATAACTTTAATACCGGAGTACTGAAGGAACTCTCCGTGTGCTGCCAAATTGTTGAAATGAGCGACTGATTGTTCCATCGTATGTAAAAGGACGCTGCCGTTCACTGTCACCGCTACTGCTTGGCCATCAAAAGGCATTACTGCGAGTAAATCACCTTTGGTTATATTTGTTGGCATTTTTGCACGCACTATGGATGTCCTTATACCGCCTGCTTGAATAAGAGCTATCGGGGCATCTGTCCAATGCTCGCCAGTGTATTCCGAGGCGTACTTATATACCATCGCATCGGTGATCAAGTTACCTATGTTGCACTCTTCAGTTTCACATGGTCTGACATCTAGCACAACAGCGGTGGATCCAATTACTTCCTCTGTTATATTAAGGACATTGTCTTTGTACCCATTCAAGATTTTAAGTACTTCTTGGTCTTGTGGCACATTCTGGTCTAGAAGAATAGGAGTCCCGTCGGCACTGATAAGTTCACCTGAAGAATCGAATACTAAATGCAATTTTCCCATGTATTTTGTATAAGCATACGCCTGAACAACAGGAACGCGTCTTCCAGAAGCTTGTTTCACGTAAGTAGGATAGGGGCCTTCCGATTGTTCTGAATCTGGGCTTGTGCCATTCCAGAGGAACGTATTTGTGTGTCCACCAATAACTAAATCAAGACCTTCTACTCCTGTTGCTATCTCTAGGTCCCTGCGGAATCCAGAATGTCCGAGAGCAATAATAATGTTAATTCCTTCGGATCGCAGATTCTTTACTTCTTTGTTGAGCGCTTCGATTTCATCGGAATACTCGACATCATTTGGTACAGCTAATACTTTGGTTTCGGGAGTCAAGTAGCCTACTATACCTACTTTGTGACCGGCAACATCAAGTACTACAGACTTTTTAAGATTCGTTTCCTTGGCAAGTTCTGGCACTTTATTTAGAACAAGATTAGCAGCTAATACTGGACATGTCAAATTTTCGATGAAGGGTGTGAGCCCGCTGACTCCGTGGTCGAACTCGTGATTTCCGAGAGACTGAAACAAAAACGTGTAATGTAGTAAGAATTCAACTTACTAATTACATGCACTTCTAATTACAAAATACCATAAATGTAATACGTAGGTAGGTACCCAGATAAATAGTTCTCTATTTATTAGGGTTAGTTTACGCCTGCGTAATAAACTCGCGCCTGTTTTTCCGGTCACTCTTTGTTTGAATATGCCACCGTCAGAATTCAATAGGTATATATGTTAGGTAGGTAGTTACAAAATTCGAGGTTCAAAGAGAAAATGCACCGCTTGTGAATCCATTGAAAGTTTGAAACACGGGTTGGTTTGCCTGTTTCATACGCGAGCGTGTATGTATGCAGTGCAACATCATTCAATCATCGTGATTACTTTGTTCGGACATATTTTGTGTCGGAGCTCAATTGCAGTTTTATTGATTGGCGGTTCGGTGTATTACTGTAGGTAGTACATAGAGCGTATGTACAGCCTATGTAGTGTCTGTTAACGATTTGTGTTACGCGTCCGCGGACTGGTGAATTTATAAATAGCTCGCTGTGAGTAGTTTTTTTTACGTATGGATGCTCTATTATGAATGTCGTTGTTGTGTTTGCTACATAAGTAACTATTGAATGGTATCTTTGTGTACAAGTATTTCTATAGAAGTGTTGATACCTTTGCGTAGATAAAGTATAAAACATTTACATTTTACGGGGTCCCACGCTGAGCGAAAATGAATACAAATACATTGTCGATACATTAATTGTGTTTTATATTATATACATATAAATAAAGAAATAACAACATTAGAAACATAACAATAAACACATATTAATAATTACAAATAATATTGCACTTCGTTTCAACTACTAAACTACATAAAGATCTCAAAAAGAATACACAGCTTCTACTAATTCTCTAATGTAACATTATAAATAATAATACTGATCTTGAAAATGCGAAGTTAATAAGCGTTAATAGAAACGGGAATGACTTAGGGTAAGTTTCTACTTTCTATGCACAAGTACCCAGGTACTAAAATGCTTACCTACCCCTGTATCCCTACCTATACCTTTTGTATCCATTGAAAGTTTCTGAGCAGAAACTAAGACGAGAACAGGTCAGAAAATGAATTACGATGAATGAATATCTACGATATTAAATCATAATTTCAAAATCTACGAAAAAAGTGGAAATAAATATTAAAAAGAGTGTTTTATAGAACCAAAATACAAGCGACCATAATTACTGACACTATAGACAATTTCAAATACGTTGCTGAGTTGCGCAATTTCTCTACGTTATTGATGATGATCCGACCTTCAACAGCGGGATACACTGGGCTGTGATTCTTAATATATTCGATTGTAGAACTTAACTCATCGTAACTTAGAGGAGCTGAAGGTAGACCATCGAACACAGAGAAGCCGTCACCCCCCATTGACAAAAACGCTGGCATCAATATTTTGTACTTTTCCGTCTTATTTAGAACCGAGTATTCAGGGTTCAGGCATTCACCACATCGCATGTAAACTTTTGTGACTCTCTTCCCTGGTGATTGGCGAAAATCATAATGAACCGTCATTCCGGACATTTGTAAAAACTGTCCTGGAGCGCGACTCGGGTTGTACCTCCAAACAGAGTGTTCTAGCATCTTCCACACATCACTGCCATTTATTGTTACTTTTACTATGTTACCATCAAAAGGCATCACACGTAACAAGTCCCCTTTTGTTATGTTTGCTGGTGAATCTATATGAGAAATAGAAGCTCTGACCCCACCCCCTTGTATTATTGCAACGGGAGCGTCACTCCAACCAAATCCTCTGTATCCTGAAGCGTATTTATGTACCATCGCGTCAGCTATCAGATTCCCCATATTACATTCTCTCAAGCGACATGTATGTCCATCTAATATTACTGAAGTATTGCCAACAACCTGTTCCGTTATATGCAGCATGCTTACACGATAACGATTCACAATGGCTAGCACTTCAGGCTCTTGTGGTATCGAATTATCCAACAGTACAGGATTTCCATCAGAACTGATGATTTCGCCATCTGAATCAAATATGATGTGTAATTTACCTAGGTATTTGGTATACGCATAGGCTTGTACTGCCGGAACCAATCTACCAGATTTTTGTTTGACTAATTTTGGATAAGCTCCTTCGGGTTTTTCAACGTCGGGGCTGGTTCCATTCCATAAAAACGTATTAGTATGTCCACCTATGACTAAATCGATATCTTCTACTTTTTCGGCTATTTCCAAATCTTTAGTAAAACCAGAATGTCCAAGAGCAATAAGAATATTCACTCCTATATTCTTAAGTCTGGAAGCTTCTTTTTGAATTGCTATCACTTCTTCAATGTATTCTACGTCATTCCTTATAGCTAATACTTTAGTGTCGGGAGTTAAGTAGCCAATGACGCCAATATTAGTGCCATTTATATTGAATACAACAGAGTCCATCAAGTTCTTTTCGGCTTGTAACACTGGTTCTTTAGTGAATATAAGATTGGCAGCAAGGGTTGGGCATGTGAGGTTTTCAATAAAAGGAGTTAAGCCCGATATTCCGTTATCAAATTCGTGGTTTCCCAGGGACTGAAACAAAGAATATAATAATGTAGCATGCTGATACGATATTGCCAAGAATCATGCAAAAATCTAAGTAGGCACATAATATATTCTTTTTATAGTAATATAATGCATGCAACAATTATAGTATAGTTTTGTTAGTGCAACAAACTACAAATGTCTGTTAGTAAGAACATGTATAAGCAACGTAAAGATTATTGGTACACATCAAATTATTGGTAAAAAATAACTAAAGAAGAATAGGTCAAGTTGAAAGTTATTTATATTAGGTACGTGCAGAACATTTGATGCAGTTTTATTCCAAGTTATTTGTTAAAAGATCATGCCTACTAAAATATATTATATACTTACAAAATAGTCCGCTTAAATCTTTTTGTTTATATCGTCCATAATTGTAAAATTTTATTGTTCTTTTATAATATATAACGGAGGGAAGAAATTGGTTTTTACGGATTATAAAAATTTAAATAAGGTTTACGTAGTTTATTTTCCTAATGTGTATATGAAAAATGATACCACACACAATTATTTAAAATAATAAAATAAATAGTACATCAAATTTTTAATGTGCAATTACTATAAAGTATAAAAAATACATAAAAGAGAAAACGTCTTTACAACGTGTTTGTTTAGCATAATTGTGTATTGTTTAAGAGGTACGTACAGGCCAGATAGTAAAAAGCCGGACATCCCATACTGAATAAATTTTTTGTTATTACAAAATTACAATTTTGTGTTCATACTGTTCATAGAACCCAATATCCCAAGTTTTTTGTCATAAAAATCACTTTTTTGTAACCCTCTCTTCACCACTAATTATAATTATAATATTATGGCTCTAATGCCAAGCAAATATTACATTCCTGTATTAATATGACGAACCACGTGGATATATTAGTGGTCTGTATCTTGTCAAGTAAGTGAGACTCACTAGTTTCTCGCTTATACCTGACTTGATTGATGTATAACAAGAATGAGTCACATTATCTTCATGTCATTTCACATAGTTCCACCGTTCAGAAAAAGCCACAGGTACATTCGGTGATGAAAAAAAGCAGGAAAAGCTTCACTTAAGATCTTAAGTTACATCTTTAAAAAAAGTAAAACTCATCATTACAGTTGACTTAAATTAACTGGCAACCACTTGCTTGTCTTCCATCTTGCGTAATATGATTCGTCCTTCCACAGCAGGATAAAGAGGACTATGACTTTTTAGATATGCCTCTGTGCATTGGATTTCATCAATATCTATATGAGTTACGGGTAAGTCATCGAACATGAAGAAACCGTCACCTCCATTCGCCAAAAATGCAGGCATCAATATTTTGTACTCTTTTGTCGTATTGAGAGGAAAATATTCAGGATATAAGCATTTGCCACATCGTAAGAATACCTTCTTGACCCTTTTATTAGGAGGTTGACGTAAGTCGTATTTTACTCTCATTCCTGACATTTGTAAAAACTGTCCTGTGTGGTACAATGGGTCATACTTGTGTACAGCATATTCCAGCATTTTCAATATAGTGTGTCCATCTATTGTTACTTTAACTACGATACCATCAAATGGTATTACTCGCAAAAGATCTCCTTTTGTGATATTAACCGGTAAATCTACTTGTCTAAATGAAGATCTTATGCCACCACTGTGAATAATAGCAATAGGAGCGTCGGTCCAACCGTCGCCTCTATAGGTAGAAGTATACTTATGTATCATCGCATCTGTTATAAAATTACCCATATTACATTCTCTTACTCGACATGTGTGGCCATCTACGAACACTGAAGTATTGCCTAGAATCTGTTCAGTAATTTTAAGGACATTTTCATGATAGTAATTTACAAGTTTTAAAACTTTCCGGTCTTGTGGTATCGTATTATCCAAAAGTATGGGATTTCCATTAGAACTGACAATTTCACCGTCAGAATTAAATATGATGTGTAATTTTCCAAGATATTTTGTGTATGCGTAGGCTTGTACTGCAGGAACTAATCTGCCAGATTTTTGTTCAACTATAGTCGGGTAAGGTCCTTCGGGATCTTCCGCATCGGGTCTACCCCCGTTCCATAAAAACGTGTTCGTATGAGCACCTATTACAAGATCGATATCTTCTACTTCTCTGGCAATTTCTAAATCCTTTATAAAACCTGAGTGACCAAGAGCAATCAGTATTTGCACCCCTTTACTTTTTAGCATAGATGCTTCTTTTCGTATAGCTGTGACCTCATCTATGTAATCGACATCGTTTCTTATAGCTAGGAATTTAGTGTCGGGTGTTAGGTATCCTATTACACCAATTTGTGTGTCATTGATGTCAAAGACCATCGACTTCATTAAGTTAGTCTCAGCTTGTAACTCTGGCTCTTCTGTGAGAATAAGATTGGCAGCTAGAACGGGGCATGTAAGGTTTCTAATAAAAGGAGTGAGTCCAAGTACGCCGTCATCGAAATCATGGTTTCCCAGGGACTGAAACAAAGAACGAATAAATGCAGTTACGGGTTATACCATGCAAACATACAGACATTCACGTATTGCGATGTAATAAGCCATTTTTAGTCATTCACAATATTTAGACCTTAATGAGAGGGGATGGAAATGGGTTTCCCAATTTCTAAAACGTTACAGCCAATTTTCTTAAATGTTCATTTAGATATGGTTGCAACACGACATTATGGTGCAATGACAAAAGCCGTGATCGTTGTACTTTACCCAACATTTACTTTTACGGGATAAGTATAAATGGAGACTCCAAAGACCTTCATCCAGTTTAATTAGTCAAAGGCCATGCTAGCTTATGATGTTAATGATTAAATATGTAGTTTCTTGATTAGGAACGTATCAATAAATATTGGTGAGCACAAGTTTTAATAACGCAGCATGAATCTGGGTATCCACTATGTGTGGCACCAACCATGTTTTGCGAATCTCCTTTGTCGTCGTGGCCCTTTTTAACCAAACAGACAGCGGATGCCCGGACTACAGTTGGTGCTCAATTATGCGCCTTTATAATTTCTAACGTGACGATATTATCGCGAACGTCCACGTGCACGTCCATAAATGTATGGAAATACGTGTACGGTATAACGTTATCGTGTGCGGAATTCTAAAAGCGTCTTCATTATATTTTCATATATTTTACTTCCCCATGATGCCGTGGTCCGTGGTCATCCACGATAATATCGTCATGTTAGAAATTATAAAAACGCCCATTATAGTAGATACACAGGTTAATGTTAAAACAAGTAGGTATACCAACGTCAGTTCACTTATTAATCTATTATTTACTTTTAACAAACTTGTCCATACCACACTTATTAATTAGAATATTAGATGATTCGGGTAAAATATCAAATCGTGCATAATAGTAGCAATGACATTCACAAACACGCATTGAAACACTTTGGTAAAACTTATCTTTTTATTTTAAGAATTTAAAATTAATTACATGCGTTAGGCTTTTTTTGCTACAGTTGCAGGAAAAGCTACATAATAATAAATTATAGTTAATTCATTATCACAGCGTAAATTCCTGATTCATTATGTGGCATCTCATGTGTCGATATAATGTATAATTAAACACGGTGCGTGTCTATACATGCCAGTTACATTCCAAATATGCAAATCAATGTATCATCCGGATAAAAGTCATGCTTTTTCAAAATACTTACGACTTAGAATTTTGATCTCTTATCACTAGCTAGGAGGATATTCTTCTATTGCCATTCACTTGTTATCATCATAATCCCCAAAGAGTTACTCTTTAAGTCATTGAAAATATTATGTCTCCTTTTTAATTTAACTTAGTAATAAACCTATTGTTGTCTTCATTTTAAATGTTTGATGTAAATCGATGGCCTGAAACACAGGTTTTTCATAAACCTAGTTCAGGCAGGTCTACATTACAGTTAGAATTACATTTTTCCCTGGTTGTAATTAATCTAAATTATAATTTTACTTTACTTTATACTTGAAATTTTTTTTTTTTTTTATAATGCACCGTAACTTACTTTTACGATTTCTCCAGGTAAAATGAATAAATATACAGGTTTGTTTAAAAATGTATGTAATTATAAAACAACACATTTCGAAATGCCCATTATGTACATGCAACGGCTCATTTAAAATAAATAATTAAACCAGTTAGTTCAAAGCAAAGGATAATAGAGCAACAAGAAGTAGAGAGGAACTTAATGCAGCAGAACCGGCGCCGCTTCCTGGGTGAATGAATATGCGCTCAGCCACTTCTGGGTATAATGGACTTCTCAAAGTAATGAATTCTTCCGTGCACGTCACCGCATCATATTGAAGCACATCTCTTGTTAGTTGTGTCAGAAAAGAGTATCCAAACTGTCCGTCTGCCAAAGCCGCAGGCATCAATACTTTGTAGTTCCTACCATCTTCGATTTCATAAAATTCGGGAACAAAGCATTCCCAGCAACGAACGACGGCGCTTATTAACCTAGATCCCGGTTCTCGATCCAAATCATAAATTGCACGTATTCCAGAAAACTGCAGGAATTGTCCCCTAGAACTTTCTATATTGTAATCTCTGACAGATTGTTCCAGAACCGATTTGAGGACTATTCCATTCATAGTCACAGCCACTAAATTAGTTTCTAAACGCAAAGCCGAAAGTAAGTCACCTCTTGTTACATCAGCAGGTCGATTGGATGGTGCGATTGAGCCTGTAATAACATCGCTGTGGATGATGGCTATAGGGGCATCTGTCCATCTTTCACCCTCGAACCTTGTAGCATAATAATACATAATGGCATCAACGATGAAATTTCCGAAATTGCATTCCTCTTTATAGCAAGATTCGCCATCCAAGACGACTGAAGTATTTCCAATGACTTCTGTGTTTCTTGAAACGACATCTGAGTAATACGTTTTGCTTATCTCCAGTAATGCTGAATCTTGAGGGACTGACGAATTAAGGAGAATGGGATCGACGTTGTACTCCAATATGTCTCCAGTTTCATCGAATTTGGCTTTAACACTACCAAGGTATTTGTCATAGGCTGTTGATGGAATTATTGGTACTTGCTTTCCTGACTGCTGAGTCACAACTATGGGCTGATGTACATCTGAAGCAGTCTCGCCATTCCGGTTGAAAGTATTTCTATTACCGGCGATAATCATATCGATACCTGCGACTTCTTTCGCTATTTCTTTCTCTTTTTCAAGAGTCGAATGACCTAAAGCGATTATGATGTTAACTTTTGAAGCTTGCAGTTTTTCTACTTCTTCTGTAAGTGCTAGAACTTCATCGATATATTCAACGTTACCAAAGCTATCCAACATACTGTTTTCGGGGGTCAAGTATCCTACAATTCCAACTTTAACACCTTGTATATCAAATACGATAGATTTTTTAATATTGGCTTTTCCTTTAGCTGATTTTATGTTTACATTGCTGGCTAGAATATAAGTTTCTAAGTTTTCTAGGAAAGGTGAAATCTCCAGTGAGTCCTTGTCGACTTCATTGTTTCCGAGTGACTGAAAGGATAAAATACATGTCGAAATTAGTGTTATTTATTTGTTTAATTATTAATTTAAGCACTCAAATTTACAGAGGCATGTTAATCATATACAATATGTAACAAAAACCCTGTTGTTCCTTCTACCTACGTTTTAAGAATCGGTATACATACGTAATAAAGCAAGTCATTTATAAAAACTGACCAACAAAAATAATTAAAATAAATATTTAATTATTAATATTTGTAATGTTTAACTGATTTCAAACCTCTTTCATTCTTTGATTTTGACCTCTTCGACTAGCCAATACTTATTTTTTTTTAATTATAATTCCACCAATGTTGTGCTTGTAGGTAAATGTATACGTCCCTAAAAGGAACAACAGGGTTTTTGTTACATACTGTATAGTATTTTTTAGGAATTAGTCTTGTTAGTTAGCAGTTACAATTTATAAAAATATTACAGAAATTTAAGAAAATGGGCGTTATAATATAGGTACATAACTCCGTCCAACACCAAGTTACCATCACCAAAGCAGAGATATGAATGCTATACACAAAGAGACACATATCCCTAAAATGTATTTTTTTTCCAATTTTGGTTAGTACAGACGATGTTTAGTAAGGATCTTATTCCTAAGTTATATGTTAGTGACCCTTTCTATATGAAAAAGTACTTACAATATTGTTTCATGATCTGGTTCAAATTTTCGTTTTTAATTCATTAAGTTTCAAATACCATCAAGGCATCACCTTCATTCCTTTGAATCCATTTCGATAACCAAAGTTTTATCATAATCGAAACCTTTCGACAATGATAAAACATGTATAAGATTTTATGCCTTCATCTTACATTGATGCGAGTTCCATTGGAGCACTTGAGAAAAATTAAGAAATTCAAGTTGGTAATTAAGTAGCAGGTAAGTAATCACAAGTTCATAAAAACCTGGTACCTGAGAACAAATAAATTCAAGAAGTGAGAGCCACTAAAACTCTTGTTGGGAAGGCTATAAATATATTTTTTTATTCAACAGTTGGATTCCACTTCGTGTTCCTATTGTGTACCTACGTTTATACAAAAATACCTTTAGAAAATATAGGTACCAATATGCAGGCATGAGAAACGAAACAAAACAACGGTATGGTATGATAATTAAATGCAGACAACACATGATTTACAACACAAATAGTGCAGCGGTTTTCTTTTTGCGAGATTAAGATTTTATTCCGTGTGCCGCTTGGGCCGAGATGTGTCAACTTTACTTAGCACAAGCTTTGACTGTTCCAGTCTCAGTCTTGCATTTGTAGTTTGACAGTTGTGCGACAGTGACAGGAATAACGCTTAATTAAGCAGAGTACGTGCTAAGTAACGTTTAAAGATATCGGCCTTAGATCTGAATCTGAGTTTCGAGAATATACTTACACGCATTCAAAACTTGAAATGGATTTAGTCAGAGTACTCACAGTCACCAACCAAATTCCTACCAACCTACTAAAGTTCGTTTTTAATCCCAGAGACTAATTTGACATTTCAAATTATTGTTGTTCGTTTTTTCAATTTGGAGTTTGACATTTGCACCTGTCAAAGTAGTACCTGGGATTAAAAACTAACTATACCTACAAATACGTACATTAACACGAATGACATTGTATCAAAGAGTAACTTGTTTTGCATTTTAAATTGTTGGTCCATTCAAGTTCCAATTCGGTATTTGAAGCAATGGACTTTGGCGGCTGGGCTGTTATAAATATTACCTAGTAGTATAATGTAATCTATTTATTTATTTATCTGAATTAAAAGAACATGATTTTGCTTTGCCTTTTTGCTGCACAATTTTTTTTTGTATAACGTATCTACCTACTGGTGGTGAATAAATGGTAATTTCAGTCTACATGCACTTAGGTACCTTGTTACTAAGCTTGCTAAGGTCATGTTTACATACGATATGAATGAATGCACTCATTACACAGATATTATACGGGTATGTTGTGAAATTACAGGTAGGTTGATAGTACAGGTGGAATAACTTTTTGCCTTTGCTTCTGCGAATCAAAGTGGTAGCAGCTAGAACTATAGAGGTAATGCTTTCCGGAAAAATTATTTTCTTTAACAAAAAGTTGTCCTAAATACTGCAAGAGCAAGGTACAGAAATATGTCATAGAGGTTCTGTAAGTCTATGGAAGTTTTGGGTTGCGGCAAATTTATCTATGCTTGCTTGCCATTATTAACGTTATTGTATTCCGTTAAATACTGATGTTACTGATGCTAATACTACTAAGAGTATTGGATCAAAAGTTCAAGAAAGTATCGCTGACAAACACTAACATTGTAACCTTCTTATAATTACTACTTATAAGTATAATCGTTTAATAACCGCACGATAATTTTGTACTATCCATGGAGAGGCCAACCTCTCATTTTAACATCAAACAAAACAGAAGCGTCAACGTTCCATAAAGCCGACGGAACGCTCACAACAGCACGAATAATTGACGGACGTAAAAACGCGTTGATGACATTGGCGGACAAAAAACGATACAAAGTTCTTTTTTGAAACGTTTTTTTTTTGGTACTCACAACAGCGTCTGGTTGCAAGGCGTTGACGAATTCTGCGGCGATCTTCCATTTGTATATGGTGAACCATGCTGTGCCGGTGTAAGTGTCTCCCGCGTTGAGGTATAGGACGGGAGGACCCTCCCCAGAATGGGCCGCTTTACGAGCTTCCTTTACACTGAAATTGAGAGAGTTTCAAGTTAAATAGCGATTCATACAACAGAGAACATTTATTTAAATGATAAGAAGCCTTCCTTTGTCCAGCGCACCATGGGAAGTCAGCTCTACCACCACCACCTCGCTGCCAGCATACTTACCATAGTATGAGCTGTTCTTGTGGCAAGTATCTACAGCAGGCCGCATGTCAGTGGTAACAAAACCAGTATATAAGCTGGCCTCGTATTTTATTGAAACTCCGTACTACGCTAGACCAGCTCAAGGTCAAACTGTTTACGTGCGGTCGACTGTACGCCTTAGACGAAGAAAAAAGGACAGATGGCTTTATTCAGAAGCACACTTGTTCAGTTACATGGAGTAGGCAACTGCGCAATATCTTTTGAATCAAGGTGACGACGAATTCAAATGCATTGCCGACATATCAACCCGAATGTTAGTAAACACTTATAGCAGGTCAATAATAGACAAAGTGTTAAGCTATTTTGTATTATGTCCGTTAAACTATTGACAGTCACCTTGGCTTACGCTGAACTTAAACTGCCCCGAAAATTATTTCGATAGGGCCTCAGAATTCTGATGAATTAAATAGGTACTAATCATGTATGTATTTTATACCAACTTACACATGAGCAACTCTCGGGAAACCTCCGTAGCATTTGCCAGCCTCTCGATCAGCAGTTGTGCAGGTTCCACTCAGCTGGGAGGTCTGCTCGAACCTCGCGTGCATGTCATTGTTGTGCAAGATGAGGAGTTCGAAGTTCTCTCCAGGCGCTTTCACCACGGTGCCCGAAGACAATGCCGCCACAGTCAGCAATGCTGTTAATAGGACTTTCTGTAAAACAAAAAATGAAAATATTAAGATCTGCTTTTGGAACCTGATTCTGCTCATTTATTTTCTTTGGCCTTTAAGGCCTTGAACGATGCTCGTAAGTTGAATCTCGACAGTAATATAATAGGTAATCTAAATCAATAATCAAATTGCGATTGAGTATAGATACGGGTTAAGTCACTATTTGGAAACGCTGAGCGTCATATTGCGTCTCATAGTTTGGTCAGTTTATAGAGGTACGAGGTTCAGGATTTGAAGTTCTTCATCCTCCATAGAATAGGGTGGACGCTCCGACCAGACGGGTGCTGTGTCTGGTGGGCTACTGCCCGACGGTCGATATCGGGATGTTGTATTATATGCTAGTCGTGCGGATAACTTTACTTGCGCAATGCAGGATCAGCGTGACGTCAGGTCTTGGATGCGTAATTCGCATCTGGCGTTGTAGATACCGCCACCAATTCGACATTATGTGGTAGACTTTTATGCCCAAAAGTAGGTCGCGAGGAGTGCGCTCAAGTTGAGGAAAGGTCTTTCGTGATAATAACTAAATATGTACCTACTATGATTTCTCAGAATGTAAACTTCAAAATCAATAAGCGTAAAGTGGTCAATGATCATCAAACTAGTACCTACGTATGTGAGCATGTTGCTCGCTATTTGATACGTGGTTGTTCAAATGTACCCGAAGAGCAGAGGATATTTGGATATTAAAAGATCTTACGTGGACGATTGTAGACCAACATAAGTCCAGTTTTCCTCAAGATTATAATGATGATGTTTTACCGAAAGAAAAATCAAAAACGTAAGTAAAATTCACATTGGCACCTAGTTGTTGGGTTTTTAAGCCCCAACCTTGTAAATAATAAGGATGTTTACTTCAACTAAGTGTTAATTACTAACGCTAGATGGACGGATGACCTTGTGAAGGTCGCAGGTATCCGCTGGATGCGGGAAGCACAGAATCGGTCGAAGTGGCGGTGCTTGGTCTTGGGGGGCAGCAGTGGACGTCTTTCTGCTGAAACGATGATGACTAACACATCTAGCGTTATGTAGTAACAAATTGTCATCAGAAATGGTCAAGAAATCAATCGATTGATCTTCGTTATAAATACCTTGGTAGGCGCCGCCGCCGGTTTCTTACTATTTACGCCCATTTTTGATATTTTATACATACTTTGATTCTGCACAATAATAATAAGTAGTTATATTGTTTAATATAAGTATATTGTGGACATCGATCGCTACTATTTGCTCGATAAGCATTAATCAATATTTTTCCTCGTGAATTACGCAATTATGGCGTAGCTAATAACTACCTATCGTATTAATAATGATATATTTTCACTTGCGTATTTTTTTAGGGTTCCGTACCTCAAGAGGAAAAAACGGAACCCTTATAGGATCACTTCGTTGTCCGTCTGTCTGTCTGTCTGTCTGTCAGTCTGTCAAGACCGTTTTTCTCAGGAACGCGTGTAGATATCAAGTTGAAATTAATATGAAATACGTAGGTCCATGGTCCCTTGAAGCTCTAAAAAAATCAAGCTCCTAAGTCAACGCAATAAAAAAATACACCGATTTATTCGACATTATTGCGACATATTTCGATACTCGCAAATAAATCAAAACCTATAGCTTAATTTTTTTTAAATATGAAGCTTCTAATTCAACGCATTAAAAAAATATGGCGATTTATGTGACATATTTTGATACTCGCAAGTAAATCAAAACCTAATGGGTACTTCACTTTGACCTAGAATCTTCAAATTTGGCTAGAGGCAAGCTCTCACAAGATAAGTAAAAGACTCTACCACATACAAAAAATGCGATTACAAACCTACATTTGCAGTTAGAAAATTGACCGTGGCGTTTATCAATGTATGGGAGAACATGTTTTTCAACAACAACGTTAAGTTTGTTTTTGGGATAAATTCATCCCAACAACGGAAGCCTTCATTGTGCGTGGTCCGACATGAACTTGGCCGGTTTTTTTCATTAAACGTGGTAATTGTCCTTTTACCGTGTAAGATTCTTCATGTGAGCAAATAAGCTGAACAAAGGACAAAAGGTTGCAATCATTAGCCAGTAACAGAAAAAAGTAATTTTTCGTCTGCACAAGTCTGAAGACGCGTTCGTCTGCCTCGGAATGGACCTGTTTTTAGGGTTCCGTACCACAATGGTAAAAAGGTACCCTTATGGTGAGACTAAGCCTGTCTGTCTGTCTGTTTGTCACACCTGGATATCTCAATAACTATTAAAGCTATCAACTTGAAATTTAGAATGGTTTTAGTTGGGCAAACCAACTATTATGCAAAAAAGACAGAAATTATAGATTAATTAGATTTAGATCTGTATTTTAGTTTTATGCCACCGACTTCTGAAATTAAAGTAATTTTTCACTTTGTAGTGTTTTTTGGAAGTCGGTTATTTTTTTTTGTATAAAGTTTTTTCTTTTTCACTTTTTAGTGCCAAAAAAGAATTTTCCAAATCGGTTCATAAATGACGGGACTTATTCGCGAACGAAAAACGCAATGCAGAGTAAACGAAAAGATCGTTAATGTAGACAATGTAGATACATTTTTAGATTTTTGTTGATTTTTCAAAAACCGCTTGTCCGATTTCGATAAAATTTTCATGGGACCATTTGGAAAGTATACCCTTAAAGAATTTTTCAAATCGGTTGGCATGCGACGGAGTTATGCGCGAACAAACATAAAAAAAAAAAAAAATTACAAACATCCGAATTGAGAACCTCCTCCTTTTTTAGAAGTCGGTCTTTCTTTTTAGAAAGAAATTAAAAAAGTATATCTTTTTTGCAAAAGGGACTGAAAAAATTTAAGTGGGGCTACTAGGGCATGTGGGGTATCATATGACAGAAAGCTGTTTGCATATTCCCAACATTATTAATTTAGGCAGTATAGTAAAATGTAAAAAAAATACCGATCCCCCCCTTATCTCCGAAGTTTGCACAGATAAAAATCTGAAATTATTCTATGTGATAGAAGTGTATATAAAGATTACAGGAAAATAAAACGATGTCTCTAAATAGCACAGTTTTTTAGAAATCATCAACATCATATATACGTACCGGAACCCTCGGTGCGCGAGTCCGAGCGATCGCTCTTGACCGGTATTTTTATTTACAGAACTTTCGTGTGGATGATTTTTAAGACCGACAATTTTTTGATATCTCGAGTCTAGATAATACCGAAGCAGTACTTCGATTGGTGTAAGGCACAGAAAAGCTGTGGCTACTTCCCGAGGTTACACTCATCCAAGACAAACTACCTAAGTACCTACTGCATGTGCCCACTCGAGAACTCTACCTGTATGTCAAATTTTATTGAAATTTGCCTGCAGATCCATGGCGGTAGTCCTGCAAGGAGGTTAGCCACCTCGCCGGAGACAGGACGAGTCCCAGGTACTTCATCATCGACTCGACGCCGATGTGAACCCCTCCCACCTTTATCTGGGAACCCGACAGTGGCGCATTCCGAGGACCATAAAACCACATGGCCTCGGACTTGTGCAAAGCCACCTCGAGTCCCAATTTTCGAATCATATCGACGATTGTCGCAACCCCACGTGTCGCCACTTCGGCCGCCGCCTGATGCGACCTCCCATGTGCCAGGACCAGCGTGTTGTCAGCGTATCATACCACGCTGACGCCGCTAGGGAGATCGGCGCGCAGCACCCAATCGTAACCGATGTCCCACAGATGCGGCCCCAGGACCGATCCCTGTGGGACATCGCACAACATCTCTCGCCGGTTCTACTCTCCTTGGTGACCAGGGTAGATGGCGGTCCTGTCCGTTAAATACGCCTCGACCATAGGACAGAAGTAGGCCGATCATGGGATCATGTGCGCCTTCCGAGATCCCCCCGGCTGGCATGATACATTGTTTACCTGAATTAACACATAGGGTACTTTTAATCCCGGTAGTAGGTACGTTCCCGTTGGATATTTTCCGACATCGATGCGGGCAAAGCCGCAGGCAAAAGCTAGTAACTTATAAAAGGCGATTTTGTAAATAGTTGATATCTACGTCTATCTATCATTAGGGTTCCGTACCAAAATGGTGAAAAATAACCCTTATGGTGAGACTAAGTCTGACTGTCTATCAGACCTGGATATCTCAATAACTATTAATAATAATAAAACATTTATTTTCAAGTAACATGAACTCATAACGTTAGTAACAATTAACTTACAAACTATGTTAGTAATATATACAACACATACCATAACAACCGCAACTGCATGCTATCAACTTGAAAAGAATGGTTTTAGATGACGTTCGCCCAACTATTTTGCAAATATGAATGAAATTTAAAAAAATATATCTTTTTTGCAAAAGGGACTGAAAGGTGGTATTAAAAATTTGAAGTGAGGCTACTAGGCATGTGGGGTATCATATGAAAGAGCGCTGTTCGAACATTCTCAATTTGTATTTTTTATTTTTTTAGGCAGCACAGTTTCCGACTTTTAATTTAAAAAAAAATACCGTTCCCTTATCTCCAAAGTTTGCATAGATAAAAATCTGAAATTGTTCTATGTGATAGGAGTTTATGTAAAGATTACAGGAAAAATAAAAGATGTCTCTAAATAGCACAGTTCTTCAGAAATCATCAACATCATTTTATACGTACGGAAATCTCGGTGCGCGAGTCCGACTCGCTCTTGACCGTTTTGTTTTTGTAGTATTGTAACTTTTGCACAACTACAAAAAAGGGAATTTCTAATATTTTTAATTCATCATATTGTATATTAAAATGCAGAAAGGTTAATGTTTCAGATTACTACTCTACACGCATGCAAGATCCGATTTAGGTATTTATGATTTAAATACTCGTATGCATACAAATTTTGTGCTGTACCTAACTCGACAACAAAAAAAAATGTTACTCTGTCACTTTCCTGAAAGAACAATTGTTTGATTCTTTAACGGCGTCAAAGTCGCAGATATTAGTAGAGATCGTCCAGTCTAAAATTGCAAGCCCCTTCTCAAAAATGTTTATACAAACGTTACAAATGTATATGCAACAAGCAGTGGAGGGGCGTGCAGTTTTAAACTGGCCGATCTTTACAGACCTACCTAAATAAGATAACAAACAGGAAAGTTGTTTTTTTTTTCGTTTTCCTGTTCGTAAAGCATGTGGAGAATTCTAAAAACAAATATTGTTTCATTCGTTCTAAGGCTTACTTAACTTTTTAAGTTCTGGTGCTAAAAGATTTCTTCGCCCCAATAGTATTATTTCTAGAATTGTTACTCTTTCACTTCACTGTATTAGTTTTGGACGTTTTTATAGTTGTTGTAAGGAATAATCGTGAACTATGGTATGAATTTTATGTAAATAGATTAAGTCAAAGGTCGTCACCAGCCACAAATAGAGATCACGATATCATCATGGATGGTAGAATTATTCGTGAACCTGGTGACCACCACCTGGAGGATGAGGAAATTTAGAAAAAAAAAAACAGCGAAACCAGACGGATAATAAAGAAGATAAATTCAATTCACATGTTCATTTTTTTATTTGAATACTTACTGGTATTTAGCTTCATCTGGTTAGACTGGAAGCCAATATAGTTCGGAAAAGGCTAGGCAGATTAATTGATTGATTTTTTAAATGTTTTGATCAGGGCTTGAAACAGGTTCATTTTTATTTCCGAAGATACAAATTATTTTTGATATAATTTATATTAGCTTCAAAGATTACTTCATCACATTAAGTTCAGTATTGATTTTGTAACAAAATATTAAATAATTAACGAAATAGGTATTATATGTTCGAAAACCTTTATAATAACGGTTAAGGCTACATAGAAAATTAACCGGTTTCCGAGCCCTGGTTTTGATGTATAATAACGACAACGTAAACTGATAATAACAGTACCTACGTCAATTATTTGTTTTTAATGTAGTTTTATTCCAACACACTGAACTCTACTTTAACCCAGTACCTTCAGATAGGAGAAGAAAAGATTTGGTATGTGCTAACTCTCAGACTAAACATGCTTTTACTAATCGATTTTATTTATTTTTAGGGCCCTACTTGTATAACAAGTTTAACAGAGTGCTTAAGATTTATAGTTTAAGTTATAATAGGTGTAACTTACTAGTACTTACAGGAATATTGGTAAAAACTCAATTATGCAGACACGGAAAAACTACTAGAAATTTTAAAATAATAGCTCTATCGACCTACTCCAATATAAGTCTATTCCTTCACCTAATTAATAATAGTGTCTACTTTATCTACTTTAATCTTTATTATTTGTTAATTTATTTAAACATAATATTATCTTACATAATCTAGTTTTAAAAATAATATAAGTACTCTTTAAGTCATTGAAAATATTATGTAGTAATGAACCTATCAACCTGATGAAATATAACCTGTTGTCTTCATTTTAAATGTTTGATGTAAATCGATGGCCTGAAACACAGGTTTTTCATAAACCTAGTTCAGGCAGGTCTACATTACAGTTAGAATAAAAAAAATCCCCGATCGTAATTAAACTAAATCATAATTTTACTTTACTTTATACTTGAATAAATTTTATTTTATTTTATTTATATTTATAAAGAAATAAGTTATTATGAGGTAGGGCTCTGTCAGTGTTCGGATCAAATTGTATGGGAGCCCCCTTAAATATTTATTATGTTCTGTTTTTTTGTATTTGTTGTTATAACGGCAACAGAAACATTATCTTGTGAAAATTTCAACTGTCTAACTATTACGGTTCATGAGATACAGCCGGGTGACAGACGGACAGACAGACGGACAGCGGAGTCTTAGTTATAGGGTCCCGTTTTACCCTTTGGGTACGGAACCCTAAAAATTAAAGGTATTGGTGTGTTACGCAATTATCCCACAGGCAGGCATTAAGTAACTGGACACTAGTGATTCAGTAGAACTAAGGTTATTATTAGTAACCAAGTGTACCAAACCAACCTTAACCATATCACCACCACCTACCATAACAACCTTATTTATACAACCTGTTTTTTTTGATATCCCATAACTCTAGGGTTATATTCTGTAGGTAAAAATAATACTAAAACTCCTAGAATAGGTGGTCCAAAAATGCATCGTTTCGGAGATATCATCAATCATAATTAAATTAGGTCAAAAATTGTCACCAGTATGACGAATCTTTACTTTTGCGAGGTTGCCAAACTTCGCAGTAGTGTAGTAAAATAAATAGTAAAATAAAATATGTAGGTATGTTGGTATCGGGGCTTCCCGGCGGCAGCTAAGGGAAAGCTACCTTGTCGACGTTGTCATATTTCACGTAAGGGTGTTTTACATTAATAATCGTGACTTTGCCGAATTATTTTGTATGAAAAATGAAAAAAAAAATAACGAAGGATTGGAAAATAACTCATATGCCAGTTGATTCTTTGATATGGCCTCAATCATACCCTATTTAGTGAGTTGAGTTATGGGATATAAAAAAAAACACGTTGTATACATAGAGCTAAAAAAGCTTAAATAAAAAATTAACTTATAAGTTGATACATTAATCTTATGTCTGTTCATACCTTGCTTTATAATGTACAATTTATACCCGGGATACTTGAAGCTGGTGTAGAAGCTAGGATAGTAGCATTGTGCTAGTATTCTAACAAGCTAGAATGTCTGAAAACTCCTTATTGTTAGAATAGCAAGATAGTGAGAACATTAATACACACCTTTATTTATTTTTTTTGGGGTGGGAAATTATCAAATAACTTCTCCCGCTCTGGGCGGAGCGGGAGGGCGTGTCAGACTTTTACTGACTAAAACCCACCCGTATTCCTTCATTTGCCTGTGTGCCAGGGCCACGATATCCCTTTCGGACAAACTCGCAACCCTGGCAGGCATTGGCCCTATCGGACCCCGTCAGTTGGTGCTGACATCTCTATGAGGCATGCGTGGAATACGACGCGCCGTCGACCCGGGCCTGGTCCTTATCGGACGGTGAGCTACCCATCGCTCACCGTCCGCAGGCCCGCGCCTACGTTGGCCGGAAATCGGCTTGCGACTCCCGACGCCCGGGGCGTCTCCTGCGGCGACTAGGGGCGCGAGGGCGCGAACCTTGCCTCTCCCTCACACGTTCCGCCTCCTCCTTCGCAAGCATTACTGCTTCGCAGAAGGAGGTGACGGCCTCCCATGCACTCTCGCTCCGAACCATGGCCTGAACCAGGGCCGGACGCGAGAGATTGCCGCCGCCGATCGCCTCCGTGAGGACACGGCGGTGATCCACCCAAGCCGGGCAGACCTCCACCGTATGCTCCACCTTGTATTAATACACACCTAAACTATTGTTGATCTAGTCACCACAGATTTTACTATATTGGCTTGTTACTAGCCTTGTGTGGCCGTTGGAGCTGGCATCCTATAGAATAATTTTACTACATGAACTAAAACTAGCCTAGTGTAACCCGGGCATTCCAACATTGAAAGGCTATCTAATCTATCATAGAAATATTTCTTTCCAAGTTCTCTAGTTTTCAGTGGGAGTGATTTCGCGAAAAGGGACGGAAGTGAGTAACACGAAGTGGCAGCATGGAATAAGTGAGTACTTTTTAATAGCATGGAAATAGTGTACCTACTCATGGAATTAGTAAGTACTATACACCGTGGCATTTTAATCGTCTTACAACGGCAGCCCACTTCATGTATCCAACGACTACTAATCATTCATAAAAGTATTTTTTTTTAAATTACCATTTGAATAAAAAAGAATATTAATGAATAATATATATTTTTTTAAATGTTAATATATTTTTTTTTACTTTTATGAATGATTAGTTGTCATTGGATACATGTAGTGGGCTGCCGCTGTAAGAAGAATAATATGCCACGGTGTTATAGATTGTAAGTAGAGGGGGTAATTTCTGTCGCTGCTCAGTTGCGTTAGTTGCGTATTACCAAGGGGAGATATCAAATGTTACACATTGAAAGGTTTATTCAAAATATGTTATTAAAAAATATAAATTGAATAATAATGGATAAAATCAACAACAAAAAAAAAAAATGCGACAGCAGTAGCTCGCTCTTTTTTTTTCAAATATATTTTTATGCATGTAAGGGTCGTGTATGTGCAAATGTTTCAGATTAGTTTTGCACGCATTTTCTGTTCATATTATATGCTCGTCCTGAATAAACCATTGTTATTTTCTAGAATCTTCGACGTTACTCAACATTAATGCGCGTTAGTAATTACGTTTGTAACAACTTAGGAATAAGATGAGTACAAACAGGAAAGTCTAGAAATAGTTTTAGTGGCGAATACCTATTAATATAGAGCATCAATTTGAATTACTTAGTTCTCTCATTTGTCTTGTGGTGTTCTATTATAATTGTTCCATCGACAGTATCTGAAGCTCCCCCGATTTTTTTTTTAATCTGGCAGTAATTTACATCAAGCTGTTCACAAGATGTTTTAAACTAAAAATGTATTAATTCAAACTCTGCAAGTGAGAATCGCCTGAAAACAATACCAGTGCACCGGGCTAGTCAGTGACTGCTGAATTTTGCAAATCAACAATTAATTTCATGATAGCGCTTGACGTCAAGTTGTTCCAAATATTTTTTCAAAAATAATAGTGTAAGTAGGTAGTATTGATTTTTTGTGGACCTAGCAGTTGGATCTGTCAGATTTTTTGGAGTAGAAAAGTGAATCAATCAAAACCGTGCAAGTGACATTCGCCATGTCAGATAACGATACCAGCGTTCACGGCTCTACAAAAAGTGATGTTAACCAGGAATCATTAAAATTTAACCATTTAATTAGAGATATTTTTTACTTCACTGTGCTTGTGTTGACACTAGCTGCGTTAGTGTACGGAGTGACATCGTGGTGCGTGTTAAAAAAGTTTCGTAATTATAGAAACTACGTTTATCTCAACACTATTTTAGTTAACTTTTTAATCTGTTCAATACCAGCGGTGCACTTCTTTGATGAACTTAGTTTTAATCTAATCAAAAATACAATATGGTTAAGAGGGATAATTTACCATCTAAATTCATACTTTGTGACAGTGAAGAGTCACTGGTTGGTAGTTTTATGTTTTATGTTTTACGTAGACATAGTAAAAGTTTTCAGTGGATTTATCCGAAGGAGATATTTAAAAACTAACCTCTTTGCTTGGGGTCTGGCTTTTATTACATCCCAATGTTTGAATCCAGCTTTGGATTTCTTAACACCTAGAATTGTTCATTCAACGGTTTCGTCCTATTTTGTTTCATCACTGAGAAGTTATATTTTGCCTTTGTTAATAAATTTTTTCCTTTACATTATAATTGTATATTCACTATGTCGTAGTTTCAAAACGAGCGCAGATACAGCTACTAACATCTGTCGTCGCTTGTATATAGCCACTTTGATATTTATATTAAGTGACTTCTTATTGTTATCTGATTATTTTTTAATGTCATTCTATTCCAAACGGAGCTATTCAGTTACAGAAGTACTTGTAAGAGTAATATTATATTACTTCAGTGCAATCGTATTGGACGTATTTTTGGTCGTTGTTAAGAGTAATCGAGAACTATGGTACGAATATTATTTAAGTAAATTAAATCAAAGGTTATCTAGGGATCGCGATATCAACATGCATGAAGGAATTCTTCGTGAATCTGTTGCCGTTGACAGCCGCCCAACTGTTCCTGATGTATAAATAATTAATAAAAATAAATGTTTAACTATTCAAAAATAAAAATTGAAATACTATAGATCTGTAAAATGAAAATATTAAAGATTTGTAAAATAAAAATATTATAGATCTGTAAAATGAAAATATTAAAGATCTGTAAAATGAAAATATTATAGATCTGTAAAATGAAAATATTATAGATCTGTAAAATGAAAATATCATAGATTTGTAAATAGTTATGTAGGTACTTAGTGTAAGAATGTTGTTTATCGTGTCTGTGTGTGTATCCTTAGTTCTTATAAATGCACAATGGATTTTGATGTGGTGTTCAACCTTATTTAGAGAATTTAATTTAATTTTTGTCAAAATTTCTTTATAATTTAGGTGCTTATTGTTTCAATATAAAAAAAAAATATGTGGTTGGTTGTACCTAATTGATACAACACTAGAATAAGTATAATGAGATAAATCAATAAGTTTATCAGTGGTAATTTGTAAATGGCCTTCTCTGTCGATCCTCGTCGTAAGTAGGTAAAAAAATTATATCGATTAAAGCACTTCGGTTTGTTGTTTTTACGAATCTGTGTGTTGGTACTTTATTAAAGTTATGCCTGCACAAGGCCTGCACTTACCGAAGTGTGTTTTATTTTGTTTTGCGTTTTTGTTTATTTTTTTTTCAATTTAGGTAGTTTTTTTATATTTTGTATAATTGTGTTTAGTTAAGTTAGTGATCTTCCTGTGTGAGTAACAATAAATAATACTTTTCCATCCCTTCGGAAGACCCATTTAATTAACATCGTCATTCTGCCCATATCCCAATTCATTTGGTGTCGGCGTACCATGTCTTCTTCCATAGGATCTTAATTAGCCGTTTTTGAAGATAATGACGAGTAATAGAGATGTATGGAAAACATCTTAGAGCCAATTTTACCAATGAAACTGAACGCGATCAGTGCATCTAATCTGCTTTCAAGAGCTATGAGTGATTCTGGAACAATAATGACACTGACAGCTCATTAATTACAATTTTTTTTTTTTTTTTTTCCTTCTGGCTTCGCACGGTTTGTGCATTTAGCCAATGTCAAGTTTTAGTTCTTGTTTAATATTGATGAAATGAATAATAAATGCATGATGATGATATCCCCGCCCACTCCCCTTGAGTTTCAGTAAAGATGTGGCACTTTACTGAGTCCTCACGCTGACTTCTTGAGAGAACTTGAAGCGAAGTTGCACTGTTTTGTTTCATTTGCCTACACTAATGCACGTTCACAAACACTTAATGGTTAATAATCCACCATTATTACACATTAATATTCGGCTAAACACAAATTTTGGAAAATTAAACAAACTGCTGAACATGACGCTTCACTTTCCCGCCAAGAAGTCTAATTACAATTTGAAACTTGACATACCAAAACTTATTATAGTGACACAATAGTACATTTTGATTTTTGATACAAGTGGAGAATGTTTGTTATTGCATTCGAGGCGGAATTAACACCCGAGCCGGAGGCGAGGTTGTTTTTGAGCCGAGAACTGCAATAACAAATGTCCACGTGTATCAAACGACGTTTTTCAATACACTTTGGAAGAAATAAAATAAAATAACGAAAAATATTTTAGTCATGAATTATTAGGAAACAAAGATTTAATTTTCTTTTTTTTCCGCGCTTTGCTTTCGCCAGGAAGCAAAGGAATTTGAAGGAGAAGCAAAGGTATAAAGCCGATAAACAGCCTAATATGAAAAATAGAAAATTCAAATATTTTCGAGTTTAGAACACAAATAAATATTAATTTGTTCACAAACGTTTTTTTTATTGTAATAATCATGGTATTCTATGTACTTATATAAAAACATTATTTAAATATTCCAAAAATATTAACGCCGTAAAGACGCATTCATGCCGAGATTAAAAAAAAAAACACCTCCGAATAGAGAGGAACGTCTCTGGCGCGAGACGGTGTGATTAAAGGCATTGAACCAATTTGGACTAAGTATAGTATAAGTTATCTGTGGCAATTTTTATTCCCGCACACGTGTTGGAAAATAAAAAATCGCACGCGTGTGAAATACATTGCATTGTGAACCTAATCGTAGTGCGAAAGGAACCAGTTTTCGACGAAGTGTATTGAAAATAATATACTTCAATGTTGAATCAAACAAATAATACAACTTTCCTGAAAGAACAATGTTTTTTTTTTTTAATCTTTAACGCCATTCAACGTCGCCGATACCTATTAGTACCTCCTAAATAAGATGAAAAACACGAAAGTTTAAAAATAATTAACGTAATAAATGTATCTATATCTACGCATATCCGGTAGGCGCTAATAATCCTACCATATCCCATGGGCACGTCTTCCCTACCATTATCGCGCCCCCCGGTCTACTCTTTGATACACAATGGTCTCTGTAGTCCCATGAAGCATGAGGCTTCAGGGACTAGGCACATCTTTGGGTTAATTCAAGCAATCGAGTCTGGTTCAACCATGCTGGGGTCGGTGCATTTCATTCATTCATTTAAACTATGGTTGTTTCATTCGTTCTGTGGCGATCAGTCTAATACTTTACTGTTTATTCCATCGACTATTTCGGAGACACCGCCTGTTTACAGGGCGTGCGTGGGCGCGCTTTTCGGCAAGTTGTTCTCAAATAAATACTTTTTCAGATGTTAAAGTGGTTACAAGTACTTTACTATTGATCCTGATTTTTGGGTCTAGCAATATTTTTGGCTATATCGGAAATAAAAGTGATTCAATCATAACAGTGTATGTGACATTCGCCATGTCTGATAAGGATACCATTGTACTCGGCTCTGCAGTGGATGCTCAATAATTACTTCAAGCGGCGAAACTTATAAGCACGATCGTCCTGGTTCTGAAGCTATCTGCATAGATTTATGGAGTGACATTTGCGTGACAGTTCCGTGATTAGAGAAACTATGTGTACCTTAAGGCGCTGACAAGAGGTAAATGATAAAAGTAGGCTTGTCTTAAACAAAAAAATTGCCAAATCTATATAGCTTGTGGTAGCGGAAAAAATATACCTATGTTATTTTTGAACATATTTCTCAGAACTTGGTTGTTACCAAAACACGTTTAGAAAAAATATCTCAATACAAATTAACGGTAAACTAACCCTTTACTTTGAGTTTCAATTCAAAATATCTGTATTAAATATCAACGTACGGTTGGTATTTAATTAATAACAAGAACGTCTTATTTGTATGCAGAACTTGGTTTTATTTTATTTTCGATTACTCAACTCGTTTTTGAGTAAATAAATAATTGCTTCATATTTTGCAATAAATTACAAACGTTGTGTCATCGCGCTTCTCTTTCTTTTGTACGCAGTCTGACAGTGACAGCGGTTTACTTGTTGACAGCGTCTTAAAGCAATCGTAGCGAACTTTTTACTAGTTTTAGTAGAATTTAATCCATGGTTAGATACGACTATAAATCTTTTATGTTGTTACTTGGATCTGGAAGGTATGAATCATACCTTTTTTTTTCTGGGTGGGAAATTATCAAATAACTTCTCCCGCTTTGGGCGGAGCGGGAGGGCGTGTCAGACTTTTACTGACTAAAACCCACCCGTGTTCCTTCCGTTGCCTGTGTGCCAGGGCTACGATATCCCTTTCGGACAAACTCGCAACCCTGGCAGGCATTCGCCCTAACGGACCCCGTCAGTTGGTGCTGACATCTCTTTGAGGCGCGCCTGGAACACAACACGCCGTCGAACCGGGCTTGGTCCTTATCGGACGGTGAGCTACCCATCGCTCAATCATACCTTGCTTTATAGTGTACAATTTATACCCGGGATACAAGAGGCTAGTTTACAAGCTAAATAGGATAGTAGCATAGTGCTAGCATTCTAACAAGCTAGAATATCTGAAAACTTTGCATACTGTTAGCAGGCAGTATGTAACAAGAAGTGACCACTTGCGCATGTAATATAGTGTGGCCATTAGTGCTGTGCACTCCCTGAGGTATGCGCGCGGCGAGACGGGGGGGAGAATCGGCTGCTGCGCTCTGTCAGTGCGCCGTCAACGCTCGTGGCGGCAGGTAGTGTTATCTGTATCGGACTGTCTATGTCAGACGCACATGGGATAAATATTCAAAGATGGGTCGTGCGTTATCTCGTGATATGAAGACCGTCATTTTGATGAAGTTGAAACAGAATCTATGTCAGAATAACTTTCGTTAGAATATATAATTGTTTGTAAATATAAACAATGTTCAATAAAACAAGTCCTGCTTTGAATTATAAGTTTAGTTCTTATTTATCACCTGCATATTTTTAATAAAATATGCGTATATTTGGGTTACATTTTAATCACTTATGTAAGTATAATATATTACAGATAGATAGCCTCTGACCATCGTCCCGCCACAAGTCTTGCCTTAGAAATGCAAACTGATATCGTAAGATCTGTGCGACATGTATCGATCTCATGTGAACTCATGCACTTTTTTCTTCGCCTCCCACCTCGCCGCGCATACCTCAGGGAGTGCACAGCACTAATGGCCACACTATAACTAATAAGTCAGTACTTTTTAATAGCATGAAATTAGTAAGTATTTTATAATAGTATGGAATGATTGTGCTCATGGAATTAGTAAGTGCTTTATAGATTGTAAGTAGAGGGGGTCTGTCTGCGTGGTGCCGGAGGTAAAGCACCGCCCCATTTTTTCCCGTGGGTGTCGTAAATGGGCTAGAGTGGGGAGATGGGGTGCTAGTGACTGGGCAGCAGCGTTCTCTATGCATTTTAACACAATACTGCGATCGCCAACCCGCCTGCCAAGCGTGGCGATTATGGCAAACCCCCCCTTTGGGGGAGGCCTTTGTCCAGCAGTGGACGTCTTCCGGCTGTAATGATGATGATGATGAGAGCGGGTCATTTCCGTCGCTGCTCAGTTGCTTATTAACAAGGTGAGATGTCAGATGTTACACATCTTAAGGGCACACTCGTTTTTTTTATTCAAAAAGGTTTTTATGCATATAAGGATCGTGTGTATGTGCAAATGTTTTAGATTAATCTACACGTACGCATGATGCAATTTTTTTTATTTTTTTTTATTTAATATAATATAAGTTCTTTAATATTCTCATGTTTCCTTCTTCGTATATTTCAATCAAACTTCGATGTTAGGTTTTTACATTCATGAATCACAAAAAAAAAAACCTAGAATTTTCAACGTTATACTCAACATTAAATTGCGCATTTAGTAATAACGGTTGTATTACCTACGAAAAATATGAGTACAAACAGGAAAGTATGAAAGTTGTTTAGTGCCGTTTACCTTTAAACATCAATTTTAATTACTTAGTGCGATCATTTGTTTGGTGATGTTCTATTGTTTCATCGACAGTTTCCGAACCTCCACCGATTGTTTTTTAACCTGGTAGTAATTTACATCAAGCTGTTCACAAATAATTTGAAAGTGTATCAATTATTATTCGAACTGTGCAAGTGAGAATCGCCATGTCTGATAACGTTAATAGTATTCTACATGGCTATTCAGTGACTACTGCTAATTGGGACTCAACAATATATCCCCGGTTTTGTATACACATATTCGTGCTTTTGCTGACACTTGCTGCGTTAGTGTACGGAGTCACATCGTGGTGTATCTTTAAAAAGTTTCGTAATTACGGAAACTATGTGTATCTTAACATAATTTTGGTAAACTTTTTACTCTATTCAACAGTTACAATGAACTTTGATGAACTTAATTTTAAGTTAATCGAAAATACAATAACTTGGCATATAATTTCATACTTTGCGACAGTGAAGAACCACTGGTTGGCGGTTTTATGTTATATGTTGTACATAGACATTGTAAAAGTTTTCAATGGGCATATCCCAAGGCGATATTTAAAAAGTAGCCTCTTTGCTTGGGGTTGGCTTTTGTAACATCCCAAAGTTTTAGTATTGCTTTGTATTTTTTATACCTCTATACGATTTAGCGGGTTTTGCCCTTTTTGTTCTATTACTGGCAAGTGAAATTTTACCTTTAATTGTTAATTCTTTATTTTTTGTTATAATTGTATATTCAGTTTGTCGTAGTTCCAATGCGAGCGCAGATACAGCTATTAACATCTGGCGTCGCTTGTATATAGCTACTTTGATGTTTTTATTCAGTGACTTCTTATTATTATTGAATTATATTTTTATAGTGAGACCCGAACAGAGCAAAACAGAAATACTTTTAAGAGTAATATTGTATTACTTAAATGCAATAGTATTGGACGTGTTTTTGGTCGTTATTAAGAAAAATCGAGAAATATGGTATGAATATTACTTAAATAAAATAGGTAAATCAAATGTCGTTATTAGTTGCAATGCACAGGGATCGCGGTATCTAGATGCATGGCAGAATAGGCTAGTTGACAGTTTTGTCTAGAATCCGAAACTCAACACACACAGTTGGCGTAATCGTTGAGATCCATAGCCAAATAGAACATTATTTGTAAATATTCACAAAACAAATTACGACACGCGCTGCGCACGACCCGCGCACGCGTCATCGTCACTGTGATTGCCTATCAAAGAATACGTGTATTACGACGAATGTAACGATGCTACCAGCTCCCGACTCGCTTGTCCCGCGCGCTGTCTGTGGTGGCGAGCAACGGGCGCGGCTCCCGCCACCGACCCGCTACGCGCCCGACCCGCGCATGCGTGTCGTGTGGTGTCATTCATATAAAATAATATAAATACAAAGAATTCAGCCCGCCCGCGCCGCCGCGCTGCCGTACTGCCGATGCCGTCCCGACCCGCGCCCGATTCGCACCCGCTGCCGGTGTGTGTTGAACGTTCCCTCTTGTCTATTTTCCTCAAAATATTTTTTTTTTTTTGAAAAATACTAAATATTAACAAAACGTCATTTTAAAACGTATAATTTTGTTTTTATCTTACGTTCTTTTATATTATTTTGAATTTAAGTCGTAATATGTCACAGTAAAGGCGTCAAGTTTATATTTTTTATGTTTTTTTTTTACGTGTATGGGCACCTTGTATTTTTACCCTTTATATTCATGTAAGTACTTAGTTATCATTTTTAACCAACTTCCAAAAAGGAGGAGGTTATATGTTCGGCTGTATGTTTTTTTTTTCTTTTTTTTTATGTTTTCACCGATTGTTGAAAGGGTTTTTTGTTTGAAAGTGTATGCTCCCGAAGTAGTCCTATTGTCACCAAGTCAGAATCTGATGAGGGGATCTCATGGAAATCGAGGGCAATCCTCAAATTTTATAGGTCCACCTATATCGATTTCAGTATATTTTTATTGCATATTTTATATAGCATTTGCACTCGAAAAGCACCATTTTGTGAAGTGGAACTGATGATAAAGACCACAGATAGTCACCGGAACTACTTAATAATAAGTATTTCACTGTTGCGATTCGATTAGAGACTTTAATATGGTTGCTAAGCAATTTATGGTCGTCACAATGCATATGGTGAAGTCACCATCTTTTCCAGTTCTCTTGGTTCTTGCCAGGAGAACTTCTCAACTATTAACGCCCCTGTATCGGGAAAAACAATATTTTTTAAAAGGTGATGAGCAGTTGACATTAGGTTATTGTAACTTAGAATTGCAAGCTGACCCACTAAAAAGTGAAAAGTAAAAAAAACTTTTTACAAAAAAAATATAAGTAAGTAACCGATTTCCAAAAAAACACAACAAAGTGAAAATTAACCTTATTTTCGGAAGTCGGTGGCAAAAAACTAAAATAGATCCAAAGACACCGACTTCCAAAAATAAGGTTTTTTTTTTAAATTGTGGTTGTGCTTCTGTGTGTTGTAATGTGCTATTTATTTTGATAAGTACTTTTCAGCTGCATCCGGTTATGTTGGGAAAAGGCTAGGCAGATGATTAAGTACTTTTCAGCTAAAAATATCACACACCTACATACATAGATATTATGCCTAATTGCCTACGTCATCATTAATGACGACTGTTGCATACCGCTCCAATATTGCGTATGTAGGTATTCTGTAACATTCATGAAACGGAAATTGCACCCACGCAATGGTCGCCGCCCGTTCAGCCAATGGAAATCCCGAGAAAAATCCTTTTTTACTAAATCTATACGCGCTGCCCGATGTCCGAGGACCATTCGATAAACTAATTAGTTTTTGCTGCGTCATGAATTTGCTAGTAGATGAACGTGAAATGTGTAAAATTGACTTTTTTCATGTATACGGCTACATATCAAGCTATAAATTTCCAGTATATGCTGATCTCGCATTGTATAGGATTTCCGTACAATGAGATGTCAGCGTATACTGGAAATGTAGCTTGATGTTAGGTACGTTGCCCATAATTAGGTAGGTATCCATCCACACGAGCATTTGGGTGGATGGGTATAATTAAAAATAAAAATGCCTTATTTATATCATGCATTAAAAAAATTTTTTTTTTTGTTCAAGATTTTGTTTTTAGCATTTGTATGTATGTTATTTGATTTCAAAAGAAATTGTTAAGTACATTTAGTTATTTTTATCATTTCATAATAATTATTTATTAATTTCCATAACATCTTTTCATTTGTATTTAGTTCCTTAAAGTAGTTAAAAACTTAAAATATAATAACAATAGTTATAGTAATAGGTAATTATAATGTAGGTATAAATTGGATTTAAGTTATTGTAATATTTATATAATATTTGAATTATAATAAATTTAAAATAAAATGTGGATGGGTATACATACCATAGTCAAATTAAAGTCAGCGAAATTTCGCAGAAGTGATGGGTATCGATATTATGTATGTGATACAACAAAAAAATAATAACTTGATTATATATCTGGACCGTACGTAGTGTAGTTTACTTGAAATATCAGATTAAAAAATCCGTTTTTTTTACTTTAAAGAACTGATGAAGTGATCAGAGGGGCAATTCTACTAATTTTAAGACACAGTCTGATCTCAGTCTTAATCTGTCAAAAATACCTCTTATTTCCCTACATTTTGACAATTTTTTCACGTTATTTTGCCGCCAAGATGAGATTGTGACTAGATTTTGAACGTTTGAAATTACGAGAATTGGCCTTCTGGTCAGGTTCAGTGGTCATCATCAGGTTTTTAGAGTTAACACAAAAAAAATTATCTCAACTCATAGCATAGACTTCACAAATACAAATACGGTATAATAGCGGTGGTGGACTAAAAAAAAAGTATTTTTCACTACTCTCGGTCAAAAAGTTCGTCATTTTAGCGTACCAGAGCGGGGCTAAAATAGCTTATCATCGTCTAGGAGAAAAAGTGTTTTTTTTTGTCTGGTACCAACGAGCTTACAAAACCAAAAAGTAATTAAGTATTCTTAAGGTGAACCCGCAGTTGTAGCTGTAGCTGTATTGATGATTTTAATGAGTATAATTATCTAAATACATATCTGTTATAGTCGCGAATCATATTGTGATAAACATACAATACAAAAATAGCAAAAAACGTAAGAAAATTTTAAATTCGCGGGCTACAGCTGCGGATTCACCATAAGGCGACGATGACCGACTTTAAATGATTTTATACCGAAGATCACGTCTAAACGAGTAGTGTTAATGATTTGAAAAAAAAATGTGTTAAATAAGAGCATTTGCTCAATAACTTAATATGTGAATATTTTAGATTATGTTTATATTACACAGTGAAATTAATTTGTAAAGTTATGTCTAACGCGGATAAAAAACCGTTTTTTTTTTAAAAGCGTATTTTTCTGAAACCTTCACCAATTTAAGATAATTTAATTATTGATCTTTTAGTATACGCTTTTTATTAAAATACCCTTTGTTTTGTGTTTAAAAAAATAATAATGCGTCAAATTAGGGACAGAGCTCCTTGATGGGCGAGTCCTATGCTCGCTGCTAGGCTGAACGTACAGAACACGCAAGCTAACCACTCAAGGTTACTGGCATATATCTGCGTTTTAAGTAAAATAATAATGAATAAAGACTCGAGATTTTGTTCTCTATTATTACAAATTGAATTGGTGACCGTAATTTATTTTACATCATCTAGTGAGAATGGACACCCGTATTTGCAGATGGAAGAGAAAGGAAAATAAATAATTTTCAATCTGTTGCCGTCAAGGTGTTTATGGTGTATATGTCAATAATCCATATTTTATTTTGTCGCAATCGTAGTGAAAATTTTAGCCCCTTGTATAACAATCTACTTACTATTGTGTGTTTTATTGTATTTGTAGGTAATTGTTTTTAAATTTAAACACTTACCGCCTTATTACAAAACAAGATTTATATTTTGACATGGCTTAAACCATGGAGTCAGTTTTTGTAATAAGAACGTAACAGTGATTGAAATACCGTTCTTTATACAAAACTGAAAACTTAGTTCGGTACTAAGTTGTCAGTTTTGTGTTTAGGAACTTTACCATAGTCGGAATAAAGTTCGAAATTCAATAATGGCTCCATGTTTTAAAACTGGGTCTGAAGATAAACCTTGTTTTGTAATAAGGGGGACGATGTCCATCGTGTGTTTAAATTAAACCAATTTCATACCTACCAATAACTCCATTTGAAATAAGATTAGAAGTTTAAATACACTTTTTCATACCGCAATAGAAGTCAAAATCGGTTGAACGGACTGTAAAAAAGATTTATTTAAATGTCTAATCTTATTTCAAATGGAGTTATAGGTAGGTATGAAATTGGTTTAATTTTAAGGACACAATCGTAATATAGCACCACGACTGTATTACCTGAAGGGGTATGCAGATATTCCTTACTCCTGGATGCTACTGAGAAATCTAGAGTCTAGACAAAATCTAACTGATTGCTATTTTAACTGTGTAATTTGTTATTTTTATGACATTTATTTTACATTCTGTGATTACCTTAAACTCACACACTGATATTAATTTTTTTTTTAGGAAAACGTTTTATTTTGTATTTTTTTATTTTACAATGTTTGCAAATAGAAATAAGTGAGCATCATGTATCTATCACATAATTAATTTAACTGTCATTGCTTCATTATTAATTCTTTTTGCCTATTGTGGTATAGTAATTTTATTCTAGGTAAAATTATATAATTGATGTACTTATAAAAAATATTGTAAAACATTTTAAAAGAGTTACGGTGGAGTTTCTTGCCCATTCTTCTCCATACGAAGCTACCTTTTGGAAGGGGCGACTAGAATCAATTCTATTTTATTTGTAAATTTTGACGTTCAAAAGTGCCATTTATGTGCCTATTTGAAATAAATAATTTGACTTTGAAATTCCATAACGCAGATATTATTATATCAGTCGCTTCAAGTTCATTTTTATCTTTCATTCGAAGTGAACGTTTAAAAACACAAAATTAATCAAAAGGAAAACAAAAACACTCGGCTTCTCTCACTCCTGTTATCGACGCGTTTTATTTAATTGGAAAAGGCTTCATGACGTCACGTCCGCCACGTGAGTGCCAGCTGCACAGCGATCGAGCGTTTAATAAAAGGCGTTTCACAAGTTGATCGAGCCCAGGGGGCCTAAAATGGACGCTTTGGCAGAATCATAATATGATCTGCGTACAATTCATACATCCCGTAGTTCATTTGTTTGACAGCTGCTATTTGACATTAGACTTCAATAAAGCAATTTATAATTTGTGGACCATTTTACGAGACTCCATACAAAACTGTTAAACAGATGAATTGCGGGATATGAATTGTACGCAGATCATATTATGATTCTGCCAAAGCGTCCATTTTAGGCCCCCAGTTTGCATGCAGTTCATAATTTATATTAGTACTAGCTTCTGCCCACGACTTCGTCCGCGTAAAAGTTCTTAACATAAAATATATCCTATGACACTCGGCAATACTTTAGCTTCCCATTAGTGAAAGAATTTTCAAAATCGGATCAGTAGTTCCGAAGATTACCCCCTCATCATCATTTCAGCCGAAAGACGTCCACTGTTGGACATAGGCCTCCACCAATCAAGGGTGGGGTTTGCCATAATCACCACGCTTGGCAGGCGGGTTGGCGATCGCAGTATGGTGTTAAAATGCATAGAGAACGCTGCTGCCCATTCTCTAGTAAGTCCCTTAGTCGCTTTTTATGACACCCACGGGTAGAAAAGGGGTGGTGCTATTTTCTTATTTTTTTATAATATTTTAATGGCCTGGTTGCTGGGACCTTTTAGCCAAGTCTTTATTTAGTTACAAAACTATTGATGAAATTAATTATATTCAATGCATGATGATGATATCCCCGCCCGCTCCCCTTGAGTTTCAGTAAAGATGTGGCACTTTACTGAGAATAATAATTATAATTAATTAATATAAAATGATTCCCTTTTCTTGTTTTTGTTTACTTCCACATTGTGGAAGCAATAAATATATTGAGTAGGTAATGAGTAATTCCTTATATGTAAGTACATAATTATACTGTGTACGAATAGTGTAATTATTTTTACTTTTTCCGCGCCATGTTGACACGGAAAGTGGATAGCGTGGTTCAGCGCTAATTGAAATTGAGCCCTTCAGGGATTATTGCCGTGATTGTACAGTCATCGCATTCAGGTTACCACGAACTGTAAAATTTTCTCATTTGATTTTGAACTTAACCGACAACATTTTAAGATTTAAAATCATTTGGTGAAATTGGACAGTTTGGTATAACCTGATGTGCTGGCGCCTGTACCTGTGTGTCTATATTCCGCTAGTGTACTATAGGTACATATAGTACTTACTAATTACATGCCCGCTGGTTAGCCTCACGCATTAGCCCGCGCGGACTGAGCAAAATGAATGAGTGAATGGCGGACTGCATGATTTAATTATTTTTACTCTGTTCTTCTTTTAATAACACTTTTGAGGCAGGGCGTGATTTTATTTTGGGTTTTTATTCCTTTGTTTTTAACGCCACATTTTTAAGAGCATTTAAACCTTACGGCATTTCATACAAACTTTGAATCCCTTGTTTTTCGAAATGACTGAACCGGTTTTAATGAAACTTCATACGCATAAGCAGGATACAAAGGTCTAAAAAGTTAGTAGAGCACATTTTCAAAATGTCTTATTTAAAAACAGATAACTGGAAATCTCTGTTTCTATGGAAAATTTAAAATCTGTCTAATTTGGCTGTAAAACTATTTTTGAAAACGTTCTTTACTAACTATTTGGACCTTTGTAACCTACTTATGCGTATGAAGTTTCATTAAAATCAGTTCAGTCATTTAAAAAAACAAGGGCTTGAAAGTTTGTATGAAATGCTGTAAGGTGTAAACGCTCTTGATGGCTGCGCGCCTGTCGTTTTTATGTAGCAAAATATTGCGGTGATGCGATACGTAACATACATATTTAATAAAAAGATTAGGCTCTATTATAATTATATAATAAACATGCATGTATGAAAGTTTTCATTAGAATTAGTAGTTTTGAATATATATTTTTATGTAAGTACCTTTATATGTGGTGCCGGACGTAAAGGATAGAAGCACTCTATTTCTTCCCGTGGGTGTCGTAAAAGGCGACTAAGGGACTTACTAGAGAATGGGCAGCAGCGTTCTATATGCATTTTAACACCATATTGCGATCGCCAACCTGCCTGCCAAGCGTGGCGATTATGGCAAACCCCCCTCGTTTGGGGGAGGCCTATGTCCAGCAGTGGACGTCTTTCGGTTGAAATGAAGTACCTATGTGTTTTAAAGAACCGCCTAGATGACAAACAACTGTATCATTCAATCATTGGCTGGTATTCCCAGCGTGTTCGTGAGTACCAAGTTGTCGTGACCGTCGGCCATAACCTTCTTGATCTCTATCATGTAATTGGTCAGTTTATCTTGATGCTCTCGAATTGTTCAAAGGAATCCGCTTCATCTATATCTTCCAGGGGCGAAAGCACCGTATAACACGATTCCTACCGGCTTTCCTTCGGTAATTCGGAACACAACCATTCTATCGTCATTGAAAAATGGCATAGTCGAAATGTTGATGGGTTAATAATGCCAAATAATATCATCACACTATAGGTATTTAATACGCCGTAAAATTAAAATATTACAAAACAAATACATTACATTGTTTGTCTTTATATCCCAACAACAAAACATTTTGCTCTAAAATAACTCGTACGCGTGGCCGGCTTGCCGTGAGTTCAATTTCTTCGACGTCATGACAAGTTTATTTTGTATAAAAATGTTTTTTTTTTGCTCCAGCTTACCTTTCTCATAAAATCACCCTTCGCCACTGATATCTTCTATATCTATTATAAAATAAAGTCGCTTTTCGTGTACGTCTCTGGGACTGCGTTGTTCTTGTAAACTACGCAACGGATTTAGATGTGGTTTTCACCATCATTTAGAGAATTTATTCTGAAATGTTTTTATGTAAAATACAGTAAGTACATTATTTTTTCCATTACATAAGAGTAAGTCTGAAAGTGGCACTGGTGACTGAAAAGTTGTGCGGAAATCGGTTGTCATGGTATGCGCAATTTGGTTTTAGAGCCAACCCATCGACAGCCGATACGATGCATAGTCTGACTGCTTACATTGCAGAAGAACTCGGCTGAGGAAACAGACCCTGGGAGTCTTTCTTGATTTAACCAAGGTCTTCGACACGTTCTGTTGTGTCTTTATTTAAGCGTCACTATTTTTAATGGGCCAGGAACTAGGGATGCAAGAAGTGCCAAAAAGTATCGATATATATCGTATCGATATTATAAAAAAGTATATCGATTTGGGCATATGAACGTAAATGAAGCAGGTGGCGTTCTGTAGTTTCTGCCTACCTCCCTGGGAATAACGCGAGATTTTATGTTGTAAAACGACTGTCAGTTGATGAGAGCAAACAGAGCAACTTTATGCTTTGAAGTACAGAGGTGATTCACTTGGCAAAAAAACAAACGGAGGCCCCGTTTTGTTTTTTTGCCAAGTGAGCAGGGAACAAAAAGTGTTGAATAAAAAAACCGGCCAAGTGCGTGTGGGACCACGCATAATGAAGAGTTCCGTAGTTGGGATGAATTTATGCCAATAACAAACTTTTTAGTTGAAAAAATGTTCTCCAATACATCGATATACGTCACGGTCAATTCTCCAACTGAAAGTGTAAGTTTGTAATCGTATCTTTTTATATTATACATTTTCGGACTTTTTCCTTTACTTGTACTGTGAGACTAGCTTCTTGCCTAATTTCATGGTTCTAGGTCAACGGTAAGTACCCCGGTTTTGATTTAAATATGTGGCATTAATGGCCGTATTTTTTTATTGCGTTGACTTAGAAGCTTGATTTTTTCGAGTTATCTGTGTATTTGATATAAATTTCAACTAGATACTTCCACGCGTTCCTGAGCAAAAGGGTCTTGACAGACTGACAGACAGACAGGACAACAAAGAAGGATTCCGTGTTTTCCTTTTGAGGTACGGAACCCTAAAAATACAATAATATAGATTATGAGCTCTGTTGTTATGCAATTGAAGCAATTGTCCTAGCCGTGTATCGGCCCACATTCGAGACCCTCTGTTATTTTAAGAGCCAGTCAAAGGAAATTGTTCAAATAGCTCTCATTGTGCTCCATTCTATTATTCATACCAACTATAGTCTGGTTTTAGGGCTTCTACATACCGGGGCGACTTGTCGCGCCAGTATGTAGTAGCCTTTAGCTAAATAAATGTTAGATATCTTTTGTGCATCATTTAAAGCTACTACATAGTTACTTCTAGCACGTAAATATTTCTATATTATACGTAAATATTTAACTATAGGTAAGTACGTAAATAGTTTATACGTAATTATATATTACTAGCTGCGCCCTGTGGTTTCACCCGCGTAAGTCTCGATCCCGTGGGAATATAGGGATAAAAATAGTCTGTATGTTAATCCGGGGTCTCAGCTACTTCAATACAAAATTTTATCAAAATTGGTCAAGCCGTTTTTACGTGAAAGAGTAACAAACATCCATCCATCCATCCATCCATACTTACAAACTTTCGTGTTTATAATATTAGTAGGATGTATACTCATGTTTTACAATAAAAATATATTCTATTGACGCTTTCTATTTCTACTCTACACTGTAGAATAGAAATCGCTTGTCTACCGAAATTGTTAAAACGCTGAAACGTCATTTTTGTCTACTCTTCCGTCGAGAAAACGCTTCTCTACAAGGCGATGATAACCGACTTTTAATGATTTTATACTGAAGATCACGTCGAAACGAGTAGTGTTAATGATTAAAAATGATATATGTTAAATTAGAGCATTTTCTCAATAATTTAATAAGTGAATATTTTAGATTATGTTTATATTACATAGTGAAATTAGGTTAGGTACCTACTGCCAATTTATATCAATGAGCGCAAGACGACCCTGGAGGCGCGGGGGCGCCGTTAGCATGTTTTTGTTCGTACAACCCGGTAACATAACAACCTTATAACTTTGTGAATTTTCCTGATACAGTTTTGAAATTTTGTACATAGATTCTTTACATAAAATACTTGTAATACTACACGTGTTTCGGGTTTCGCATATACTAAAACTAATATTGTATAATAATATTATTATTTTGCAACAATAATCAATAGATTGTGTAACTCCACGTGGCTTTTACCCACGTGGTTTTTCGTTCACCTACGCAAAACGTTATAATTTCTCTCTAGCTTGCCAACGACAATGCGCTCACGAAGAAACGGTAGAAAAAAAATGTTTCAAACATAATTAACCCGTCCTCAATAGCTACATTGCAAAAACATAAAAACAGCGTTCAAGAACCTTGACTTTTTGTGTGACGTTATCTAAAATCTGAAAGACGCAACAAAAATAGAGCAGTGACGTTCACTTACTACATAATGACAGGAATAGTTAATTTTGAATGGACTTTCTTTTACACTTTTATTATAATACGAACGAAAAATACGCTGAGTAAAATCGAAGACAGAAGGCTTATTCTTACGAAGAATCCTAACTGATATTATCCTTACTAATATTACCGCGAAAGTGAGTTTGTTTGTTTGTTTGACGCAGATATTTGCCAGTGACCTTAAGTGGTTAGCTTGCGTGTTCTGCACTGAGCTCATGCAACTCGTCGTACGTTCAGCCAGTAATAGGACTCGTCCATCAAGGAGCGCTGTCCCCAATTTGACGCATTATTATTACTTTATTATACACAAAACAAAAGGTATTTTAATAAAACTCGTATACTAAAAGATCAATAATTATATTATCATTAAATTGGTGAAGGTTTCAGAAAAATACGCTTGGTAGATTTTGCGCCATTCTGAGTTTTTTATCCGCGTTTGACATAACTTTACAAATTAATTTCACTATGTAATATAAACATATAAACTTAATATTTACATATTAAGTTATTGAAAGAATGCTCTAATTTATTATATATATTTTTTTCGTTTAGACGTGATCTTCAGTATAAAATCATTAAAAGTCGGTTATCGTCCCCTTAAAGCTCGTACAGAAGCGACGCGTGCGACTCGACCGCGACACTAGTAGCACAATTTCTTTGTCGCTGCCTGTCGCGCCCGCGATATCGCGCGAGTCTGGAGAAGCCTTTATTTGTTATGCCTTCACGCAAAAACGGCTGAACAGATTTGGATGAAATTTGGCACATGGGTAGACCATGACCTGGATTAGGACATAGTATACTATTTATCCCGATATTCTCACTGGATCCAGACTTATGCGGGTGAATCTGCGGGGCACAGCCTGCTAGTGCACTATAAAACTCACTTTACAATCGTATAGAGACGCTGACAACAGGTAAACCGCTGTCACTGTCAGACTGCATACAAAAGAAAGAGAAGCGCGATGACACAACGCTTGTAATTTATTGTAAAATATGAAGCAATTATCTATTTACTCAAAAATTCGTTGAGTAATCGAAAATAAACAAATAACCAAGTTCTGCATACAAATAAGACGTTCTTGTTATTAATTAAATACCAATCGTACGTTGATATTTAATACAGATATTTTGGACTGAAACTCAAAGTAAAGGGTTAGTTTACCGTTAATTTGTATCGAGATTCTTTTTCTAAACGTGTTTTTGTAACAACCAAGCTCAGAGAAATATGTTCAAGAATAACATATATATTTTCCGCTACCACAAACTATATAGATGTGGCAATTTTTTTGTTTAAGACAAGCCTACTTCTATCATTTGCCTCTTATCAGCGCCTTAAATTCGATCCAGCCTGTCCCTTGCTGCCTTTCCCCAGTGACGCCCTAATCCGATGTGGATGCCCATGCCCTAAGCGTGTAGTCTCTTAGTTTATAAGTTTTATGCCCTGTCTGGAGGCCTTAATTTATTGAGACACCCACAGGAAAGTCCGGTTAAGCAACCGACAACCTCCTAGGTTGATCTGCGATATAAAAATAAATAGTTTTTTGATAGCAACTTAATTTCATAACAGTAAGGGCGTTTTTCGTAATTGTCGTCTTACCGACCGCTTTTTTTGGTGCATGCTGCGTCAGTGTTTGCCTTGTTATACTGATAATGGTCCTTCTGTAGCGTAACTGTGGTTCAACTTTTTACCTCGCTCTGGAGTTAATAAGTTTCGGAGAATCTCAGGTAGGTTGCGTGAAGGCATCCTTTACAATTAACTAAAGTTTTATTCCGCAGTTCAATGGACTTCAGACGGCTTTTTTGTCCAATGTCTCGTATCGTGGCCGAGCGTAATTTTGTAAGAATTAAGATCGGTCAACGGTGATGTGGAGTTTTGCTATCGGTTGTATTAAATATACATGTTTTTTTTTCTAAATCCAAATTAGTATCCTACTAAATAATCCTACCATTCTTCTGATATTATAAATGTAATTTATGTTTAGATGTTTGGATATATTTATTATTCAATCACGTAAAAACAGCTGAACGGATTTGGCACACAGATTATAACCTGGATTAACACATACGATACTTTTTATCCTGGTAAACCGACATCCACGCGGGGGTGGGGGGTAGTCTATAATAATACAAATAAAAAATAAATAATTTATTTTTATTTTATTTACCTATTTATAATAATTAATTTGAAATGGTATGAAGATGACCTGAATAGCTCCCTGAAATTATAATTCCTAATAATTGACTTATTGCAGTGATCAGCTCCCTACTATCGATCACGATAACTTTATCAGACTTTTAATGATTTTATACTGAAGATCACGTCTACGTGTTAATGATTTGAAAAAAATATATGTTAAATTAGAGCATTTTACCAATAATAATTTATTGAGAAAATGCTCTAATTTAAAATATGTTTTTTTCAAATCATTATGATTATGTTATGAATATGACTATGTGAATATTTAAGATTATGTTTATATTACATAGTGAAATTAATTTGTAAAGTTATGTCTAATGCGGATAAAAAAATGAGAATGGCGCAAAATCTACCAAGCGTATTTTTCTGAAACCTTCACCCATTTAAAGATAAATTAATTATTGATCTTTTAATATACGCGTTTTATTAAAATACCTTTTGTTTTGTGTATAATAAATTAATAATGCGTCAAATTGGAGACAGCGCTCCTTGATGGGCGAGTGATATTACTGGCTGAACGTACGACGCAAGCTAACCACTCAAGGTCACTGGCATATATCTGAGTCTTAATCTGAATGATTTTGAAGTATATTACTAATCCATTGCTTCATATGTTCGAATAATTCGTCTGCTCAACAACGTTTATAGAGCAATGAATGTTGTGGGGCTGTCAAAATAAAACTCAACTACTGATAGTGTGTTACGCAATTATCCAGAAGGAGTAAGAAAAACCCCTAGAGAGGAGGCTTGTGTCCCAGTAGTGGGAACATTATAGTTTGATTATGTAAGTCAAAAAAACTTTATATTGGCCGGCGAATTTCGCGTCGTTCATGATTTTAGGAGAACATGCGTCACGCGTCAACGCTTTCGGTATTATTAGTATCGTTATTTATTGGTGCTTTAATTTCTTAATTAACCTAGATAAGTGGAACAATAAATTGTGTTGTGTCTAGGGTTGCCAACTTTTTGTACAAGAAATAAAGTATATTAAGGTCAAAGTGGGAAGATAAACAGTATCTCGGAAAAGCTAACAGTACTTATTTATAAAGTGTTTTTTCAAAGTTTTAAATATATGTATACATAATTCATTCTAGTGCAAATTCACTCACGCAACTCATCAATTAAAATCAGCTGTTCCCTACATTTTGACGAGTTATTCGGACATTTATGTAAATGTAGGGAACCGCTGATATTTTTTCGCGATTTCAGGTTGGGTCCCTTAGTAAAAGTTGTTCATAATGATGAGTACAATAACCCCTTAAGAGGTTGTGCCTTAATTCTGGGACATGTTGTATATTCCTATATACTTTATTTTTTATGACACGATAACAGTAAACAGTATTTTAGAGTGAAAAACAGTACCTACAATACTGTTTTTAACAGTATGGTTGCCAACCCTAATTGTATCAGCTTAAATACTTAATTTTTCGTCAGTAATAATCAAACTGTGAATGATAACGATCGTAGATTGGGCAAATACTAAAGATATCGAAAATCTTGTTCTTTAGTCTTTAAATACGTAAGACACTATCAGGTAAATACCTAATTGAAATTAATTTGTTTGTTATTTGCTTATCTTTGCAGAAACAGCTGATTGACAAGTCAAAATTACTTTTTGGGCAGCCCCCAAAAGAAAGGAACGCACATAAGATATACTTATAAATAAAGAAAAAAACAAAAAATATTGATTGGGACTCAACGCAGGAGATCACAAATTAAACTAAAAACACACTCTTACACTCAGTTGCAGAAACGATCTTTAAATTTTAAAGACTACATTAAACACTAATGTAGCATTAAATCATTGCACAAAACCATTTTTTATTTTATTTTAATGCTCCATTAAATTTAACTAATGAAATGTCAAACCTAATGAAACCGGCCATTTTAAACACTTTTACGTTGCACGTAACTTCATTAGCGCCCATTAGCAGGTGGTGAACTTTAAGTTTGACATTTCAGATTTTTTAATTTTAATGGGCCGAAAAGCATGCATTAAAGAGCAACATTAGTGTTTTGTACAGTACTTGAATGCATTTCTGTAATTGAAAGATGTCTTTAACCAGTCTTTCGTCATTATCTGATTCTTATTTAATAGATTTAGGTACCTCGCCGTCGAATCCCAGACCGAGTGAATTTATTTTTAAAACATGATGGAGAAGAGTTTCGTGTAAGGTATAGAATTTCCAAGGAGGCATTTCTTCAAATTTGTAACCTACTTGATTAAGATTTAGAACCAGTGACGCAAAGAAATAAATCCATTAATGACCTTACACAGCTTTTAATATTTTTGAGATTTTTCGCCACTGGATCTTTCCAGAAAGTATTGGGTGATTTAATAAACATAAATAAATCAACAGTTTGTCGGAAACAGGTTGGGTCGGGTTATTTGTCAGTTTGTTTATCCAAAAAGTATCCCGTGAACTAGCAAAATTAAGCCACCTCTATATTAAAATGCCAGACCGGACGGAACTACGTAGAAATTGATGGATATCCACGTGTGGCAGGAGCTCTAGACTGCATACATGTTAAAATTAATATAACATAATAAGGGGGATGCGCTAAGGTAGCCCACGAAATTCAAATCTTATTACCTTTTTTGTAATTTGCAGGTCAGTAACACATTGTATGTTGATCTAATTATGATTCGCGACCATAACCAATATGGCTTTACAGAATTATAATCATTAGAATATGAATCAGAAGTATAAAATTTGCAAAAAACGTTGGTAAATTTGAATTTCGCGGGCTACCTTAGCGTATACACCTTAAACCAGATTATTTAAACTAGACTAAACCACAGAGTACACTGAATACACATAAATCAACTACATTTACTATATTTTATGCTAAAATTGTGGTGTACTTGTACGTACGGATAATATCAGAACGCAAATGTTCACTCTTTTCGTTCAATATGGTAATTTGTTCCTGGCAATATTGTTTAAAGTCTTCTTTAACTAAAGTGACATTAAAAATGTCTAATGCCATCTAAAATTTGTTTGTGCAACTTCATTAAAGTAATGAATTCATTAGCGATAATGCTGCTTTATGTAATGAAGGGTTAATGGTGAGCTTTCTGCAACTGAGTGTTAGAAACATAAAAAATAAAAACAAAGTAAAATGATCCCATCTCAGCAAGATGCTGCGACAATTAAAAATAAGCGCCGCAGCGCTGGTATTCTGATAAGGCCCATTATGATGTCACGGATATATAAATAATAAATAAAATAAATTAATTAATAGAAAGACATTTACACATCCCTTAGACACTTCACGTGACCAGAGGGCTGGCTCGTTCTTCGGCCAAAGAATTAGCATTGCCATTCAACGTGGCAATGCTGCCAGTCTTCTGGGATGACAGCGATGCGGACGACTACTTCGACGCTTAAGTGTCTTTTTTATTTATTTTTTTCATATTGTAATTTTTTTTTCGAAGTTAGTATCTTCTTAGTGTAAATAATCAGCAGTCTATTTTTAACCGACTTCACAAAAAGGAGGAGGTTCTCAAGTCGTGTGTGTTTTTTTTTTAAATGTTTGTTACCTCAGAACTCCGTCGTTTATGAACCGATTTGGAAAATTCTTTTTTTATGTTAATAGATGTGTGAATGTGAATAACATGTACAAATAAAATATTGATGTAATATAATTGTAAACCGTGTGTCAGACTCAGAACCCGACGTAACATCAGTCACATGTCAATGCCTATTCTATCTGTGTAAATGTAGAATCGTCCAAAAATATTCTACATCTATCCGTTACGACAGTGCCTTACTGTCCTAGAAGATTTTTTAATTGATGTAATGATGCTTTATAGATTTCTGCAGCCCTGTGAAACGGCCGGTTTTGAATTTTCAAGATCTTGTTACTCTAAGCTTACGCCCGTATCAAGCATTTCATCATCATAATTATCATTGGCAGCCTTGTATCTCTTACTGCTAAGCCTAGGGCTCCTACCTATTATGCTATGCTTTCCTGATCTGTGCAACTTTCATCCAGGCCTTATCAAGCATTAAAACTACATAGTTTCAACCAATCAAATGGCTTTTCAGTGCTTGAGTGAGGTTCAGTAACCTCTTCCGGGAACAAAATACTGGACCCATTTCGTCGGACGGTGGACTCGGGGACATCCGCCGCCTCCTATCATACAAGACAGACCCGAGGTGGCGGTGGGTAGTGTTCCACGCACGCCCCTTTTATACGGGTTATTGTGCATTCGCTACAAAGTAAGTTCACCACGGAAAAAAAGTATGTGGAAAATTTGCCACAGTTCTATTTTTATGAAGTAAATTCATCACAGTTTAATAATTTTGATTATTGTAAATTCGTCAAATTGTTTAATTCCGCACAGACAGCAGACAATCAAACACTAAGTAGAATAAAAACGTTATTTATTTATTTATTTTAAAACCATTAACTTCTATATTATTTCTAGTATAGGTAAGCTGCACTCTAATTGCGTAACACAGTTTGAATCGGAATGATTTTGAAGTATATTGCTAATCCATTGCTTCATGTGTTAGAAAACTTGCCTGCTCAACAACGTAAATAACGCAATGAATATTGTTGAACTGTCAAATTGAAACCGATTCCTACTGATAGTGTGTTACGCAATTAGCCCGCTGATCTCGCATTGTATAGGATTAGTATAGGATTGATTTCCGTACAATGCGACGTCAATGTATAGCAGGATGTGTAGCCTGTAATATAACAAGACAATATCTATAATATATACACATACATTATATTTTCTTGTTATATTACAGGCCAGCAACGCGACAACGACGCGACTAGTCGAAAATTTTCTATGAAAACTTCATGGAAATTGTTCTACCAGAATGGCATCGCATCGCCGCCTCACGCCTGTTTGCTCCCGCAGACAGACGTGACGCGGCGATGCGACGCGATTCCGCCTTCAGTGTATAAGGCGGAAGGTTTGCTATTCCGATAATGTCACGGACGTCAGCTATTGTTAAAATTTGTTGATTGATTTCTATACTTAACTATTTATTTGATAACGATTTGATATCTTATCCGTATTGAATTAACTTTATTGTTTAGTGGCATGATCTACGTGTGATCCGGAAATTAAAGTAAATGATATTAGCATGGACATAGCAGTTACAGGTGCCCCCGAAAGTGTGATGACCGGATAAGGGCAGTCAGTAATGTTTAAGAAGGACTGAACATTGGTCTTTCATATCCTTTCTGAGTATCGTAATTGGGCAGAGTAGACTGTTACAGACAAGGCTGGTGACTCCAATGTGGTCTAACTAGCTATAGAGGTTATTCATCAGTCATAATTTCAGCCGAAAGACGTCCACTGCTGGACATAGGCCTCCCCCAAAGGGGAGGTTTGCCATAATCGCCACGCTTGGCAGGCTGGTTGGCGATCACAGGATGGTGTTAATATGCATAGAGAACGCTGCTGCCCATTCTCTAGTAAGTCCCTTAGTCGCGTTTTACGACACCCGCGGGAAGAAATAGGGTTGGAGGATATTGTTAATAGCTAATTGAATAATAAGACATTGGGTAGTAGCAATAATAGCGTCCTATTTTATGTTCTGTATTTTTTCAAAGTTGTGGGCTCAGTAGTTTCGTTGATAAGGGGAGATAATCGACAATTTTCATCATTTTCTTACATATCATTAAAGTATATATTTTAAAATTATAAAAAATATATGTCTCGAATCGGTACAGTTTAAACATTTTATTTTTATTTTCTAATTTGCTCCGCAAAAGTGACCCCCATATTAAAATTTCATTTATTTACGTTACTGTGTTTGGGTCACAGTTCAATATGTACCAAATTTAAACTTAATCCGCCTTAATACAAAACAAGATTTATATTTTGACATGGCTTAAACCATGGAGCCAGTTTTTGTAATAAGAACGTAACAGTGATTGAAATACCGTTCTTTATACAAAACTGAATACTTAGTTCGGTACTAAGTTGTCAGTTTTGTGTTTAGGGACTTTACCGTAGTCGGAATAAAGTTCGAAATTCAATAATGGCTCCACGTTTTAACCCTGGGTCTGAAGATAAACCATGTTTTGTAATAAGGGGGTATCAGTCCAGTAGATTCGGAGCAAATTGGCTGTGACAGACGGACAGACAGACACACGAGTGATCCTATAAGGGTTCCGTTTTTTTCCTTTTGAGGTACGGAACCCTAAAAACAAAAGAAGGTGTGAACGGGTACATAATCCGCAATGTACGATTAGATAAGGCATTTTTTGCGTTATCTACATTGCAGATTATTTTAATCGACAGAAATAGCAGCAATCAAATAATGCATATCACACAATCATACTCAACGCAGAAGTCAGAATAAGTAATCAAAAACGATGTTGCAATCAGTTTGATATGACTACTTTTGATAAGAATGCAATTCGATGTTTTATTTCAAAACAAAACGTTGAAATTAATCAAATTAAGTAAGTTGGTGACAATAGCATACAAAGAATTCAGTAGAGAAAAGTATTGACCGTTAAAATAATAGCCGTTACTAAAAGCTCAAGTTATGCAGTGGACATATTTACTGCCGCTCTGAGTCATCACTTAACAATAATCATTCATTTACTTCTTATTGACAAGTTTATGGAAGGCTGTACGACAAAAATATCTCAGATTCAGAACATTTCAATTAACATACTGCGGGCTGTGTTGGGGCGGAAAGTTAATTGTTGATTATTTTTAAGTGTCGTTTCAGAGTGCAGCAGTCAGTGGCGAAAATTTAAATAAATTCTAAATTAAGTAGTCAGAGGACACTAACCCATAATATTAGCACAGGGTAATTACTACTCCGTAATATTTGTAAATATGTCGCTAATGATCTGGCAAAGTTCCAGTAGAAGCCCTTGGAAACAGGCGGGCCCCAAACAGTTATGAAATTTTGTGGTTTGGTCATCTTGAAAATAATATTCACATATAGTTTAGAGAATCCTGCATCCGGTTAAACTGGAAGCCGACCCTAGTATACTTGGGAAAGGCTAATGATGATGCTGATGATTTAGAGAGTAATTTCAAACAGTTTGATGCGAATTCCACGCGGGGCAAAGGGCAGCACGTACCTTTAACGATGGTTAACGATATTGGTCAATTCGAGAGACATTCTACGTATCGTGAAGGGTGGGCGTTTTTGGGGGACTGTCGCATGTAAATTTTGACGTTCGAAAAGTGCTGATTCTCAGACTAGTTTTAATAAATGACTTTTGATTTGATTTATCAGAATCAGAATTATTTATTTGTAAAACATAGGTTCAAGGTCAAGGTCTTACATACTAATCATAATGTTGCACTATGTTTTGTCATTGATGACTAGAGATCGGATATTCGGATGCATATTTACCTAAAGTACGTTTTTTTCCCGGCAAAGAATACAAAGTATGGAAACGGCTTCTTAAAATATATTTTTATTCCGGGATCGCGGGGTTTCATTAATAACAGTGTCTAGGTATACAATTTTGTATTCCGAAGTATAACAAATATTTCTTATCTATTTAGAACTAGGCAAGAATTTTGTGGAAAATATAACACGTTTAAAAAACACTATTAATATTTCTTCAAAACCTTTTATTCTAAAATTAAATATATTTATTCGGGGATACACAGTACAAAAGAGTAGTTCTTAAAAACTTGTCAGTCCTGGAAACCGACACTTTCCCGTACCGAAGCGCACTCCATACCAGTCAACTCTCAAACTTTAGGTGAATATGCATCCGAATATCCGATCTCTATTGATGACATACAAATATCAGTGAAAATTATATAAAATGGACAATCAAAATTCAACATATAAAACAAATAAAAATATTAAAACAAAAGAATGCAATACATTTGATTGCTAATATGTACAGTAGTTACAGTGCTTTTTTATTTAAGTAATCATCTAGCTAGGGCATACTTAACATTTCTCAACTAATAATTTATGAAAACACTTTTAGAATTTTTTTAATGGCATACTTCTAATGATTTCGGGTGTTTTTAATGAATTCTGGGAGCAACACCAAAGAAGCTCTTTCAACATGGCTCGTATTCATTCAACATGGCATAATCCAGCAACCATGACCCAAATAAGTAACAGTAACGACAATTTGACAGCCTGTCCTATCGACGACGTGCCGATCAGCAATATAACAACTTAAAATAAACCCACTCCAGTATGTATCCTGGCGATGACACTTCCTGAATTCTTAATGTCTTCGGAACAATCAAAAGATCTCGAGATAAGATCGGCAGATAATGATTTGGGGTAGAATATTTGAATGAGTTTTTGAATAGATACAGATCTAAACTATATTTAGTAGTGTTGGATTTTCCTTGTCATTAACAATCAGTAAACGTATTTTACAAAAGGTGTCAACGCTTTGTAGTGTTTTGAAGAAGGGACTTATTGCAATAATGATTAATGCGTTGCGGATGGATTTGATCACCTAATAGATTCAGACATTTGATATAATCATCTGGCGTGAACCTGAAATGATAATGATATCCCCACCCGCTCTCCTTTAGTTTCAGTAAAGATGTGGCACTTTACTGAGACCTCACGTGGATTTCATGAGAGAACTTGAAGCGATGTTGCACTGTTTCGTTTCATTTGCCTACACTAATGCACGTTCACAAACACTTAATGGTTTAATAATCCACCATTATTACATATTAATATTCGGCTAAACACAAATTTTGGAAAATAAAACAAAACTGCTGAACATGACGTTTCACTTTCCCGCCATTAACCGATGGTAAGAAATAGTTGGGTAAATAGGTCTATTAGCTGTAGCAGTTTTAGGTAGGAACAGGTACAAAAAGATCCAATAGCACTTTGCCCGACCCGGGAATCCAACCTCATGCTCAACAGTAGTGCTTGCGACCACTAGACCAACGAGGAAGTCACAAAAGGCAGTAATTAACTACATTAACAAGTGAAAAAACTTTGTACTGCAAATTAGTACTTTTAATTTGAAAGTGCAGCAGACCCAGGAATTCTAAAAAGTTCTCGATACAAGCATTCGATTACACGGACTACAATAAACGGTAGGAATGTTAAGCTAAGTGCAATCAAGTTAAAGGAATCTCAGGGGCATCACGAGTTACCGCTTCAAAGCTGAAACATTGCTTCCTCTGAAAATGTGGAATGTTCTTTTGTAGGTACAAATTAAAGGCTCTGATTTATTCACTCTCATTGGATTTTTGACTGTAATTTTATTGAAACAGAGTTCACAATCCTTTGGTAGAGCAACAGTTTTTAGAATTATAGTGAGACGAGTGTTTGCAAGACTGTGGTCGTGGTCTCGCTTCTAGCTAGTCTATGTAAGCTCTATGCTCTAGTGGTTATCTATTAATTAAATTCTTACCCTTCTTAGAGCAATGTGAGCTATGGTTTGTATCTTAGAGTAAGGTTTGTATGTAGGCTACATACTTCCGGTGTTTTATACGAGAGATCGCCGCGTTTATTTGTTTATGGTTTTCTATGTACTATACAATTATCTAAAAGAATGCCAAACCTAAGGTACTGAGTCTTGGGGTCACCTAAATATTTTTCTGAAGTCCATGGAAGCATGGATGTACATTTTGTAAATACAACATGTCCCAGAATTAACGCACAACCTCTTAAGGGGTCATTGTATTCATCATTATGAACAACTTTTACGATGGGACAAAACTTGAAATAGCGAAAAAAAAATAGGTTTCTGTATTGTTGCTGTTCGAATAAAGGCTTCTACATACCGGGGCGACTTGTCGCGCGACGCGACGCGACACAAAGGCACCGCTCGTCCCGCGACACGCGGAGCCTTTGTGCCGTGTCGGTCGCGTCGCGCGACAAGTCGCGCTGGTATGTAGAAGCCTTAACTCGTCAAAATCACGGCACGGTTGGCGCAGTTAGTTAAGAAATTGACTGCTGCGCTGCGTGTCGCGGGTTCGATTCCCGCACGGAACAAATATTTGTATGACCTACAAGTAGTTGTTCCGGGTCTGGCTGTTTGTGTATGTGAATTTAAATGTTTGTAAACGCACCCACAACACAGGAGAAATTCCTATAAAAAACAAACAAACAAACAACAAAAAAATGTATAGAACCGCTGATTTTATAATATGGTGTACAATAAATGATTTGTAAATAAATAAACTAGCTGTTGCCCCCGAATTCGTCTGAGATCCAGGATTAAAAGTACACTATGTCCTTCTCCAGTTCATGGTCTACCCATGTGCCAAATTTCTTCCAAATCCATTCAGCCGTTTTAGCGTGAAAGCGTAACAAACAAACAAACTCACTTTTGACGATAAAACGCGTCATTATGAGTTTCATTTCATTTCAACAATTTACAGAATCATTAAACAATTTCCATTGTGTTGAATATACACATGCAATTTACATAAAAATACGATATAACTTAATACAATAACAAATACTATGAATTATTAATTAACATTCCAAGTGAAATTCAAATAGTGCAAACAGTTTAAATACCTACAATGTCAAACAGGATTAAAATATAATGACAAACAGTTTTCAGTATGCCAAACAGTTTTAAATATAATGTCATAAGATTCTAAAATTATATACTTACTTAATGTCAAAAAAAAAAGGAAATCATTTATAATTGTGTGACATTAGTTCCGTTATATTACAAGTACCTTATATTACGAGTACAAAGTACCTTCTAGGTATACTTAAGATACAACAAAGTATCTTCTACCTATAGCAAATGCTGTAGACTTGTCCGTACCGAGTAACATAATTTGTAAGCTTACTGCCAGCACTAGTCTATATCAAAATGGAATTCTCCGAAGTAATCTTGTAAACCTAAGCTAATAAGTTAAAACAAGATTCTGATGCTCGACTTTTCCTTGCTTCGGAAAATTGAATAGAAAATAATGACTAAAGGAAACTCTAAAGTTATATTATTTTTTAACACATTTGCTCAAAAAATGCATTTACGAAGCCTGTATACGTACATTGTTCGGAAGTTAAAAATTACGCACCTTACAACGGAACGGGCGGTAAAATAGGTACTCTCACCTAAGTACATGTTTTACCGCCCCCTTTTTTAGGGTTCCGTAGTAAACAAGGAACCCTTATAGTTTCGCCATGTCCGTCTGTCTGTCTGTCTGTCTGTCTGTCTGTCCGTCCGTCCGTCTGTCGCCAGCTTAGCTCAGAGACGCTTAGTCCTAGAAAGCTGTAATTTGGCATGGGTATACATATTAATCATGCCAAAAAAATGGTAAAATAAAATTATGATAAACATTTTTTTTTAGGGTACCTCCCTTACACGTGAAATGGGGATGATATTTTTTTTTCTCGTCTATTCCATGGTGTGGGGTATCGTTGGATAGGCCGTTCAAATATTGTGGGTTTGGGAAAACCATTTTTCAATTAAGGGATCCGTTTGGGTAATATTAAGCTTTAAAGTGCTAGTTTTTGTTAGAGTCAAGTGTCCCCCCCCCTGCCAGCTAAATGGTTGGTTTTGGATATGTGAAAAAATTCATGGCAATAGTATATATAACGAAATTAAAAGGAAAACTATCACAGCTAAGTAGGCTTCACAAGTTAACGAGTAATAGTCGACCAACTTAAATTTGCAGTTGGAGAATTGACCGTAACGTATATCGATGTATGGGAGAGCATGTTTTTCAACTACAATGTTAAGTTTGTTTTTGGGATAAATTCATCCCAACCACGGAACCCTTCATTGTGCGTGGTCCGACATGCACTTGGCCGGTTTTTTTTACGTTTTTTTTTTAATTACCATAAAATTTGTATAAGAATTCTACCAAGGAGTTTCAAATTACGAGAATAAATAAGCTGAATGATCGAACCTCCTTGGAAGCGCTTTTGCTCAATACGTTTATCTTACTTTATTTTAAAAGAGAAAATGAGACGAAAGATGTAGTACTAATTTTCACCATGTGCACGTGGCGCCATTTGCAAATTCGCGCCATTTTCTTGTCAAAGATTTTGCGACTTTCCAAATGATATTTACAAAATAATAATATGAGTTCAAGCGAGGAATCTGATATTAATATGGAATCTACTGCAACTGATATCTTGAATGAGCTGCCAAAATCGTGAGTGCTATTTATTGATTTACAATAATTTTATATCATAAAAGACTCGAAGAAATACTCAATCATGCTCTTAAAATGTTTTGATGGCTTATTTTATTACCTATTGTACTGTTTTCTCGCAAATGTGTTGAAAAACGTTGTATGTCACACGCGCGGAAATTGGTATTTACAAACTCGTGACTATGGTAAGCCCTCGACTTCGTATCGGGCTTACATTCGTCTACTCATTTGTAAAAACCAACTTACCGCACTAATATCATAAATAACTATTACCTGTTAGCTAATATTGGTCTCGTTCAATGGAAATATCAATGCAAGTACCTATGTGACTTTTAAATTTAAATTTGTGTGTTTTAAGATCTGTATTTATATCTACCACTACTACCGCAGTCTATGGACATTTTGTTTTTACTGATGTGTGAAAAATCACGTTTGTTTTTGTTTTTCAGAAATGGCATTTCGCAGGTCAACGTAGAAGGTTGTCGGCTGCTTGACCGGATTTTCCTGTAGGTGCCTTAATACATTAAGACCTCCAGGCAGGGCTTAAAACTTATAAACAAAGCGACTACACGCTAAGGGCACCTGTGGGGTACGGACCTCGGCTTAGGGCGTCGCTGGGGGAGGATAGCAAGAGACAGGCTGAATCGGATCAATTATAACTTCTTCTTTGCCTGCCCTTCATTTTTATTGGGACCTATAGAGGAATGAGGAGTACTGTGTGTGAAAAACTGTGCATGCTCCGTGTTAAATTGGGCAGAAGAACACTCAATCAGTCCGCAATAATAGGTTCAGGTAGGTTTACAAAGACTTGATCATTGTGGACACAGCAAAGTAGGAGAGAGGAAGACAGCTTTAATTCGCCAACTTAGTGGTTACGAATGTTGATTCTTTGAACTGAAAAAGGGCAACTCTTTTTGGTACCTGAACCAACTACGGTGGGTGTTGCTATCTACTTTTTATGTTCCTTATGTTTCTCTAAGCGTAAAAATACATTGTATTGTCAATGTAAATACTATGTAGTACTGTATGTTTAGTAAATCGCATGTTTCCGGCAGTTAAATACACATAAGTATGATAATTTGATAATGGCACACACTTGACACTTTGCCTCCACTTTTATAATAGCGATGTTATCAACTGATAAGAGATTATGTATTGTGTATACCTACTACACTGTTTTAATGAGAGTATGTACCGTCGACCACACGAGTCGTTGAACACATAAGTTCTATTTGATAACACATAACTACATTGAAATTATAACAAAATGCCTAACCTTTTTTATTTTTAATAAAATCGCTGACTTTAGCACAAATGAGAAAATCTTTTGAACATTAAGATGTTTATTCCCACGATCTTCTTTTAATAATAGATAAAATATTGCTTTTTTTTTTGGGTGGGAAATTATCAAATAACTTCTCCCGTTCTGGGCGGAGCGGGAGGGCGTGTCAGACTTTTACTGACTAAAATCCATCCGTGTTCCTTCCGTTGCCGCGTTGCCTGTGTGCCAGGGCCACGATATCCCTTTCGGACAAACTCGCAACCCTGGCAGGGATAAGTTATTGCTATCAAGTCATCGAACATGAATAAAAAAAAACAGAAATTAGAAGAAATAGGTAAAACAGTAAAGAAGTTAATAAAGAAGTTAAATATTTTTTTGTTTTTTAAGAATTTCCCATAAATAATTTTTGTCGTCAAATCTGTTTGATCAATAAAGTTTAATTCATCATCAGAAACATGGTTTAGGGATGTGCCGAGCAACTTATGTTGTCGATTGTACTCATTTAGCAAACGAAATGTATGTGTGTATTTTCGGATTTCCGGTCTGTTGAAATATTTTAACGTTTTATTAGTTTCTCTAGGAATACCTACTTCTCGATTTAAGGTTAGATTGGTTAGCAGCTTCTTAAATTCCATTAAACGCAATTTCAATGATTATTATTCGTACTTGTTGAAAATCTATACCCGGACAACTCAAGCAGCTCAACTAGCTTCACCTTTCAGACTGACCGGCCCCTTGACAATTCAAAAGTGCCTGTAATTGGTTTGTTTTTTTTCTGTTTATTTATTATTAGGGACTTTTATACAATTGTATATGCCAGTCCCATCAGAACTTATAATGTAAAACGTAACAACACAAACTGAATTAGACTATAAGTAGCTTCGGAGTTAGGCGACGACAAAATATGATGGAACATGCAAACATTGTACATTTTTATCTCAAACTCTCTAAGTAGATCTTCTCTTGCAGACTGAAATCTGACACTCCGTCAATAAATGATTAACATCCTCCAGTGTGCCACATACCTCACAATTAGGTGGATCAATTTTTTTCATTAAAAATCAAAAATTATTGAGCGGCATGTGTCCAGGGGGCCTAAAATAGACGGTTTAGCAGAATCATAATATGATCTGCGTACAATTCATAGATCCCGCAATTCATCTGTTTGACAGCTGATATTTGACATTAGACTTCAATATAGCAATTAATAATTTGTGGACCATTTTACGAAACTCCATACAAACTGTCAAACAGATGAATTGCGGGATATGAATTGCACGCAGTTTCATAATATGATTCTGCCAAAGCGTCCATTTTAGGCCCCCAGATCTCAGTCTGTGAGCTGTAACTATAAATTTTCTGCTAAGCGTAGTATTACAAAACCACGGTACGTGAGGAGGCTCCGAAACTATAATTTGAAATAAATGCTTTGAGTTTGATTTTGAGCAATAACTTCTCAATACAATTTAACTTGCTACTTGCATCAACCTTTTCCAGATACAGTTTTTGATTTCCTGTACCATCCTGACTGCATTTTTCTTTTCTTTCGCTTAAAGCCACAGCATACAAACAACATGCAATTTGTGGAAGTGTGTCTGTAGTCCATTTCCTATTTACGAACACTGGTGGATGTCATTTCCTTAGTCTGCGGCGCTGCAAGATAAGCAGGTTACTGTTCCTTTTCATTTCACTTTATTGTGAACGTGATTCAATGTTTTCCATCTGTTTCGAATTCGGAGAATCTTATTTTGGTACTTTGTAATCTAGAAGGCTTTTGTGAAAAACTTATTATATAATATTAATGTAATATTGTATACAACATGTCCCGGAATTAACGCACAACCTCTTAAGGGGTCATTGTACTCATCATTATGAACAACTTTAAGTATGGGACCAAACCTGAAATCGCGAAAAAAATAATCAGCTGTTCCCTACCATTTATGTTCGAATAACTCGTGAAAATGTAAGGACCAGCTGATTTTTTTATCATAATAATAAAAAAAACAAAAATAAAAATAAAAATGAAAACAAAAAAAATATTGCAAGGTCAACCTAATTTAGAACCTACTAACTTAAAATAACAATCGTTTAGAATTAAAATTATTTTATTTGAAGATCCTAAGCCCGTTAAAGTATCAAGAGACTTATTTTTTTTTCTTTTTATGTTTAATTTTTTTTTCCTGGGTTGCATTGTCGATACTGAACTTACCCCTAAGCTATGGCACGCAGTTTCTTTAACACGCTGTATAATTAGGATATTTTCTAGTTAAGTTACTGCAAGAAACGTAGGAACCGCTTTTAAATTCCCTAAATTCTGTAAACCTTAAGGTGATACGCAAAATGAGCTCGACTATAAAAATTAAATCTACTTAGTGCAAAACTAATAACGATGTCATACAAGTCCAGTCTACTAAAGACCATTAACACTACGTGATACCAATATTAACTGCACAGCACATGACTAAATAGGTTCGCAAAACCGATCCTTTCCGGGCTGAACGATGATATAGACATTCCGATACCCTTTCTGGGTTACGGTAAATCCAATAGTGATGGGAAAGACAGCTTGACAGCCGTGACGTAAACATCGCTAAAGTAAGCCCTAGATAAATGCGGCAATCTGCGACGGAAAATGAATAAGATACTGATAGTGAAGGATTTTTTTTTAAATTTGTGATAGTTTTTTAGGTAAATGGTTGTATAAGGGTTTGATTTTTTATTTTTTTTAATTATACACGGGCGTATTTAAAACTATACTCCGTTGGTTTAGGTAGCTAGATAAAGGTAAATAAAAAAAACCACGTGACGAGAGAGCTGTAAGTAACCGACTAAACGTAATACCTGTCACTTCAGTTGTCATGCTACGTCACAGTTTTACTCTTCAATTTAGCAAGGTTTTATTTCGTTGACGTTTAGAGGGCCTGTCTTTTTGGGCTCTTTACAATAGACAGATTACAAAATATTATAGTATTAAATGTAACGAAACAATTGTGTTCAAGCAGTTACATCTACGAAGAGTAGTTTGAGAATGTATGATAAAGTTTAACATACAGTATTATAAGAGGAAACTATCGTAAAAACTAAAAATAAATTTAATTTGGTTCTAAGTTACCACGTATTTTTAAACAAGAAAGTGTCATCTATATAAACCCTTTTTATGATTTGTTTACCTTTATTTAACTACTTAAACCGATGGAATATAGCTTATTGAAAAGAAATGTGATTTGCATGACTGCTGTAATTTATATACTAATATTATATAAAGAGGTAAAGTTTTTGAGGTTGAAGGAGGGTAATCTTCGGAACTACTAATCCGATTCCGAAAAATATTTCACTAATGGGTAGCTAAAGTATTGCCGAGTGTCATAGGATATATTTTATGTTAAAACAAGAAACACGCGAACGAAGTCGCGGGCAGAGGCTAGTCTTTAATAAAATACCTGACCGAATTAAAAACTTACCGTTGCAAAAATTTAAAGAATGTTTCACAGAGTTACTTGTAGATAAATGTTATTATTCAGTGCAGGATTTCATAAATTATATTTTTTTGTAATATCTTTATTATTTCTACTTTGTATTACATTTGCATGCTATATTAAGGCAGAATTTACATGGATCCTATTATATAATGAAAAGAAACACCTTTTCATTACGAACATTTCTGTGTATACTCGTAACCTCTTGAACACATACAAACTTGGTACACAGCAATATTTAACGAACTATTTAATTAGCTACTCAATATAATAATAAGTATAGGCTTTAGAAATCTTGAAGACAACCTTTAGGTTCCGAGCTCCATGAGAATTAACCTATAGTCAACGCCATGAGACGAGATAAATTTCATACTTTGGGATTTAAAACTTTAACTGAAATTGCGTATGGTTCAGTTTCCATTGCAAATAAAATTATTTTATGACGTTTAGCGATAATTTCTTCATTCATAAATCAACTTAGATATCTTGATTTTAAAGTTGATAGTTGTATAATTTGCAATTTTATGTATTTATAGCTTCTCATGACGGTTACTTTAGCAACTACGCGACACCCCAAACGCCATGTTTCCATTCCGTTCCATTAAAAACCCGTACTTTTTAAAATAACTGTCAAATGAGATACTTTTAAACTTCATGACTACAATGATACAAAAATCATTTGAGGCAAATCACATACTTTCACACATTAAATATTTAGTATTTTAAAATCGACTACAGAATCTTATTAATATTTGAAAATCATGACAGTAATTTTACAATTTATTCTTATGTAAGTACCTACATTATAAGCAAATAAATACCAAGTCTATTCTATTCTATTCTAAAAATTTAAACAGATAATACGTAAACATGACGTCAGTGTGCATCGAAGAGATACACCTAGATTTTGCAAGTGCCGTAAATTAAAAGCAGGACTTTTTTACTTATCGGACACAATTGAATGTTTCTCTTTCTGCGAGTGACTAATTACAATAATGCAAAACTTTTTTTATATTTATTGGATTCATTTTAATACCCAGTATCTGCGAAGCAGACGCAATAGTTTAACAATCAGCACAGACCTTGGTCATCATTAACGATCATTATTTGAAAAACGTAGATATACTATCGGTATGGCGTAGATATATATATACGCCATACCGATACTTTAATAATATTGGAACAATATGAGTGGAATATAGTTGAACATATTCCTGTAGAGACAGTTGGCACTATCACTAATTAATAAGGGTTTTCTGAAATGACGTTCACAAGGTGGCAGCACTAATACTTTAGGTCCGGGCACCTGTCAAAAGTGTCTGAGTGATGAAAAAATGAATGAAACGAATGATGAACGTCATCATAATTATATTTTTTGTTACTTACTGACAAATCGTACGCTTACCCTAATAATTATTTAAGTCCATTTGGCACCTGTAGTTTCTTTTTCTTTGCAAAACGGGTGGGATAGTTATGTACTTTTTCTTTTTTGTGTTTGTTAATATTATGTTGTTCAAGAATCATTGCCATTTTTACTTTTAGGTCAACTGGTAAATACATTGCACTTCTTAACTCATTTTTCATTTTCCTTGTTCAAGCTTTGTTTAGTTCTTTTGCCCACTAACATTTTTACAATAGTATTTTAATTTTATCGAGATATGTTTTAAAAGTAAGTCCATAACCACTCAACCCATAACTGATAATCGAGTCGGTAAGTTCATAGTACAATGCATACAATAGTCTCTTCTTGACTATAGGCTTCTGAGTATACAATGTACCCAGAACTGCCCATTTCTTATCATATGCCCATTTCATTATATTGTCCAAATCGTCTTGTATTGCTTCTTGTATGGACGTTTGGTTCATACCACTGAATAAGAGACATGTAGCGTCGGCGTATATAATATATATAAGCTTTGCATTTTTTTATAACGTTACACATGATATTAACATAAATGTATGCTCACTGGGAAAACATTTTAATGAGCTAATAATTTTGATAAAATAATGCCTGCACAGATTGGATTTAATTTGCCTGTCGGAAATAAATATTAAGGAAGTGGATTCAGTATGCATGTTTTTCAACAAGAGAAGAGATAAGAGGTGGAGGAATACTAATTTACGTAAATTACTATCCGGTTTTACAGCGACGTATGAGTTTGTATATGGACGGACATTTTAAAAGAGTAACGGTGGAGATTCTTGCCCATTCTTTTCCATACGAAGATACCTTTGGAAAGGGCGACTAGAATCAATTCTATTTTTTTTTGTAAATTTTGACGTTCAAAAGTGCCATTTACGTGCCTATTTGAAATAAATAATTTGACTTTGACGGCTAACCATTAACGAATACACTATTACTGATATTATGGTTATCAATAGACCGCCAAGCTCAATTAAAATAAACTTTTTAGCAGAAATCAAAAGAAATATGATTTAGTATAATAAAGTATAATACTAAAACGAAACAATATAATTATGGTCGGACCTTTGGAAAGGGCGACTAGAATAAATTCTATTTTTTTTTGTAAATTTTGACGTTCAAAAGTGCCATTTACGTGCCTATTTGAAATAAATAATTTGATTTTGACGGCTAACCATTAACGAATACACTATTACTGATATTATGGTTATCAATAGACCGCCACGCTCAATTAAAATAAACTTTTTAGCAGAAATCAAAAGATATATCCAAAGTATAATACTAAAACGAAACAATATAATTATGGTCGGCGATTGTAACATCAACATACTGCACAGTAATATGGACTCAACTGCTGACAGGTATCTGAACGCACTATCGGAGATGGGGTTGCAATGCGCCATACGAGATGTAATTCGGAATTTTCGGGACGTAGTCACTCACGGGTGATCGCAATGTGACGTCCTGCCTCGATCATGTATTTGTAGTTTGTACGGACTGAGACGGCTTTCACGAATTGCGTTCTAGAAGCGAACACGGTTACGACTAAGATCGCGGACCACTACCTAACAGGATTATCAGCTGAGACAAATATAAAAGAATGTATTCAGTCGCCTAGAATGACCATTCATAACAAACTCGTAAGTAATAAACTTCTCAATGTTGACAGGCAACAATGGTTAAACACACATGATTCTATTGAGTTATGTGATAATAATGTACAGGATTTTTAGCGACATTTATGAAACTTCCAAGCAGCCATCTACAGTTAAAAATTTTGATAGCGAAGCTTGGGTTAATCATATATTACAAAACATGATTATTCGCAAAGATGACTTATTTAAGCGCTGGAAAATGGATCTATACAATAATAATCTTAGATTACAATACACTAAATATAGAAACATAAACTTATAAATGTGGCTAGAGATCGACATAGGTGTGACGAAATAAATAAAAGGTAGGGGAGACGAGCTTAAGATATGGGGTAATATTAATAACTGGCTGGGTAGAGAAGTAAAGTAACAGATCTACTGTTACTTTACTTCGGCGGCTTTACTAGCGTCATAGAGAAATATTTACATAAAAAATAATGTTTGATAACCATTTGTCATCATTTCTGTGACACATTTACAACGGAAATTGACAATATCAAGCATAAATGTAATAAGACGTTCTTAATTAGACATGAGTATATTAAACCATGTAATGTTAGTTTTAGGTTGAATAAAGCAACGCCCACACATAACGCCAGGATAATAGACTCACTGGACTGCGACAAGTTGCCGGGATCAGATGTTACGAGTATTAGGGTAAAAGATTTAAAGAAAATCAAGAACTTTATTAGTCCTGTTATAGCATATTTTATAAATCTATGTGTAAAAGAAAGTAAATACCCGAATAGGTTGAAAGAGTCAATTATTAGGCCAGTTTACAAACAAGGGTCTCATCTGGTATATATAAATTACCGACCAATAGCTATTTTAAATATTATACAATAAATAAGATTATGGAAATGTTCATAGGTAGTTAAATCACAACTTACTTAGACAAAAATGATGTTATTACCGACATTCAACATGGTTTATATACCAAACAGAAGTACGGCACACGAGCTTGCAAGATTGACGGATGACGTAAATAATTACCGAAATGATTAAAACATAGTGGTAGCAGTTTTAATAGACTTCAGAAAAGCCTTCGATACCCTGGATCACGACGACCTGCTGCAGGGTATGGATGAGTGTGGGATAAGTGGACCAATCCACAGATAGTTTGGTCAATACTTGGAGCTAAGAACTATCAAAATTTCGGGTTGCTAATGCTGACATTAGCAACCCGAAATTTTAGCTATAAGTTAGTGTAATAGCTTGAAGTATTGAGGGCGTTGTGAAATATAGTGTTCCTACCGAATCTGTTTATGGGCCGATGCTGGGACGTTGATTTTTTGAGGATCTAACTGTGGGTATTTTGTATATTCTTTATCTTGTATTTCTGATTCCAGGTCCTTTTAGAAATTATCGTTTAAATCTATGTACTATTACTTATTTATTAATCTGTTATTTTATAGGACTACTTTTTATTTGCTGTAGGGTAATTCTTAATATCGCTTTCGAAACGTATGTGGTATACTTTTTATCATTGTCGTCTTTTTTTATCATGATTTTAGAGTTTTGAATCCAGATGTATTTGCAGGATTCCTTTAAATTAGTCTTAACAGCCAAGAACAGGTTGCGCATCAGATGTGTCAAATGTTCATTAACATAATTGTTCACAACCATTCAATCACATAATTCCCAAAATACATAATTATAATATATAGATACAATTTGTCGCTGACTAAAACAATAAGTACACAAATCACGGTGTATTGCTTCCACACCAACATTCACACCCCTACACCAAACACACCGCCACCTCACACATACTCACACCCACACACACATATAACACTGAGCGCATTCCTTATTTAATTATTTTTTAGTTATTATTTTTTATTTTGTATTGTTAAAAACTTCTGGCATGCTCTCAAAATTATCTACTATTTATTCTCTCACACATTATAGTAAATGCAAACTGGAAGAGCGGAACCAATACAAGCAAATCTTTGCTTAAAAGGTGACTCCAAACATAGCAATGTAATTTACATAAATTGATGAAATAAACATTTTTTTTTAATATTTTGTGAATCATCATTGTTTTGGTATAATGTGTGATTTGTTATTTTTGTCTCTTTACGAGTTTACAACCAGTGTGACCGGGCTACCTTTGAGCGTAGTGTGACGATTATTGGTCGTGGGTTTATTCCGTCGACTCCTCGGGTAGGACCCTCCATGCCAATCCATACAGTCCTCAAAAAGCACTCGCAGCTAGTTTATGATTCGGATCTATTGAAAGATAAACGAGAATGGGTAGGTGCTGTGTGCAGTACTACTTTTTTCCGTTCAAGTGTGTCCTACAGGTTCTTCTGTTACCTTGGGGATTATCTTTATAATTTTATCAACAAGAGTCTAAATATTTATCCACTACACAAACCCAGTTGTAAGCAAAACAGTAACCGACTTCTTGAAAACTCTTTCCTACGATGACACAGAGAAATTGCTACACTTGTGTTCTAACAATTACCTGCACTTTCACCACCATTCATCTACACATTCATCACTATTCACCACGCACCCTTTGACTACTATTGTTTGTGTTATTTTAATTTTCCTTTTCATATATATTTTTTTTGTTTTAATTGTTTAGTTATATATACATGTTACCTGCCTGTTTATTTGTATGATGCCACTAAGTGGGGCCTGGTTACCTGTAATACAGGTTTTTCTAAAACCTACTTCAGGCACCAGCTCTCATAATGTGAAATATACAGTTCAAAACTGTTAAGTGCTACAAAACCATTGTGAGAGAAAATAAATAAGGCTGTAGCTTTGTGACAGATGCACGGACGGATAGCGGAACCTTAGTAATAGGTTCCCGTTGGAACAATTTGGATACGGAAACCCTAAAAACCTCCAGCAAAGTTCATAAAAACGGGTCCAACTTTGTCCTTCTGAATTCAGATATAAAATTATCACCTTCCGCTCCCTAATGGGATGTACAAATTAATGATGACGTATTGCCTCTAATAGGCCAATTAGGTACAGCGTATATTAGTCGAATTCAAATCATTTTTTGAACCGCTTAGTAATTGCGAAATTACGTATCACAGTCTTGCTTGTTTGATAACCAACAAGAATGAACAATTTGCTTTTTGGTAACACAACAAGATGAGTTTTTATGTTGACTAAGTATCATGAATTGTACTCTGCAATTAAGACACCGTTCACGAAAAATACCCCCTTTTTAACGGACTTCCAAAAAGGAGGAGGTTCTCAATTCGGCTGTATGTTTTTATTTTTTGTATGTTTGTTACGCGATTACTCCGTCAATTATGAACCGATTTTTAAAATTCTTTTTTTGTTTGAAAGGATATACTCCCGAGGTGGTCCCATTGTCACCAAATCAGAATCTGATGAGGGGATCCCATGGAAATTGAGGGAAACCCTCAAATTTTATATGCAAACCTATAGCGATTTGGGTATTTTTTATAGTAACTCGTGCATTTGCTCTCCGAAAGCACCATTTGGTGAAGTGGAACTGATGATGGAGACCACAGATGGCCACCGGAACAATATAATAATGAGTACCTATTTAACGGGTTGCGATTAAGCAATTGGCAGTTCTCCTGGTTCTTACCAGGAGAACTCCTCAAAAAATCAACGTCCCAGCATCGGGAAAAGCAATATTATTTAAGCAGTTAACATTATGCTATTGTAACTTAAATAAATTCAAAACTGACTAAAAAGTGAAAAATAAAAAACTTTTTACAATAAAATAATAACCAACTACCAAAAATAACACTACAAAGTGAAAAATAACTTTGATTTCGGAAGTCGGTGGCAAAAAACTCAAATACAGGTGCAAAGACACCGACTTCCGAAATTAAAGTTATTTTTCACTTGGTAGTGTTATTGTTGGTAGTCGGGTTATTATTATTTTTGTGAAAAGTTTTTTTGTTAACTTCTTTACTAATTGGGAGGAAGCTTGGGATAATTGAAACATTATGTCTGTGTGACTATAAAAGTATAGTTTTCAAGGCGCTAAACCGTTCGTGTCAGTCACAGCACCTGTTAATAGTTTGCACACTTTTGCTCTTTTGAAAATATAGTTTATTTGGCCTTTGATTTAGTTAATGAAGATATTGCATTATCATAAAATACTATTAATTTTTATTTTAGGGATAGCTGAAGTCTAATGAGTGGTTTTTAAATTCCTTGAACGGTTTGCTAAATAACAGGGAAAAAAACATTAGGTACAAATTTTTCAACATTATTTTTCTGCTATACAGGGTGATTGGAAGATGGGTGCAAAGCTTTAAGGTGAAGATAGTATAGACAATTTAGAACCATTTAAGCCATGGTTGTCTTAGACGAAGTCTTACCAAATTTTTTTAACCAAATTTTTAAGTTTTTTTTCGGAAATTCTCAAAATTTAATGTAAACTGCATAATTATGGCCAAATTGAATGATAAATGAATTAATTTTTTATTTATTTAATTAAAGTAATGTGTAAGCAACCAAGCAAAACATATTTTAGGCTTCTGTGTCATTAGACATTTTTTTTACAGATATTTAAAACTCAGAAAAAATAAAAAATTTGTACGATACGTCTTTTAAACCTTATTTAAAAAAAAAAACGGAGGGTGCTTTTTTTGTTCAAACCTTTTTGAAGACATGCTTGATAATCGCTCTTTCTTTTGAGGTATCATTTATGCGGATATCTTACAAATTATTGAAATTAGGACCTACAAACCAATTCGAGGGAGAAATTTTAAATTTTAGGCAGTCTAACAATACACAAAATTTTTGCTTAAAAGAATACTTTATGTGCTCGAAATGATAACATTGTTCAATTCTAAGAATTTTTGGCACATGCAGGAACCAATTGAGGGGAACCCATTGAGGGGATTCTCTAAACAATGGCCACCGAGCGCGGTGCGACGGCATTTCCAGGTAGAACGCCCAATGAATAGCAAAAAGCGATAAGAGTTGGTTTTTACAGCAAAATGGTCTTAGTTACTGAGGCAACAAAGTCGTTTTTCTTTAGTCAGGGTCAGTCGGTCTGTGATGAAGCCGTTACATCTTTTACTTATTAGTCAAACTACTGCCCTTGTGAGTGGACGTTGTCGTGTTGATTCACAATTTACCGTGTTCAGTTGTAGCCCTTTGCGTTCCTGCACGTGTTGTTTGCGTTAGTTTTGAACTTTTTTGTTTCACCGTGTCCAGTCGTAGCCTCGCGCTCCTGCACGTGTTGATTTTTGACTTAATTGTGTTGAGTTGACATTTAGTGCGCTCCTACGCCGTTTTTCTTAATTGTTAAGTGACTATGGCTACTTTTTCCAATCAAGAATATGCGGATATCGTATTTATGTACGGTAGAGCAGACGGCAATGGATCTTTGGCGCGACGGATGTATCAAGAGCGCTATCCGAATCGCAGGATACCGAATGTCCGAGTGTTTTACAACACGTTTCGTCGTCTTGCCCAAGATGGGTTTTACCGCGTGGAACCTGGAGTCAACCCGGGCAGACACGAAACTGCCGTCGACGAAGACATTTTAGCAGCATTTCAAGCGGATCCTACTACCAGTACTAGAGCAGTAGCTCGAAATTTAAACATTTCTCAATGGAAGGTGTGGCATACAATGCACCAAAATGATAAGTATCCGTTCCATGGCAGGAGTGTGCAAGGTCTAGTAGAGCAAGATCCTCAAAGAAGAATTCAGTTCTGCCGTTTCCTCCTCAACAGAGACATCGAAGATGCGTGGTTTCTGAAATCAATCTTGTGGACGGATGAAAGTAAATTTTCAAGGGAAGGTATTACAAACTTTCACAACATCCATGAATGGGCTGACGCAGACAACAATCCACATTTTAAGAAGCAGGTGTCATTTCAGATGAAATTCTCTGTGAATGTATGAGCTGGAATAATTGGCAGAACATTGATTGGGCCCCATTTTTTGCCTGATCCATTGAATGGCGAAAATTATTTGCAATTTCTGCAAATTGATTTACCACTGCTGGTAGAGGAATCAGGTGTCCCGATCTTCGAAAGAGACCGAACAGTCATCTTTCAGCAAGACGGCTGTCCAGCGCATTGGACTTTAAATGTAAGGGAACACCTCAACAATTGCTTTCCTGATAGCTGGATCGGCAGGGATGGACCCATCCCTTGGCCCGCTCGCTCCCCAGATCTGACCCCGTTGGACTTTTTCGTGTGGGGCCGGGCCAAGGAACTGGTGTATAACAACATAGAAATAAACACTAGAGAAGAATTGATACAAAGAATAAATTCAGCGTTTGAGACAATGAAGCAGGAGATGATGTTGAAAATAACGACTACAGAAGTTAGAAGACGGGGCCGTGCTTGTATTAGGAATCACGGCCGTCATTTTGAACATGAAAAATAAATAATTTTAATTCAAATGTTGTTTTAATTAGTCTGCCTAAAATAAAAAATTTCTACCTCAAATTGGTTTGTAGGCCCTAATTTCAATAATTTGTAAGATATCCGCATAAATGATACCTCAAAAGAAAGAGCGATTATCAAGCTTGTCTTCAAAAAGGTTTGAACAAAAAAAGCACCCTCCGTTTTTTTTTTTAATAAGGTTTAAAAGACGTATTGTACAATTTTTTTATTTTTTCTGAGCTTTAAATGTCTGTAAAAAAAATGTCTAATGACACAGAAGCCTAAAAAAGGTTTTGCTTGATTGCTTACACATTACTTTAATTAAATAAATAAAAAATGAATTCATTTATCATTCAATTTGGCCATAATTATGCAGTTTACATTAAATTTTGAGAAATTCCGAAAAAAAACTTAAAAATTTGGTTAAAAATATTTGGTAAGACTTCGTCTAAGACAACATTGCTTAAATGGTTCTTAATTGTCTGTACTATCTTCGCCTTAAAGCTTTGCACCCATCTTCCAATCACCCTGTATGTCGCATTGAAAATTAAACAATTGATCCAGCCACGTGCAAGAAGACCATAATAGTGATTTCGGCTATATTTTTTAATATTCAAAAGCCAATGTACTTTCTTGTAAAAAGATGACCAAACGTCAGTCTTGCGTAATTTTTTGGAAAACAATTTGTGAATATTAGTGATTTTCCAAGACCGTTTCCTTTACTTGAAAAATCTCTCAGCCACATGCCTGTGCCATGCATGTCCATTTGGTTCGTTTTGACTGTACTGCGGAAGAGTGACAGTAATTTACGTAGCTTTCATTGTTTTTGGGGAAAAAAAATCATTTATTAAAAAATACGGTGTAAACGATTCTGAACAAACTACCTTTCATAATGTGCATTAATTCAGTTACACATTGTATAAAGATAGAGTAACGTTTATTTGGACATAGAACTGTCAGTATTCTCCTTCTCCCTCAAAGTCAAAGTCAAAGCCAAAGACTTATTTGCTTATAAATATGGTTACTTACAAAAGTTCTTACATTGGTAGTATTATAGTAGCTTAACATTATTTAATCATAACATGCAAATTTATGGTACAAATTACAATTAGGTCATTTGAATTTAAACTCAAGGAATTCTTTTAAAGTATACAGGGTGGAAGGGACATCGACGCGAATCCGTTTACCATGGATTCAGTACATCATTCTTGACCCTCCTGCGTTAAAATTTTTCGTCGGTTATTAAAAAAAAAATTCGCTGTTCCATACATTTCGACCGTGTAGGTATTGCACTTCTGTAGGAAACAGCTGGTTTTTTTTTAAATTACCGACGAGAAATTTTAACGCAGGTGGGTCAAGAATGATGTACTGAATCCATGGTAAACGGATTCGCGTCGATGTCCCTTCCACCCTGTAGAAGGAATTCTCAATTAACCAACTGCGTAAAGCCCTTCTGAAGCGGACCATTGGAAGTTCTTTCATTTGGTTAGGAATCTTGTTATAGATCTGAATACACATAGGATAGCAACGTCGCCCTTATAATTCCGTTTTCATTCTAGGAATACTTAATCTATTAGGATGTCTAGTTTTGAACATACATTTATCTCCCAGTTTTTCAAATATTTCAGGGTGAGATTTGGTAAATTTACTTACTTCCTCAATATAAATACCAGTTACTGTAAGCATTCTTAAGTTTACGAAACAGTGGTTTACAGGATGTCTTTCTAGTCAGGGACTCTTTCTAGTTATCTCATCTTCCACATTGTGATGAACTGTGTCGTCATCGTTTCTACTGATCTACAGTTATCCATTAGTCACCGTTTTTAAATTTTATGTAATAAGTCTAAGAAGATTGTATAAATAAGTACAGGTGCAAATTTACCATAATTTCACGGTCTCTACTGACAATGGTATTGACGTCAAACTCATTCACAGGTAAAATGACATTGGATTCACCATTGTTATTTAAATATAATTCACCTTAAGTGTTAGCTTTTTTCTATTTGACAAGCAACACTGTGACGATGTTATTATGTCACACTATTACTTGAGTTAGTATGGCATGAAAACATATATTATGGAATCCGCAATGCAAACATTGTGTGTTATGAGAGTTAAAGGGTACACTTTTCATAATAATAATTATATCTTATAATGGAAACAAAACTATCTTACCGTATTTTGCAATTCTTTGGACAACCTTAGGACAGAGTAGAAACGATTTTCCGTCTACTCTGTATTAGGTGATTACCTAATTAAACTAACGTGAAGTGAGAGCTTCAAGAGAGCTGTCATTCAGCAGTTCCTTATTCTGAACAAACTATATTCAGGTTTCGCATATACTAAAAAATATGTTGTTTATGGTGTATAGCTATTCAAACACCTAACAAAAATTCGCTGTTCCCTACATTTTGATGAGTTATGAGAAATGTAGGGAACAGCAGATTTCTTTTTCACGATTTATGTTTGGTCCCATACTAAAAGTTGTTCATAATGATGCAAACTCAAACTCAAACCATTTATTTCGAATGAACCAATTACAGGCACTTTTGAATTGTCAAGGGGTCGGTCAGTCAGAAAGATGAAGTTAGTTGCACATTCCAAAGCATAGTAGGTTCATAGGGAGAAGAACGGGTAAGAAACTCCGCGGACACTCTTTTAAATTAAAGTATTGTTACTAAATATTGGTTACATCATTCATGTTGAGCATGACACATCCCAGCCGCCAGGGCACATTCATTGTTTCATTCAGTTGGGGTACGTGGGGAGGTATTTTATTGTAACATTTTAAAAAGAACCCCATGAAGGATGAGTCTACTTTAGCCAGTCTAAAACCTGGTTGAACTAATTGGTCCCTATTTCTAGTCCTGTAATTGTGTCTTTCACCTCTTTTGTGTACAATGACCCCTTAAGAGATGTTGTGTATGAATATACAAAATAACACTCTATATATTTCCACCCGGATTCTGAAACCCCAGCTAAGGCTTTTCTGACAGATTGTAAAACTCAGGTTAACTGGCTATTCTTATTTCACTCAGCCAGTCACAGAAGCGCGCTTGACAATTCGTTGCATTAATAATTTTGCGATAATTTTCGTTTATGAAATTAGCCCTTATCATAATGATTGTGCTTTGTCTTAGGCATGATTCCATCTCTATCTTGCCCTAGTTTGACATTGGTGACAGTGACAGGAATAACGCATACAATGTACGTGATAAGTAACGTTTTTAGATGTCAGTCTTAAATTATTATAATACCTATTATGCACAAATAAATAGAGACATAACACAGTGTGTTATAGTTACAGGCCATTAACAACAGTTCCAATACAATTTCGATGACATATGAGCTTCCTTGTGTTGTAGTTGTGTGAGTAATCGATGTAACCACGTCGTTACGATGGTTCGGAGCTGGTCGCTTTCTGTTTAGGGATGTGCCCGTCTTGAGAACTTGAATCGATATTAATATGGAAGCACTGGGTACCTACCTGAATTGGTAGGTTTTGGTACTTAATTTTAGCTGCCATGTTTTTATCAAAAGAGAGGTATTTATAAATAGTTTTTCGACGGTAAAAAAAAAACAGTTTTTTAAAAGGTTTACTAAGAAATTTCGTTAATTTTCCTCCTTTTTGTTGTGATGACATAATATGAAGCAGAACTTTCCTCATTAAGAGTCATCATGAGTTAAAAGCTCATTATGTTGAATCACGGAAACATTACAGGTGCATCTCTGTTTACCCCTTTAAAGAATACAACTGTGATGTTATGTTATAAAAAAAGAAAATAAAATAACACGGTTTTGTCACGTACTTTAACGTTGCCCCACACTAGGAATTTTTCCTGTATTGTGGGTGCGTTTACAAACATTTAAATTCACTTACACAAACAGCCAGACCCGGAACAACTACAAATATTTGTTCCGTGCGGGAATCGAACCCACGACACGCAGCGCATTAGTCAATCGCTTAACCACTGCGCCAACCGTACCGTATTCGTTACGATAAAAGTACCTATACATTTTGACTTCATTGTAGAGTATATTTTTTTAACAATACGTGGTGGCTGATAGATACCCCAGGTCCCCAGGTAGTCATTAGTAAGCTTCTCACTTGTTTTATATCCAATGATTAATTCAAAAAGTGTGAAGCACCGTGTTTAAATTCATTAAAAGTACCTACTCAACCATAAAGCGCTCCACGCTTTTTAGATGCACCACCACCTCGGATAGGTTTGGTTTTTGGCCATTCATACAGATATGGGGGCAGGCTGTGGGCCCCCTAAAAGTTGCACCCCAGTCAGCCTCGACAGCCCCTAGTTACGGCTCTGGGTACTTGTATCATAACTAATAATAATAATATATACTTTATTTATACAGGTCCTTACAATATGCTTAAATCTAGCTAAAGTACACAATAATTAAAGGCGCACAAAAGTTGAAACCCTGACTCCTAAACTAGGAATACCTGTGACTTAGGAGTCAGAGAATAATACAAGTCAATTTAATTATTCACAAAGCCCAATCTATTGAACTCATCAAAACGAATCATATGAGCTTAAACTCGAGGTGTGTACTAGTAGCCACTGAAGAGTTCCACTATCCACCTCCTGGCTCCATCATCAGATCAGCTCCAAGATATCAAATTATATTATTGTCATCTGAACTACATATACATGCAAAGTTTAATTTAGATACGACAATTAGAAGTGGGTTAAAATTTACTTCCAAGATTTGATTACATTGTTTGTTACAAGTGAAACTAAAAGAAAAAGATAAGGTACCTTTCCCAGTACATTTTCCTTCATAAACTTCATGGCTAGCTCTAATAAGCAGGGACAGCCTGTTTTCTTTTCCTCTGACGAGTAATACCAGCACGGAAAATCGATTGAGCGAAATTACATCTTGGAGACTCAAGTCGGTACTGGCTAAGCTCGGTCGCCTAGCTTAGTTATACCTATATTCTACCTGATACAAGTCAAAGACACTGCAATACGGCACGACGTAGGAAAGGACAGAATACCCACTAAAATATAATTCTTAAACAGTCACTCACTTAGTGAATTAGTAAAACATTCATCTGTATTTAGAAAGTTTCAACTTTAAATCTTATCATTTTTTTCAACAATAATGTTTGAATATCTTGATTGAATTGTAATTAAAAAATCATCATTTGAAAATTGAGAACCTCAATTTTCAAACGAAAAAAAAGCATTTTCCAGGTGATTTAAAATTCCTGCCAGGGTTGCGGGTTTGTCTGAAAGGGATACCGTGGCCCTGGCATACAGGCAACTGAAGGAACACGGGTGGGTTTTAGTCAGTAAAAGTCTGACCCAAAAAAAAATTGAGGGCCTAGACAAAGTGAGATGCGTTCAGCGATAACGATGATAGAAAAGTCAAAAATGTAAGGGACTGACAGCTATCAAAAAGCTTATGCCAATGTTGTGGAAAGTCGTCCGAAAAAAACGAAACGCTTTGAAAGCGATTACCGCTTGTATAAGCGCTCAGAATAACCATGGTTTAACTTTATTTCCTTTGATTATTTCTAACGGCCGAACCCAATAACCTATATATCACCAGTTTTGGCCTACTGAAGATATAAAAATATATCTATCGATGGTTTTAACGTCCCAATAATCTATGAGACATTATGGAATCTTACCGGCCACGATGGGAGGGTGTATCGCCTACAACAGATAGCTATTTGTATGAAAATGCCAAAGTATGCGTCCCACCCAATAAACGATTTGTTTGACAGGACAGTACTACAGATGGCAGATTGGTCTATTCCCCGAATTGCAGAGATAAACGTAAAGTAGCCAAGCTAAAATGTATTCTTTAGTACATGCAATAATGATCATAGATGTTTTTTTTCTATTTAAAGTAATAAAAATAAATTGTAATTCAAATATCTCGAAAACGGTGCGCCCTAGGCAAAAAATAACAGAAATTTAACCCCCCCCCCTTAGTGACCCTCCGTGCAAGCCAACATGAATTTAAGTTAAAAAAAAATCCAACATTAATTGAGGGATGCGCTAAGGTAGCCCGCGAAATTCAAATTTTATTACGTTTTTTGCAATTTGCAGGTCAGTAACAGGTTGTATTTTGATTCGCGGCCATAACAAATATGGCTCTACAGAATTATATCTTAATCCAGTAACTTATTTAGAAGTAAGAAACAAAGAAGTTTTATTAGAAGGCTAATTACACATGTTGATTTTTAAAGTGATGTTGGTTGAAACGGAACGCACGGGAGGGCGAAGTAGAGAAACCTACTTATTGTTTTCGTTAGATAGATAGCCTTTATCAATGATTTTGAGACGCCATCCGAGGATAGATATCATTATACTGTCTATCATCAATAGCGATCTGTCTTTCACTGAAAATAAGTTATTGGGTTCGGCCGTAAAGTCTAGTTATAGTGTTGATCTACAAAAGAACTAAAACAAACAGGCTTTGATAGGCTGGTGTGCGTGACAGCTACGCCGTACATTCGTGTCACGTCATTGTGCTGTCATTGTGATATTCTAGTGTGCGTGCATTTTGCGGCCAACAGTTGGACGCATTTTTTTTTGACGAGTTCACAGCTTTTACTGTAATTCTAGACATATTTATATCTTTGTTTATTTCAATATTACTTGCACAACGCACGACTTATTATTAACCTTCTGATCTTCTACGTATATTGTGACTTTGTCTTACTTATGCCAATATTAGTTTCGTGTGCAATGATGACTATACCTATAATAACCCGACTTTTTCCGGCTTACTACTGCCCCAAAAAACAGCGTGTCACGTGACCTGAAGTGACGTCATGACGAGATTATTTTGTATAGAAATCGATGTTTTCATAACCCGAGCGGACAACGAGTTATAGGCGCACTGCACTGGAGCAAAATGTTTGCGCACGGTGCGTGGCGCGGGAGATTCGCGCGCACTTTAAATGTTTTGTTTTTGTTGAAATATAAAGACAATTTTTTTAATGTAGGGTGGGGTTTTTGTAATACTCTAATTTTATGGTGTAAGGATTAAATACATTCAGTGTGATTATTAAAAACTGCTGAGAACTACTGACTGTCATAATTTCCTAAGGGAAGCCGACAGGAATCGGCTTCTTAGTTAGCCACGCCACTGGTGTGCATTCCGTTTTACGGCTTAAGAATTTGAATGACGTAAGTTGTAACGGTAATTCGATTCCGGCGAATTTTATTGCGATGTCTTTTTTCATATTATGCTTAAAGAGTGCACTTTTTTCTTGTTGTATGTTTTCAGAGATTTATCATCATCGATATTATCATCTGCCCGCCTTTTCCCAACAATGTTGGGGTCAGCTTCCAGTCTAACTGGATGCAGTGGAATACCAGTATTTTACATGTAGCGACTGCCTATCTGACCTCTACAACCCAGTTACTGGGTAACACGATACCCTTTGGTAAGACTGGTTGTCAGACTTTCGGGCTGCTGACAACCCGTAACAGCTATCAAAAATCTACCGGAGGGTTTTTGGTATATAAAGATGGTCACCCATCCTCGGACCAACGCGGCAAGCGTAGCTTAATAGATATCCATGGATATGTTATAGAAATTTTATCTGCAAATTGAGAGGTCTGGCTCTTGTGATACAGGAACTCTCAGTACAAGAGCCAGGGCTACACAGATGTTTGTTATTTTGAAGTGTAAATAAAGAATTATTATTATTTAAACACAAACATATCGTGAAGAAACTGGTAGGTGTGTCCTAGAACCATGAACTCAACAACATGTGACATCCACCAACTCGCTCTGGGCTCTCGTAGTCGTAGTTTATTAGTTATGAGTACGGCCCAGGGGCCCTACTCTCTTAAGTCCGTCGGCGAAGATACGGGCCCGTCTGAAAGTAATTCGAAACTTCGGAGTAAACCCAAGTCCCGAATAATTAACTTGTTCGGACGGGCTAAAACTGATCGGTAGTAGGGACAACTGTCAAATTGTGGTTTCATTCATTCTTAGGTCGGGCTCCAAACTTGTTAAATCAAATCAAATTAATTTTTTTGCATGACACACTGGTCTAATGGTGTTATTAACAGTACACGTTTCAAGGGCATGCAAAATGAATACAATCAATGGTTAGTCAAAAACAAGATTGACATTGAAATATATAAAACTAGATAAAAATATTTTAAGATATTAAATTATTGGAATGTCCTATATCCGTACGTGATACGGAGTAGGAATCACACGTAACTTCGGCCCAAACTACGGATTTCTTGCTTAGGGAGTAGATCTCGCACACAGGCAATGGAAGGAACACGGGTGGGTTTTAGTCAGTAAAAATCGGACACACTCTCCCGCTCCGCACAGAGCGGGAGAAGTTATTTGATAATTTCCCACACAAAAAAAAGGGAGTAGATCTCCACCAGTGGAATAAGGGTTTTTTTTCGGATAAATAAAATAGTACATTAAAGTTAAGTGCTTTACTTATTTTAAGTTATTATATTACTCATAACATGCATGTATCTTTTGTTTCGCAGAACCTGATTTTTCTCCGTGTGCCTCCGTGTGGTGCTGGACGTAAAGAATAGCACCACCCTATTCCTTCCCGTGGGTGTCATAAAAGGTGACTAAGGGACTTACTAGAGAATAGGCAGCAGCGTTCTCTATGCATTTTAACACCGTACTGCGATCGCCAACCCGCCTGCCAAGCGTGGCGATTATGGCTACCCACCCCCCGATTTGGGGAGGCCTATGTCCAACAGTGGACAACTTTTGACTGAAATGATGATGATAATAAACCTGAATTGTAGAGCTAAAACCACGCAATTTCAGCGCAGCAACAGTAAAATAAAATACTTATTTTCGTTTAGTGTGATTTTATTAGCCTTCACTACAAAGATAACTTTACATAAACATACATGATATTTATTTAGACTAGCTAGCTTAATGTAGAGAAAAACCGAGTGGAGTTTAAACTTGTAATTCTATTCTATAAATTATCTAGACTGAAATACTTGACCTACTTACGGCTTTATGACATTATAATACATTTGTATTTTGGTTCTGCAAAGATGTCTCGTTTTTAGGGTTCCGTAGTTAACAAGGAACTTTTATAGTTTCGCCATGTAATGGCCATGTCTGTCTGTCCGCAGCTTGGCTCAGAGAATCTTAGTATTAGAAAGCTGTAATATGGCAGAGGTAACATAAAAACTCGAAAAAAAAATGTTTGTTACCTACCTCCATTGCACATGAAGTGGGGATGCAATTTTTTGAAGTGAAAACTTATTTAGGCGCGTTGAGCACTTTTTGGGTGAACAGAAATCATGGTCGCGTAAAGGCTTCTACAAACCGGGGCGACTTGTCGCGCGACGCGACGCGACACAAAGGCACCGCTCGTCCCGCGACACGCGGGGCCTTAATCGTAAATGTAAAACTGCATTAATAAAAAACAGTGTTCTGGGTATTGCCCCTCGTATTTACAATAAAATTCCCGACGCCTTAAAAAAAATGTAATACTTTTCAAGAAAAAAATTAAATTATTACTTGTTGATAAATGTTATTATACTGTTGACGAATACTTAGATGACAAATTAAGTTAGAATGGAATTACTTTATAGTTATTATATTTTTTCTTTTTCAATAAGTACCTACTGTAAGTATGAATTAAAAAAATTGACATCACTTGTACCTAATTTTAATTGAACACTATATTTGTACGTCTCCTGGCATAACATAGCGTTCTATATTTTAATCTAAGCTAAGATCTGTATATAAACACCTATGTTAACAAATACATAAATGATTATGCTTAGAAAATTATGATCCCATGTCTCAGTGACGCCATCTAGCGTAATATAGCAAAATTCGATAAAAGCTAAGTTTGACACGTTACACTTTTAACACCATTGCACAATTAGACATTATACTTCGAAAATATTTTTCTTTTGGTGGACACGAATGCGAATTGCGACTTGACATGCAGGGGTACCACACTGAACTGAGACTTTTGCCCACTAGGACAAATGTATTGGATTACGATTTTGTTCGGTATGTCCCGATAGTTGGATGCCTGGGACATAACTCATTAGAGGTAAGACGAGCACGAGATCAGCTCACGATAGCCTGCAAGACGCTCCGTGGCAATATTGACGCACCTGACCTGCATGCTGTGCTGGCTTGTTTCTTTGTCCTAGACAATTACTGCCGCGGCAGAAACCACAGGCTGTTTGCTGTGCCTCCATGTCGCACCGTTTCGCGTGCTAAGTCCCCAGTACCTCACACTCTGGTCGCACTTAATGATCTCTTGGATTCTAATCCAACAAATGATCTGGGGCCCAAGTCTGCTATTTTTATAAATTCAGTCATTCCAACACGATTCCATTGTCATGCAATTATTATTTTGCTAAAAGTTCGTAATCTGCTAAATTCATAATGGGCGATCATTGGTCGGTCAATGTTCTCGTAATAGAATCGTGTTATTATAATGGCATTGTCGTATTGCCATTATTATAAAACCCATTAGTAGAAATGTCATTCATTTGTCATTATGTACAGTGGCCATATTATAATAGTAGAGGTTACCAAGCTTGTCAAAATCAACAACTATGAAATCCATGATCGACCATTCTGACACTATTGTAATAGCAGACTTGAGGCCCTGTTTGCGGATGAATGGATGAAGATTTTATTGGCATGCCTGAAATACTGTGAAAGGGATTCATGAAAGTATTGTTTTTTTTTATTGTTTTTGTTTTTACTTACCAAAATTTTAAATTTTCTTTTCTATGAGTTTTGAATGTGTGTGTGTCTCTGCCTTTAATTAATGTAATTGGTTTAACCGTGTTAATTAAAGTTAAAATAAATAAATAGTTTAATGTCTTTAGCAAATCTCTCGCTTTCTGTGGAAGTGATTTCGTGAAAAGGGACGGAAGTGTGTAACAGGAAATGACAGCTTAAGCTTGGAACAAGTAAGTCATTTTTAATAGCATGGAATAAGTACGTACTTTATAATAGCATGGAATGAGTGTACCCATAGAATTAGTAAGTACTATATAGATTGTTAGTAGAGGGGGTCGAATTTCGACCAGTGGGCGACCACTAATAATGAATAATTCTTCGATTAAATATTTCAATATCTAGCTTTTTAAAATTTTGAGGTTAATGTCTGCCACTGCTCAGCTGCTTATTACCAAGGTGAGATGTCAGATGTTACACATCATATGCGACTACTGTAAGGCTCGCTCTTTTTGTATTTTCATAACAAATACTTAAGAAAGTTAGTCTTTTTTATGTCGGGTTGGAGGTATCCTGTGTCCTGACCCAAGAGAAGAACTGCCAGAGTGCCGGATCACTCTGGCAGTTATTCTCTTGGGTCAGGACACCCAGATTTGTTAAGACATTTTGACGTGAAAGCGTAACAATCAAACAAACAAATAAATTAACAAACAAACAAACACACTTTCGTATTTATAATATTAGGAGAGTTTTGTTAATATATAGACTCATATAAGCTAATTATATCTCACACACTACACAACCTCACTCTTCACACTCTCACCCATACTCACACATATCACACGTGTTCGCGCGTTTTGGCCCTATTCTAGGCATATCAATCATTTATTTACTGTGCTGTTTGTATAATTTTAAGTTACCTTTTACCTTTTATTTTTAATTTTGCATAGTACATTGTCTACATTTCAATTGCATATAATGATAAGTGGAAGCGCGGAGTCTCCTAGCACAAGCAATTCCTTGCTTAAAAGGTGATCTCCAACAACACATTCTATAAGTCCTTTGTAATTGAAATATATATTTTTTTTTTATAGATATACACGACTAAGCTGCCACACTGTATTAGGACTGTGAGATGGACTTAATACCTGGTTAAATACAAAATTAAAGTAGAGATAAACTACGATAACATGGCGCGCCCCTCCAAATTACTGTTTCAATGTGTGTAGTCACATCCTTACGAATAAATAAATCCTTGGATTTATTTTTGTTTGCCCGTCTTAGTACGCACACATGTGTTGTGAGCCTTAGTGGCGCTTTGTAAATAGTTTCACAAATACTTTTGAAATTTGGAGGGGCGCGCCATGCTATCTTAGTTAATCTCTATCTCTTTTTTAATCCCTCGAAATGAAAAACTGTACGTGCCCGCTGGGCGTGGCTGCTACATAGCCAGGTACATAATTAAAGCATAATTTCGTTTTCCATTTGTAACACAAAACCCGAATTAAGCCTGGTACTGATTTTCCAATATTTTGTTTTAACCGGGTCAGCGGAAAACGGAATGATTCGCCGAAAACTGTTCGATAGCAGGCTTTGTTTATTAAAACCTTTTATTGAACGAAACGCAGGTACCTACCATCGGGTTTATTTTTCAAAAGCCATTTACCCTGAAGGCTTAATTCAAGTACCTATTGGAAATGTTGGCATAAACTCGCAGAACTACGTTGGACCACCATTTTATAATTGAAGTCCGGTTCAATTATCCGTTATTAAGTTCATTATTAAATCCAGTGCGTTGTACTTTGTAGGTACATGCGGGCAGCCATTTTATTATGCAACACAATTTTTAATTTCGCGTACTCGATTTTCCTTTGCAATTATTGTTTATTAGAACTGATTGGATATTGATTTCTTTGTTGTGGCAATGCTATTTCAATCGTGAAGATATCTTGGGTTTTAGGGTTCTGTAGTCAACAAGGAACTCTTATAGTTTTGCCATGTCCGTCTGTCTGTCCACGGCTTAGCTCAGAGGCTCTTAGTACTAGAAAGCTGTTATTTGGCATGGACATAGCCAACAAAGTGGTAAAATATAATCTTGTAAAAAAATATTTGGGGTCATTTTTCAACTACAATGTTAAGTTTGTTTTTGGGATAATTTCATCTCAACTACGGAACCCTTCACTGTGCGTTGGCCGACCCACACTTGGCCGGGTTTAATAAGTAGATTACGTATAGTTATACATTTTTTTTTTTTTTTTTCATTTGCCAACACTAATGCACGTTCACAAACACTTAATGGTTAATAATCCACCATTATTACACATTAATATTCGGCTAAACACAAATTTTGGAAAATTAAACAAACTGCTGATCATGACGCTTCACTTTCCCGCCAAGCTAGTTATACATTGCATGTAATAATATGATTTATGTATTCTATTGTTTGAATTTGGAAACAAAGGAAACCGTTTAGTATTTAAGAAACAATAGTTCAGAAACTCGAAGTCAAGGTATTAGCAAAAATATAAAGCTGTAAGTAGTATATTCTCGAACCTGATAGGCAAGAACATCGTAAACGACATTAATGTAGGTATTTCACTTTATCAAAAAAATGTAAAATAATCAATATATTACCTCTCCTGTAAATTTTTATTAATGTCGCTTACGATGTTCTTCCTTATCAGGCTCGTTCTAATGTTTATTAAAATACCGAAGATATCCATACATTAACAGAAATCTTACCTACTCGTATCTATTCAAAAATGGAATAGGTACTTCTAAGATTCGAAATATGAAACGCAACTCAAACTTGCTATCAACAGAAGTCGAAATGTATAAACTCAGAGCCAATGATGTCCTATTTAACAAGACAACGGCCGCTTCTAGTCATGAAGGCAGGAAGCTATCTCCGGCTTCATTGTCATTTGTATAGAGAAAAGTCGGCAAGAAGTCGGATTGATTGCGATCCGATGAAATTAGATTAATGAGCGTGAAAGCTCCCGCAGAAAGGCGCGACACGACGCGACATGATTCTTGTAGAGAAGAATTTGCACGAAGTTTTTATAGAAATTGTTCCAGTAGAGTCACGTCGCGCTGACGCGTCGCGCCTGTCTGCTGGAGCCTTAACACTTTTCCCAAAGTGAAATGTGTGAAATAGGTCGGTGAACTCTTGAATGGCTTAAGACAATAACAGCATCAGTGGTTAATATTTTTAATTAAATATAATCCGTAGTTCGGATGAATTTATTCCAAAACAAAACTTAGCATATTATAATCTTGAATTTATTTTTGTTGAAAAACATCTTCTCTCATACATCGATATATACTTAGTCATAGTCAATTCTTCAACTGAAAATGTAAGTTGGTCGACTATTACTCGTTAACTTGTAAAGCCTACTTAGCTAGTTTTCCTTTCCTTTTATTTTTTAATTTTTTATTTGTACATCTAATACATATGTTTCATGTTTCATGCTGTATTATATTCGAACGCAATGTGAATTGTTACTGAATAAATTGAATTGAATTGAATTGAATTTTAATTTTGATCTATTTTGTTTTTTTCACATAACCAAAAACTACCATTTAACTGGCAGGGGGGGAACTTTGCTCTAACAAAAAATAGTGCTTTAAAGCTTAATATTACGCAAACGAATCCCTGAATCGAAAAATGGTCATCACAGACCCTCAATATTTCACACCCTCAATATTGAACGGCCTATCCAACGATGCCCCACACCATGGAATAGACGAGAAAAAAAAATATCATCCCCACTTTACAAGGTCCGGGAGGACAACTAAAAAAAGTTTTTTTTAAGGCTTTGTCGGCGTGGTTAATATGTATACCCATGCCAAATTACAGCGTTCTACTACTAAGAGTCTCTGAATTAAGCTCCTTGTTGACTACGGAACCCTAAAAAGGAAAGGTATTGGTATGAAGGCTTACAAAATTACTGAAAATTATATTTTGCATGCCTTGTGAGTTGTGCAATACAAGGTTCTCTATGACATTATTTTTGGGGCTCATTTATCTTTAAATAAATTTGTACCTAAACAAATAAATAAAATTGAAGTATCTGTTTGTAATATCAAAATAACAGCTTTTTTCTAAATGCGTAAGTATGAAAGAGTAACCGGCACTTACTAACAAAAAAAAAATATGTGTTTGTTCTGGCTAACATCCGAAACGGTTTGACCGATTTTGATTTGATGTTAGGTTTATTTTAGAAATAGCCACGCGGGCGAAGCTGAGGGCAGCAGCTAGTTTTTTCATAAACTGCTTTTGAATACCAAGGTACTTAATTACTTATGTTAGTTTACAGCTATACAACATGTCCCAGAATTAACGCACAACCTCTCAAGGGGTCATTGTACTCATCAATAAGAACAACTTTTACTATAGGATCAAACCTGAAATCGCGAAAAAAAATCAGCTGTTCCCTACATTTATGTTCTCTTATCTAGTCAAAATGTAAGGAACAGCCGATTTCAGGTTTGGTCCCATAGTAAATTGTTGTGCGTTTATTCCGGGACATGTTGTATAAGATTTGTTATTTTTCATAATAAATCGAAAAATTTATATAGAAATCATCTCTCAATTTCAGTTCGAAAATGTTGCCACGATAATCGACAAAACCTCATCTCGGTCAATTTAAATTAAAAATCGATTTCATCTTGGAGTAGCATTAGGCGACCGGTTGCAAGTCGAGTGACAAGTATAGCAAGCTAGTATAGTAACTGGGTCAGCCGAGCTAGGTAAGACGCATCGATCTTGCATGTACGGGGGATTCATAAACTGAGTAATGAAATTTTATAGTTGAAAAATGTTCTTAACTAACTTTTTAGACTTTTGTATCCTGCTTATGTGTATGAAGTTTCATTAAAATTCAGTTATTTCGAAAAACAAGGGCTTTGTCTTGAAAAGCAAGTTTGTATGAAATGCCGTACGTCGTAAACGCTCAAGAAGAAGTACATACACTTCTTGTTAATAATCTACTTCTGTCATCGAGAAGTTAGCTAAACGTGGTGAATATATTATTATTATTATCGATTAATCATGATAACTGTCTTCAAACATACCATAAACGGGTTCAAAATAAGTTAGCTAACGAAACTTCATATGATAAAACAAAAAAATAATTAATTTTATGTTTTTTTTGTGGGGTCATCGACCGCAGTTAATGTAGTCCCTTAAAATATATGTATAATAAGTCAGGTTTTTGTGTAAACTTCACAGAATTAATTGGTATCTATACTTAAACACTATAAAACTAAAGAAAACAGATTTTCCCACAACTCATACTTTAAGTAACAACACCAACATCTTTAAAAAATATATTTTATCGTGTTAAGATCAGGGACCGCTCAACCCCGGATAAGAGTTAAGCCGTATAAAAGGTTACCTTTATCATGAAGTATCTCTTTGAATGGGTTTTTAATTGAAACCTAGTAAAAGAGAAACCCAATAAAAACCCTCATCGTATGGATTTTTGATTACTTAACCGCTTAAAAAAACCTTATCATAAACCCTTTCAATGGCTTCAGCAAAAAAATAAAAACACGGGGGGGGGGTAGGGAGTTCATCATCATCACCATTTCAGTCGAAAGACGTCACTGCTGGACATAGGCCTCCCCCAACTCCCCCAAAAGAAGGGGGGTTTCCATAATCGCCACGCTTGGCAGGCGGGTTGGCGATCGCAGTATGGTGTTAAACGCGGGCCTGCGGACGGTGAGCGATGGGTAGCTCACCGTCCGATAAGGACCAGGCCCGGGTCGACGGCGCGTCGTATTCCACGCGCGCCTCAAAGAGTTGTCAGCACCAACTGACGGGGTCCGATAGGGCCAATGCCTGCCGGCACCACACGGAACCCAACCACGGGGGAGGGATTTAAATTCCTATTTTTTAATTAGTTTAAAAAAAAACATCTATGATCATTATTGCATGTACTAAAGAGTTAATTTTGGCTTTTGATTAACTACTAGAAAAACCCAATCAAAACCCGGGTAACCTGAATGGGTTATAAATTAAGCCGTTCAAAAAAGTTACCCTTATCGTATGGGTACTTGATTTACCGCTTAGAAAAACCCTATCGAAAACCCTTTCAATGGGTAACCAAAATGGTCCAGATATCGATACTTACACATCACGGCTGCAGAGTTTCGCTAATTCATTTAACTTGACCCTGTATTGCACTAGACATTTTCAGACAAACAATAATAGCTAGCCGATGTCTATGTACCAACTTATACGTCTATGTATTTATGTACGTGTATGTAATGATGTCGGAAGACGTTACAAAGTGAACTGTGTAATTGGAGGACGCTACATATGTATAGGAGATTGGCCTACTGTTTGTGTGTTAGTCTGTGTGTGTGTATGAGAATTGAAGGGGGAATATCTTGGATTTGATCTACGGTTTATGTTGGCTACATTCGAGTAAGGAACGCAATACTCTTGATGATGTTGTTGTATGGACATGCCTTAAAACGTCAGTGTGGAAAGCTCCTGCATTGGAAAAAAAATCGAAGACGGTAGGTAGTCTGCACAAACATTTTTTTTGTGTCGACCTCTTAAATATTTTTTTCTTACAGTCGCCCTAGCGATGCACCATGAATATACACTGGATCGCAAAAATTCCGGGTCGCTAATAAAAGCCGTGATATCTCCATAAATTATATAGGTACCTAGATCGCTAGAATAAATAATATGTAGTAAGCAGGTTACTAATGCTTGTTCTAAATTTTTATAGAGGCTTCATTTGTACAAGTTACAGATTTAAAAAAAATATTCTGCATTTGAAAAATTTCAAAATTTTAAATTAGGTAAAGAATATTTTTTCTGCTTTTGTTTCAAACCGAGCTGTCATTAATTAATTATAAATGGTTCCCTGGATTGATCAGAGTATTCAGTGCAATATCATTCACCTTCTTGTACCATTATTACCATGGTACAAGAAGGAAGAAGTCAGCGTAGCACTGCTAAAACAGTAGGAGTATCTTTATCAACGGATTTCAATTATTGGACCATTTTACGAAACTCCATACAAAACTGTCAAGCAGATGAATTGCGGGATATGAATTGTATGCAGATCATATTATTCTGCCAAAGCGTCCATTTTAGGCCCCCTGATCCGAAACAGTCTTCAAGAAATTCACCACGACAATGTGAGCTCTGATACGATTCAGCGACGTCTTCGTGAAACTGATAGCCCTATAAGACCAGCAAACGAGGAAATAAGCAGTACTTTTGTACTCAACATTATAATTAGGTCGTATCTCTATGTAATTTACAGTGTGAACCTACCTGGGCTACATAAATAAATGAATGAAAGATATTAAATGCATGTTATTTTTTACGAATTAATGTTGGAATGTGTAATAATTGAGATGGGTAAGGCTATTTGGAAAATTAGGTCTATACGCAAAGAATAGAATATAACGGTCTTCCTATTTAATAAAGGGCCAACGTAAGATTCTGCAACCTTGACATATTTGAGCTTCCATTTTGTTACAAAATCTACCATTATGCAACGTCCTAGCTTATAGGTACGCCGTCAAAGGAGTGGCTTTGACATCCTATCTGGTTGCTAGGCAACTGTAGGTAGGTGACGTCATGCGAAGAAGGAGGGGGTGGGGGGTTCTCCCTATATCCACCCTTATGTGCATTATTGCATCGACATAACGACTAGCGAACTAAGAAATATGATGCTTGAGATTGGGAGGCATATTCTAGGAGAAATGGTGGTTGGAAGGCTCACTCGTTCAATCTTAGTTAAAATGCAGTTGATTTAAGGCTTGTATACACGCCAATGTCCTTGAGCATTTGGGCGGAGCTAACGACCCATCTCTGCGCCACCACTCCGCTACCCGCATCGGACGCATTTTTAATTTATTAAAGTAAAAATAATACATATTTTTAAAAAGTAACAAAACCAAATCATTTTTCTTTGTATTGTAAAGCAGTCGATAGCACGGTTGGCGCAGTTAGTTAAGCGATTGACTGCTGCGCTGCGTGTCGGGGGTTCGATTCCCACACGGAACAAATATTTGTATGACCTACAAGTAGTTGTTCCAGGTCTGGCTGTTTGTGTATGTGAATTTAAATGTTTGTAAACGCACCCACAATACAGGAGAAATTCCTAGTGTGGGGCAATGTTTTTTACCTAAATGAAAAAAAATGAAATGAGTAGATATTTTTTTTATAAGTAATCTTTTGATGAAATGAGTAAAATGGTTTCATCTCAACGATTTGGAAGTGGTTTGGTGTTTTTTTTTCTTATTATGTGATACCGCTAGAAAAATTATGGCTAAATCAAATTATCATATCATGTAGATTACTAACAATTTTTTTCAGATGTAATTCCTCTGTAAATGTCGACGAAAAGTTGCTTCATCTGCATGCCTTTTCAAGCTTTTTTCGAGAGAGCAGCCTTAAAAGACTGACCATGAAATTTGTGGCCGGTTCTTCTCCATACGAACCTACTACGCTTTGGAATGGGCAACTATCTTCACCTTTCTGGCTGACCGACTTCTTAACAATTCAGAAGTGCCTGTAATTAGTTAATTGCGTTGTATCTGTTTTTATTATTTACTAGCTGCGCCCTCATCATCATTCTGGCCGAAAGACGTCCACTGCTAGACATAGGCTTCCCCAAACATGGGGAGGGGGCATCACCAGGCTTGCCAGGCGGGTTGGCGATTGCAGTATGGTGTTAAAATGCATAGAGAACGCTGATGCTGCCCATTATCTAGTAAGGCCCTCACGGGAAGAAATAGGGTGGTGGTATTCTTTACACCCGGCACCAAACGGAATAATGATATTGGTTATAATATTAGTTGGGATTATTTATTTTGGTGTTTATGTACAGACAGTAAAATACATAGAGATGCGACATAATTATAATTAACGAACTAATTTTGGTTCAAATTACAGGTTCAAATGTTTTACTTTACGTATAAAAACAACCTGTTTGGTGGTTTAGTTTAGCTTGTCCAGCAGCGACCATTTTGGTTACCCATTGAAAGGGTTTTCGATAGAGTTTTTCTAAGCGGTAAATCAAAAACCCATACGATAAGGGTAACCTTTTTGAACGGCTTAATATATAACCCATTCAAATTTGGTAACCCATACGGTGTGGCTACTAAGTAGCCAAGCTAAAATGAACTCTTTAGTACATGCAATAATGATCATAGATGTTTATTTTTAAACTAATAAAAAAAACAAACTGAAATATCTCGAAAACGGTGCGTCCTAGGCAAAAAATAACTGAACTTTATCCCCCCTGTGCAGTCCCCCGTGCAAGCACCACGCCAAAATGAATTAAAGTAAAAAAAAATAACATTAATTTAAGGAAAAAATACTATATTTTTAAAAAAATTGCTGAACCCATTGAAAGGGGTTTTGATAGGGTTTTTTAAGCGATTTATCAAATACCCATACGATAACGGTTTTTACTGGGGTTCCCTTTTACTGGGGTTCAAGTAAAAACCCATTCAAAGAGGTACTTCATGATAAAGGTAACCTTTTATACGGCTTAACTCTTATCCGGGGTTGTGCGGTCCCTGGTCCAGGCAGGGGTTACACCTACATGGTGAAATATGAATAATTTTGTGATTAAACTATTTATCTAACCGAAATGCTATTAGTTCATCTTTGCACATATCTTTGCAGTACGGTTGTATTTATGTTTGTAATTGTAAATATGCAAATAATGTAAAGTAGAGCGCTGTCTTCGGCTTATCATACCTGACAGCAAAATTACAAAATACCGTTGCATTCCAGCCGTATGAATCTTAACACACTTTTACTAGCACAACCCACAAGAAACTTGTATTAAGGCGCAGATAAATGATTTTAATGAGTTTTAAATCTTTTAATACGCCTTCAAATAATGCAAGTAAGTTAAGGCCTTCCAGACACACGATATCGCGTGCGCGACAGGCAGCGATATAGAAATTGTGCTACTAATGTCGCGTCGCGCCCGCGATATCGCACCAGTCTGTACGAGCCTTTATGCAAAAAAAAAAAGTTAAACTAGAACGCGTACACATCAATTCTTTATGTGAATATTAAAGTAATGTAGTAATCAAGTAGCAATACTTTATGATATAAATTCAGGAAGTAGTCTAACCAAAGTATAAAAAACTATACTTATTACTTTCAAACTGCTTAAGATATTTCATGTTTTTTTTTGTATGAATAGACTATTTTATTATCTACAATATGTGATTTTTTCCTTATAAACCATCAATATCAAATAAATATTCCCTTAGAAACCGAACGGCAGCGCGGCGGCGGCGAGCGGCGTGAACGCGACGCACATTTGTACGGCCAAGGTCAACAGCGTTTACACGACCCTTAAGTACCTACTGAAGTATATAAATTTTATTTAAATTCTGTTTCGGTACTTACTACAGTAAATAAATACAGTTAGTAGGTAGCTACAGGTTTATCTTCCAACAGGATTTGCACCCACTTCGAGAAATAGCATTAATTTGAAATTGTGGACGTACACGTACTTACATGTCTTTAGAACCGATGATGTTAGTACAATAATTTTGACCTAACGCTGCAGCCCTTAAGAGGCCGACTACCATCGCCCGCACCTGCAAGTCGCGGTGAGCGCAAAATTCGTTCGGAATATTGCTGTCTCTGTTTGACTCTCTAAGTATGTGAGCGGCGGACGCGGTGTGCAGTCTTGTGCGTGTGTGTATGAGTGGATAGATAGCTATTATTAGCTGTAGGTACTTATCGTTCATTCATAACGACTCGGAGGCATATAAATTTACTTATTAGTAATTAGGTATGTTCATTATTTGCTTTATTTTTGTTGACTACTTCGGGGAATCGTTAGTAAATGTACAGACTAGTAATGCGTTTTTTGGAAATTTCTTTTGAATGCCGATATCTCAACATATTACGATATCTAGGCCTTGTAGTGAAAATCTAGTAGATACGTCATACATAAGGTAAGGTAGGCCTATACCTATATTATATCGTCCAAGGAATCACACATCACACGCACGTCGCATAAATATAAATTATTGGGATATTTATTTTAAACCTGCTTATGTTATTTCAATTTATTTCCTATAAGATGGTCACAAATTTAAAAAATCAGCCAAGTGCGAGTCAGACTCGCGCACGAAGGGTTCCGTACCATTATCTATAAAAATGCCAAAAAACACGTTTGTAGTATGGGAGCCCCCTTAAATATTTATTTTATTCTGTTTTTTTAGTATTTGTTGTTATAGCGGCAACAGAAATACACCATCTGTGAAAATTTCAACTGTCTAACTATCACGGTTCATGAGACAGCTTGGTCGGACATACAGACAGACAGACGGACGGACAGCGGGGCCTTAGTAATAGGGTTTCCGTTTTACCCTTTGGGTACGGAACTCTAAAAAGACAACTATCCCAATAATTTATAAATCGACGATATCCGTAAATACAGATAAATAACATAGTTCTGAGCTAAGAATAATAAAAATAAAAAACAAGGATTTTGAATAAACATTTATTTAGTTATGTTCTAACTTCATAGTTATAGATAGCATAACACCAACATTGTACACTTAGTTCGCAATAAACGATTTGAATTTGGATATATTCATCTATAACTCGCAACGTGATATAGTCGTGTAGGGTGACCATATATTATTGACTGAACGAATGACAAAAAATACAATTATGGTAATCAGAATACATAGTGTCAAAGATCCAAACTAAACACTGATTTATAAGACTAAATATTTATGAAACTAAAGAACTGTTCTTGTCGACACAAGCTACCTATATCCGAATAGCTCCTGTCGTTATAAAAAAGGTTAGCCAGTTATCAAGTTATTATCGGAGCTGCCTCCCCAGGGTCACCAAAGTCCAGATAAAAATCCCAGAATGATTAAATAAACTAGAAAGGCTTTGATCTTTTCATTTTAGTTTTATCAATGTTTTGTGTAATAGGAATATCACAAAAAAGTCCGTGCAAAAACCGGGTCGAAACCATAAAGCCGCACTTGTCCAGACAAATCCGGTTGTATGGTCACCCTACCGGGTGCACAGTTCAAGTAAAGTGAACCGAGCAATGTAAGTCTCAGCAGTGTCCTGGAGATATTATTACCTAAGCCCGATCAGTCGTTAGAGTAAAGCAACGGAACAGTGATAATATGATAAATGATTTTATTTATGTAAGAAAGTAGGTATGTACAAACACTTTTACACGTCAATAATATTTAAAAAAACTAGATGAGGTCGACTACTCGCTGCGCTGACGCTACGTGATATTGATCCTTATTTATATTTAGTTACGAATCAATGTTCTAGGAAAGAAGCCACGGCGCGCGCGCCTTCTCTAAGCAATAAGAAAATATGATACATCGCGTTCGATTGGTTGTGCTCAGCGATGTTTACAAACTACCTCCCGAGTACCTACTACTCGAAACATATTTTCAATGGTTGCATTACTTTTTCGCAAATGCCATCATGATCATTATCGGTAAAACCGCACGGAACAATTTCGTATGCAAGTATGTTTACGTATATATATATGGAAGCATCTTTTTTCCATACGCGATGTAGTCCTTATTTCTATGATCTTACGGACCAATTTTCGATGCAGGAAGAAAATACTTCAAAGTATGTTGAGCCCTTGATTTTGGCGCTGGCTAAAGGTGGACGTACTTAGTTGAACCATTCAAAATATATTTTTTATAAAACATATAGGAATTATAAAAATTATCATAATTAAAAATTTTATCATTATATTAAAAAAAAAAAAAATAATAACAAATTTTATTATTTATTAAATTTTAAATAAGAAGCCCTGGTACTCGATGTTGCAAGTACGACCCATGTCTATAATAGGTAAACTACTACAAGCTTGAGCGACGGTGGCGGCTTTGTCGCGTACGGAGAGACAGGCTCGGCCAGTACTCACGCTAAGGCTCAATTTACATTGCCGCAGCGCGGAACGGAAAAGCATAATGAACTTTATGTCAATTGTGTAACGTACAAATTAGATAAGAGCAAAAAAAAACAAGTCGGGCGTCTTCCGGGGAATTCTCACGCATTCTCGGGAATTCCCGCAGTTAGCAGCTTGTTTCGGCCGTATGTATAATTTAGACTTTTTACTGCTCCTCAACACACAAACCCTCCTAAACACATTTAAATTTAGTTAGGTCTAATTTTATCTAAATATAGGTAGGTAACTACTAATTTATAAAATACAAAATATGCCTATACTACATTTGAAATAAGATTAGAAATTTCAACAAACTTTTTTACAGTCCGTTCAACCGATTTTGTCTTCTATTATGGCATGTAAAGCAAAAACGTAGTTACAATACCAACTGTTTATTGCAGCTGCCATTTGTCATGCCACTAACGCAATAGAAGCCAAAATCGGTTGAACGGACTGTAAAAAAGGTTTATTTAAATGTCTAATCTTATTTCAAACGGAGTATAGGTACCATCGCGGACACTGGCGCCTTACCACTTTTCGACCTTATTACTAGGAGCATAAGTTTGAAAAGTGGTCAGGGGCAGTGTCCGCGATAGTACCTATAGTATAAAACAGCCCATGAAAAATATCTATTCTTTACTTATATATTCTTGGCCTAGTTTAAAAATATGTAAACAATTAGTAGCAATGAAGGTAGGTAGGTAACTTATAATAATATAAGTATCACTGGGTAAAATTATACTTACTGTGAAATACATCCCAAAAATCGGGGTAAAAAAAAAGAAAAAGTAAGGCAAGAAAGATACATCCCAACGTTCATGTCGGCAACCAAACCAGATCGTAAATAATATTCCAAGTCCGTAAACAAAACAAAGGTCGTAAGAATGTATGTTACTCGATACCAAATCACAAGGCAAATCAAAATCCAAGTTCATAGCATAGGTCAATCAATAGTGTTAGAAAATTATTACAATACCTACAATTTCGCAAACAAATACGTACGCGGTGCAGTACAGTAAAGTAATCGTATAACACTGACAGCTGTAGAATGACAACAAAAACCCCGAGTCGTTGCGCTAGTGTGAGTGCCTGTCGGAACTCGGAGCGATTCACACCGCTGCCGTGCGTAGTACGACCACGCACACATTGACATTTGCTTGAGGCGATAGCACTACTAACTATTGAAAATTTATGATAAATTTGCATGTGTTCCGTAATACCAAAAATGATGAATAAATATTTAATGTTTTTCCAATATTTTTTCGCTAATTTGTAACTTGATAATATAAGCTATGTTCCTGCATAAAGAATATTTCAAATATTGTTGTTAATAATACAGAAAAAAATAGATGAAATCATGTCATGTATGCTGTAAAAATGTGTGAAATTCAATTCGCTAAAACTTCCTGTTACGTAAGATTTTTTGAAAAAAAAAAAGATGTAGGAACCTAGACAAATACTGTCTAAATCCGAATATCAACATAATATGGGGGAAATAAGCTCAAATTTCAAATGATTTTGGACATGGACGTTTGTATGGACAAAAACTCTTAAGTACGAAACTCACTCGGAATGATAGTTCCTATAATTTTAGTAATTAAACAATAGGGTATTTTTTTATTATTTTTTTATTATGGCAAACAAACCGGATGTCGACAATTCTGCCAATGTCTATAGTGAATTGGAAAAGCAAGTGTGCATTGTAAAAATAATAAATAGAATGATTAAAATCTTTTCTAATACAGTTGAACTGGAAATAAGGCGACAAAATGCGATGATGTGGGATTGTGGGTATCTGTCAAGTACTTGGATTTATCAACTGATTTTGGAGTATTGTCAAATTAAAAGCGATTATGGTTATGACTATGAGTTTGTCTATACAAATACAAATATTATATTTATTTATTTATTATTATATTATATATATTTTTATTTATAAACAATATAAAAAAAATTAAGTGTCTGTTTGTAATGTGAAAATAGTTAATGTCAGCTTTTTACTAAATGCATTTTAATAATGAAAGTATAAAAGGTACTGACAAAATAAAATTCTGTCTGACTGTCTGTTTGTTCCGGCTAATCTTCGAAACCTTTACCTTACTTTTATTAAAAATAAAACAGTTAGTTAGTTACGCAATTAAAATGAAGACCTAATAAAGCGTTGATCAATGTTTAAGCCTTGAAACTACCTATTTAATCAATTGTCCAATATCATTGATGAGTCAAACACTCAGTTGCAGAAACGATCTTTAAATTTTAAAGACTACATTAAACACTAATGTAGCATTAAATCATTGCACAAAACCATTTTTTATTTTATTTTAATGCTCCATTAAATTTAACTAATGAAATGTCAAACCTAATGAAACCGGCCATTTTAAACACTTTTACGTTGCACGTAACTTCATTAGCAGGTGGTGAACTTTAAGTATGACATTTCAGATTTTTTAATTTTAATGGGCCGAAAAGCATCCATTAAAGAGCAACATTAGTGTTTTCTACGGTACTTGAATGCATTTCTGTAATTGAAAGATGTCTTTAACCAGTCTTTCGTCATTATCTGATTCTTATTTAGTAGATTTACCTCGCCGTCGAATCCCAGACCGAGTGAATTTATTTTTAAAACATGATGGAGAAGAGTTTCGTGTAAGGTATAGAATTTCCAAGGAGGCAGTTCTTCAAATTTGTAACCTACTTGATTAAGATTTTGAACCAGTGACGCAAAGAAATAAATCCATTAATGGCCTGACACAGCTTTAATATGTTTGAGATTTTTCGCCACTGGATATTTCCAGCAAGTATTGGGTGATTTATTAAACATAAATAAATCAACAGTTTGTCGGAAACAGGTTGGGTCGGGTTGTTTGTCAGTTTGTTTATACAAAAAGTATCCCGTGAACTAGTAAAATTAAGCCACCTCTATATTAAAATGCCAGACCGGACGGAACTACGTAGAGTTGCAGAAGGTTTTTATGAAATTGATGTATTTCCACGTATGGCAGGAGCTCTAGACTGCACACATGTCATGTTAAAATTATTAGAATAAGGGGGATGCGCTAAGGTAGCCCACGAAATTCAAACTTTATTACGTTTTTTGTAATTTGCAGGTCAGTAAAGGCTTCTACATACCAGCGCGACTTGTCGCGCGACGCGACACGGCACAAAGGCCCCGCGTGTCGCGGGACGAGCGGTGCCTTTGTGTCGCGTCGCGTCGCGCGACTAGTCGCCCCGGTATGTAGAAACCTTAACACGTTGTATGTTGATCTAATTATGATTCGCGGCCATAACCAATATGGCTTTACAGAATTATAATCATTAGAATATGAATCAGAAGTATAAAATTTGCAAAAAACGTTGGTAATTTTGAATTTCGCGGGCTACCTTAGCGCATCCACCTTAAACCAGATTATTTAAACTAGATTAAACCACAGAGTACACTGAATACACATAAATCAACTACATTTACTTTATTTTATGCTAAAATTGTGGTGTACTTGTACGTACGGATAATAACAGAACGCAAATGTTCACTCTTTTCGTTCAATATGGTAATTTGTTCCTGGCAATATTGTTTAAAGTCTTCTTTAACTAAAGTGGCATTAAAAATGTCTAATGCCATCTAAAATTTGTTTGTGCAACTTCATTAAAGTAATGAATTTATTAGCGATAATGCTGCTTTATGTAATGAAGTGTTAATGGTGAGCTTTCTGCAACTGAGTGAAAGTCATTAAGATCGATACGTTTATTACCAAACACGGACTTCTTATTAAATGCTTTAAATAAAGGTCACAGACGAGTCATGTTTCTATAATCAGAATACTTGTTAAATTATAATTATTTTTATGAAAAAATAACTTAGGTATGCGAGTACACACGGCTATGCATACAGCTATACATTACCAGTTTAAGCTGATCTCGCATTGTTTAGGATTTCCGTACAATTAGAGGTCAGCGTATACTGGAAATTAAAGGTTGATGTGTACATAAAAATGCACACAGCACAGCAACATTCAACATTATTTAACAGTCAATATTATGTAGGTATATAACATTATTTTAATGGATATAGTCTACGGACCTTGGTTTTTTTGTTTTAATTACATCTTTTTTATCTGTTTATGATCTAATATTGTTATTTCGAATTGAACCTAAAGTTCGATTTTTTTTTATCCAAGATTTGACAGGTGCAAATGTCAGCCTCAAAATTGAAAAAAAACGAACGACAATCATTTGAAATGTCTAATTAGTCTGGGATGAAAAAACCGGCCAAGTGCGTGTCGGACCGTGCACAATGAAGGGTTCCGTAAAAACAAACTTAACATTGTAGTTGAAAAACATGTTCTCCCATACATCGATATACGTCACAGTTAGTTCTCCAACTGCAAATATAAGTTTGTAATCGCAAACAAACATTTGTTTTATGTGATAAAACTACAAATTTACAATTTTTGGACTTTTTCCTATACTTGTACTGTGAGACCTTGCTTCTTGCGAAATTTCATGATTCTAGGTCAACGGAAAGTACCCTATAGGTTTTGATTTATATGCGATTATCGAAATATGTCGCTTATATCGCCGTATTTTTTATTGCGTTGACTTAGAAGCTAGGTCTCACAGCACAAGTATAGTAAAATGTCCTAAAATTGTAAATTTGTAGTTCTATCACATAAAAAAAATGTTTTTTGCGATTACAAACTTATATTTGCAGTTGGAGAATTGACTGTGACGTATATCGATGTATGGGAGAACATGTTTTTCAACTACAATGTTAAGATTGTTTTTAGGATAAATTCATCCTAACTATGGAACTTTTCATTGTGCGTGGTCCGACACGCACTTGGACGGTATTTTTTAAATATATTTTACAATGTTAGAATAGAATAGAATAGAATATATTTATTGTAAAACTTGAGTATACATCAAATAATATCTGCAAGGTCTTAAAATAACAGGTAGATCTGCATGTAATGTTTCTGTAATCTGTAGTCTGTGTGTAATGTTTGTAAATATGTGAGCACCATGTATCTATCACATAATTAATTTATCTGTCACTGCTTCATTTTGAATTATTTTTACCTATTGTGGTATAGTAATTTTATTCTAGGTGCATTGTCTTCACATATAATTATATAATTAATGTACCTATACAAAATATTGTAAAACATTTTAAAAGAGTATTTTGAAGAGCCCTAATATATAATAAATAATTATAAATTGGGATTGCAGACAGTTAGTAGGCGACGCGACGGATTCCTTTTCTTAGCATTCAGTTGTTTTAAATATAGCTTGCACTGTCTGACGAATCTATTTAGCATCTATCTACGAGTTTATCTAATACTGACTGACTATGCTTGGAGCTAATCGTCAGCGTAAATGTTTAAATGTTTAGTGGTCTTTATAATATCACTAGCTGTCGCTCGCGACATCGTCTGCAATCCAGTATGAAAAGTAGCCTATTCTTCTTCCAGGTTATGGTCTACCCATGTACTAAATTTCATCAAAATCCGTTCAGCCATTTACGCGTGATAGCGTAAAAATCAAACAAACAAAGTCACTTTCTCATTTATAATATTGGTTATGAAGGCTTGTACAGACCGGCGCGACACAAAGGCCCCGCGTGTCGCTCGACGAGCGGTGCCTTTGTACCGCGTCGCGAGTCGCACCGGTCTGTAGAAGCTTTAACTGTATTCCCCGTAGGGTTGGATGGGCAGCGGTGTGAAGTTCGCATTTCGCCAGTTTTGATTAATTCCCGAGCCTCATTAACCTAACTTGTCTCTGGAAAGCTACTTAGAAATTCTTTGACTAAGTTTAGAATCATAATGCCCGACCTGGAACTCGAAACCAAGGGGTCTACTCCGAAGCCGCAGTTAATCCGAAGTATCGGCCGAATATTCGGCCGTTTTATAACTTCCATAATTTCCTTTTTTGACTGTGAATCCTTACCTGATTTAAAGTCACATTTTTGACTTTGGCATATCTCTTTGACTGTCGTCTTTGATGGATTGACTGCTGCGCTGCGTGTCACGGGTTCGATTCCCGCACGGAACAATTATTTGTATGACCTACAAGTAGTTTTTCCGGGTCTGGCTGTTTGTGTATGTGAGTTGACGCACTGCTTACACGAATGTTTGTAAACGCACCCACGATACAGGAGAAATTCCTAGTATGGGGCAACGTTTAAAAAAAAGGTTATTTATGTTTGTTTTGTATTTTTTTTTTGCGCTAGTTAGGCATAGTTAGCCGTAGTAAACCAACGGCCGAAAATTCGGCTGATACATCGGAGTTATATTCGGAGTAGACCCCCAAGAACTCACGCTAATAGAAAATGTTTCCAATAAGGTTTACTTCTACGCTCTTCTTTTCGAAAATAATATTTTTAGCGGCGATAAGAAATAAGTGCTATACGTAATTTTGATGGAATTCTTCTCAATAAGATTTTATTACTTATTAGAATATTCTTTATTAAGCACATCTTATGAATTTCAAATCTAAACGTCGTAGGAATAACACAAAAAAATCTCATGCACGAACTACATTTTCAATTTAATTGTTGTTCGAAAATCAATTGGTAACATTTTTTGTTTGAATTCCATTTAGTTCCACTAAATGAGCGCTCTGCGTAGCTATAGCTGGCCACACAACATCTGTTATAGGTAAAAAAAGATGGCGGGTCAAGATCCGACTCGAAGGACCATCAGATGATGGCGGAAGTAGTTGTGGTTAGTGGAGCGAAATAATCGCAGGCGGGTTGGCGATCGCAGTATGGTGTTATTATGCATAGATAACGCTGCTGCCCATTCTCTAGTAAGTCCCTTAGTCGCCTTTTATGACACCCACGGGAAGGAATAGGGTGGTGCTATTCTTTACGTCCAGCACCACACGGACATCCATTTAAAAGTTGTTGGTTCCATAATAAAAGTTATTCAGTCCGATGGTTTAAAGCACTCCTTAAATTTTGTCAGGTTAATTTTGAAACAGCTTGTATTAGGAGGTATTGGTTTGATACAATAGACGCTGTGCGGCCCCAGCATAAGTAGTGTAGGTACAGTCGACCGCCATCGGTGGTAGCACTGACCTTGAGCAGCTAGGTAATTATGAACTATCGGTGAGTTGCACAAATTGATGCTGTCACTTTCTTTTTGGTACAAAATGTAAGGGATGGCATGAATTTTAAAGTCTCCGATCTCCGGCAACGATAACCGACTTCTAATAATTGTATACTGAAGATCACGTCTAAACGAGTAGTGTTAATGAATTGAATAAAATATATGTTAAATAAGAGCATTTTCTCAATAACTTAATATGTAAATATTTTAGATTATGTTTATATTACATAGTGAAATTAATTTGTAAAGTTATGTCTAACGCGGATAAAAAACTGAGAATGGCCCAAAATCTACCAAGCGTATTTTTCTGAAACGTACACCAATTTAAAGATAATTTAATTATTGATCTTTTATTATACGCGTTTTATTAAAATACCTTTTGTTTTGTGTTTAATAAATTAATGATGCGTTAAATTGGGGACAAAGCTCCTTGATGGGCAAGTCCTATTACTGGCTGAACGTACGACGCGTTGCGTGAGCTCGGTACAGAACACGCAAGCTAACCACTCAAGGTCACTGGCATATATCTGCGTCTTAAGATGTACAATCTTATAAAACATAAATTTTAATGTTCTCATACAGTTTACGCGGCGCACGCCAGTAGAGCTCCAAGTTGGCATGATTTTTTCCGACATCTTCAACGATAATTGTCATATTTCAGCCAATTTACACAAAACATTAATGAATTATACACCTAAACATTCCTCATGAATCACTTCGTCTATTGGTGAAAACTGTTTGAAAATCCGTTCAGCAGTTTTTGAGTTTATCGCGTTCAGACAGATAGACAGACAGACGCGGCGGAGGGACTTTGTTTTATAATATTGAAGGATGTCTAAAGTTTAATTTTAGTTTTAAGTTAAATTAGTCGATAACATTAATGCAAGCTTTGGCCTCCTGTAATTAGAGGAGTGGATTAAACAAAAACTTAATATCTGCGTAAATTGAGATTTTTTTTGGAAACGTTTTTTGTTTGACTTGTTTTTCATTTTCATTAAAATTTCACTAGTAAGGACTTGAAATTTTGGTTCCGTGTGGTGCCGGACGTATAGAATAGCACCATCCTATTTCTTCCCGTGGGTGTCGTATAAGGCGACTAAAGGACTTACTAGAGAATGGGTAGCAGCGTTCTCTATGCATTTTAACACCATACTGCGATTGCCAACCCGCCTGCCAAGCGTGGCGATTATGGCAACCTTCTTTTGGGGGAGGCCTATGTCCAGCAGTGGACGTCTATCGGCTGAAATCATGATGATGATGAGAAAGGATTTGACTATGCTACAGTTGTAATACAATGCTGCAATGTAAAAATACTTAAGAGCGTACCTTACGACATTTCATACAAACTTTCAAGCCCTTGTTTTTCGAAATGATTGAACCGATTTTAATGAAACTTCATACGCATATGCCGGATACACAGGTCTAAAAAGTTAGTAAAGACCATTTTCCAAATGTCTTATTTAAAAACAAATAACTGTAAATCTCTGTTTCTATGGAAAATTTAAAATCGGTCTAATTTGACTGTAACACAATTTTTCGAAAATATTCTTTACTAACTTTTTAGACCTTTGTTTATGTGTATGAAGCTTCAATCAAATCGGTTCAGTCATTTCGAAAAACCAGGGTTTGAAAGTTTGTATGAAATGCTGTAAGGTGTAAACGCTCTTAAATACCATTCACAGTGTGAAAATACGACTAAAACGGAACTACGATATAGGAAAAATCACGATGTGGGAAAAATTAATAAAACAGAAAAAGCAACGTGCCGAACACGTGCCTTTTGAACCCGTTTCCCACATAAGCCACAAAAAAGACGCGAGTTCCCAGTTCCCACGTGCGGAGTCCGTAACCCCGTATAAGTGAAAACATTGGGAACTCTCTACCGCTTCATAACATCTATGGAATCTAACTCATACCGCAGTCATTTCAAATCAGGTAAGGGCAACATCAGTTTTTTTTATTTAAAAAAGTTCTGGTTTTTTTTTGGTTTCTCCGAAGTTTTTAATGGGTTTATTCAAGACATAAGTAGTAAAATTTAAACATTGAAATTGTTCCCATTTTGTTTTCTTTTTTATAATAGTTTGATTATTTTGACACATTTTTATAATTTGACAATTATATTTGCTTTCTGACCATCATTGTTATTTTTTATATTTTCTTAAAAAATACCATATTTATCATAGTGTGCTGTAGAGTTTATTTTTTCTTCGATTTTGTTAAAATTATGGTTTTTAGCTTTTTGTTAAATAAATTGTTGCCTTGTTTCAAACAGATACCATACAAACTTCATGGCGATTACTTCCGATCAATTTACTTCAAGTATCAGTTTAACAACTCAAGGCCAAGATCGTAATCGATTAAATAAAGTTCCGAGATGCTCACTTGCTCAGGTGTCACTTTGTAACATGTCACTATGGGTCGATTGTAACAACGTCGTATTATATGACAATGATGATTGATGACTGATGACGACAGCCCGTGAGTCGTAGAATGCGTGCATACATCATTTACTTATATGAACTGATACAGATATATTGGCGGTAATAATCTGTGTGATGTTTGGAGATGTTGTGTTCCTAAATGAGAATATATTAATACGGATAGTTATGACTTGGTTATTATCCGTTTCTTGCCAGTATATGGTAGGTATCTGAAACTGATACAATAGATATTAGCACCCTAACTGTGTAAAGCTCTATAAATCACCATCTGAATGATTTTGAAGGATAGTGGCAATCCATTGCTTCATATGTACGAAAAATTTGTCTGGTTAAGAACGTAAATGACGCAATGAATGTGAACGATGACAATGACGACGACGATGATGTGACGGTGTGTGTGATGTGTGTGTGTGTGTGTGATGTGTGTGTGTGTGTGATGTGTGTGTGTGTGATGTGTGTGTGTGTGTGTGTGTGTGTGTGAACTGTCAAAATAAAAGCTATTACTATTGTTAGTGTTACGTAATTACCGCTCTGGAATGTCCTAATAAAGACCCCTTTTCAGTCCCTTTTGCAAAAAATATTTTTTTTTTAATTTCTACCTTGTTTGCAAAATAGTTGGGCAAACGTCATCTAAAACTATTCTAAATTTCAAGTTGATAGCATTAGCAGTTCTTGAGATATCCAGGTGTGACAGACAGACACACAGACAGACTTAGTCTCACCATAAGGGTTCATTTTTACCATTTTGGTACGGAACCCTAAAAATGAGTAGAGAATTTTGCGTACTATACAGTAGCATTGGATTTAATTTTGACAACTCAACAACATTCTTTGCGTTATTTAAGTTGTTGAGCAGACGATTTTTTCTATTATAAGAAGCAATAAAGATAAAGATCATTTTATTTGTAAAAAAATGCTTATACATGCACATTTAGCATGCAGGATGTAACAATATTAATACTTAAGTACGTAGGTACACCTTTTACCAGCGCGACTTGTCGCGCGACGCGACACGGCACAAAGGCCCCGCGTGTTGCGGGACGAGCGGTGCCTTTGTGTCGCGTCGCGTACAAATTTATAAAATTTACAAAAAATACAAAGCAAAATTACAAAATAAAACCTAAATTAAGTATTAAAGGCACTTTTCAATCCAAGTACACAATAGTCGGTAGTAAATAAGTCAGTAAAATAAATAAATTGTAAAATGTCACAAAAAATTAAGATTAATAAAATAAAATAAATATAAATAATGTCAAATAGTGTCATGCAAAAAGTAATTTATATTATAATAAAACTTGTCTATTAATAAATCTCGAATCTTTTTTTTAAACAAATTTACCGGCAATGGATTAGCAATATCCTTCAAAACGATTGATAGTGTGTTCCGCAATTAGGGTGCTTGTTCATAACAGGGGCAAAGCTTACAAATAATTTTGAACTTTAGGCAGTTGATACTAAGTTAATAATAGGTTTCCCATCTTTAACAGGAAAAAGTACGTTATACTTCATGCTAATTTCCAGTTTATAAATATGAATATTAATAATATCTACTAACTAACCTTTTCAAGCTTGCGTTTTAAATTTTAATCAGATAAAGTGGTTTTTCAGGGTCATTAGAAAATTATGTAAGCAAATATATAACATCACACCTATAATCCCCGAAGGGTTAGGCAAAGGCGTACCTATAGTACACCCACATTTCGCCAGATATGTTTAAGTCCCATGTACTTAAGACGGAGATATATGCCAGTGACCTTGAGTAGTTAGCTTGCGTGTTCTGTACTGAGCTCACGCAACGCGTCGTACGTTCAGCCAGTAATAGGACTCGCCCATCAAGGAGCGCTGTCCCCAATTTCACTCATTATTAATTTATTATACACAAAACAAAAGATATTTTAATAAAACGCGTATACTAAACGATCAATAATTAAATTATCTTTAAATTGGTGAAGGTTTCAGAAAAATACGCTTGGTAGATTTTGCGCCATTCTCAGTTTTTATCCGCGTTAGACATAACTTTACAAATTAATTTCACTATGTAATATAAACATAATCTAAAATATTCAGATATTATTTAACATATATTTTTTTAAAATCATGAACACTACTCGTTTAGACGTGATCAGCAGTATAAAATCATTAAAAGTCGGTTATCGTCGCCTTAATAGGGGCGAGCCTATTGCCATAAACCCGGCACAAATCCAGACTTCGGGCTGCTACTGAAAAATTCCGAATGGAAAATTTCAATAACACTTTGCCCAATCTGTAAGTAATTAATTTATGTCAAACTATCATCTTCCCGCGGCTTCGCCCGCGTGGAGGTCGAAAATTAACCCACTTGAACGTACAGTCTATGACCAGCATTACCTGACCCCTCTTACAAAGAAGAATAATGGAAGAGGGGTCAGGTAATGCTGGTCATTGACTGTACGTTCAAGTGGGTTAATTTTCGACCTACTATATATACGTAGATATACTTGGTCAGCTGCATCCGGTTAGACTGGAAGCTGACCCTAACATAGTTGGGAAGAGGCTAGGCAGATGATGTCAGTAATTAATTTCGTTTGAAGTCGTTCTAATTACATTATCGATTGTTATCTGTTATCTTTCGTTGTAATCATTATGTTAGTACTGTTAGTAGCTATGATTAGATGTTCATTGGTATAGTTTTCAATGGCATTAGTAATTTTACGTTTTTTATCTGTTTTTGTATTGCCATTCAGTTATCTTATGAATATTATGAAGTCGTCAATATTTCCTGAATATATATTGACAAATTATTAGTAACAATGATTGATTAATTTTTTTTTAGTTCAAAGTCAAGTCAAAGTCCAAGGTTAATTGTTTATATCAAATAGGCACATAAAAGGCACTATTGAACGTCAATATTTACAAAAAAATAGAATTGGATCTAGTCGCCCCTTCCAAAAGGTAGTTTCGTATGGAGAAGAATGGGCAAGAAACTCCACCGGTACTCTTCCCTACACATGTTTTTAGAAGGAAAATTATTTCATTCTGAAATGTTTACTGTAGCTAAAATAAATTTAGTTTTGAACACTAAACGTAGAGTCGAGATGGTCAATCGTTGCTGATTACATTCATACATACATAAACTCACACCTTTTTCCCATGAGGCTAGGCAGAAATAACAGAATATCCTCTACGATTCTTAGGTACATACTTCCGTTCATACATCTAGATATGAATCTAAGACAAAAGAACGACGATCAAGACAAATCCGAAATCGAAATCTACTACGACTGGTCTCATTATAAACAAAATCAAATCAAATATTTTATTGGAACAAAAACATAAAAAATTTCGTGTACGTTAATATTGCGTTAGTTTAGAAACTGTGTCGCAGTTATTAGCGCCCACGCCAGGAGTTAATAATAATAAAACTAGAACTAGACATTTATTAGTAATAGTTGTAGCAGTATAAGGGTGTGTGTGCGTGAGTGAGTGTGTGTGTGAGGGAGGGTGTGGAGGTGCGTGTGTCAGGGTGTGTGTTTAAGGTGCGTGTATATGTATGCGGAGGATGTGATATTAATATATTTTAAGTTTGTATGAGTTTCTCTGTTTCCTCATATGTCAGGGTTTGGAGCCATTTTTCAATTTTCAGTTTACACTCTCGTAACGAGAGCGGACAAACAGTTAAATTAATCCGAGAGGTAGCTAGGTACCTATGTACTTACTAAGTACTTACTTACTTTTAAAAATAAATAAAACTTATCTACAGTCTTCAGATCTCGACTGATTAATAAATTATTATATTTTTCACATTCCGCTTGAATATCTTAATTTGAATAAACATAATCTTTATAAATTTATGATGTCTGTGATATGTACTGATAACTAATGTTATCTCTGCAGTGTTAGCTAAGTACATATTTTGCATATTATTATGTACCTACCTACTTTGAAGAATTCCTTGAGAAAGGAAAACCATCACTAGGTTTTCATGAAAATCCTTTTTCAGGAAAATGTTTTTAAGTTACATACATTACATTCACCGTATTGGTAGGTAATTTTCGAGAAATAAATATCGCACACAGGTCAATTAATCTGCCTAGCCTTTACCAGCTACGTTGGGGTCAGCTTCCAGTCTAACTGGTTACGGGTGTATACCAGTATTTTACATAGAGCGACTACCTATCTACCCTCCACAAGACCACAACCCAGTAACTGGGCAATACGATACCCCTTGGTAAGACTGGTTGTCAGACTTTCGGACTTCTGACGGCCTGTAACGACTGTCAAAGATCCGCCGGGGCAAACGTCTTAACGTGCTTCCCGAAGCTTGCAACAAAAATCGCACACAGGTAATATCGAAAATTGTGCACTAAAAAGTAGTTCACGCTTTTAATTTATAAATGTTGCTAAAAAAACGTACAATTACTAACTATAAAAAAATCAAACACTACAAGAATGAAACTATGTTAAGGTTGGCTAATAAAAGAACGAATTGATAAGTAATGCAAAACATACCAGAAATAGCGCAAAAAAATTTAAATTTTTCATGCATATAAAGTTTTTCAAAGACGTAATAATAATAATAGTGCTTTATTGTCACGCAACTGTACTGTACTGTGAGTGCTATATTTCCAATAACATAGTCCAACATAGTGCTTTGTTTCCAGTATACAACATTAGTTTTTGTTTATACTAAACCTCTTAAGGGGTCATTGTACTCATCATTATGAACAACTTTTACTATGGGACCAACCTTGAAATCGCGAAAAAAAATAAGCTGTTCCCTACATTTAAGTTCGCTGAACTCGTCAAAATGTAGGGAACAGCTGATATTTTTTTCGCGATTTCAACTTTGGTCCCATAGTAAAAGAACATGACCATCCCATAATGATGAATACAATGACCCCTTAAGAGGTTTAGTATAAACAAAAACTAATGTTGTATACATCAAAACAATAGGGTTCAGGGCGAAGATCGAGGTTTCGTAAACTGTATCATAGAGAATCTCTTTTTCGGTGCATAGCCCAGTTGACGGACGTTAGGCAACTAATGTCAAAAGAAACCCGTGCGTGTCGTCTGTTTCTTAAACAGCTTCTAGAACATTCTAGAAGCTGCACCCTTATTGGACGAGCGGATTGTGGCCCACAGATGTAATACAATGACTCAATTGATTGGATTGTAATGATAATCTCATGCAAATAACAACTTATTGAAATAATATTAAACTAGCTGCTGCTCACGGCTTGGCTTTTTCTTAAATAAAAGTATCTGCTAGTGAAAGTCCCGTCAAAATCGGCCTAGCCGTTTCGGAGATTACCCAGAACAAACAGACAGTGGGACAAAAAAAAGTTTTTTGTTATAAGTACCGGATAAACTGCATTTAGTAAAAAGTTGTTATTTTGACATTACAAACAGACTAATTTATATTATTTAAATATGTGTAATATACTCAATACAGTTGGTCGACTCCTCGCGTGACCATAGGGCTGGCCTATTTTTTGGCCAAAGAATCAGCATTGCCATACAACGTGGCAATGCTGCCAGCCCTTTGGTTTTAATTTTTTGTTTATGATTATTTCCTATCCTTTTATAAATACTTGTACATATTATTATAATTATTTAAAGTCTGTTAATTTTTAAATTATGTAAATATTTTAGAAACAATTAAATAGTAATTTGTAATAAATAATAAAGTTGTTCAATACGTAATTGAACTAGAGATTTAAGCACATAATTATTATGTGGATTCTGAGTTAATGTTAGAAGAAACCTGAAGTTTGTGGTCTGAAATAAACACAAAATAAACAATTGTTTTGTATTTGCGTGCCTTCTTTGCGTTATATACCACAAATAAACTTATTTTCTTAATTTTCTAACCCCAGCATGGTTTGGAAAACTCTAGGTAGATTGATTAAATTCGGGCTAGTTTGGAATTGTCCCATTGTTTTATTTCGACAATATTGATGATACGCGATTATCGCAATTATGTCAAAGGACTGAAAGCTTACTTCAGCAGTGAATTGAGCTATCAAGAGTGGTTATAATTATGTTTTAATGATCTCCCCTTTTTTGTGAACACCGCACTCACAGAATGTTCATTAGTGTTGATGTTACATTAACATGACTAGTAACCACGTAGATATTTAAGTAGTTATGTCTCATATTCAAATAATTATGGGAAAATGCCAAAAGTATACTCTCTTATGTCAGTTTGCGGTCACTGACTTGTGTAGAGAGTTTTTTTAATTTATTTCAGAGTTTTCTATATCTAGTTGTCAATATAATGTATGTCTATTTTTGACTACATCAATGAACATTACGAGGGCTATGTTATTGTTTAAGAGCGTTTACGACTTACGGCATTTCATACAAACTTTCAAGCCCTTGTTTTTCGAAATGACTGAACCGATTTTAATGAAACTTCATACGCATAAGCAGGATATAAGGGTCTAAAAAGCTAGTTAAGAACATTTTTTAAAAATAGTGTTACAGCCAAATTAGACCGATTTTAAATTTTCCATAGAAACAGAGATTTTCAGTTATCTGTTTTTAAATAAGACTTTTCGAATATGTTCTTAACTAACTTTTTAGACCTTTGTATCTTGCTTATGCGTATGAAGTTTCATTAAAATCGGTTCAGTAATTTCGAAAAACAAGGGTTTGAAAGTTTGTATAAAATGCCGTACGTCGTAAACGCTCTTAAAGGTAGGTATATAAGTTGATAAGGAAATTATGCTAAAATTAAAACTTATAAGTAAATGATCAATCCTGACCTCGTGATTTCATTTAGTACTTTTTTACCTTCAGTAATAAGTACCTGTTTTTTCGTTGTTTACAACTATGTACGCGTGTTTTAGCACATGTCTGCGTTTAGGTACTTACACATCAGCTTATTTGCGTGTTTACTTGGCATTGCATAATAAGTAGGTATACTATCTATAAACCAATGCAACTCTACAAACACTTTAAATCATTTGAATAATTTGTTTTGTAATTAGAATTCGAAGCAAGTATATCAACCTAAATGATTTAAAATTATTTTTTAATTATTCAGCTATTTGTATTCAATAAATGCTCCATAAAATATCACCGTGAAAAAATTACATTATTAGTAACATTTCCATGTTTCCATTCGACACGTGAAACGACAGTTTCAGTCATAAAAAATAAATTTGTATCAAGGTTTACAGTTGTAAAATTGATAAATCACGACCACATAATGGAACTTACACGCGATCTTATAAGAGAAGCACTCACCATGATTGTTAACACGCGTTCTAACCACGTTTTCTTAGAAATAGGAGCACGCGAAAGACGTGCGGCTCTCGCGACGGCTGGAGCACAACTACCACAGAACAACAACTACAAGACGAAGGCGTGCATTATACGGACAAAATATATGCGCCCGCGCAATTTCATTGATAATGATTCCGGCAAAATGATAACGCTGATCGTATAATTGGCGCTACTCAATCAACTGCCGTCTTGACTGCCACTATAGAATTTATTGAGTTGTAACTCAATAAATTCCTGCATTGAAAAGTGTGTCTTTTAAAGTAGGTTAACGATGTTTCTCGGTAGGTAAAGAAAGAATATTTATTTAATAGGTAAACTCTAACCTTTAATTTTAAGGCAAAAAAAAAACATAAATGGTTGTAATCGTTAAGTTAAAGCATTCATTGATGGCGTATGAGGCAAATATGAAAAATACACAGGTAGTTATCCAAGGTGGGGAAAAAGTAATGTCTTATTGTGAATTGGGTGCCATTTTGAAATCAATCTAATGGAATGGAATAGAATAGACATTTATTTTGCAAATATGGGTAATACATCCTAATTGGTGTTATGAATTTAAATGATAAAGAAAGAAACCTCACAAACTTGACCTCTTTATATTAGTATAGATAATTGAGGACATACAATAAACACTTCTGCGCCATCCGCCATCCTTAGATGGCAGGCTAACCAGGCGTTTGCTACGCCTGGACAGGAACGGCCTGCGCCTGGTGACGGGGACCATCACGGGACACTGCTCACTAAACAAACACTTCCACACAATAGGTATAACGGACTGCCCTCTGTGCAGGGCTTGCATTGAGGCTGAAGAAACCGTTGCGCATGTGCTCTTTGACTGCACAGGCGTCACCCAGATCAGAACGGAAACCCTCGGGTCACCCAGATCCTTCACAGATATTCTATGCAGACCAGAAGACCTAATCAGCTTTTGGAGTGAGGTGGGCTGGTTGGAATAAACCACTGACGGCCGCCATGGCCCACGCACAATGGTCCACATGAAGGACTAAGTGCGGAAACCAAACCCTCTAACATAGAACATAAAACACTTCTACGCACCAAAGTAGTTTGACACGTTCATCATCATTATTTCAGCCAAAAGTCATCCACTGCTGGACATAGGCCTCCCCGGGGTTTGCCATAATCGCCACGCTTGGCAGGCGGGTTGGCGATCGCAGTATGGTGTTAAAATGCATAGAGAACACTGCTGCCCATTCTCTAGTAAGTCCCTTAGTCGCCTTTTACGACACCTACGGAAGGAAACGGGATGATGCTATTCTTTACTTCCGGCACCAAACGGAAAACGAAACGTTTGACTCGTTAATTGACACAATTTACTATTGTCACACCTATTAGAATAGAATAGAATACATCAGCTAGACGTTCCAAACGACTTGAATTTTTCTACTTCTTGGGGACTCTCTCTAATAACAGCTGCTCGAGTCGATCCAACAGGTTAAGCTACGCTTGCCGGGGTTGATCCTCGGATGGGTGACCACCTTTACATACCGAGACTCCTGCGTGGCTCGGAAAGCACGTTAAGCCGTTGGTCCCGGCTGTCATTCGTAGATGTTTGACAGTCGTTACGGGTCGTCAGAAGCCCGAAAGTCTGACAACCCAGTCTTACCAAGGGGTATCGTATTTATTAGATAAGTGTATGCTTTGTGTATGTATGTATTTATCGTATAATGTTAATGGTACACCACTGACTACCTGCAGTATTGTCTCTCCTGCTCCCTTTAATCCATCCAAAGATTGTCTGTAAAAGATCGCTTTTAGCGATAAGACCGCCCATTGTGTCACCATATGTAAAATTTAAACATTAACCGCCTTATTACAAAACAAGATTTATATTTTGACATGGCTTAAACCATGCAGCCAATTTGTGTAATAAGAACGTAACAGTGATTGAAATACCGTTCTTTATACAAAACTGAAAACTTAGTTCGGTACTAAGTTGTCAGTTTTGAGTTTAGGATCTTTACCATAGTCGGAATAAAGTTCGAAATTCAATAATGGCTCCATGTTTTAAACCTGGGTCTGAAGATAAACCTTGTTTTGTAATAAGGGGGTAAATGTTTAAATTTTACATATGGTGATATAAATTTTACATATATATGGTGATATAAATTTTATATATGTAACTTTTATAGTGTACGTAATAAAGAGTATTCTATTCTATCGTATTACCCAGTTACTGGGTTGTGGAGGTCAGATAGGCAGTCGCTCCATGTAAAATACTGGTATTCACCTACATCTGGTTATACCGGAAGCCAACCCCAACATAGTTGGGAAAAGGTTAAGCAGATTGATTTGATTAAAACATAGCTACTTCGAAAATATAAATACAAGGAAGTGTCAATTTATTGTACTGCTGAAGACGCTGACAACAGGTAAACCGCTGCCACTGTCAGACTGCATTCAAAAGAAAGAGAAGCGCGATGACACAACGCTTGTAATTTATTGCAAAATATGAAGCAATTATCTATTTACTCAAAAATGAGTTGAGTAATTGAAAATAAATAAAAAACAACCAAGTTCTGCATACAAATAAAGGCTTCTACATACCAGCGCGACTTGTCGCGCGACGCGACACGACACAAAGACCCCGCGTGTCGCGAGACGAGCGGTGCCTTTGTGTCGCGTCGCGTCGCGCGACAAGTCGCCCCGGTATGTAGAAGCCTTTAGACGTTCTTGTTATTAATTAAATATACCAACCGTATGTTGATATTTAATTTAATGTTTTGTGTTGCGTAATGCAAATTATTTTACATTTTATTGTATACATTCAAGTTTTATATGCGAACAGACAGCTGTGCTGCTGGGGAGTTTGTTGCGCCACTTCTTCTTCCCAGCTAAAGCTAGGAAGTGGTGAAGGGTGGGTGTTTTTGGGGGACTGTCTCATGTAATTTTTGACGTTCGAAAAGTGCTGATTCTCAGCCTAGTTTGAATAAATGACTTTTGATTTTGATTTTAATACAGATATTTTGGATTGAAACTCAAAGTAAACGGTTAATTTACAGTTAATTTGTATCGATTTTTTTTTGTCTAAACCTCTTTTGGTAACAACCAAGTTCTGAGAAATATGTTCCAGAATAACATATATTTTTTCCGCTACCACAAACTATATAGATTTGGCAATTTTTTTGTTTAAGACATGCCTACTTTTAGGTATCATTTGCCTCTTGTCAGCGCCTTAAGTCGAAAAATGATACGGTCAAATTACTGAGATGATGCACATTAATTTGTACTCGTTTAACGGTATTTAGAATTGTTGCTCCAAATAATAGAAAGAAAAAAAAAATTGTTTCAGAAACACGTGCATACAAAAACATAAACTCGAGTAGGTAAATATTACACAAAACACATTTACATAAGTAATAATCACGAGCACAAAAAAAACAAATAGTTAGCAGCTGCACGTCATGACTGTGACAAGAAGGCTTGCACTCAGCATGATGCTATGCTATGGGGGACCCACAGCACAGCGCTGATTTTCAGTGGTCAGCCGAAAAATACGTACGGAACCCAAGTCAGGTTTAATTAGTTGTATATAATAGGTAACAAAGTAAAATAAAATAAACAGTACTTAGAATATAATGCCTATACAACCAAATAAATGAATAAATATTATTGAATAACATACAAATTAATCCGTTTGCATCACCATGCCCTACCTAAAACATTGAAACAAATAAGTGATTTCTTCTTTAATGTTGGCTTTCAAGACTTGCAAGGTTTGTGGTTTGATGTGGTAAATGGGAGATTTCAAAATGCCCCAAAAGGAAGAAGTCTGGCCCTGTCAGATCTACCGATCTGACCGGCTAGTTGAAATCGCTAAAACGGGAGAGCACATGTCCCGGAAATTGGTGTTTTAAAATCTCCATCGTTGCCCGAATGTGTGTATAGGATTGCCAACTTTTTGTACAAATAATAAAGTAAGTATATTATGGTCAAAGTGGAAAAATAAACAATATTTCGAAAAAATTAACAGTATTTTTTAGGAGCAGTGGTGGGCCCAGTGTTATAACGCGACTTACAAGTTGTAGCTCGTAGATTCGAACCCTGATAGGCGCATTACTTTGTGTAAATTATTTCATCACCACTGCTCTCAAAACGGTGAAGGAAAACATCGTAAGGAAAGTGACATGTCCTAGAACCTAAATTCAAAGACTTGTGACATCTACCAACCCGCACTGGGCCCGCGTGGTAGATTACGGCCTTCTCCCCTCTAAACGCCTCATGTAATTAATGGACGCCCCCTAATTAATGACTTTAAAGTCATCCGGTATAACGGGATTGGTGTAGAAGATTTATTCTGATCTAATACCAACAAACTAATACCACTGGTATTTGTTTGAACTCATTTATTTTCGATTCCGAATGGATACCATTGTATAAACTAATACCTAAACAAGTTCAAAGATATCAGGTAGTCAGTAAAAATTCTCTGTCATTAAAATATGACTAATAATCTACTTTATTATTAACGTTATTATAATTTTAGTTCCTCATTGTATCTGTAATGTAAAGTTTTTTTTTTGTTGCAAAAATGTCAAAATAAGAACAATTTACTTACAATCTAAAAATTACAAAATATCTCAGAAAATCAACTCTTAATATTTATGTTAAAATTTATATGTTAGAGATAGTAGATAGATACGTAATTATTTACGTTTACCTATCTAATAATACTATAAAATAGAAACGGACCTTATTCCATTGATTTACGTATAGGCCACCAAGACAGTAAAATATTTTAGAACTTCCAGTACCACCTGTCTCTGATTGGTTGTTTCAAATTTTGGAACAATAGAGCCAACTTACCATTTCTCTAAAAATTGCACTAAATCATAGTGCAATTTTTTTTTCACCTAAACTACATTTACTATACCTTTGTAAAAATATTGGAATGAAGTGAATTTGGAAAGTTTTAGCATTATTTCGATCACATAAAAATATTAGAACGCAAGTTTAATTTGATTAGGTTTGACTGAGCTGGCTGTACCAAATGCAAGTTGTTGATATTTGTTCGCACATTAAATGTAATTATTAAAAGAGTGGTATCCGTTCGGAATAGAAAATAAATACGAGTTCAAACAAATACCAGTGGTATTAGTTTGTTGGTATTAATCGTGTAGAATACAAATTTAATACACTTCTACCTGCTCATTCACGAACCTAAGAATTGAGAGACAATAGCTCGAGGTGGGAGAAGCTAGATTAGAATAATATTACATAGACATTGCCTGGAACAATAGGCCACGTCTGTGACAACACTTTGATCTTGAGCTGGGCAGTACGGAGTTTTAAGAGCGGCCAACCCATCATACTTTTTGTACGGCGTTTTCACATATTTCTTTGAAAATTTTGAACTATTAGGTATTTTGTCGTCTAAATAGGTTCTAGGTTTCTATTAAAGCAACAAATAATACAAGAGCGAGCCTTATGATGTGTAACATCTGACATCTCACCGTGGTATTAAGCAACTGAGCAGCGACAGAAATGACCGGAATGACCCCCTCTACTTACAATCTATCTATTACTTACTAATTCCATGAATAATTAATTCTATGCTATTAAAAAGTACTTACTTATTCCATGCTCAAGCTGTCACTTCCTGTTACACACTTCCGTCCCTTTTCACGAAATCATTCCCACAGAAAGCGAGAAAGTTATACATAAAAAATTTGGAGAAATAAATTCGCTATAGGGTAAGCCTGCAAAAATCGGCTTTTTTGTACAAATTTTACCTGAACTTTGGCCGTTCATACTTTTGTCTGCTGTGCATGCTTACTTTGAACTTTGGCCATTTGTGAGCGTGTGTGTTTGTTACTTTGACGGCACGGTTGGCGCAGTGGTTAAGCGATTGACTGCTGCGCTGCGTGTCGCGGGTTCGACTCCCGCATGGAACAAATATTTGTATGACCTACAAGTAGTTCCGGGCCTGTCTGTTTGTGTATGTGAGTTTAAATGTTTGTAAACGCACCCACAATACAGGAGAATTTCCTAGTGTGATGCATGGTTTTTAATAAAAAAAAAAAATCTTCTTCACGCTGAAACGGCTGCAAAATTTTTGATAAAATTTTGGAGGTAGCTGACATCTTGGATTTACTTATAGGCTACTTTTTATCCCAATATTTCTGCGGGATCGAAACTTAGGCGGGTGAAACCGCGGGGCGCACTCATAGTGCACGCGCTAGTGGACTCATAAATTGTAAAAAGTAAAGAAAACATCTTCATAGAAACCTCGCACATGTAATGGAGATTCTAAATGGCAAAAAATTATTTCAGGTTTACTCAAAAATACTTATTTCCTGGAACAAGTTTTATAAAAAATCCGCACACAAATTTTCGTTCAATATTCAAACGTTATCATTTGTTTTTCGACCATGCTCGCGTTGACGATAGATATAGATAACTGGACCGCGCAGAGCCCTCTTAATAGAATGAGGCCTCATAACCGACTTTTAATGATTTTATACTGAAGATCACATCTAAACGAGTAGTGTTAATGATTTGAAAAAAATATATGTTAAATTAAAGCATTTTTCTCAATAAATTAATATGTGAATATTTTAGATTATGTTTATAATACATAGTGAAATTAATTTGTAAAGTTATGTCTAACGCGGATGAAAAACTGAGAATGGCGCAAAATCTACCAAGCGTATTTTTCTGAAACTTTCACCAATTTAAAGATAATTGAATTATTGATCTTTTAGTATACGCGTTTTATTAAAATACCTTTTGTTTTGTGTATAATAAATTAATAATGCGTCAAATTGGAGACAGTGCTCCTTGATGGGCGAGTCTTATTACTGGCTGAACGTACAACGCGTTGCGCGAGCTCAGTACAGAACACGCAAGCTAACCACTCAACTCAAGGTCACTGGCATATATCTGAGTCTTAAAATAATGAAATTTTTAGCACTGGCGTGCGGCATACTGTACTCCCCGATAAATTAGCCGGGGATGTCATGTTATTAACTTATTAGTGCCTTTTAATAGAGTACGACCCTGTTGCCATTAACCGGGCACAAATCCACACACACGGACACCAGCCCGCTACTGAGAATTTCCTAATAAGAAAATCCTGACCAATAAAACAGTCTTACAAAAAAAAACTCAAAATCGATTCAAAATTGACGAAAATTTCGATTGAATAAAATACATAATACAGACAAACATAGAACCTCTGAAGTCAGTTAAAAAGAGAACATAACATAACGCCTGTAATCCCCGAAGGGTTAGGCAGAGGTGCACCTATAGTACACCCACATTTCGCCGGTTATGTTTCAGTCCCATGTAATAAGGGCGAGCATATTGCCAGCAACCGGGCACAAATCCAGACTCCGAGCTGCTACTGGGAAATTCCTTTTGGAAAAATCCAATAAGACTTTGCTTGACCTGGGAATCGAACCCAGGACCTCATGCTCAGCAGTAGCGCTTGCGACCACTAGACCAACGAGGCAGAACAAAAAGAGAACTCATTAATTTTTTTGGGTTATTTAGGATGGGTTTGCTCTTGACCTTAGTCTAGAGCAGAGGTGACAGAGACAAAGTCGACGATGGAGTGAGCTTACCCAGAAGATGCCTGTTCACTCTAACTTTGAAGAGATTAGGGTTGTATGCGTTCAGAAACATAGACGCAGGTAGAGACTTCCACTCTTTTGCTGTGCGCATTTTATAAGACATTTGGAAACGCTTAGTGCGAATTGGTGGAATAGCAACAAGGAAGGGATGGTAACCTGCAGTGCGACTAGATGTCCGATAATAGAAGGGGGCCGGTGGAATGAGGTCGTGGAGTTCTTGGCCACACTCACCGAAGTACAATCTGTAGAAGACCGACAAGCAGCCTTTGTTATGTATTTGTTTGTATTTAAAAGTGCTTAATCGATCCCCAAATTATTCCTATTTTGATTTCATAAAAGTATAAGTAAATCGATTCGCTTAAATACTACTTGAGAGTATTTTTGTGCCCCTAAATATTTATATTAAGTAATATAATGAAATAATCTGGTTATCATGCATTTGTGACCACGTAATTTTTCGGAATTCCCTAGTATTTATTATTCAAGCCCCTCTCGCGGGGTTACGAACTTTAGACCTTGTACTTTGTTAAAAGATTATTAAAATACCTAATTCAAATATTATTAATTCTAGTGATTCAGGTCAGTTTCAAAACACTTACCTATATTTGTTGTTTTGATAACATTTTGTATTAAATAGGTATGATAAAGATTGATTTGTGTACGTAATATTAAAAAGAATATTCTATTGCTATTTATTATTAATTAATTTGTATTATGAAATATGTGATTGTTTATAATGGTTTTTTAATAAAAAACACGCGGTAAATAAAATAAACCTGGACATTAGTCCAGGCTTATTTTATTGAATCACTAGCTGCCGCCCGCGGCCTCGCCCACGTAGCTTTTCAAAAATAAAGGTGGCCTAAGTTATTCTTTACAACATCAGCTATCTGCCAGTGAAAGTCCCGTCAAAATCGGTCCAGCCGTTTCGAAGATTAGCCGGAACAAACTAATAGAGAAACAGTCAAAAATTTCCTATAATGTTTTTTTTTGTTTTAAGTAGCGTACCTATTTACTTTCTTGAGCATTTAGTAAAAGCTGTTATTTTGACATTAAAAACATATACTTTAATTTAATTAATTTGTTTAGATTGAGATTTGGCTGGCTTGATTACTTAATTACAACCATTTATACGCCCTATATGGGAAGCGTGGCGATTATGGCAAACCTCCCCTTTGGGGGAGGCCTATGTCCAGCAGTGGACGTCTTCCGGCTGAAATGATGATAATGATGGATGATACGCCCTGTATGCCAGAGGGCGTATAAATGTATATAGCGCACTCTTTATAATCTACAACATGTCCCAGAATTAACGCACAACCTCTTAAGGGGTCATTGTACTCATCATTATGAACAACTTTTACTATTTGAACTAACCTGAAATCACGAAAAAAAAATTAGTTGTTCCCTACATTTATGTTCGAATAACTCATCAAAATGTAGACAGCAGATTTTTTTTCGCGATTTCAGGTTTGGTCCTATATTAAAAGTTGTTTATAATGATGAGTACAATGACCCCTTAAGAGGTTGTGCGTCAATTCTGGGACATGTTGTATATACACCACTAGCTTTTGCCCGCGGCTTCGCACGCGTGGTGGTCGGAAATTATCCCATGCAAACGTACTACTGTAACGAGCATGCCAGTAAAGGGTCCAGTCGGCATAATATTTCCGATATCTTCAACATTCATCGTCATAGTCAATTAACAAAACCTTTATGAAAATTTGGTGCAAATCGTACGAAAATCCTTTCGGTAGTATTTAGTGTCTGTAAATGGTTTAATTGAAAAAAATGCTTTGAGTTTGAGTTCGATTTAGTATATTAGTAAAGAGAGACCAACAGTTTACATACAATTAAAACATTCCTGGCATGATAGCCTTTTCGGCAATAATATCTCTCCTCGTGTTCATTAGGACGTATCAGGGAAATCAGGGTGCCATCAACGCAACCTAGCACCCCTGGAATTTTGAATTTCTCATAAAACCTGTAATCAGCATTCAAAATTTCAAACAATGGCTCTTGTTTTAACAAGACTCGAAAAACTAGTAACATGAAAATGTAGGTACTTTTGATACTTGCCTTGACTTGAGCACTTGTCGATCATTGTGGTTTTGCGGAAATCTAATATATTTACTAATGATGTTCTTATTATTTAGAGCATCAACAACTTCATAGAGGCAGAAGTCTGAGATATGTAGGTGTCTACATTCTTGCCAATGATTTTTTGGTAACTTCCATTAGCCAAAAATGATAGAGTGCATAATATCTGAAACATCAGGAATTCAATAGGCATTTGTTAGTGTGTGGTTACCCATCTTATCTCAAGAAACTTAACTGTAACTCAGTGTAAACAAACCTTTAGCCTCTTGGTTAAAGCACTGGAACGAACTCGCGGACGCATGTATGGAGTTAAGTCATTTTCCAATAAATTAATTAAATCCTCAGAAAGCCTATAAATATGAATAAACTCTGTATCACGGGATATTGTTTTAAACTTTCTTAATTGTTTCGCCTGTCGAGCTTTCTTCAGATCATCACTTTTCTTAGCTTCTTCTAATAAATGTAGCTTTATAATTAACCGAGCTGCCATTTTTTCAAATAAGAATCGAAACTTTTCAGTTTAATTTATTAACAGTTTATTATTTTAGTCAAGAATACGCACGAATCACCACGAATATTGTAGCTTTTGGATTTGACAGTTCTAGGCGAGGCTGTGGGTGGGCGAGGCTGTAAGCGACTTCGTAACTGTTTTTTGTAAAGGAATACCAAAATGTATGAAGAACTGTCAATTTGCCCTCCGACGCCCTCCGTTGAGTAGTTTTAACTCACGGCCGTCACAGCCTTGAGCGCTAGTGTAGCTTTACGTAGCTTAGTGAATACAAAACTGAGTTTCACCGCTGCGCCAGCGCTGCACACAAGGCTGTTTTCTTAGAGAATAGCATTGCAGATAGACACGGCGGCGGCGCGGCGGGGACTTTGTTATATATTATGTAGTGATTATTATTATTGTACACGACGTATGATAAACAAATGAATAAATTACTTATACCTTAAATAGGTACTTAATTTATAAATACTTTAAGTATTTATCTTTTTTATTTTTAGTAAAATATCAATCAACTTAGCCTATCGCAGTCCACTGCTGGACATAGGCCTCTCCCAGGCTGCGCCACAACACCCTGTCCTCCGCCTTCCGCATCGAGTCTGACCCAGCCATCTTCTTAAGGTCGTCGGTTCATCTAGCTGGGGGGCGTCCCACACTACGCTTGCCGATACGCGGTCTCCACTCCAGGACTCGTCTGCTCCATCGGCCATCGGTCCTTCGACAAACATGGCCAGCCCACTGCCACTTCAGTTTGCTTACTCTGCAAGCTATGTCGGTAACTCCGGTTCTTTTCCGGATAATTTCATTCCTGATTTTATCCTTCAAAGAGACTCCAAGCATAGCCCGCTCCATAGCGCGCTGGGCGACCTTGAATTTGTGGACCAGCCCGACTGTCAGTGTCCACGTTTCGGCACCTTATGTCATGACGGGCAGGACGCACTGGTTAAAGACCTTAGTCTTCAAACATTGCGGGATAGCCGACGAGAAGACTTGACACAGTTTTCCAAATGCCGCCCAACCCAACTGGATCCTTCTGTCGGCTTCTTTATCAAAGTTGTGTCTACCAATCTGGATGACTTGTCCTAGGTAGACATACTCCTTCATAACTTCGAGAAGCGACCCTTCGATGTGAATTGGACTCGGCAAGACGTACGTATTGTACCTACATGACTTTTGTCTTGTCCAAATTCATGCCGAGGCCAACCCGCCGAGAGGCTCCATTTAGGCTGTGCAGCATCCGGTCTAACTGTTCCAGCGTCTCTGCGATTATGACGATGTCATCAGCAAAGCGAAGGTGTGAGATGTACTCGCCGTTAACGTTGAGTATAATATGCGAAACCTGAATATACATAGTTTGTTCAGAGGAACTGGGGATCTACTCCGAACATAAATCCGAAGTATCGGCCGAATGTTCGGCCGTTGCTTGACTACGGCTAACTATGGCTGACACGGCGAAAAAAAAACGACAGTCAAAGAGATAAGCCAAAAATGTGACTTTAACCGTTAAGGGCCCGCCGACGCACCAGTGCGTCAGTCGTCCCCAACGTCAAGTCCCACCGACGGCCCAAACAGCTTAAACAAAGGATGTTTATGCTCTTAGAAATCACTTGAGACTTTCTTTGTTTACATTAGGAGCATAAACATATTCCCCCTTATTACAAAACAAGGTTTATCTTCAGACCCCGGTTTAAAACATGGAGCCATTATTGAATTTCGAACTTTATTCCGACTGTGGTAAAGTTCCTAAACACAAAACTGACAAGTACCGAACTAAGTTTTCAGTTTTGTATAAAGAACCGTATTTCAATAACTGTAACGTTCTTATTACAAAAACTGGCTGCATGGTTTAAGCCATGTCAAAATATAAATCTTGTTTTGTAATAAGGCGGCTTTTGTTTAAGCTGTTTGGGCCGTCGGTGGGATTTGAGGTTGGGGACGACTGACGCACTGGTGCGTCGGCGGGCCTTTAACGGTCGGGTAAGGATTCATAGTCAAAAAAAGAAACTATGGATGTTATAAAACGGCCGAACATTCGGCCGATACTCCGGGTTAACGCTTCGGACTAGACCCTCTGAATCGATTTCAATAATTTTTCACCATGTTATATTTTGTCCGAAAAATATTTAAGTGTGATGGAAAATGTTATAACCATTTAATTACTTACAATACAATCGCCGTACGGTTAGGTACCTACTGCCAAATTATTATCAATGAGCGCAAGACGACCCTGGAGACGCGGGGCGCTGTTAGAAAGCCGTTAGCATGTGTTTGTGCGGACAACCCGGTAAGATAACAACCTTATAACTTTGTGATGTTTCATGATACAGTTTTGAAATGTTATAGATTCTTTACATGAAAATACTAGTTGCTTATACACGTGTTTTGGGTTTCGCATATACTAAAACTAATATTGTATACATAATTATAATACTAGCTTCTAGCTTTTGACCCTCAAAATACAGGTCCCAGGCCTAGTTTGGGGGTTAGGATCAGATTCTTGGCAATACATTTGTGTGCTATATTATTCCGACCTACTTGTTTGTAATATGTATTTTAAGTGTCAAATAAATATTTTTATTTATTTTTATTTTTTTAGCTTCTGCCTGCGACTTCGTTCGCGTGGAAGTCGTAAGATATCACAATATACTAAAATAACAGCCACATTTTTATAGAAAATGGCCACGTTCGTCTAGTGGTTGCAAGCGCTAAACTGAGACTGTTGAGCATGAGGGTTTGATTCCCGGGTCAGGCAAAGTGTTATTGGGCGCTCATTGATAATAATTTGGCAGTAGGTACCCAACCGTACGGCGATTGTATTGTAAGTATGTAATTAAATGGTGATAACATATTCCATCACACTTAAATATTTTTGGGACAAAATAATTAACATGGTGTAAAAATTATTGAAATCGATTCAGTTCCTTATTCTGAACAAACTATATTCAGGTTTCACCATATACTAAAAATAATGTTGTATACTTTCTTATAAACAAACGACTGCACGCTAAGGCACCTCTGCCTTAGCGTGCAGTCGCTTAGTTTATAAGTTTATGTTGCTAGAGGCCTTAATTTATTCAGGCACCTACAGGAAAGTCCGGTTAAGCAGACGAGAACCTTCTAGATGGACCTGCGAGAAGGAATATAATAAAAACCGGTCAAGAGCAAGTCGGACTCGCGCACTGAGGGTTCCGGACGTAATATATGATGTTGATGATTTCTGAAAAACTGTGCTATTTAGAGACATCGTTTTATTTTTCCTGTAATCTTTACATAAACTTCTATCACATATAATAATTTCTGATTTTTATCTATGTAAACTTCGGAGATAAGGGGGGGAACGGATTTTTTTTTTACTTTTTTCATCAAAAGTCGGAAGCTTTAAAAAACCAAAAATGTTTGAGAATTTGCAAACAGCGCTCTTTCATATGATACCCCATATGCCCTAGTAGCCCTACTTCCAATTTTTAAGACCCGTCCCTTTCAGTCCCTTTTGCAAAAAAGATATATCTTTTTTAATTTCTTTATTGTTTGAAAAATAGTGGCAAACGTCATCTAAAACTATTCTAAATTTCAAGTTGATAGCATTAGTAGTTCTTGAGATATCCAGGTGTGACAGACAGACAGACAGACAGACTTAGTCTCACCATAAGGGTTCCTTTTTACCATTTTGGTACGGAACCCTAAAAAAAAAGAAACTCAATGGCTATAGTCACTGACCTAATTGTTTATTAGAGTTCAGTGGATAAAGTCGATTCAGTGTGCCAAAGATTTAAATCTTTGTAACTATCTTTATTTCCACATGTCATGTATTATCATCATGTAATTAAATAAATGTGGAGCGTGAATGTGTCACATTCAGAACAATCGACTGCCATCTTGTTTTTAGGCCAAGGTCTCCGAAGTTTGCAAATAGCAGCAGGGCGAGCATGGCCTACTGTGACATGGCTAGAGATGGGTAGTGGGTTAAAACCCATTCTTCCCATTTGGGTTAAAACTGGGTGATTTGGGTTTTAACCCGGTTTTAACCCATTTTCACCCGTTTTACTGGGTGATAATGGGTGTTGTTAGTTATTTAATAGTGGGAAGGAGAGTTCACTACTAGCTTGTCAAAAATAAAAGCCTGAATACAAAATCAGATATATTTATTTGAATAATTACAACTGATTAGAAGGTCGTCAATCAATCATCATCATCACTTACATCGGAAATACGGTTACAATAAAAAAATTGAAAACTGTTAATGCTTGATGTAGATGGTTCAGGGCTATTTGTACGTAGCGGCGTGGTTTGCATATTATATGTCTGGGATTCCAAATGCATCGGTGGTGAATCAGGCACGCAGTCCTCAGTGCTATCACTTAAATCATCCACGAGCTTGTGCAACAAGTTCCAATTAGGTATGTAAAGTATTTTTCAGGTATGTTTTTTATATTTTTATTTTAATGATAAGAGTATTTAAAACACATAATTTCATCTTTTTGTTTTTACAAGCTGTAGTTATTTTTATATTTTTTTTTTAAGTATTGTTCGTACTGACGTCACTAGTAGCTGAATAGCTTAGGATCTTTGCCATGTTTAACACTTATTTAAAACCAAAATTCAGTAAAGTCAAACTGTCAAATTTGACAATTAATTTGTTTACATTTCATACTTTAGCGACTTCCGTACTTTAGTATAGAGTTATGGCATATTAATAAAATGAATGGATTCAAAGACTACTTCTGCTAAGTTCTTCATACCTTCAACTATAAACACCACAACAAATAGCCGACACAAATTGATTGTTAGTAAAAGAAACCTTAAAAAGGAAATGGTGCGAGGAAGTAAATGTTTAGTACAAGTCTGGGCGGCGACTGTGTTATTGTGAAGATCATTTTAACGTAAGTTAAGTTTTCCTGAAGCGATACATCGATATGATTTGACTTGTACTGTCCGCCGCTGGTGAAAAACTACACTATTTACATAATTACCTATCTGAATAGAATAATAATAAGTGATTCATGTAAATTTGACGTTGGCATGACACTTGACACATAAAGAACAACTTAATTACAAGAGGCACTGAAATTTCCAATTCAGGCTGCTTTGTGACGTCAATTAGAGGTCATAATAGGTTAATTTTTACTTTACATACCCAATTGTATGTTATATGTATATGTTAGTTTTGCTGCCCTTTCCGTAGTGAGTGTATTTCTTTTGTAGGGTTCCGTACCTCAAAAGGAACCCTTATAGGATCACTCGTGTGTCTGTCTGTCCTGTCCGACTGTCACTGCTGATTTGCTTCGAATTTACTGGACCGATTAAGTTGAAATTTGGTACACATATGAATTTTTGTGACCCAAACACGGACGTGTTACGTAAATGAATTAATTTTGAATATGGAGGTCACTTTTGGGGGGCAAATTAGAAAAATTAAAAAAAGTTTTTTTGACTGTACCGTGTGACATATCAAATGAAAGCACTTATTTTAAGGATTTTATATATATTTTTTTTACAATTTTAAAATACATACTTTTGAAATCATTTAAGAAAATAGATGAAAAGTGACCATTCCCCCCCCCCCCTTATCTCCGAAACTACTGAGCTTAAAATTTTGATAAAAATACAGAAAATAGTTCTTTACTTATAGATTACAGGAAAACCTATACGAAGTCTGTGTACATTTGCAGTTGGAATGTATGGGGATCATGTTTTTCAACTACTATGTAAAGTTTGCTTGGATAAATTCATGCCAAATACGGAACCCTTGATTGTGCGTGGTCCGAGACGCACTTGGCCGGTTTTTTTACTGTGTATGTTACTATGAGCACTAAAGGACCGCTCTACAGCAGCAGAAGTGCACGATGCTGTAAGAATACGGACAGCTACTTTGCTCAATGCAGTAGATCCACATATTCCTTTCCACCAGATTGATGCGCTTACATCGTTGATGTTAGCCCAAAGAAATCTCCGACTCCAAAAACCACCTCTTGCTCTTTAAGACGCCAAGTTTGTCATGACATTTAACCTTTTACTTCACATATGTACTCCATAGCGTCGACTTCTTGACTTTCGTCAAGTTCAGATCCTTGGTCTGTGGGGTCTAATAAGTACGCTGCAAAGTGAATCGGTTTCAAACACATTTTGATTCTTTCGTTGACATTCATTACTATTTCATCTTTTTGGTCGTTTTCTATTATTTTTCATATTTTTTAATATCAAAAATACGTTATGAATATTTTCTTAATTTCCTTCTAATTGAAATATTGCATCAGAAATAGGTTCCATAATAAGTTTGCATTACCGAATAATTTTCCAAAAATTAGAATAGAATAGAATAGAATACTCTTTATTATGTACACCATAAAAGTTACAGATATAAAGAGAAAAATTGTCATCCAACAGCGCTGATTTTTCTTCAGCTACCTACGCGCGGACCGCCCCCCACCCCACGCCGTCCTCTCGGCTCGTGCCATACCGCACACCGACCATAGCATGCTATATGTTTAAATACAAAAGAAAAAAAATATTTTGTTTTCACCCGGCCAAAACACCCGATGGGTGGAATAAAACGGGTGATAACTGGGTTTTAACCCACTAGTAGGTTATAACCCGGGTGGTTACCCATCTCTAGACATGGCTTGACTCACACATTTTATCACAATTTGGGTGATAAAACCGTTTTGTCATAAATGCTAGCACGACGGCGTGAAATAATTTCTTGGCATGTGACATATCATCTCATAAGAGTCAATCCTAACTAATATTATAAATGCGAAAGTAAGTTTGTTTGTTTGTTACCTTTTCACGCCTAAACCACTGAACCGATCATCCTGAAATTTTGCATATATGTTGTCAGTCGTACAGAAACGGATATAGGGTACCTTTCATCCCGAAAAAAAGCACTGTTCCCGAGGAAAACAACAATAACATTCTTATGATAGTAGATGGCGCCACGTGTCTTTCGAATCATGATTGAGTTATATTAATATAGAAACTTTAGTAGTGTGTTAAGAGTTTTTGCCACCAAACGCCAAACAACAAGCAGAGTACAACCCGAATTGATTATCAAATTCTAAATTAACGCGTGCGAAGCCGCGGGAAAAAGCTAGTAGGTCATAATTGTTAATAACGGCGCACCCATTTCTCAGTCTTTTTTTTCTTTTAACTATATGTACGCCTATAATTTGTGTATACATTAGAAGTAATAGGTAAATTCTATTTTAACTATTGAGCCAATTTTATATGTATTGTTTATGCTGTTGGTGTACTTATTGAATAATTAAAAGTATGCCAACGCGCATCCAACGATGTTTTCCAACACACTCTCATAACGTCTCTCAACATAACCGTTTAATAGCCCAATAGTAATTTCTCAAACACATACACACATACCCACACCCCCACGCGCTTATAAACCCGCACTTACGAACACCAAACACTCACACACGCAGTACACAAACAACAAACACTCACACATACATCACGTCTCACTTAAAACATTCTCTTTTTTACTATGATTTTTTATTTTTTTTTATTTATAACAATTTTTTTTCTTTTTCTTTCCGTATTTGTAACCAATTAAGTAGTATTAAATTAATTAGTATTATTCTAGTTAACAAGATCGATAATAATGTACGTAATGTAACTAATGACTTGATTTAGGAGTCAACACGTCGGCTGGGGCGTTATCAACGCTGCTTCCCAATCTGGGGGGCCCGAGCGCCGCCTGTAGGCGGCTCTACGTGGGGATCGTGCGATCGATGGCCCTGTATGGGGCCCCGATCTGGGCGGCTGACCTGACGGCCGGGAGCATCGCAGTCCTGCGCAAACCGCAGAGAGCGATGGCCGTCAGAGTCATCAGGGGTTATCGCACGATCTCCTACGAGGCGGCTTGCGTACTGGCCGGATCCCCGCCATGGGACCTCGAGGCGAAAGTACTCGCGTCACTGTATCGGTGGCGCGAGGAAGCGAGGGCGCGGGGCGAGTGGCTGATGCAGCGACATGTGGAGTTGCGTCGGTCACAGCTTCGCGCAGCCCTGGTGGCGGAATGGCGGGACAGGCTTTCACGCCCTACCGCCGGCCTCGCCACCATCGAGGCGGTCCGGCCAGTACTCGAACCCTGGCTCGGGAGGAGGCACGGCTCCCTGTCGTTTCGGGTGACGCAGGTGCTCTCGGGGCATGGTTGCTTCGGGAAGTACCTGTGTCGCATAAACAGGGAGCCGGACGCCCGGTGTCACCACTGCGTCGACTGCCGGGAGGACACGGCGCGGCATACGCTGGCAGAGTGTGCCGCTTGGGAGGAGCCACGCCGTGCCCTCATCTCAGGAGTAGGCAGTGACCTATCGCTGCCGGCCGTGGTCGAGTCGATGGCCGGCAGCGAGGAGTCCTGGGACGCGGTGGTGTCCTTCTGCGAAACAGTCGTGTCGCAGAAGGAGGCTGCGGAAAGGGAGCGGGAGATCTCGTCCGCTCACCCGGCCCGCAGCAGGCGCACCGGGCGTCGGCGGAGGGCCGATAACGCCCTCTTCCAGCCCCCATAAATGGGTCCAGGGACGGCGGACTTGGGGACGTCCGCCGCCCCCTATCACATTGGACCCGAGGTGGCGGCGCGTAGTGTTCCACGCGCGCCCCTAGCAGACGTCGCGGGGGGGGGGTCAGACACCTCACCCCCCCCCAGACTTGAGGTGGCCCGCAGAGGCGGGCCGGCACTAGCCGGGGATTGCGGAAGGAATAACAGATCCCAAGATCCCCGGTGCAAGTGTGGGAGGGGAACACTGGGGTGGTTTTTAGTCAGTAAGAGTCTGACAGACCCCTCCGCCCGCCCCAGGGCGGAGGACATCCATGAGGATTTTCCACCCCGTGAACAAAAAAAAAAAAAAAAAAAAAGGAGTCAACACGTAGCATTCTTTTTAAGATTTTTATCGAGGGAGGCAAACTGTCTCTCCTTAACACAGGTTGCTTTGCTACCTAGCTAGGAGAACAGTAGTTCACCCCTACAGATATTGATATTTGTTAGTTTTACTACTACGCTTACTTAATTATTAAGCTCTATTATGTACGTACTACAAATACCTTATATTCAATAAATAAATATTTGATTGATTTGATTGATTGACACTTGCGAGGAAAAAGAAAATAAAATTTCGAATTTTCATGTGTGAATAACATCAGCCAAGCTGACGATATGTTGCTGCTGAGCCTTGCGATTGGTGCCTTACGAAGGCTCCTGAAAATTTGTGAGTCCTACGCGGTGACTTATGGGCTCAAATACAACACGAAAAAGAGTGAAATAATGGTTTTCAGGCCGGACAACAAGCGATACACATTCGTTTCGAATTTCACTTTATGTTGTACAGCTCTAACTCTGGTAGCACACCTCCACCACGAAACCATAGCAGCGAAACCGCAGTAGTTCAATTCAACTGGCTCGCTTCATGTTCCGCTACTCGAATCGGATGCGAGTAGCGGAACATGACGAGAGCCAGTTGAAGTGAACTACTGCGGTTTCGCTGCAATGGTTTCACGGCGGAGGTGTGCTATAATCATAAACAAAGTCGAGCAATTTAAATTTAAATATTTGGGCCATTGGGTCACTGAGGACCTTAAGGACAGTGTCGATATTGAATGGGAGCGCAGAGCGCTGTCTGTTCGATGCAACATGTTGGCCCGCAGGTTTTCACGGTGCACGGGGACTGTCAAAGTTGCGAAAAGTCGAGCAATTTAAATATTTGGGCCATTGGGTCACTGAGGACTTTAAGGACAGTGTCGATATTGAAAGGGAGCGTAGAGCGCTGTCGGTCCGATGCACCATGTTGGCCCGCAGGTTTTCACGGTGAACGGGGTCTGTCAAAGTTGCGCCGTACTGTCAGTCCTTTTACACCTGCGGCCTGTGGGTTAATTAAACACAGCGGCCATACTGCGATCTGCGCGTTCAATACAATAACGCGTTCCGGGTGCTGATGGGACTGCCGGGCCACTGCAGCGCGGCTTCCGCGATGTTCGCGGCGGCTGACACAGACGGCTTTGCGGCCATCATGCGCAAACGGTGCGCTTCTATCATGCGCCGCACGCGCGACAGTCCAACACGAACCTACGCGCGCTGGTGGACCTGTAGGACTCTCCGATGCTGGCTTGCTGGATACGGCTGCAAGCAGTCGTATAGTGATTTGTCACCGGCAGCGGGGAGTCCACCCGGACCTGCCACTTACTATTACTATTTATTATTATTATATATTATTTAAATGAATTATTAGTATGTCAATCAAATTTATTGCTATTAATTATTACTAACATTTTGTAAGCTCGTAGTTGTACTAACAAATATCGATGTAATCTTATAATGATGAATCTGAAATAAATGATGATTTATAATTATTTCGCCAAATTTTTGTGAAAAATCGCTCGCTCTTTTTGTAGCAGAGGCCATTCTCACTCAAATCCTTCCAGCAAAAACTTTTTTTAAAGTATCGAGTTTAAATACTGTCTAACAGTATAGAATTGACTACACTTCAGAGTTCAGTAGGCTATTGATACTGGTCTAGTGAAATGGAAAAAGATGGCTTTCAGTAAATAATTTACACAAAAATCTTGGTTTAACCCTGAGTTTACTATGTCAAACTATGAAGTCGGGGCTAGCACGTTTCTGACAAGATATGATAGAATATGTCATGTCTTACAACCGACGGGGCAACCATGTGACATAATCTAGAGGCGCGACATGCTTTTCTTGTTGCTGACGAGCGGTAGTGTGCGAGCGAGATAAAAAGTTAAATTTTTGACTTTGGCTTATCTCTTTGACTGTTGTTTTTTTTTTCACCGTAGTCAGCCATATCCTTAGTCAAGCAACGGCCGAATATTCGGCCGATACTTCGGATTTATGTTCGGAGTAGACCCCCTGGTTGTCAGGCTTGGGCTGACTACCAGTCACGACTGTTAAAGATCTGTGAATGACAGCCGGGACTCGGGACAGATGACTGCACGTGCTTTCCGAGGTACGGAGGGGTCTCGATATGTAATAGATGGTCACCCATCCCCGAAACGTCCGCAGCAAGAGTAGCTTAATATGGCCTGTTAATAATTTCGTCACGAGCTGATATTAAGATGCTGACAATAGGTAAACCGCTGTCACTGTCAGACAGACTGCATACAAAAAAAGAGAAGCGCGATGACACAACGCTTGTAATTTATTGCAAAATATGAAGCAATTATTTATTTACTCAAAAATGAGTTGAGTAATCGAAAATAAAAAAAACAACCAAGTTCTGCATACAAATAAGCCGTTCTTGTTATTAATTAAATACCAACCGGACGTTGATATTTAATACAGATATTTTGGATTGAAACTCGAAGTAAAGGGTTAGTTTATTGTTAATTAATATCGAGATTTTTTTTCTAAACGTGTTTTGGTAACAACCACGTTCTGTGTGTGAAACAGGAATGTGTTCAAGAATGACATATATTTTTTCCGCTACCACAAACTATATAGATTTGGCCAATGATATTACAACCTATCTGTTTAATATAATATCATTGGATTCTTTTATCTTTGAATTTTATTGTTTAAGACAAGCCTACTTTTATTATTTGCCTCTTGTCAGCGCCTTAAGACAATCGTCTTAATAATGTTCTTGTGATAAATTATTTTTCAGCTTACCCTGATCTAAATTAAGAGACGTAATTGAGGAAAATAGTTACAAAAACTATGAAGCCGATAGCTTGTTGATTGTTGTGTATTCTCGTCGTAGTGTTTTTCCTTATCTAATGAATACGACCTTTACTGTAAAGTCAATACTTTTGATTAAAAAGGTCTTAAATCGACTGTAGGGACTTGGAAACATTTTCACACATTCATTTTATTTTCTCTAAAGATTGAGGATAAAGTCAGTGTGGAAAGTTTTCAGTTGGATTTCCATTTTTTACAGAATAAATATGTTAAGGTTCAACTTGGGTACCTGCAAACCTGAGGAAGTATATTGAAATAATAATGAGTCCATAATACCTCAGCCTCAGCGCCACCTCACTCTTTATCTCCCTTGCACACTACCGTGTGTAAGTGAGACAGGGCGGCAGGGAGAATGCTCCAAGATGGTAGTATTTTATTTATTTATTATTTATAAAAATAATATATTCATTGTTTTTTTATTCATTTTTTTTTATGTACAGAGAGATGCGGCAGATATAATAAAATTTTAGTACAAAGTTACTGCTTATTTTTTAAGAAATTTCTTCCAGCAGAAAAATGAAAAAGATGTAAGTAGACCAATAGAGTGTGGGAACAAGAAGAGCGAAGTCCTATACTTCGCATATATTCATATTTTTCTCTTCAATACACAAAAATAAATAAAACTTTGCATTACTTATAACTAGTAATAATAATTTTTATTAAAAAATTACAAGATATAAAAATGTGTACAGTTTTGCTTAAATGTAAATTATATTCTTATGAATTACGTGCCTGAGCTAGGTAATCCTGTGTTTAAGGCGAAAAGTACTAAAATAGTCAAATACATTATAGCTATGTTGAACAGCTTTATCTGAACTAAATATAAAGCAAATTCTATATTTGCTTTATATTTAGCTCAGTTACTATGCAAAGTCTCATGATCTAATTTGAAGTACTTTTGGGGACTGCCGACATAAGTGAAAACTTATCGGCCAACGCGCCTAAAGAAGTTTTCAGTTCAATAAAATAATGATTATTTAAAACACAATTTAAGGCGGAGATTTCAGAAAACGGTCAAAAATTTGGGTTTTTAAAGCAGTGTATCTCTTAAACCGTAAATATTTTTACCAAAACAAAAACAGTATAATATTTTCAAGTCTATTGTGCATACGGTGATGGAACTCAAAACATAATTAAACATAATTTAATACATCAAAAAAATCTTCAAAGACAACTCTTAATTATTTTTAAAAGCATTTTATCCCTTCGTTAACAGTAATAATTTTAATTAAAAGTATACCATAAAATTGCAAATGCCAAACTGCATCTGGTGATGGATTAATTTTTATTAATTAGTTAATATCTAATTTTTTATACGTTTTTATTTGCATTTTTACGCCATACGTTGTCTCATCGCGCATCTCTTTCTTTTGTATGCAATCTGACAGTGACAGCGGTTTACCTGTTCTCGGCGTCTTAAACAATGCACAACTTTTCACGTGGTATTGTGCCGTGCGGTGCCGGACGCAAAGAATAGCACTATCCTATTTGCAGCGTTATCTATGCATTTTAACACCATACCGCGATCGCAAACCGCCGCCAAGCGTGGCGATTATGGCAAACCGCCCCATTGGGGAAGGCCTATGTCCAGCAGTGGATGTCTTTCGGCTGAAATGGTGATGATGATGGCGTAGTGATGAGCCAAAAGTTGAGGGCTTATTAAGCACTAGGGTTAATTTTGAAATTTAACTTACTGCTACTACAGCATGTCGGCGCGGGCATGTCTCTGACGCGAACACATAAGTTTTTCCAGTACCAAAAATCGCTCAACGTACCTAAAGAACTTTTCACTTCAATAATTTGCTGTTCCGTTTATAATATAAATGAAAATAAAAAAAACTTTATTCAGTTCAAAAACACGGTAAATCATAAAAAATAGTAATAGGTTACATAGGAGGCATAAATGCTAGATTTCACAAATTCCCTGAACCCCACACTAGGATTCCCTGTGTCGTGGGGTCCAGTCTCTTCCCAAGTAATGCAAACATTTTTAAATAAATTTAGGTGAAGTACCTAATAATTAGAAAAATAAAATCCATACATTTTGATCACGTGCAAAAAAACATCAGATTTTTTTATTTAATAACCGACTTAGAATTCCTGCTTTCATTGAATTCATGGATACTTACAGTTTGCGCGTTGTCACCCTAAATAATAATAATAAATTAAATAATAAAAATGTTTATTGGTACAAAAAAAAAAACGAGTGTGCTTTAGAAGACCACACGTCTGTAGTTAAACAGAAATCACCGTTCGCTAGCAAAAGAAGTTTTACTTCAAAAAAGCTGCGGTCTTGTGAGTGTAATATGTAAACAGCCAGTGTGATTTTAAAAACATACCTATTAAGCGGGACGGCCCGCAGCGGTGGCGCGGTGTGTTCCATGTTTAAAATTTAAACAACTTCCGTAGCCTCTTTCCGTAACGCTCTCATCACGCATTCACCAGCTTACTCCCCAAGTAAGCGTGCGTAAAGAAGTTTTACTTCAATATTAATACTAATTATACTTCCGTAACGCTCTCGTCACTTCCGTAACTCTCTCGTCATGCATTCACCAGCTTACTCTCCAAGTCAAGCGTGCTTAGAAAGAAGTTTTACTTAAAAAATCTTTGACATTGTTGTATAGACCCAGTGTGTGTGTTATGAAAAAAAGTTACTAATAAATTAGGTGATGTTAAGATCAGAGGGCCTAAACAAAGTAACATTCGATTAGCGATGACGCTAGTTGAAAAGCCAAAAAATGTATGGGGTTGACATAAGCTAGACAATGTTATCATCATTCGATTGAAACGAATCGACAGCGTTACGATACGAACGATAACTTCCTTAGAGATGCGTAGCCAAGTGGCACTTTTTGACAAGCGTTATCGCCTGCCAATCGAACTTCGTTATTGTTGATCGATAGCGATTATAAAATAGAATCGCTCCGAAGCGAATGCCATGTGTCTAGGCCCTCAGCTGTCTTAATAGCTTCGCCCAGAACTTAGATGAAATTTCGTTATCAACAACAAAATGATTGGTTATCTGGGATTTTGGGAACTCCCAAATAGTTGTTCCACTGTCATCAAGCTACTGAACAGATTCAAACGGTTAGTTGAAATGAAGCCGCATTGTCTGGCCGAGGAGGAAGGGATCGCGCGCATACGACGGCTGCCATGAATCTAAACTTACGCTAGGGTTGGCAACATTGTAAACAACTTGTATTGAGTTGAACTCATCTCAGCGGCAATCAATGTCAATATATACGTAAGGGGTTTGTGAGACTAGAATGTGACAAGATATGGGAATTGTCCCTATGAACTAACCGCTTTAACTGTTATTTATATAGTAATGGTAATTAAAACCAGGCACTCTAAATCAAATTTCCACGCAAGACCAATGTCAAAAACTTGTCAAAATATACGTAAGGGGTCTGTGAGACTAGAATGTGACAAGATATGGCAATTGTCCCTATGAACTCCAGGCACTCTAAATCAATATACCTACTCTAAATAAAAAATTCCACGCAAGCTCCGCCCCATCAGGGTGCCCGCCATTCCGCCCTTAGTCGCCGCAGGAGACGCCCTGGGCGTCGGGAATCGCAGGCTGATTCCCGGCCACCGTAGGCGCGGGCTTGCGGACGGTGAGCGATGGATAGCTCGCCGTCCGATAAGGACCAGGCCCGGGTCAACGGCGCGTTGTGTTCCACGCGCGCCTCAAAGAGACGTCAGCACCAATTAACGGGGCCCGAAAGGGCCAATGCCTGCCAGGGTTACGAGTCCGAAAGGGATATCGTGGCCCTGGCACACAGGCATTTGAAGGAACACGGTGGGTTTTAGTCAGTAAAAGTCTGACACTCCCTCCCGCTACAGAGCGGGAGAAGTTACTGGATGATTTCCCACCCAAAAAAAAGCAATATTTTATCTCTTATTAAAAGAAAATCGTGGGAATAAACATCTTAATCCGCTAACACATCAGTAATAAAGTTGAATATCGCATGCGCTCTTTGATCGTGTTTGAGCACGAAACTAAATAGCGTAAGTCTCAATTCTTATTTCGTTTATAACTAGAGTAATACTTGATCTAGAAAAAAAATATCTTGTGGCTGGATAATAAACTACATTTTCTTGCTGTTAATATTTATTTTAGATATAAAAGCCGAACAATCTTGTTTATTTTTTTATAATTTGCTTAAAAAACACATGATTTTCGAATAAAAAATGTATCGAGCGAAAATATTACAATTACGTAACTGTTTTGTACATGGAAAGAAAAAGATCCAATAAATCATATACTAAAGCTCCATTTTGATTGTATGTGTGATATGTTTCAGAATATTCATGCAAATGAACATAATAAAAAATAGAGAGCCTCCTCCTTTCTTCATGAGCATGCGAATTCTTGAGTCTAAGCATGCTAATTGCTTATGCTATTATGATGATATTTGATAATAATTAAGTATGTGATTTTTTTAATAAGCGAATTACAGTGCGCGTTTAATTTTTCGTTTGCCTTAGAAAGTCTCTTAGCGTGCGTTTACTCGCCGATAACGTTTGATTTGAGCTAGTACACTTGCATATTTTATGTGATTAACGTATGAATTATGAACCGATGAATTCACACTTTACAGAAATTTGCAATTGAATTTAATTTGCTCAATGCTATTGCACATTCATTGTTGAATGTGAATGCCAATTAATACAATACTAGTAATAAACAATTTATTCTTCATTGTCATAAGTTTGGTTGGAAGCAATTGCGGTGCCGTGTGGTGCCAGACGTAAAGAATTATCCTATTTCACCATGACCACCGGCACCACTCTATTTCTTCCCGTGGGTGTCGTAAAAAGCGACTAAGGGACTACTAGAGAATGGACAGCAGCGTTCTCTATTCATTTTAACACCATACTGCGATTGGCAACCCGCCTACAATGAGTGGCGATTATGGCAAACCGGGGCTCCTATGGGGGATGCCTATGTCCATCAGTGGACGTCTTTCGGCTGGAATGATGATGATGAATCACGGATTGCACAAGGCTGTTCAATGTTTTTTATTTTATCATCTTTCCACATGGCTGGCTGGATTTCTAGCAAAGATCACATTGAAGATTATTATTTTAATACTCGAAAATTGTGGCCGACAACATAGTTCTCACCATGCACGGATGTAGTAAGCACCGGCCTCCAGCATGCTCTGATGATCAGCACTCAGTATGCCAATGTTGCTATTTTCCTTGCAATAATAAACTTACCAGTCATATTTAGATACGATGTTCAGCAGTAGGTACGCACGGCTACAGATCAAGCTATACATTTCCAGTATAAGCTGATCTCGCATTGTATAGGAAGTCAGCGTAAACTGGAAACGTAAAGCTTGATGGGTAGCCGTGTGTACAAGCAGGGCTTGAAATAACGGTATTTTTGGGAACCGGTACCCTTTGCCTTGGTGTGATACCGGTACCAAACGTAGTACCCGTACTATTGGTATTTCTATTCTAATCTAATCAGTATCGGTACTGCACCGGTACCAAAACCGGTACGAAACGAATATTTCCGTAAGTTAGAGTGCCCAGGCACTGCAGATATGTTCTACGAAGACTAGTTTAACAATAAATGATAAAGTTTAACATACACTCAAACTCAAAGCATTTATTTCAATTAAACCATTGACAGGCACTTTTGAACTGTCAAGAAGTCGGTCAGTTACAAATATAAAGCTAGTTGCCCATTCCAAATAGTAGGTTCCTATGGAGAAGAACGGGCATGAAACTCCACGGACACTCTTTTAAATTAAAATATTGATACAAAATATTGGTTACATCATTGATATTGAAGTTAAACATGTGAGAACGATGCAATACGTCAGAAGCATCCGTGATAAAAAGATTAAAAACCAAATAAAAAACAATTCAAAACTAAAATAATTAAAAACTAGCCGTGGCAGCTAAGAGATGACCAGTCTCAACTGACTGCGCCCGTTCACAAACATGACGCATGGATCAGCACCATTCAGCTCAAACATTTTGAAGGGAGCTAAATGATCCAACACACACGCCACCATCAGCGAGACATCTGAGTGAGCATGACATACACTCAGCCGCCAGGCCACATTCAAGTCAATGAAAGACATATTACCCGGTAAATGGTAGCTCTATTGTACATAGTACTCACACCTGTGATATGCTTATACACATATCGTAAAAATAAAAAATCAATTTTAAGTTACAACGTATTTTTAAACAAGAAAGTGTCATCTATGAAAACCCTTTTTACGATTTGTTTACCTTTATTTAATTACCTAAACCAATGGAGTATAGGAATATTCAAAATAAGTCCACGTGTATTACAAGTGTAATTTAATAATTTATAATTTTTTAATAATTTAATAATTTCTTTATTGGCATAAATAATTTTAACAGCATAGTGAGGCCCTGACTCCTGCGCTAGGTATAACACCTGTGTTACAGGAGCCAGTGTCTTCTCCCAATTACATAGGTCGAATTTTTATGCAATAAGAATCTAAAACACATACAAATTAATACAGGTCAAACATATAAAACATTCCTTACGTGGAGTAATTTATAAGTGTTTGATGTATAGTGTATATGGTGTGTAGTGTATTTATTTGGTTCATAAAACGCAGTCATCCGCAGCTGTAGTACCTAGTAAAATGTACAGCAGCAGTTTAATTTGCTATCCAATATATTATGTACCTATAACTGTGACTTAAATAGCCAGGGGCAGGTAAATATTGGTGGCGGCTTCTACCAAAGTCGTCTGTTGATCGGCCATTTTAAATAAACGAGTGGTCGGCCCACTGGTTGAAATTCGACCCCCTCTAGCCTCTACTTATAATCTATATAGTACGTACTAATTCCGTGAGTACACTAATCCTACTAATATTATAAACGCGAAAGTTTGTAAGTATGGATGGATGGATGTTTGTTACTCTTTCACGTAAAAACGACTGGACCAATTTTGATAAAACTTTGTACCGCGGGGCGCAGCTAGTATTATAATATAATAAGAATAATAAAATAAATAATAAATATAAACTTTAACTGTTTAACTTCCATTCGCATAATTTTCGTAAAATGGGGTACAAAGTTTTCGATATAATGATTATATTTCATGTACATACTTCTTGATTTCTGCCCAAAGAGCCAATGATCTGCCAATGATGTCTTTTCGTATTGTAACAAATAAAATAGTGGAAATGAATTGTTTACCAAATTGAGTACCAACTTAAATTGTCCGTATATTCGAATGCCAACTGTAATTTTTTGACAGTTGTATGAAATGGCTATGACACGGCAATTTGACGTAGTGTGTTAATTTATTAACAATTAATTTCTCTGGCTGTACCTAGGTGAATTATGAATCCGGAAATATTCGTTTCAATGAACATGGTATGAACTTTTGAAAGAAAAATATTTTTGTGAAGAAAGAATGTATACTGATCGTCTTTGTCACACATACCTGTGTAAGTCTCTTTCTAAAGCTCCAAGCCGGGTAGATGTACCATCGCGGACGCTAGTGGTGAACATCTTTTCAACCTTATTACTAAGAGCATAAAGTTGAAAAGTGGTTGACCGCCAGTGTCCGCTATGGTACCTTATCATCATCATTTCAGCCGAAAGACGTCCACTGCTGGACACAGGCCTCCCCCAAGCACCGCCACTTCGACCGTTTCTCTGCTTCCTGCATCGTACGGCCTTCACAAGGTAATCGGTCCACCTTGTAGGAGGTCTTCCAACGCTACGTCTTCCGGTACGCGGTCGCCACTCCAAAACCTTTTGGCCCCATCGGCCACCCGTCCTACGAGCAATGTGCCCTGCCCACTGCCTCTTAAGATAGTACCTATCCTACTTTAATACGCTGCGGTGTTTCGCAGCCCTAGCCGCCAGCTCGTAGTACGCAATTAGAACGGAAAATGTTAAGGTTATCCCATCTTTAACTCAGACTCACTGGAGACTGGAACTGTTACTATTACACTTACACAAGTAATAGTTTTCATACTTTATAGATTACTAGATTACATTTTATAGGATAGCTGGCTGTTAAAATACTGTCTGGATTATTGTCAGACTTTTTACCCTTGTTACAAACTTAATTTAGATGTCCAAGTCAGAGCATTATAACCTTAGCCTACGGTATAATCTTCAAGTTTATAAAGTACAGCAATGATAATATGGGAACAAATTTTCAAAGCAGATGCTGGCATCTGCTTTGAAGATCTGCCCAGACACTGACACTGCGCATTATTAATTTCGCTACTACATATTATTATCAAGAGCTATGCTTATTTTATAAGTTACAGTAGCTCTGACAGAAGAGTTTACATCTGCTCTTAAGGCGACGATACCTTTAATGATTTTATACTGAAGATCACGTTTGGACGAGTATAGTGTTAATGATTTGATAAAAATGTATGTTAAATTAGAGCATTTTTTCAATAACTTAATATACGAACATTTTAGATTATGTTTATATGACATAGTGAAATTAATTTGTAAAGTTATGTCTAACGCGGATAAAAAACTGAGAATGGCGCAAAATCTACCAAGCGTATTTTCTGAAACCTTCATCAATTTAATGATAATTTAATTATTGATCTTTTAATAAACAAGTTTTATTAAAATACCTTTTGTTTGGTGTGTAACAAATTAATAATGCGTCAAATTGGGGACAGCGCTCCTTGATGGGCGAGTCCTATTACTGACTGAACGTACGACGCGTTGCGTGAGCTCAGTACAGAACACGCAAGCTAACCACTCAAGGTCACTGGCATATGTCTGCGTCTTAAGTAATAGCTCTCATCAATTGCATTATCTTCCATGTTTATAACAAAATCACTTAAACACATCGATATATAAGTACTAACGTACTAGAGAAGACACCGTAAATTCCTACTTTGTCTCGTTCAACTGCGGCGATCGCGCCGCACCTCACTCAGTCGCTCTCTAGCTCTTTCGCGCCTAGTACTTCCGACAATAATAAATTATAAAGAATAAATACACTTCCGCAGCAAATTTAGCGCTGTGGTAAACTAGTTACGGTTTAGACGAATTGTTATTATTTTAGCGCTGCGCGAACTAAAGATTCAAATTACGAAGAATAGGACAATTCAGTTATTTGACGTAGCTTCTCTAGTACGTTAGTACTTATATCTCGATGCTTAAACAATATTGTCTTCCTCTTTGCAGTGCTTTTGAATTTCCACAGTTAGGAAGACATTCATCATCATCAGATAAGGTTTCATTTAGGTTCAAAGTATTATCAATAGTATAATGCATCATCATTTCATGCGCTGCTGCTTATATCCTCTAAACATTTACCACTATCAATTCCGATAAAAAATAAATATCATTACCATTCGCAATGCATTCTTTCATTAAAAAAAAGCAAGCATTAACAAACAACATTAAGTTCATCAAATATTTAAATCTTTGACAACAAATAACGAACTGTCATTGTCAACGACAACTAATTCCTAAGACCTTTCTACGAGTACATTTTTGTTACCTGAAACTGGTAAACTACGACGCAAGCCATCGTTTTAAATCCCGGACAAGATGATCTTGATTTTTTGCAAATTCCTTGCTTAACACACGATCCTTTAAGGGTTCCTCCCGTATAGGATCGTGTGTCTGTCTGTCTGTCCGTCTGTCACAGCCGATTTTCTCCGAATCTACTGGACCGATTAAGTTGAAATTTGGTACACATATTATGAACATCTGTGACCCAAACACGAACGTGTAACTTAAATAAATGAATTTTGAATAAGGGGGTCACTTTGTAAACAGCACCTGTCCTGAATAGGTATGTCAAAATTATGTCATCTTTAGAGGTAGAGTAACGATCTTCGCTAGATGACCCTGCAAAAATCATCACTCTTTCTTAAATAAGAGAGTCCACCCCTAGGTTTGCTGGTTCACGCTGTCCACTATACAAGTCTAGTCCACCGACGGGCTGAGGATTGGGAAGTTCCATGTTCATTTGTCTTTACCTATAAAATTGCCGTTCTGCAGTACTGGCCATTTCAATTCAAAATATTTTTTGTTTGGCTAAGAATTCTAATTTCAAATTAATTTTATTTTAAGAACATAGTTTTTTTTTTTTTAAATTAGTCAAATTTTTTTTATCCTACACTTCATCGGTTCTGTCTAGTCGACTTAAAATCATACCTAATTCCTTACAAAGTAATCCCTAGTAAGAGCACACTGTTGTATTTTCAAAGCTCGGCTTAGCGCTGATAGTTGAAAAATCAACAGTACATTTAGGTGTCGCATAGTGTTAGTGAAAACGGGCATGAATCCCATGTCATTGTTATTTATCATCAGTGTTGATCGATCATAAATCAATTTTATGGGTGCTGGCTATGTCTAACACGTAAGAATCTAAGTTTTCCGTTACTTAATATTCATCGTTCTTTTATCACAAAAGGATTCCTTTCCGTGTCTGACAATACGTACAGACATTAATACATGCCACATTTGAGTGGTAACAGTTTGACCTTGAGCTGGCCTAGCGTAGTACGAAGTTTCAATATAGTCTATAAGTTGAGCTGCACGATTACTGATAAATGAGTGCCCTGACTAGTCAGGTCCACTCAATATGTGTGGTTCTTTCCTTAAAAGACCATTTCAGACACCAATCTACATGGCCTTCACATGATCTGACCAAGATTATGTCTGGACTATAAAAGAGACTGTGACCTCTGAGTTTGTTTCGGCCTTTCTTCTCAGAGTAGTCGATAGGAAACGCCGACCTCATCTAGTTTTTGAAATATGATTGACGTGTAAAAGTGTTTGTACAAACCTACTTACAGAAATAAAACTCATTTACCATTTATCATCATTTACAAGAGACCAGCAGTGGGGTAATAAGAAAGTGATCGGAATAGGTAGAGCTTATTTAGGTACCAAAACTTCGAGGAAGGAAGTAACATAGAGTGGATAATACCTTCTCTAAAATTCCGGAATAATTATAATGACGTTAAAATCCGGGGATTTAAAAACCACGAATTATTTATTGGAGTGTATTTATAGTTAAAAATTATTGATTTGAAGAATAATATAACATTTTTTAGGGTTACGTACTAAAATTGTGATAAATTTAAGTGTTTTGTTTTATGTACCTTCTCACCTGGGAATGGAACATGCTACCTTCTCATTCGTGAGATCCTCATGGATTAAAAAGGAGGACGTATGCCACACTTCTACCTATTTCTAGTACAGGAGTGTCAAACTAGATATTTTATGGGGCTATCTACAAAATTAATAATATGATTGCAGGCCAGACTCAAAACAAAGCGAAAAAAAGAAATAGTACTCTTTAAGGCTTGTCCAGACTGGTGCAATATAGCGGGCGCGACGCGACTCTAGTAGCACAATTTATTTGTCGGTGCCTGTCGCACCTGCTTTATCGCACCAGTCTGTACGAGCCCTTCTAGTAAAAATCTTCGGATTTGGTCGCAGGCCGCTTCATAATGAATCGCGGGCTGCATAAGGCCCGCAAGACGTATATTTGTCATAGCTGTTCTATGCAGAGGGGCTCAGGAGTCTCAAACCTTACCTACCTTCCTACTTTGATTCAAAATCACATACAATAATCATCCCATGAAGTATAGGAAAATTCCAGGCTGCTGCTGGGATTCAGGCTTCCTCCTTATGTGAGGAAGTACCTATCACACATAACATCACGCCTGGAATCCCCGACGATTAGGCAGAGGTGTACCTATAGTACACCCAAATTTTGCCGGTTATGTTTAAGTCCCATGTACTAGGGGGCGAGCCTATTTCCATCAACCGGACACAAATCCAAACTCCGGGCTGCTACTGAGAAATTGCTAATAGAAAATCTCAATAACACTTTGCCCGACCTGGGAATCGAACCCAGGACCTCATGCTCAGCAGTAGCGCTAGCGACCACTAGACCAACGACATGCCACAATCCACCACGTGGGCCCAGAGTACAAATATTTTTAATTTTCTAAGACCGTGCTATTTTCACATTAGTCTTACGTTTCCCTCGCCACATGCGAACTACGCGTCACACTGACGTCACGAAAAATCCTGCATCGCGCAAGCAGAGTTTACCGCGGTGGATATCCCATAACTCTAGGGTATGATTGAGGCCATATCAAAGAATCAACTGGCATATGAGTTATGTTCCAATCCTTCGTTATTTTTTTTTTTTCATTTTTCATACAAAATAATTCGGCAAAGTCACGATTATTAATGTGAAACACCCTTACGTGAAATATGACAACGTCGACAAGGTAGCTTTCCCTTCACTAGCTGCCGCCGGGAAGCCCCGATACCAACATACCTACATATTTTATTTTACTATTTATTTTACTACACTACTGCGAAGTTTGGCAACCTCGCAAAAGTAAAGATTCGTCATACTGGTGACAATTTTTGACCTAATTTAATTATGATTGATGATATCTCCGAAACGATGCATTTTTGGACCACCTATTCTAGGAGTTTTAGTATTATTTTTACCTACAGAATATAACCCTAGAGTTATGGGATATAAAAAAAAACAGGTTGTATACAACGTCCCGACATCTACCGTCGGGCAGTTGCCCATGAGACACAACACCCGTCTGGTTGGAGGATCCTTCCTTTTCTATGGAGGATGAGCGAACTTTACACCCTTTTCCTCATGCCTCTAAACATTAAAAATTACTAATTTATAGGTACTTTCTTTATTTATAGAACATTGTTGTCACGTTGTCTTCATTGTTTCAAAGGCAGAAGATCACGAGTTATTTATTACTGATTAATATTAATTACATTGTACAATGATTATTCGAGGCCAAGCCTTCACAGATCATCTAGATTACAATAGGACCATGTTTCTGTCAACTACTGATTACTTTATTGTTCAAAACGTTTGCCCCACTGTGCACGCAGAACTATTTCTGCCTCGTCAATCTGCACAGTGCTCAGGGTGAACGATCGGGCCGATCGCAAAAAAACCAACGAGACACGTGACGTTTCGTTTTACGTAACAGGGTTTAACAAACTTTTATTTTTTAAATTCTTTTTTTTATTTTATTTTTTTGTAGGGAGAGACGTGTTATTGGCGAATCATTTGAAAATCCTGCTCTGTCATGTAAAGCTTTTAATTTTTGTTTTTCGTGAAAGCATTTTTCAGTCACTTTTTTCAGCGTCAACGTGGTTTGTGTGTCAAATGCCTCGTTAATGAATTATTCATCGTGGTTGGCAGACTGGTGCTGATTGGTGATAGAGTTAAAATGTTAGGTATTTGGAGAGGTGCACTTTTTATCTAAAAAGTTGTACTTAAGTACTTACCGTACTTAAGCACAACTTTTTAGATAAAAAGTGCAGCATGGTTATTGATCACTCGGTAGGAAAGTATCCATTTATTAGTTAATAACTAGCTTCAATCATGTTCGAAAGCAAATATATATATAGATTACCAATCAAAATATCATTAATTAGCTCAGTTTGTCGAAGCAGATTCTCCAATAACATTGCCGAACGATACCGCAGCGATTCGAACGCCTGATATAATTTAATAGCAAATTGACGATCTGCTATATTGAAGCAGATTTAATAAGGCGTTTTATATAGTTGATTTTGGCTTGGCGTGTGGTATATGCAAGTAATAATAATACATTGTAATAATATACGATACAAAGAACTGTGTATAATATAGTTTAGTTATTATCTGACAAAAAAACACCGATTAACTTCAATCTTTCTTTTATAAGTTATTTAAAGCGTAACAAACTTCATTCAAAATTCAAATCTTTTCTCATTATATTATACTAGCTGCGCCTTTATAATATTAATGTGATGGTGATTAGTTTAGATACACGGTTGTAATGAATGATTGCTATCAGTAATACCTATTATGTCTACAGTCGATTTATTTAAAAAACCTAATATACTGTAATATGGTTAAATTGTATAGTCGCCCAATCATAGCTAGAAATAACCAAATTAAGCACCATACCATGGTCAGACAGCACAGGAAAAATCTTTATAAAAGTCCTTTTAGAGTTCCGTACTTCAAAAGGAAAAAAACGGAATCCTTAGTATCACTCGTGTGTGTGTCTGTCCGTTTGTCACAGCCAATTTTCTCCGAATCAACTGGACCGATTAAGTTGAAATTTCGAACACATAATAATTTCTGTGACCCAAACACGGACGTGTAGCGTAAATTAAATGAATTATAAGTAACTAGAAAAAAAAAGTGGTACAAACTGTACCTTGTGACATGTTAAAATAAAGGGCTTGTTCTGTATCTTAAGATACAGGTTTACCTAGTTTTAAGGGGCAGGGTTTTATACTTGCAGATTTTAACATAGAACCAGATGTATACAATGTACACTATTTTATAATGAATCTCATCTGTATTTTTATGGCAAATAAATTGATCATTTATCATTTATGTTGTGAGGCTCTCAAATTTAAAAAAAAATATGGTTTTAAAGTTATTTATTTAAGAAAATAGATGAAAATGTACCATTCCCCTGTTTATCTCCGAAACTAAAAACACTAAAAATTTAAAAAAAAAAATCAAAAAATAGTTCTTTATTAAAGATTGCAGGAAAACTAGATAAGAAGTCTATGGTGTTAAAACTTAAAATAACTTGGTGAATCTCTCAATATTGTGCGTACAAACTTACATTTGCAATGGATTGTATGGTTTTCATCTACAATGTTATGTTTTGTTCTTGTCATTGATCCCAACTATGGAACTCTTCATAGTGCGTTTTCCGACACACACTTGTTAATTAGAGCATTTCCTTTGACTAGAAAAAGGTTAAATTCAAAACACATCTCAAAAAGTAAAGGACATTTTTAATCAGTATCTTCACGACTGCACATCTAAAGTAAACAAAAAAATCCTGTAATTACTCCGGAGGCATGTTAACAAGTACTACGTCGGACGCAAGCTTTTGTTTCGAACAATAAGTATCTTCATCTTTTTCTGTCCTCACATTGCAGACTGGAGCTTTAATTCATTTTCTTCCCCTTTTTCTTTTGATTAAATATGCGTTTTGTTCTGACAGGAAGATTTTTCTAGGAAGTCGCTTGGATTATAGCTTTGTATGCACGTTTCCCTACGTGTCCTTTTCTATGCTTTTGCCATCTTTTCCTTGATTGATTTATTTTCTAACTAGATTAATGTAGGGTGCAGATCGAAATGAAACTTGAAAAAAAAACTCGTTAAACTTCTTTAAATTAAAATATAAATTAAAAAAATAACACTTCTTGGCTCTTAGCAATCTTTTTCGTCTTACGCTCTGTCACCCTTTCAAATTTTTAGCTCACTCCATCCTTTTATGTTTTTTTTTGAATAAAAATAATACAGATAATATAATATGTAGATAATGCTGCATTCAGACCTGATGCTACTTCATTAAAATTCCCACATTAATCTGAAAATCGTATACCAAGATTCAAGGATAAAATTATAAAATAATCACTTATTTTGCTCATGTTTTAATTTACCAACTTTATAAAGATGGTTTCTGCTGACAAAAAATTAAAGAAAAAGCTTTCGAATCTTTGAAATGGACCTTCTGAGGTGGAAAACCAACTGTTGTCGCTGGGTTTATTACGAGTTTTTTTTTTTTCGCGATTTCAGGTTTGTTTTGCATAGTAAAAGTTGTTCATAATGATGAGTACAATGACCCCTTAAGAGGTTGTGCGTTAATTCTGGGACATGTTGTATACACAGTGCAACTAAAAATGTATAACTCTGAAATCATGTCATTTTAGGTTTCCGTACCTCAAAAGGAAAAAAACGGAACCCATATCTGTATGTCCGTCTGTCACAGCCAATTTGTTCCGAATCTACTGGACCGATTTTGTTGAAATTTGGTACACATATCAATTATTTCTGTGACCCAAACACGGGTGTGTAACGTAAATAATGAATTTTCACTGGGGTCACTTTTGGGGGCCAAAAAGGGTTTGTGGTAAGCAATACAGTTTTTTTTTTTTGTATAATTAGTATGTCGCATCCGGCAAAATATTTACAACAAGACGAGGCGCACCACCTAGCGGCACCTATAAAAACTAGAATTCGCGCGCTATGACAGAGTCTGGGCGGTTCCGGTCAGTTACGAGGTTAAAGAGAACGCGCCAAGTCGGGCATTCTTATCCTGGTGATCGAGCTGTGAAGACGCTTCCGAACTGTCCTACGTTTTGTTGCATCATCATACCAATCTGTTATTGTCTCAATGCAAGGCAAAGGCCATAACACCTAGTTGATTGTAATATCTAAAGTTATTAAAGTGTAAAGTGATTATCATTTGTAGTGATTGTGTCAATTTGTGATTTCAATAAACGCTGTGTGTCGCACCCAGTGTGTGTTCATTGCACGAAACCCAACTTCTGCCCACATGATGTCTGAATCTAACAGAGTAAATCCTGACGATCCGACAAGTATTTATATTAAGTTTTTTTTACATATTTTACACAACACAATATTATGTCACAGCCTAACTACATAACATACAACTAAATACTAAATAGTTACACCGCACAAGTTACAGTTAGCATATTTCCTGAACATAACATTGTAGTTTCCCTGAACACGATGACATCCAGGTAAAGTTCCGAACTGGCTAAAATAACTAGCTCCTACCTCCGTTATTCCAGTTACTGACATCGTCAAAAAGTTTCTATATTAGAGTTTGCGGGCTTTTAGAACTCCGCTGAGCGGCAGGTTGTTAGGATTTCGAGGAAATTTCGGAGAACGAACAATCTGGAGCGAACGATTCGATGTGAAAACTGACGAAATTTTTGTTTAACCTCCAGACCGAACGTGTTAAACCTTGCGGTTTGTTGATTTTTTTGTTTAAGCGATAGTTTGGTTACCTTGTTTGACATTGTTTCTTTGTTGCTAAACTGTTTTCTGCAATAAGTTGAAAAATGTAATCGTAGTGGTTTACACAGCTGGTTATTTCTTTTTAACCGACTGCAGCCAAGCCAAAAAAGGAGGGTTATGTATTTGACCTGTATGTATGTATGAATGTATTTCTATAATATGTCCATCCCTATGTTCCCTCGTAACTAAACGGCTGAACCGATTTTGATGAATGATATGTCGTTAGATTCGATTCGACTTTATTGCGCGAGTGTCACTGGGTACCTATATTATAATTATTAAAAATCAAAATGTGGATTATAAAAATATATACATACTATATTTATGTTTAAATGTAATTGAAATGAAAAATTATAAAAAAACAATTCCGGACTTTTGGAGTGAGTGGGTAACCGACCGTTATGGCGTTATCACCCGATTATAAGTGAGTAAACTAACTAAAACTCATTAACGGCAAAACTATGTAAATGTCTATTAACAGCTCCCAAATTACGAAGTTATTTTTTAATTTAATTTTATCTTTTTTTTTACAAACTTCGCTGACATAATGTTTTTATTATTTGACATTATTATACCTACAATTTAAATTTCAACAAGGTTCTAACTTTTATTATTTTAATCATAATTTATATTGTTTTTTTTTGTCAATGTGAGGACGTTGTAGGCTTATTAGACTGTAGATCTTTAAACCATTTTCTATTTTGTTAAGTTCCTGGTACTTTTGATGGGCATACGCTGTCCTCTCATACCTATTAACACTGTAATTTGAAAACATTGTAAAAGCCAATTTTATTTTTTTTAAAGAGTGACCGTGGAGTTTCTTGCCGGCTCTTCTCCATAGGAAACGACCAATTGGAACCGTGCACCTAGCTTCTGACGTTTCATAAGTGCCCATGTAGGCTTATGTGAAATAAAAATATTATGGATTTTGATTTGATTTTGAAAAAGTAAATAAAAAAAAACCCGACTGCGTAAAAACTGAACGTAAAAAAAGAAAAAAACAAGATTTATATAAATTAATACTATAAACAATCTCATGCAGTCGGAGGTATTTTCTTAACAATAACGACCTATTGTCTATTGTTTCTTATGCAAATAAATGATTTGATTTTAATTAATTTATACAAATCTCGTTTCCATCTTTTTGTAGGTTTTTTACGTAGTTGGGTTGTATAAGATATAAGATAGATCGCACTACTTAGTTGATATAAATGCACGAGTGAGGCGATCTATGGTTTCGGAAGTTTTCACCGTTTTCGGCAAAAATGGTAAAGCAAATCTATAATTCTTTCTTTTAAATCTGAAATCTACGCTTTCAAATCCAATTTCTTTATCTGGTGTCCTCTCAAACTTTTCTGGTAGGCTAGATAGCTTGACACAAACATCAGGTCAATAAGATCAACGGTTCAAAAAATTATACGATTGGTCGACTCCTCGCGTGACCATAGGGCTGGCCCATTTTTTGGCCAAAGAATCAGCATTGCCATACAACGTGGCAATGCTGCCAGCCTTTTGGGCACATTTCCTGTTAACAGCGATGCGGAAGAATTTTTCGATGTCCTACGATTATTTCCCCTCCTTTTTAATATACTTGTACATATTATTATAATTTAATTCTTTTAGTTTTTAAATGATGTAGGTACTTAAATATTTTAGAAAAAAAAATATAATTACATTTTCAGGGATATTTTAATAATAACCTTTGACCTTGGCTTCAATTCTGCAACCCAATTTACCTGAGTTTTTTTTTTAACATTGCCCCCTAGGATTTACTCCTGTATGGTGCGTGCGTTTACAAACATTTAAACTCACATAAAGTTAGGTAGACTGTTTTTTAAGGATCCACAAATTATCCATGCGGTTACCGGTAAATAGTAAGTACCTAGTCAGGCAATGAAAGCCCAGAATGGGTTGAACATCAGATTCCTTCTATACATTATGGCAGGTAAAAGAAGGGATATTATAAAGGAATATAGGTACCTACTCATAAAACAACAGTTTGACCATGGGACCAACGTAGAAACATAAACAAAACGAGCGAGCCTTACAGTAGTCACATAACATGTGTAACATCTATTTTTAATTTTTTTGGTGGGAATTATCTAATAACTTCTCCCGCTCTGGGTGGAGCGGGAGGGCGTGTCAGACTTTTACTGACTAAAACCCACCCGTGTTCCTTCATTTGCCTGTGTGCCAGGGCCACGATATCCCTTTCGGACGAAATCGCAACCATGGCAGGCATTGGCCCTAATGGACCCCATCAATTCGTGCTGACATCTCTTTGAGACGCGCGTGGAACACAACGCGCCATTGACCCGGGCCTGATCTTTATCGGCCGGTGAGCTACCCATCGCTCACCGTCCGCAGGCCCGGGCCTGCGGTGGCCGGAAATCGGCTTGCGACTCCCGACGCCCGGGGCGTCTCCTGCGGTGAAAGATGTGTAACATCTGACATCTCACCTTGGTAATAAACAACTGAGCAGCGACAGAAATTAACCTCAAAATTTTAAAAAAGCTAAATACTTACTGAAATATTTATTCGAATAATTATTCATTACTAGTGGTCGCCCACTGATCGAAATTCAACCCCCTTTACTTACAATCTATATAGTACTTACTAATTCCATGAGTTCACTAATTCCATGATATTATAAATATTGCCATTAAAAAGTAAGTACTTACTTATAACTTAATCCATGCTCAAGCTGTCACTTCCTGTTACACACTTCCGTCCCTTTTCACGTGATTCCGGAGAAAGCGCAAGGAAAGATGTTACTCATCAAAAAAATCTGCTGTTCCATAGAAGTGTAATACAGTTCGCGAGGCCTAAGCTGAGCTTTGCATATGTGTGAGTGCACATAGATAGTGTAGGTGTGACGTCGGCCTAGAGCGCGACGCGTCCTTTGCTTGTTTTAAACCGGTTTATACAATCGGCCTGAGGCGCGGTGCGTCCCTTGCACGACACAACTCCGCCGCACACCTTCCACACTTCACTTCTTGTACTGTAATCATACACACAAATGCAAAGCTCAGCTTAGGCCTCGTGGACTGTACAATCATCATCATTTCAGCCGAAAGACTTTCACTGCTGGACATAGGCCTCCCCAAAAAGAGGGAGATTTGCCTTAGTCGCCACGCTTGGCAGGCGGGTTGGCGATCGCAGTAGGTTTGGTTTTAAAAATGCATAGAGAACGCTGCTGCCTATTCTCTAGTAAATCCCTTAGTCGCCTTTTACGACACCCACGGGAAGAAATGGGATGGTGCTATTCTTTACGTCCGGCACCAAACGGAACACTGTACGGACTGTACAATAGTGTTGCACATTTCTTGCCATAATCGCCACGCTTGGGAGGCGGGTTGGCGATTGCAGTATGGTTTTAAGATGCATAGAGAATGCCGCTGCCCATTCTCTAGTAAGTCCCTAGGAAAAATCTTCTCCATAGGACCTTACTACTGTTTGGAATGTGCAACTAGCTTCATAGTTCTAACTGACCGACTCCTTGACAATTTATTCAAAAATGTCTGTAAATAGTTTAAGTAATTGAAATAAATGCTTTGAGTTTGAGTTATGTAATATAATAAGGAAAATTCCAAGTTAAATTCTCTCAAAGCAAAATAATTAAAATGCAGAGAAAGTTATTCAGGAACTTGCTTGAACTACGAAGCTTAGTAGACGTTACAGCTTTGTGTAACTTGCGATACTTATAACAGTTCGTACTTCAACATTTTCACTGCAACTGTCGGAATATTATTGTGTTTGTTTTGAATAGAATACTGAGTTGGAATGTTTATTTAGAGCCCGCATGGAGGTCGGAAATTATCCCACGGGAACTACCGGAATAAAAATAATATAATTCAATCATGAGTCGAAAGACCGTGGCGCCATCTATTATCATAAGAACGTTATTGTTGTTTTCCTCGGGAACAGTACTTTTTTTTCGGGATAAAAGGTACCACCCTATGTCCGTTTCTGTACACCTGACAACGTATATGCAAAATTTCAGGATGATCGGTTCAGTGGTAACAAACAAACGAACAAACTTACTTTCGGATTTATAATATTAGTTAGGATATTTTCTAGGAAATAATTTAACTTACATACCTACTTATTCCTAAGTAATAACAGCCACAGGTCGATCGATCAGGTTAAGCTACGCTCGCCACGGTTGGGCCGTGGATGGGTGACCATCTTTACATACCAAAACCCCTCCGTGCCTGAAAGCACGTTAAACCGTTAGTCCCGCCTGTCATTTCTAGATCTGTGACAGTTGTTACGGGTCGTCAAAGCCCGAAAGTCTGACATCCAGTCTTACCAAGGGGTATCGTGTTTTTTTTTTTGTTTTTTTTTTTTTGTTTTGGCAGGAGTGGGAAATCCTCATGGACGCCCAGACTGCCTCACTTATGAGCCAGTCTGGGCAGTGCCGGATTCTTCCCGTGGGTGTCATAAAAGTCGACTAAGGGACTTACTAGAGAATGGCAGCGTTCTCTATGCATTTTAACACCATACTGCGATCGCCAACCCACCTGCCAAGCGTGGCTTATGACAACCCTTTTGGGAGAGGCCTATGTCCAGCAGTGGACGTCTTGCGACTGAAATAATGATGACCTCTTATTTACTACATTCCAGAATAAGGTAGTCAGGAATATTGTTAATGCGCCCTGGTATATACAATATTAGTTTTAGTATATGCGAAAACCGAAACACGTGTCTAGTATTTTTATGTAAAGAATCTGTGTACAAAATTTCAAAACTGTATCATGAAAAATCACAAAGTTATAAGGTTGTTATGTTATCGGGTTGTCAGTAAAAAAAATGCTAACGGTGCCCCCGCGCCTCCAGGGTCGTCTTGCGCTCATTGATAATAATTTGGCAGTAGGTACCTAAGCGTACGGCGATGTATTGTAAGTAATTAAATGGTGATAACATTTTCCATCACACTTAAATGTTTTTGGGACAAAATATAACATGGTGTAAAAAATATTTATATCGACTCAGTTCCTTATTCTAAACAAACTATATTCAGGTTTCGCATATACTAAAAATAATGTTGTATAAATAAGAAATTATGACCATCGTGATCTAAAAATGGAACCCATCACCAACATATTCGTATTCATCGCACAAAAAACATGCGTACCTACGCGATATAGGTAATCTACACTCAAGGGACAGTTGTAAGCCATATTTTGAATCCTTGAAGCTTCTAACATTGCCGTCATTATACATCTTTGAGGTGGCAGTGTTTGTTAAGACAAACCCACAGGTTTTCAAAATAAGAGCCCCAGCAGATCCACGGTTAAGGAAAAGGGATTCGAACATTCTCTGTGTTGATCGCAGTAGAACGGCCCTCCTACGTAAAAGTGTTTATCGAATGGCTCCTGTTATTTTCAATAAAATTCCACGGCAAATAAAAGTCTTTATAATGATATGTTTAAACAGAAACTGAAAGAATTTTTAATTCGTAAATGTTACTACTCCACAACTCAGTTTATGGAGGACACCACTGACATTTAGATTTTTGCATTATTACATTTAGATTATTATTATTTTGACATTGGTAATTTATTGTGTGTTAGTACGTAAGGAATTGTGTGTTAGTGTGTAAGTAATTGCATTATTTGAAATGTGTGTCTGTTGTTTCGACACAATTAGAATTGTATTATTATTTGTATGCTCTCGAGTAAAATGTAGGGAACTAACCATTCTATTTTAACAATCTATTGTATTGATACCTACATTAACGAATAAATTTGATTTGATTTGATTTGACATAATCCAATTTGCGGAGGCCCATGACCACCGACTCCACCGTCATGTGAAAATCGAGGCAATTCAGCTGTTAGACCAAACAAATATAGTGCGAAGACGTTTAACGTGAAGTTTGAACGAAACCTTTTTTAAATCAGATTTCAAAAAGGAGCAGGTTATTATGTTCATCTGTATGTCAATTTACCCGTCTTTTTGTTTGAAAGGGCATGCTCCCGAGGTGGCCCATTGTCACCAAGTCAGAATCTGATGAAGGGTTCCCATGGAAATCGAGCGAAATCCTCTTATTTTATTGCGAATTCAGTATTTTTTATAATAACTCATGCATTTGCACTCGGAAAGCACGATTTAGTGAAGACACAGATGGAAAGAAAGAAAGAAAGCAAATACATTTATTTAGCATAGACTAAAAGGCACACAATATACACAGATGGCCACCGGAACTACATAGTAAGTATTTCACGGTTGCGATTCGATTAGAAACTTTAATAAGGTTGCTAAGCAATGTATGGTCGTCACAATGCATTGGTGAAGATACACAGACACACTACAAACTTATAACTCCCTTCTTTTCGTCGGTTAAAAGTAGGTCTTTAAAACATACTGTGATATTTCCGACATGTTTCCGGTTTAATGGCTGGCGTCGCGCGTAGGACGGCGGTCGGCGACAGCCGCTGACAGAATTGGTGGCCGACTATCCGACCTACAAATAGCATGTAGTTGGAGATATTTTGTGGAGTGTATCGATTCCTAAATAGCGGCATTGATTCGTCTGCGGTGGTCGTAATTTAGTGGTAGATTTGTCCCGAACGAACATTGTTTCGTTATCTCGTAGTGTCTATTTTTTAACCTCAAGGCTATTTGTGTTTTGATGGTTCAGAAATGTAGACAACATGTCTCGGAATTAACGCACAACCTCTTAAGGGGTCATTGTACTCATCATTATGAACAACCTTTACTATCCAAAGCTGAAACCAAAGCTGACAAAATGTAGAAAAAGACAAAATGAACATCTGCTTTTTTTTCGTGTCAGACTTTTACTGACTAAAACCCTTGTTCCTTCCGTTGCCTGTGTGCCAGGGCCACGATATCCCTTTCGGACAAACTCGCAACCCTGGCAGGCATTGGCCCTAACGGACCCCGTCAATTGGGTGCTGACATCTCTTTGAGGCACGCATGGAACACAACGCACCGTCGACCCGGGCCTGGTACTTATCGGACGGCGAGCTACCCATCGCTCACCGTCCGCACGCCCGCGCCTACGGTGGCCGGGAATCAGCCTGTGACTCCCGCCGCGTCTCCTGCGGTGACTAGGGGCGCGAGGGCGTGAACCTTGCCTCTCCCTCACGCGTTCCGCCTCCTCCTTCGCGAGCATTACTGTTTCGCAGAATGAGGTAACGGCCTCCCATGCACTCTCGCTCCAAACCATGGCCTGAACCAGGGCCGGACGCGAGAGATCGCCGCCGCCAATCATCTCCGTGAGGACATGGCGGTGCTCAGCCCAAGCCGGGCAGACCTGCACCGTATGCTCCACCGTGTCCTCCGGGCGATCCACACAGTAGTGACACCCGGGCGTTTCCTCCCTCTTTATCCTGAACAGTAACTTCCCGAAATAACCGTGTCCGGTAAGGACCTGCGTCAGGCGGAAGGTGAGGACGCCGTGGTGCTTTTCAAGCCACTCCTCCGGACTTTTCGCCACAAAAACCCGGACCAGGCCACGGAAACCTGCACTAAATTGCCAAGTCAAACTAGTAAGGAAACGTGATGATCAACACTCTTTTCTTCTTAGTATGTGAGGAAGATCCTATTTATTTCCGACGGTGTCGTAAAAGGCGGCTAAGGGACTTACTACAGAAGGGGCCATACTGCGATCGCCAACCCGCCTGCCAAGCGTGGCAATTATTTACCCCCCCCCTAAATGTTGAGGGACGCCTAAGTCCAGCAGTGAACGTCTTTTCGGCAGAGATGATGATGATGTAAGGAGGGGTTAGCACTGCACTGTGTGATCTGCACTGACAAATTGTCATCATCGTCCAGCCGAAAGGGAGGTGGCTATGTAATAACAGCCTCAAGGGTCGATCGGTCAGGTTAAGCTACGCTCGCCGCGGTTGGTCCGTGGATGAGTGACCATCTTTAAATACCAAGACCCCTCCGTGCCTCGGGAAGTACGTTAAGCCATTGGTCCCGGCTCAGCCCGGCTGTCATTCGTGGGTCTTTGACAGTCGTTACGGGTCATTAGACGCCCGAAAGTCTGACAACCAGTCTTACTAAGGGGTTATCGTATTACATAGTAACTGGGTTGTGGAGGTCAGATAGGCAGTCTCTCCATGTAAAATACAGGTATTCAGCTGCCTCCGGTTAGACTGGAAGCCGACCCCGAGATAGTTGGGAAAAGGTTTGTCAGATGATGATTCAACCGAAAGACGTCCACTGCTGGACTTACGTCTAAGCGTCACCAACTCGAACAGTCCTGTACTAGGGATGCATGAACTGCCAAAAAGTATCGATATATAGCATAAGCATAATCAGCCTATTATGTTCCCACTGCTGGGACACAGGCCTCCTGTCTTCAAGAGGGAGTGGGTTGTAATCTACCACGCGGGCCCACTGCGGGTTGGTAGATGTCACATGTCTACGAATTTTTGGTTCTAGGACATGCCGGTTTCCTCACGATGTTTTTCCTTCACCGTTATGAGAGCAGTGGTGATTAAATAATTTACACAAAGTAAAGCGCCTGCCTGGGTCGATATATATCGTATCGATATTTAAAAAAAATATTGATATCGATTTCGATTTATCGAATAAAAAATATCGATACATCGAAATATCGGTTAAATTTTCTAAGAATTATATGGTACTTTATGAAATTGTATTGTTTGTTTTTTATTCATATATATACCAGACTAGAAACATAATTTCTGATGTAAAATTTACTAATAAAACATTGATAAAAATAAGTTTACTTTTTTACGGCTCTTAATTCTAGCGGTTTTAACGGTGTTGCTATTGGAAATATGTCGTATTTGATACATTTTCGATACTTGATATTTTATATCGATATATTTGACGTATCGAAATAATAGATATCGCCGAAAAATATCGATATATCGAACAAATAATATAGACACCTCGATATTTTTTCTGCAAGCCCATCCTGTACCTCTCGCATCCAGTGGATTCCCGCGACCTTCACCCGGCAGATGTTGGTTTTTAGGTTGTTTGCTTTATTATTTTGCCGTGTGTACGCTAATAAATCGACAATCTTGGTTGCTACGTCACTGTGTCATTAATCAGTGTCTGTACCAGACCTTATCATTTCCTCTAGGCCAAGTCGTTGACCGGCCGGCGTTCTATATTTATTTATATAAACATTTATCTTAAAATATAAAACAAGGAAGATATATCTAATTTAAGTGACGGGTTACATTGTGTATTTAAAGTTAGGTTAGTGGACCAGTAAGATGTCAACTGTATGTGTTTTTTTGTTCTATTTTATGTTGTTCAATACTTTATGTGCATTCCACAATGTGTGATACGTAAAAAATAAATCATAGCCTTCGATATCATAGCGAGCTAGGCGGGCATAAGAAAGTGACAGAGTCATTTAATTCCACATGCGAAACAGAGGGCAACAAAGCGCTGGAACCAAAATAAAACAACGTAAGAGCGCCAAATCAAATAAAATTCGTTTAAAAATAAATAAAGCTATGTATCAAAAATATGTTCAGCCAGAGTTTTCAATCACCCAATACGCACAAAGAAAAAAAGAACAAGAATTCATTCATTCATTCATTCATTCACATTTGAATGCAATTTTGCAATAAAATGACTTAGGATTTTAGAATAAAAATTTTAGGAGAATTACAGAATAAATATAAAAAAGTAGAGATCTTTTCGGAATTAAATTATATCGAGGAAATTGAACCAATTTTGCGTTTTCCTTCAGTCAGAGTATTAATCAAATAGTCAACTTATATCCAAAAATTAAATCCATACATGCTGTAATAGTGAAATAAATGGTTACGAGAATGTCCCCAATTTATTTTGGTATCGCCATATGTGATCATTATGGACACTGTCAGGCACAGTGAAATAGGAGAGAGGAAGCTTTGAAAAACTTAGCTGATCAGTCTTCTGAACTAAATATAGAATATTTTTTTTATACAAAAACCGTCTTATTACAAAACAAGATTTATATTTTGACATGGCTTAAACCACGGAGCTAGTTTTTGTAATGAGAACGTAACTCTGATTGAAATACCGTTCTTTATACAAAACTGAATACTTAGTTCGGTACTAAGTTGTCAGCTTTGTATTAGGAACCTTACCGTACAAGGAATAAAGTTCGAAATTCAATAATGACTCCATAGTTTAAACTTGGGGCTGAAGATAAACCTTGTTTTGTAATGAGGGTAGACTGTAAGTCTACTGATGATGGCACGGTTGATGCAGTGGTTAAGCGATTGACTGATGCGCTGCACGGAACGAATATTTGTATGACCTACAAGTAGTTGTTCCGGGACTGGCTGTTTGTGTATGTGAGTTTAACTGTTTGTAACGTTTACTCACATACACAAACAGGTGGCGGGGTGCGCCCAATAAGTAGAAATTCCTAGTGAGAGGCAAAGATAAAAAAAAAAAAAACTCCTCTACTAGTACTTAGTACGTCTGCTAGCACTTATGTTGTCGTTTAAATATTCGTTTATAATATAGAATAGAATTTACTCTTTAGTATGTAGGTACCTACACCATAAAAATGGCAGATTTATATGTTGAAATTTTACATAGGGGGCTGTAGAGGGCGGTCTTATCGCTAAAAGTGATTTGAACAGACCACTTTTAATAAAAATACTATAATAGAATGTTCTTATTAAAAACTGCTTTAGTTTCTTTGCAAGTATATTAATGTTGATCTTCCTTTTTTGTTAATTGGGTATGTAAAGTAAAAATTAACCTATGCCGATTCCAAAACCATTTTGAGATTTTAAGCTTCTAAAACTTATTTTTATATTAATAGGTCTTAAAATTATAAGATCGTATTTATTTTCACAAAAATACTTAAAATCACTTGACTTTTATTTGACCTCTAAATGCCGTCACAAAGCAGCCTGAATTGGAAACTTTCAGTGCCTCTTGTGATTAAGTTGTTCTTTATGTGGCAAGTGTCATGTCAACGTCAAATTTACATGAAGCACTTAATACTATTCTATTCAGATAATTAAATACGTAAATAGTGTAGTTTTTCACCAGCGGCGGACAGTACAAGTCGAATCACATCGATGTATCTCCTCAGGCAAACTTAACTTACGTTCAAATGATCTTCGCAATAAAACAGACGCCGCCCAGACTTGTACTCAACATTTACTTCCTCACACCATTTCCTTTTTAAGGTTTCTTTTACTAACAATCAATTTGTGTCGGCTATTTGTTGTGGTGTTTCTTATACTTGACGGTATGAAGCACTTAGCAGAAGTAGTCTTTGAATCCATTCATTTTATTAAGCCATATCTTTAAACTAAAGTACGGAAATCGCTAAAGTATGAAATGTAAACAAATTGATTGTCAAATTTGACAGTTTGACTTTACTGAATTTTGGTTTTAATTATGTGTTAAACGTGGCAAAGATCCTAAGCTATTCAGTTCTACTAGTGACGTCAGTACGAACAATACTTTAAAAAAATATATAAAAATAACTACAGCTTGTAAAAACAAAAAGAAATTATGTGTTTCAAATACTCTTATCATTAAAATAAAAATATAAAAAACATACCTGAAAAATACTTTACATACCTAATTCAGGTAGTTTGTTAGTTAGATATTAAGATAACCTAAGGACTTGTAGAATATATTTTTAGGCGAGAAGTTGTTATGTTTAATCTTGATTTATGTCGGAGTGTGTAACGGGACTGTTTGTCTTCATGTTTTTTATACAATTCATGATGATCATGATGCTTACGAACAAATTTGTAGGTTTCTAATATGTACTACTCTGTCAAAAAAGTACCGGGAAAAGATCAATAATACACAAAATGTTAGTTATTCATCAAAATTTATTTTATCGCCTTCAAAGTATAGTATTCAGGAACGATACACATATGCCAACGAATTATCAAAACATTTTTTAAACGCTTTTTCCGGAATTGAGTTTAGTTCTCATCGCGAATTCTCCTATATGTCTTCTACCGAATGAAAACGGGTGCGACGAAGTGGTCATTTGAGCTTAGGAGAAAGAAAGAAGTCGGCTGGAGCCATATCTGGTGAATAAGGTGGTTGCGCGATGGTATTTGTTGAGTTTTTGGTCAAAAATTCGTTCACAATGATGGCCTTGTGCGAAGGCGCAATATCGTGGTGCAAAATCCAAGAATTTTCATGTCGCAAATCTGGCCTTTTTCCTCGAATTTGCTCTCTTAAACGTCGCCTATCGCTTAAATGATATAACGTACTTTATTTACCGTTTGACATTCCGGAAAGAATTCCGAGTGCACAACACCGCGATAGTCAAAGAAAACAGTCAATATGACTGACTTTTGATCGACTTTGACGTGGTTTTTTCGATTTCGGTTCAGTTGGAAGGCGCCTCTCCGAAGTTTGTTGACTATAATAGTTTGCATGTCAAACTCGTAAGCCCATGTCTCGTCACCAGTAACAATGCGTTTCTTGAATGGTGGGTCGGAATTGACTCGTTCTAGCATGTCTTCAGCGACTCTAATGCGATTGAGTTTTTGGAGAAAATTCAGGGTTTTTGGGTCTAGCCGAGCGGCAACATGTTTCATACCCGAGTGATTATTTAAAATGATACGGGTTGACTCGTGAGACACAGAAAGTGCAGCGCCTATCTCTCTCAAACTTGAATGAGGATTTTCTGTCACTATTTCCTTCACTTTTGCGATGTTAACTTCCGTTGAAGACGTTGATGGCCTACCAGAGCGAGGCAAATCTTCCAGCATATCTCGACCGGTTTTGAATGCTTTGTACTTACCACTCATAAGCGCCTGTTTTTTATAAAGTCGATTCACCGTAAGCCTTCTGTAACATTTTCAGTGACTACGAACATGAAATTCCATTGGCGATGCAAAATTTAAGACAAACTATTTGTTCTATGTTTTTGTCCATTATGAAATTCGCAATACACACTAGATTGGTCTAACTAAAACAAGCACTGTATTGAGTTTAAATACCACATGCAACTCAAACTCCGCGCCAAAATGGAAAACAGTTGTGAAAATCGAACAAAAAAAATTAAAAATTTTGACTGAATGTATATACTGGGGAGGGTTAAAATATTATATACCGTCAGAAGATAGAGTTGGTGTATTGAATATCGTAACGGGCCCGCATAAATCCGAGAAGATGTGTGACCTAGGAAGGCCTTTAAGCCAAGATGCTTTGTTCTACTAGACAAATAAAAAAGATATGATACAAACTGATAGTATATCAAACAATTTTGGTTTGAATTAATCTGAGTAAAGCCACAAAGAAGCTTTTGCGCTAACCTGCACAAGACTATGGGCCTAGCTCTTGTTCTACGCGCGGAGTGAACGTAACGTAAATTCGAACGATTTTAAAGAAAATATTTACTCTTTTTTCATAGAATATTGAAGTACTTCCTTTTATGAATGGATGATATATTTATTTGCAAGAATAAAGGTAGCTTACTTATGTTCTTTAGTTCTATGGGTTTCACTATATTCGGCATTTAAGACTATAATTATTATCCATATCTATAGTATTCTGGTAACTAGAGTGCCGTCGCACCTTTCTACGGGTATTGCGTCGCGCCAGTCTGCATGAGCCTGTAAGGCTCCTGCAGACTGGCGCGACGCGATATCGGTATGTAGAACAATTTCTATGAAAACTGCATGGAAAGTGTCACGCTGCGCGTCGCGCTGGCTGTCGCGCCCGCGATATCACGCCAGTCTGCACGAGCCTTAACACTATAGGATAGTTGTACCAGTTTTCGATTAAAAAAAGGTGAGTTTACGTTACACTTAGGGCGCGAGTTCGCGCTAGGGCCTTCTGTACCTACTGCAAAAACATCAGTGCGAAGTTCAATTGCATTGCTAAACAGTATTTGGTACACAGTATGCTCGTAGTCGGTGTCCACAATGCTTAATTACAGCCTGTCAGTTCCACAGATTCATTGTGGCTGTCTTCAGTGCTATTTCCTCCTTAGTACAAAACAAGGCTTCTACTAACATACTCGCTTCAGAAGTTTTGACGTCATTTTGATTGAAGGCGTTGAGTGTCGACTGTGTGGAGAGTCGTGTTTCTTTGGATATTTGTTAGGTAATGGGAAATTGATAGGTGATTGGTTTAAATTAATTATTATTTAATTAAAACACCAAAACCTAAACCTGACCAAAATTATTCTTCTAAAAGTCTTTTACTTATATGTGGGCATCCGAGCAAAAGGGTCCCGTTCTCGGTGTTTGCAAAAAATTGCATTCCGCGATTTTAATTGATTATTAGTTAATGTTCAATTATCTACAGGTTCATATAGTTTTTCTCAAGCTTTTTCAGTTCCAAATTCAAATGTGCGATACAACTTCATACGCACAAGCAGGATACAAAGGCTTAGACCGATTTTAAATATTCCATAGAAACAGAGATTTCCAGTTATCTGTTTTTAAATTTTCGAAAATGTTCTAACTTTTTAGACGTTTGTATCCTGCTTATGCGTATGAAGTTTCATTACATTACAGTCATTTTGAAAAACAAGGGCTTGAACGTTTGTATGAAATGCTGTAAGGTGTAAACGCTCATAAGACATATTTTTTTCCAGGAACAAATTTTAACTAAGAGAGATATATTAATGATTCTAATGGATCTAATTCTGTAAATACATATTTGTTATGGTCGCTAATTGTATTTTAATCAACACACAACCTGACACTGACCTGCAAATTGCAAAAAACTTAAGAAAATTTGAATTTCGCGATATATGCCAGTGACCTTGAGTGGTTAGCTTGCGTGTTCTGTACTAAGCTCACGCAACGCGTCGTATGCTCAGCCAGTATTAGGACTCGCCCATGAAGGAGCGCTGTCCCCATTTTGACGCATTATTAATTTATTATACACAAAAAAAAACGTATTTTAATAAAACGCGTATACTAAAAGATTCATAATTAAATTATTTTTAAATTGGGGAAGGTTTCAGAAAAATACGCTTGCTAGATTTCGCGCCATTCTGTTTTTTATCCGCGTTAGACATAACTTTACAAATTAATTTCACTATGTAATATAAACATAATATTCACATATTAAGTTATTGAGAAAATGCTCTAATTTAACATATTTTTTTTCAAATCATTAACACTACTCGTTTAGACGTGACCTTCAGTATAAAATAATTAAAAGGCGGTTATCGTCGCTTTAAACTGCACCAAAGCACTAACTTTACTGAACTGCATTTTTATTGGTCACTGCTTTGACTGGTAAATTGGCAAGTGACGTCATGTGACGTCAGAACTGACGTGTTGTTGTGACGTCACTTTGAAATCGATGAAGCGTTATCAATGCTCAAGTCACTCAGAAAATGGTGGATGATGTTGTTGAATAATAGATTTATAATAAATTAATAATGCGTCAAATTGGGGACAGCGCTCCTTGATGGGCGAGTCCTATTACTGGCTGAACGTACGACGCGTTGCGTGAGCTCAGTACAGAACACGCAAGCTAACTACTCAAGGTCACTGGCATATATCTCCATCTTAAGAGGGTTTCTGTCTACGCTGCAACCTACATTAGACTGCAGTATAGCTAGAATCAGTTTTCTGTATTGAAATAACACACATAGCATTGTTTTTCAGTATTTTTGCCACAATCTTACAAAAATTATTATGTTTTTACGAACATCACATATCAAAAAGTTAAGGCTTCTACATACTGGCGCGACTTGTAGCTCGACGTGACACCGGTCGAACAATTTCTATGAAAATTTCAAGGAAATTGTTCTACCGGTGTCGTGTCGCGCGTGAAGCCGCGCCAGTATGTAGAAGCCTTTAACCGTTCCACCCGATTTACGTCACCAAACATGAATGTTTTTGATAAATCTTTGTTATACCCTTTGTTCACCCCGTTATCACTGTTATCAGTCAAGATTTATTTACTGAAAAGAAATTATCAAACGATGTGTCTGAAAAAGTAAACATGTCACGAATGACAGAAGCAAAAGGCATGTTTGATTTATTATTAAGACATAATTAAATATTATGAGTGCCTTTTGTTATATTATAGGTAGTGTTTAAAGGAGTTTGCATGATGTCATAGAGTAAGAGAAAATAATGAAAGCGAGGTATTTTCCATGAATAATCGGATGATGATAAGCGACACCGGGCGGCGTCGGGCGATGGTGAGTGACGTGTCAACCCAAAAAAACTCAAATACGAAGATACTGATGTATTCTGATAATGCATCCCGTATTTAACCTTGTGCAAGAGAGTTTCAAGTCACTTAAATCAACTAAGTACAGAAAAAAATAATCTAAATCATAAATCAAATAGGAAATCGCGTATACCTACATCATTTGTCAATACGCCGTCAAGCTCCGTACAGTAGTACCCAATTGATATGGCTTACCGATGTACCTGCGCAGAAGGTGAATTTTAAAAGTGCGGGAAATGCTATTGACCAATCGGCACGCTCGACGCACCGCGGTTCTTTTTCCTGTACCGCTATTGGTCGGCAGCTGCCGCCATGTTAGCCCGCGCCGCGTGGCATGTTTGTCAGCCGCCATACTTCTGATCGAGTGCACGCTAGCAGGTTCAGTGTATTATGAACCTTATACTAGTGACCTAAGGTTAATTGTAAGTTTTAAGCATTCTTTCGTTAATCTTCGGGGCCATACTTTCTTTTCTGTGCGCACGAAGATTCACGACGCGCCTTATCAATTGGGTATCACTGTAACACGGTCGATATTCAAAGTAGCACGTAGTCTATTAAAATAGTATGACATCTTTAGACGCCATTTTCTCAAAATAAAGTCCGTGTGGCTTGCATTGTATTGCTTATCAGTTATCAGCCTTTGTCTAAGTTGATTTTTGCTAACGTAGGATTGATAAAAATTATGCGGTATTTTAGTAAAAATGTGTACTTAACACATTTATTTTTGTACGTAAGTTTGTTTAATTTTCAGATGTTTACGTAACAAATGAAGTCAATCTAAGTGAAATAATTACTACAGAACAAAAAGTCTTATAATAAGAGTGTTAAATAGATTTATGAATGTAATGAGTCTTAACTCGTTTGCTGTGACAACGTTTACGTTATTGTTAGTCCTGCAAATAAATAAAAGAGACATTAAGGCGACGATAACCGACTTTTGATGATTTTATACTGAAGATCACGTCGAAACGAGTAGTGTAAATGTTTTGAAAAAAAAAAAATGTTAAATTAGAGCATTTTCTCGATAACTTGATATGTGAATATTTTAGATTATGTTTATATTACATAGTGAAATTAATTTGTAAAGTTATGTCTAACGCGGATAAAAAACTGAGAATGGCGCTAAATCTAGCTAGCGTATTTTTCTGAAACCTTCACCAATTTAAAAATAATTTAATTATTGATTTTTTAGTATACGCGTTTTATTAAAATACCTTTTGTTATGTGTATAATTAATAGTGCGTCAAATTGGGGACAGCGCTCCTTGATGGGCGAGTCCTATTACTCGCTGAACGTACGACGCGTTGCGTGAGCTCAGTACAGAACACGCAAGCTTACCACTCAAGGTCACTGGCATATATCTGAGTCTTAAGTAGCATTGAAAACTGACCTTACCCAAAACCATAAATAGCAAACTCGTATGCGAAACGAAAATCTCAGAATTGCCAAAACTATGCGATCAAAATAATAATAGGTTAGCCTTGACATCAACTGTATAATGATTATGTCACTTGTAATTGAACCAAGTAAAGATTCTGTAATATTTAACTTGGTCAAAATAAACTAACTGCACCCACTACAACGCAACTCCAATCCTAAGATCTGAAAACTGCAGAGTTAGTTTTGAAAGTTCAGAGAGCTACAGGATGTTACCAGGTTACGTAAAATGTAAGACTGCTTTGATGTACAATAGCTTTTTTGGAATCGCTCCAAGAATTTATAATAACATTCGTCATTACTAAATTCCTTTTTATATTTCGTTCAAGCAAGGATATTTTCCTAAGACCCGGCCATTCTTGCGAAATTCTTTAGTTTCATCACACTGTGTCAATGACTCTGATCCTCAAGGCTTAACAGACAGCACGTCATAGTATAGGTACAGTCGACCGCGTGTTGCTTGACTTAGCTACCACGCTAGGTCAAGGTCAAGGTCAAAGTTTCAATAGAATAAAAGGCCAGCTTAAACAGCGGTGTAATTGCGTGACACACAAACTGACAATTGATCGCAACCTGACCAAGATTATGTCTTTTAATTTTTTATATGACGTGTAAAAGTGATTCTAATAACCTATTTACAGAATAAACGATTTCATTTCATTTTGACCGTTCACCCACGTCCTGTTAGTGAACGGGCGCTGTCAGTTGGGACTGGTCATCTTTTAGCTGCCACGGCTGATTTTATATCGTTCTAACAATAACAATACTTTGTAGCAATATTTTAATTTTAAAAGAGTGTCCGTGGGGTTTCTTGCCCATTCTTCTCCATAGGAACCTACTACTCTTTGGAATGGGCAACTAGCTTTATATTTCTAACTGACCGACTTCTTGACAATTCAAACTTGTAAATGTTTTAATTGAAATAAATGTTTTGAGTTGAGTTGAGTCCGTTATGTTATTTACGTTGTTGAGCAGACGATTTTTTCTAACCTATGAAGCATTTATTTAGGAGTATCCTTCAAACGTCTCGGATTATGATTTGTGTTACGGAATTGGGCCCGTATTACAGAACGTCACTCAATACTCAAGCATTACTTAAAACTAGATTTAAGCCATTTGATTGGTTGAAACTAGTTTTAAGTAATGCTTGAATATTGAGTGACGTTCTGTAATACGGGCCTTAGTGTGCTGGTTTTGTTACCATTGAAGTGCGGCCATAGCGTTTGGTTTCCGCACTTAGTCCTTCAGGCGGACCATTGTGCGTTGGGCATGGCGGCCGTTGGTGGAAATTCCAACCAGCCCACCTCCCTCCAGAAGTTAATCACGTCTCCTGGTCTGTTTAGAACGTCTGTGAAGGATCTGGGTGCCCCGAGGTTTTCTGTTCTAATCTGGCTGACGCCTGTGCATTCAAGAAGCACACGCGCAACGGTTTCCTCCGCCTCCATGCAAGCCTTGCACAGAGGGCTGTCCATTATGCCTATTGTGTGGAAGTGTTTGTTTAGCGAGCAGTGTCCCGTGATGGTCCACGACATCAGACGCAGGCTGGTCCTGTCTAGGCGTAATACACGCCTGGTTAGCTTACTATCCATGGATGGCATAGCCTCCTTGGACTGCCTGCACCCCATTACTTCCCTAAGTAGGTAGGTACACACATAACATAATCGGCCTATAATGTTCCCACTGCTGGGACAAAGGCCTCCTCTTTCTGTCGGTACGTAGATAAATACAAAATAATAGTTGTTTACGCTTACTCGCTCGATTTAATGGATGGGTGACGTAAATAATTGTTCATATTTTATGTTTGTAAGTATTATTTACAAGGTTTTGTAACAATTATACTTCTATGTGTTTCCCCTTCACTTGAACTGTTATGTAATTGATAATTAAGCTAGATTGGATTGTTTTAATCCAAAATCCACACCGAATTATTTTAATTTTTTGTATTAGCAACTGGATTTTTTTGTCTGTGTGGTGCCGGACGTTAAGAATAGCACTTCCCTATTTCTACCCGTGGGTGCTGTAAAAGGCGACTAAGGGACTTACTAAAGAATGTGCAGCAGCGTTCTCTATGCATTTTAACACCATACTGCGATCGCCAACCCGCCTGCCAAGCGTGGCGATTATGGCAACCCCCCTTTGGGGGAGGCCTATGTCCAGCAGTGGACGTCTTTCGGCGTCAATAATGATGATGATTATCAACTGAATGGCGGACAATTCCTAAAAACCGTGTTAAGTTTGTTTTGTAATACTTACGAGATATTTCCGGGCTGACATAAAAAAAAGCGATAATCAACAAAACAATATTGTTTATTCATTAGATTTACAACGTAAGTATATAACAGCCAACGTTACTTTAGAATAGCTTCTATTTACTATCACATAAGTACTATATTTACTTAATTCGAGGACAATGCAATCTGGGTAAATATTATTTACAAAAGTAAGTAGGGATACAGACGACAGAACAAGTATAATACTATTTTTTATTTTTATAATGCTTATATTTCTTGGAACGTGTCAGAAGTAACTAATTAACCAGTTGCATATTCATGATAGAATTAAGGCTCCCGCAGACGGGCGCGTCGCCACTCTAGTTGGACAATTTCTATATGAAATTTCGATGAAATTGGTCTTCTAGAGTCGCGTCGCTGTACAAACATCATGGATATTGTTCAAAAAGAATAGCGTCGCACCGTCACGTTGCGCCAGTCTACGAGAGCCTTTAACTATAGTCTGATTCAAAAGTATGTGATTAAAATGTAATCAAAAACAATTCAACGCTCATTTTTCAATTACAATTTAATAATGTTATTCAAATCAAATCAATCAAAAATATTTTTATTTCACATAAGCCTACATGGGCACTTATGAAACATCAGAAGCTAGCTGCACGGTTCCAATTGGTCGGTTCCTATGGAGAAGAGCCGGCAAGAAACTCTACGGTTACTCTTTAAAAAAAAATGTCTTTTACGATGTTTTCAAATTACAGTGTTAATAGGTATGAGACGACAGCGTAGGCCGGTATTAAAACAATACTTCATTGTTGGAAGAGAAGTGTACATAATATTAAGTTGAAACCTTCAAAAACAGATGAATGTGTTATTAATTCCATTTAGTTACATAACATTAAAATTAAATATACATGTCACCGTAAGATGTAAGAACCGTTAGTTTATAATCTATCGGTATTATTTCCGTTAGATTATAAACTGTCTAAAAATTGTGAACTGGGTAAAAGGGGTTAGCTTAAGTTAGAACTGACAAACCGCGCGCAAGCTGAGCGATCGAAGCGAGCGGTGCCGCGGCAGGGGCACGGGGAGCGCTACTTCCAAATTGCTTGTAGCTAAAAGGATATTTAGTATTATAAAAAGCGCAAGGTTCGTTACGTCGCAAGCAAGTTTGGTACCAGTTCACAATTTGTTGGTTTCTCATGGATAGATTATAAACTACCGAAAAATATTGCGTTAAACTGTAAATGGTTTGTTGCTGGTCACAATTTTTCGACAGTTTTTTATATAACGGAAATAATACCGATAGATTATAAACTAACGAAGTTCATAATTTTAATATACGGTGACATATTATACAAGTCCAAAGTAGAGCGAGGCACAATGCTTTATATTAATCAGACAAATCATTATTACAAAACAGTGTTTATATTTAGACCAACGCAACGTATAAAACATTGAACTATTTTTGAATTTCGATCGTCCTTCCAAGCAAGTTATAGTTTAATAACAAAAATCTGAAGTTAAGCCCGAGTCTTAGGAACTTTATAGTTGGAATTAGGTTGAAAATACAATAAACTGGTTGAAGGGTTTAAGCTTTGGCCCAAATTAATGAACTCGTTTTGTAATTCAACACTCTTTTATGTTTAACAAACTATACACAAGTACTTAATCTGAAAACGCCAAATCAACAGAAAATAGCGACCACAAAATTGTGATATAGTAAAATAGTGGTCAGAGCGACATTTATGCTGTGCTATTGGCACCCGACCACAAAGCTGTCTACCATGGAGATGGGACCACAAACAGACCCTATTAATCTAGCTAGTGGTAATTTTATCAGGTTTTTGTTAATATAGGTAAGCTGAAAACGTTGGATTTGGAACCTTGCCGTGTTGTATTTAGAGGTGAGGTTTAATTAAATCGCCCAATACACTTTTCGTTTTAAATCATACATATAAAATGATTACACACACACATATACATGCATACTCACCCCTTTTTCTTTGATTAAGTAGTGATTATATGATACAGGCCTTTAGCACGGCAATGTTATATACATGTATACAGGGTGGATTCAGTACATGATACCGGACCGGACGCAGGCGGTCCAGAAACATTTACTGAATCCATGGTAACTGGTTGCACGTCGATGTGCCTGCCACTCTGTATGCACAATAACTACAGAAGGTTCTTTCGATAGATCTCTAGAGGATTATCACATGTATAGGGTAGCCTCTATATAATGTGGAGACAATAATACGACAATAAATGAAAACACTGACAATACTAATGCTTATGAGTATTTTGGAACGATCAAATAAATTCTAGCATCGAAATTAAAAAAAGTGATTTTTTCAAACAAACTAAATAGCAGTGGTGTGCCGACTATGGGTTTTGCCAATCTTTGACTAGCTCTAGCGACTAAACTATTGGATATATTTAATTGAATTTTCGTGTGCAGACTGCGAACGTCATTAGTTATACGCAGTTGAATTTATTGTCATATTGTCGTCTCCACGTTGTATATAACTTTTAAGCCGGTAAGAAATAAACATTTTCGTTAACTATTCGTTGTATCGTATCAGCATTCTTGTAGGTATAGTAAGTGCAGTTCTTCTATTTTTTTAATGTCTCTCGGCAAACTGTGTTTCGTCAGTCGTCGGATTTCTATCAGTTGCCCTTTGCACTTAGTGCAGGCCGGACGCTCTCAATCGACTTGGAAGTATATAGAGTTATTACTACTCTTTTTACTTATTATGTAATTTATTTAAAAAACCGGCCAAGTGCTAGTCGCACTCGCGCACGAAGGGTTCCGTACCATTATCTATAAAAATAGCAAAAAAAATCACGTTTGTTGTATGGGAGACCCCCTTAAATATTTGTTTTATTTTAATTTAATTATTTATTTTTAAAGTGATTATATAACTAAATATTTTGTGAATGTTTCAAGCGTCTACCTGTCGCCGTTATCAATATAGAGGAGAAACGAGCAAAAAAATCACGTTTATTGTATGGGAGCCCCCTTAAATATTTATTTTATTCTGGTTTTTAGTATTTGTTGTTATAGCGGCAACAGAAATACATTATCTGTGAAAATGTCAACTGTCTAACTATCACGGTTCATGAGATACAGCCTGGTGACAGACGGACAGACAGACTGCGGAGCCTTATTAATAGGGTTCCCGTTTTACCCTTTGGGTACGGAACCCTAAAAACATTGTAACACTGTCTGTGTGTCTGTCTGATCAGTCTATAAGGCATGTCTAAGATGGACCATTGTGTAATACTACTGAATCCACCGCTGAATCTAAGATGGGCCATTGTTTAAAGAGCTCACTGATGCAACTAGTGAATGCCAAGGCAAGCCTTCTACAGAAGATAGTTAATCTGGCGTCAATGCAAAGATGGTCGATAAAGACCTGCCATTTTACCTCGATAAGCACATAAGCTGGCCTGGAAATGGTTTGTGACCCATTTCTCAGTATTGAAAACTTAGAAATGGGTTACAAAGTTTGGCGTTATATAGTTTTTGTTGGTCCAACCGACTACCTACGTTACCCATGTTTTTCTTATCAATTCAATCCATCCTACATGCTTCATAATAACACAAATTTTCCCCCGACAGTATCTGTGACTCTGCTATCTAAATTATAAACTAAATTATCACATACATTTTGTTCACAAACACTAGAATCTCAGTCTTCATTATAATACTGAGTAAACCTTCAACTCTCTGCGAGAGTACCAGCAAGTTTCCCAGCTGTTGTCACCGTGCTATACAAGTGGAAGAACAAGTACAGGAGTAATCCAACACAGAGGATGAAAAATACTATGCAGAAACACACAATACATTCTGAGAGGTAGATCTTGATTCGGTCAGTTCGGCTGATGTGAGGCCCAGGTATGTCCACACTCGAGTAGGTCCACATTGATACAGTCGCGATCACTCCTGAAAATAATAATGCTTCAATTAATTCGGTTTCATTTTGCTGGATAAAATGATATTTTAATGAAGCTCCGTGGTTATTGATTTTGGACGATGACATAGTTCGCGTCTGTGTTCGGCTGTACATAATGTATTACGGTTTTTGTATGTAATGTTATGTACGTATGTGTGCGTGTAACGATTTATTGGAAATGTGGACAAATTGGGGTATATGTATCACAGGTACTCGGTATTCATTAAAAAGGGATTTTCATTTCTGCGTTTGTTTATTTGTAAACTTTCAGGGGAGATGTTAATAATGATGTAAAATGGGCATTGATCGGAATATTAACAAAATATTCTGGTTCGGATCAAACGTTTGTGATCAGTAGACATACAGATAAAATCAGAATACCTAAAATAATTCCAGAAATAGCCCTTAATATAAATTATATTTGAGGTTGCTTCTTTTCTCTGGAAAAATACTACAAAAGTCCTTTGTGTCTGAATAAAAACTTACATAGCGGACAATTCGCGCTAAATTAATTTTTTACTTTTTAATTTTTACAACTCCGAGTCTTTCACAGTTTTTGTCACGAACGACTTTTTAATTAGCAAAGAGTTTCACCTCAACATCCCCTGAACGTAATATCCAAGAAAAGGAAGGAAAAGGGATTATCCTTAGAGCGTGCGCTCCACTAATGTTACCCTGGCAACGGCAGTCCGTGTAGCTTAGCTGTAGCGTGCTCCTATTTACCTGACTAGCCCCTCTCTCGATAATAAACTTTGCTGATGTGTTATAAATATGTCTCCGTATGATTATGAACATCGTTAGGTTATATTCTATCTAGCAATTTTATAATTTATCCATGGCAAACCGACAAACTGGCCAAGTGCGAGTCGGACTCGCGCACGAAGGGTTCCGTACCATTATCTATAAAAATGGCAAAAAAATCACATTTTTTGTATGGGGGGCTCGCATACAATAAACGTGATTTTTTGCCATTTATTTCTTAAATATTTGTTTTATTTTAATTTAATTATTTATTTTTGAAGTGAATATACAACTAAATATTCTGTGAATATTTCAACTGTTGCCATTATCAATATAGAGCAAAAACGAGCAAAAAATCACGTTTCTTTTAAGGGAGCCCCCTTAAATATTTTATTCTTATTATTAGTATTGTTTTTTAGTATTTGTTGTTATATTGGCAACAGAAATACATCATCTGTGAAAATTTCAACTGTCGAACTACAACTGTCTATCACGGTTCATGAGATACAGCCTGGTGACAGACGGACAGACCGACAGACAGACAGACGGCGGTGCCTTAGTACCGTACGCGACACACAGGCCCCGCGTGTCGCGAGTCGCGCTGGTCTGTAGAAGCCTTTATTATCAATGAGCGCAAGACGACCCTGGAGTCGTGGGGGCGCCTTTAGCATGTTTTTGTACGGACAACCCGGTAACATAGCCTTAACAATAACCTTATAACTTTGTGATTTTTCATGAAACAGTTTTGAAATTTTGTACATAAAAATACTGGACACGTGTTTCGGGTTTCGCATATACTAAAACTAATATTGTATATGCGTGAGCTATGTAATACTAAGGCTTGTCAGTCCAGTGGTCACTAACGTGACTGCTGAGCGTGGGAGTTCGATCGATTCTCGGGTCGGGAAAAGTTTTACTGGTTACATCCTGCAGAAAATTCTCTGTGTCAGCCCCGATTCTGGATTTGTGCCCGGATAATGACAAGAGGCTCGCTCCCTAATATTTTAATAGCTTTATTTTCCTTATCTTTGGTAACAATATTAACAAAAAAATCACTAGTTAGAGTATTGTTGCGCCCGACAGGGTCCATGCGAACATGATAACTATTTTAAGAACTTGTACACACACGTGATATGCATACGAGTATGCAATAAAGATTTCAAACTTACAAAAAAAAAAATGAAATTTGGGTTTAGAGTAAAACCACCGAGTTATCAGTAAGTACACAACAACTCAAAGGAACGTCTAGTCGCCACATATAGAGCAGGACTCTCTTGAGGCGCTACCATTGATTTGTGCGCTACATTTTAATGGTATGTCACATTTCTTCCTTATTAGATACAAAACAGCTCGCTAAAAGGCCTTTTAAGTACTGGCGAAATGTGGCTTTAACGTCTGACTACCCCCCTGCGAGGAATACAGGCGTGATGGGTACTGTATTGATCGTCTTAATTCTTGCGAATGACCAGTCTTATTCAAGACATAGTTCATGAGTATAGTACAATTACAAGTCGTGACTTGAGACTCAATTAGTTTCTAATACTATTGCGTAGATATCACAGGCTGAGACTGACTAATTCTATGCTATAGACCGACTGTTGCTATTGAAAACAATGTTTTTTTTTGTTGTTTGGGAATTTATCAAATAACTTCGCCCGCTCTGGGCGGAGCGGGAGGGTGTGTCTGACTTTTACTGACTAAAGCCCACCCGTATGCCTTCAGTTGCCTGTGTGCCAGGGCCACGATATCCCTTTCGGACAAACTCCTGGCAGGATTGAAAACAATGATGGCGTGCGACAAAACAGTGCCTATCATAGTCAAAATGTACACGTGTGTTATTGATTTTGACAATTTGACAACATACATTGCGTTATTTACGTTGTCTAGCTGACGAAAGTTCCAAACATATGAAGAAACGGATTAGTAATTTCCTTCAAAATCCTACGGATTGCGATAGAAAAAGTGTTAGGTACGCAATTATTTACGCAAATCATTATCTCAGCCGAAAGAAGTCCACTGCTGGACATAGGCCTCCCCCAACAGTGGGAGGGGGGGGGGAGAGGGTTACCATAAACGTCACGCTTGGGAGGCGGGTTGGCGATTGCAGTATGGTGGTATGCAAAGAGAACGCTGCTGCCCATTCTCTAGTAAGTCCCTTAGGTTTACGACACCCACGGGAAGAAATAGGCAATTGGGGTGCAGTGGGATAATTGCGTAACACATTTACAGTAGCAATGGGTTTCATTTTGACAGTTGAACAACATTCATTGCGTTATTAACATTGCTGAGCAGACAATTTTTTCGAACATAAGAAGCTATGAAATAGCAATATACTTCAAAATCATTCAGATTGTGATTGATAGGTCAATCTGTCTAGCCTTTTCCCAATTGATTCCCGGTTGGCTTCTAGTCTAACCTGATGCTGCTGATTACCAGTAATTTAAATGTTTTTATTTACAAATTTAATTTAATTTATTTATTAATTAACAATTAACATTGTGTTGAACGTTACAAACATGCCAAGATAAAGATAATTTAATTTTGCAAATATGGGTATAGAGGGTAACACAAATTAATACAAGATCAGCCATATTTTACCATGTAGGCATGCAAAAGATACACAAAAACATACTAACATAAAAATCTTTTTGACTAAGGAACTCACTTAATTTATAGTAACCCTTTCACCACTAAAAAGCTTCGAAATCTTTTTTTTAAATAAAGCAAGCGGCAGCTCTTTCCAACTCTTCGGTATTTTGTTAAAAATTATTGGAGCCATGCAGTAGACACTTTTGCCCATAAGTGCTGTCTTGGCTGTAGACATAGCAAGCTGTTATCACGTCTATTGCGGGGAACTACGTCGTTTAAACGTGTAAAACGACTTGGGTTTGTCTTCACAAACACAACAAAAAACACAAAACACAACAAAAAACACAAAACATTACAAACAAACAAACACAACAAACAAACAATACATTTAAACGCCTAATTAAAATTGATGTGAAATGTGTTCAAGAGTCAATTAATTTAAAGTAAGTGAACAAAAATAATATAACGTAAAATTAGTAGCAGTGTCAATTTTAATGTCAAAAATATTAAGAGTACAAGTTCACTTAAGAGGAAATGCGGACGGAGAGACTTTTAGAGTAAAAAGTCATAAATCGAGGTTCGGCTCTCGCCTATTTCCTCCTCCAATATTGGACCAATTTAAAAGATATTTCTTATACTAAATAAGAAGGATATATACTGTGTCCGTATGTTTTTCTTTTTTTATTAATAGTTGGCCAATTTGTACAATAACCCTCTGTTGTCAGCGGTCTAAACAGGCAATTTTGAGCGTTTTCAGAGGGTTCCTGCTCTTATAAAGATAATGTATCATCAAAAAGGAAAACGTAGAGACACAGTATATATCCTTCTTATTCAGTTAAGGAAATATCTTTTAAATTGGTCCAATATTGGAGGAGGAAATAGGCGAGAGCCGAACCTCAATTTATGACTTTTTACTCTAAAAAAGAGTCTCTCCGCCCGCATTTCCTCTTAAATTCTGATACCGAGTATAAAAATATTTTCAACAAGAAGGCTTTTAATTTAGAAGCTAAATAAAAAGTAAAGACTGACAAACAGTTTTACCTAGGGGTATCGTGTTACCCAGTGACTGGGTTATGGAGGTCAGATAGGCAGTCGCTCCATGTAAAATAACAGAATTCAGTTACCTACAGCCGGTTAGACTGGAAGCCGACCCCAACTTACCTAAAGCCTATGCAGACTGATTTTTGTGTCGGCATCGTATTGAATTACAATTTCCATCGCGGTTAGACGGCTTATCAATCCGTGTTATTGTTTTGATTTTTTTAGAGTAGCAGTGACCGGCAAGTGTGTAGTAGCAAAGGCTAATGCCCGGTTCAATATACGTAAATAATGAATAGTTTGCCTGACCTACGGTCCTCTAAAAAAAATGCTTGTCTTAAGGGCCCCTTTTCCCGAAAGTTTAGGCATGAGACAGCTTGCGCCCGCGTTGCACAGGAGCAGTCGCGATAGCACTGGCGCGGTGCGCGCGAGCCGTTTTTCACGTATTTATTTATTATAAAAAAAAATAAGTGCGATATTATAAATCTATCCAATAATATCCCTGTCAAACCCGATTAGTAACTGAAATGTTACATTTTCATAAAAATTGCGTCTTTACTACGACTTTACTACTGATTTTTTTTTTTATCAAGTAAAATGTTAAATATCGTGTTTTTATCCAAAAAAGTCACTAGATCAAACATGTATCTGTACTATATATTTTTTATGAATTTAAATATGGTGATTTCTCTGAAAACAACTCGATCTAGAAACGTAAATTTCGGAAAAGCGGGCCTGATTTCTCTGAAAACAACTCGATCTAGAAACGTAAATTTCGGAAAAGGGGGGCCGCCTTTTCGAAGAGCGTTTACACCTTACGGCATTTCATACAAACTTTCAAGCCCTTGTTTTTCGAAATGATTGAACCGATTTTAATGAAACTTCCTACGCTGCAGGAAACAAAGGTCTAAAAAGTTAGTAAAGAACATTTTCGAAATATCTTATTTAAAAACAGATAACTGGAAATCTCTGTTTCTATGGAAAATTTAAAATGGTCTAATTTGGCTGTAATACGATTTTTCTAAAATGTTCTTTACTAGCTTTTTAGATTTTTATATCCGGCTTATGCGTATGAAGTTTCATTAAAATCGGCTCAGTCATTTCGAAAAACAAGGGCTTGCAAATTTGTATGAAATGCTGTAAGGTGTAAACGCTTTTAAGAATAAATTCGAATGCTAATTCAACCTGTAAATGCTGACTGGGTACTTTACAAAAAATATCTTAATACTTTTGCGCTAGTTTATAACACAAAGACGGCACGTAGTTTAACGAATAATGGTCAGTAAATTATAGGAACAAATCTAACTGAAAATGCTGTAGTGGAGAAAACTACAACAATAAAAGTACATATACTTTCTGATGTGGCAAGACACATGCGGGTGTTAAGTTAGATTGGAAAATGCCTACACAACGAAAGGCTACGATGGATGACATGACACAGAAAATCAGACTGAATACGTTGACATTTTGTTTTAAAAAATAGCAAAGAAATCTTACATTTATGTAATCCAAAACACTATTGCACTGCTTTTTTTCTCTGCTTGAAGTTTCGTTTAAATCTGTTCGCATGTTACACCACTGATTTTCAATTTTCCACGTCTTTATTCACTAGTTGCTTATATCACGAGTTTTCTTCATCGAAGGCATGCGTACGCGACTGTCGTTTGTCTCAGTTTGTAAACGTTTGCCTCACACAACGTGCAACCATTGTCATGTACACCACGAAACTAAACTTCACACCTTATCGAAACAGCTCACGCTAATAACGTCTTTACTCCAAGGTTGCACAGCACTAAATCGTATACCACAAGTTTTTCTTTCATTACGTTTATTTCCTCATATAATTTAGGAAACTAGTTTAATGTGGTTTTGTGTTCAAACTATTTTAGTACGTCTGTGAATGGTTTATGGGTTATAATTGCGTGACATCGTTATAATATCTTTATTGTAAATATTTATTACGTTTTGTGATAAGAAGTTTATTATATTTTAATTGTTTTAACGGTGTTGAATAATTCATTTTCTATTGTACTGAGATTAGATTCTATAGGCAAACAGATTGCATTATTAACTTAAGTAAATATAATTTTCTGAATAAAGAGTTAGAAAATGTTAAGTAGGTAAATATTTACCTTTTTTTTGCGATAAGACCGCCCATTGTGTCACCCTATGTAAAATTTTATCTGTAACTTTTATGGTGTAAATAATAAAAAGTATTCTATTCTATTCTATATTTATTAATTGCTGCCTTTGCCATCGCCAAACCTTACTTGAACATTATTATCTCACTTTTACATTTGGACATTATTATCTCTCTTTTACACTTAAACATTATTATCTCTCTTTTACACTTGGACATTATTATCTCTCGTTTACACTTGTACATTATTATCTCCCTTACCCTATGTAAAATTTAAACATATAATTTGTAACTTTTATGGTGTACATAATAAAAAGTATTCTATTCTATTCTATATTTATTAATTGCTGTCTTTGCCATCGCCAAACCTGACTTGAACATTATTATCTCACTTTTACACTTGGACATTATTATCTCTCTTTTACACTTAAACATTATTATATCTCTTTTACACTTGAACATTATTATCTCTCTTTTTCGCTTGGACATTATTATCTCTCTTTTACACTTGGACATTGTTATCTCTCTTTTACACTTGGACATTATTATCTCTCGTTTACACTTGTACATTATTATCTCCCTTACCCTATGTAAAATTTAAACATATAATTTGTAACTTTTATGGTGTACATAATAAAAAGTATTCTATTCTATTCTATATTTATTAATTGCTGTCTTTGCCATCGCCAAACCTGACTTGAACATTATTATCTCACTTTTACACTTGGACATTATTATCTCTCTTTTACACTTAAACATTATTATATCTCTTTTACACTTGAACATTATTATCTCTCTTTTTCGCTTGGACATTATTATCTCTCTTTTACACTTGGACATTGTTATCTCTCTTTTACACTTGGACATTATTATCCGTCTAGTCAATGCCTACCCACAATGCAAAACCTAATTTTCAACGTTCTAAGGAGTCCGCAAGGGTCCTTCTACAGCGTCCCCGGCGTTTACTTGTAGACTGATCTAAGTATGAGAGGAGACTAATTAAAACGGTTAAGTGAAGGGGAGTCACTGGGAACCTTCAGATGCGGGTGTCCTGGTGATGCGGGCAACCATTAACCATTAGCCGGGTTTATTCAATATGCAGATAATAAACGCAAAGAATAAGGATAATGAATGTTAGATTAGTATCAGATCATCACGATCACTGCTCTCAAAACGGTGAAGGAAAACATCGTGAGGAAACCGGTGTGTCCTAGAACCAAAAATTATCCATCAACCCACACTGGGCCCGCGTGGTAGATAATGGTTCAATGCCTCACACAGAGAGGAGGCTTGTGTCCCAGCAGTGATTATGGGCTGATTATGTTATGTTAGTATCAGATTTGATTTCAAAGAAAATTGAGGAAAAGGCAAATTAATGAATATACAATTAGCGTTTATGGAAGAATATTAACAAACGTATTCTACATTATTGACACAAATTATTTTTTGTAGCGTCAATATTACACTGAAAAAAAAAAGTGTTTGCTTTAACTAAAATCTTGTTTAATGTGATCACGCATCTTGACTCTATACGAGCCTACAAGATCTTGACTTCTGAAGCTAGGAGAACTTTGTAAAATTATCATAGTTCCGTCTACTAAGTAATGAATTTGTTTAATTACGGGTAGATATTTAATTTAATTCAAATGTTGGCCAGTTTAAGAATTATATAATGCTAACAAGTTGCTTGTTACCATCAACTTAAAGGCTTCTACATACCGGGGCGACCTGTCGCGCGACGCGACGCGACTCAATGGCACCGCTCGTCCCGCGACACGCGGGGCCTTTGTGCCGCGTCGCGTCGCGCGACAAGTCGCGCCGGTATGTAGAAGCCTTAAATCATTATTTGTTATACAAAAGTGATGAAGTAAAATCAAACATAGCATGTATGTGTATGATGTAACAAAGACCGGTGCTTATTATATACATGTCACATTTTCGATATAAATAAAATTAATTTGTTTTGGCAAATAGGTATGCTATCTTGTTTATAGTAAATAAATAAATAATGATTCCAAACATTTTAATGCCAACTAAGAGAAAATGTAAATCAAAATCAAAATCAAAAGTCATTTATTCAAACTAGGCTGAGAATCAACACTTTTCGAACGTCAAAAATTACATGAGACAGTCCCCCAAAAACGTCCACCCTTCACCACTTCCTAGTGCTTTCGCTGGGAAGAAGAAGTGGCGCAACAAACTCCCCAGCAGCACAGCTGTCTGTTCGCATAAAAAACTTGAAGCTATACAATACAATATAAAATAATTTGCATTACGCAACACAAAACGTTAAATTAAATTATTTGCCTCATCTTAGTTAGCTAGCACACACCATTATACAAATATATATATATATATATAATAATCGTCGAAAACTATACTCAAGCAGAAATAACGTAAACAAAAGGTATCTAAATATAAGCCTCCAGGCATAATGGGCGTGCCCGCTTAAATAAAGCTACAGCTATAGCTCGAAGACACAAATGATAAACTAGCACCATCGAAGTAAAATAAAAACAGTTAATTATTAATAACAATAACAAAACCATGGTCAGCAAGACGACCAGTCACCACAAGCAGCACCCGCTCACGAGCATAACGCAAAGATCAGCCATCACCCCCCTCGCCATATTTGAGGGAAGGAGGCAACCCGACCCCCGACGCTACCGCAAGCAGTGACATCTAAGGGAGCATGACGAACTTGCTGCCGGTTGCTCAGGCAAGAATAAAGTGATCAATTTATTAAGGTCGCTAGCTAACCACTTATTGCAATACAACTCATAAAAGAACATTGTAATGAGTAGATTTTGTCACTAATAAATTAAAATAAATTGACTTAGACAGTCAAATAAAATAAACAAATATAGGAACTCATAAAACCTGTCAGTAGGGAATCTATCTGGAGAAAGAACATGAACATTGTCTTGAGTTAATCACAGCGACCAACTGTTCTTATCGTTTAAGTAGTCGTTGATAGAATAGTATGCCTTTGAACAAAGATTGGATTTAACTTTAACTTTAAATGCATTAAAAGGCAAATCTAGCAAGGAAGAGGGTAGCTTGTTATAAAAAGTTATACCAAGTCCAACAAATGAGTTATGAACTTTATGAAGCCGGTGAAATGGAGCACGTAATTTGTCATTATTTCTGGTATTAATATTGTGGAGATTACTGTTTTTAGTGTATAAGTGTAAATTTAGCCTAACATTTAAGATGTTGGCGAAGATGAATTGTGATGCCACCGTGAGAATACCAATATCTTTAAAAAAATCTCTAAGAGAAACTCTGGCACCCAGCTGGTAAATTGCTCGAACAGCTTGTTTTTTAAGTACAAATATATTTTGAATGTCAGCGGCTTTACCCCACAGCAGAATACAGTAGGACATAACGCTATGAAAATAACTAAAATAGACTAAGCGGGCTGTATCCACGTCAGTGTATTGTCTTACCTTTCTGACGGCATACGCGGCCGAACTGAGCCTTCCCGCTAGGCTTGATATATGTGGTCCCCACTGAAGTTTGGCATCTACTGTTAAACCCAGAAACACTACCGAGTCTACAGTTTCAAGCACCTCTTTATCTAAGACGATGTTGGGACCTAAATTTCTAACATTCGGTAAGGCGAACTTTATGCATTTCGTTTTTCATTGAGTACTAAGTTATTGGTCGTAAACCAATCCGTAACCATTGAGAGTGCAATGTTTACGTCGTCAAAATCTTGTCTATTCCTTTCTACTTTAAAAATAAGAGAGGTATCATCTGCAAACAGTACAACGTCACAGATACCCTTTATATAGAATGGTAAGTCATTGATATATATATAAGAATAAGAATGGACCCAGTATTGAGCCTTGAGGTACACCTAACTGAACTGGTAGCTCGGAAGATTTCACACCATCAACAACTACACATTGGAACTTATTATTTAAATATGAATTTATTACTTTAAGAGCTTCGTTTTGGACGCCGTAATGACGTAGTTTACGCAAAAGTGTGTCATGGTGCACGCAATCAAAGGCTTTGGAGAGATCACAGAAAACTCCAATAGCATTTTGCGAGTTCTCCCAAGCGTTAAATATGTGTTTCAGCAGTGCAACACCCGCATCTGTAGTCGAACGACCTTTTGTAAAGCCATATTGTTCATTATGAAGGAGGCTGTTTAAATTAAAATGTCTTAGCAACTGCTTGAGTATTAACTTTTCAAATATTATATTATATTATATATATGATAGTTTCAATCCAAAATATCTGTATTAAATTTCAATTTAACGTACGGTTGGTATTTAATTAATAACAAGAACTTCTTATTTGTATGCAGAAATTGGTTGTTTTTTATTTTCAATTACTCAACTCATTTTTGAGTACTTAAATAAATAATTGCTTCATGTTATGCAAAAAATTACAAGCGTTGTGTCATCGCGCTTCTCTTTCTTTTGTATGCAGTCTAACAGTGACGGCGGTTTACCTGTTGTCAGAGTGTTAAGTGTACCAAACTGACGAATCGACGAAAACTGGCAAACACTGGAAAATGTCGAGTTAAGCCCAACAGTCTGATCGGTAAAACTGAGCACTCAGTGAAACTGACTAATCAACGAAACTTTTTTTTTTTATAGTAATGAAACTGGCGAATTAAATAAACTGACGTCTGAGGGAAACTGACCTGATACGTGGACTCATTTATTTAATACTTGAAGCACGCAAATGTGATGAGGCGGATTTAATGCCAGGGGCATATTCTTTAATTACCTATTTATATTATTTATAATCAAAGAAGTAAACCTAACTGAACGGAAAAAAAACTGGTGTGCCACAGGGGTGTATCTTAGGTCCGGTCTTGTATGCGGCCAGCCACGGAACAATTTGTAATACCAGTATTTTACATGGAGCGATTGCCTATCTGACCTCCACAACCCAGTAACTGGGTAATATGATAACCCTTGGTAAGACTGGTTGTCAGACTTTCAGGCTTCTGACGACCCATAACGACTGTCAAAGATCTATGAATGACAGTCGGGACCAATGGCTTAACGTGCCGAGGCACGGAGGAGTCACGATAGGTAAAGATGGTCATCCATCAAACTCAAAGCATTTATTTCAATTAAACCATTGACAGGCCCTTTTGAATTCTCAAGAAGTCTGTCAGTTACAAATATGAAGCTAGTTGCCCATTCCAAATAGTAGGTTCTTATGGAGAAGAACGGGCAAGAAACTCCACGGACACTCTTTTAAATTAAAATATTGATTCTAAATATTGGTTACATCATTCACATTGAAGTTAAACATGTGAGAACGATGCAATACGTCAGAAGCGTCCGTGATAAAAATATAACAATTCACCCACGGACCAACCCCCGCAAGCGTAGCCCTGATGGATCAGCCCTTCCGGCTATTATTACTTCGTCACGAGGTCCTCCAGGAGGCTCATACAGGAGAGTAGAGCATATTTATTAGAAAAAGGTACGGTCAAGAAGCGATAATACTAAGCAATTTTCGATCAAATTCCTTTTTCACATTGCAACCTTTTCGAACTGTCATTTTCAGTTATAATGTTGGCAATGACGTAATCTTCCGACTACGTCATTGCCAACATTTTGAATTGCAAGTATAAATTAATCTTTAGGTAAGCACCTTAAGGTTAAGACGCTGACAACATCTAAAACGCGGTTACTGTCTGATTGCATACAAAAGAAAGAGAAGCGCGGTAATTTTGTTGCAAAATATGAAGCAATTAGCTATTTACTCAAAAATAAGTTGCGCTATAGAAAAAAAAACAAGTTCTGCATTGAAATAAGACGTTCTTATTAATAATTAAATACCAACCGCACGTTTATACAGATATTTGCATTGGAACTCAAAGTAAAATGTTAATTTACCGTAAATTTTTATCGAGATTTTTTTTCTAAACGCGTTTTGGTAACTACTTACCAAATTCTGAGAAATTATGTTCAAGAATAACATAATTATAATATTTTTTTCCTCTACCACAAACTATATAATTATACAGGGTTATTTTTAAAACGTCGATAACCTCTTAAGGGGTCATTGTACTCATCATTATGAACAACTTTTACTATGGGACCAAAACTAAAATCGCGAAAAAAACCAGCTGTTCCCTACATTTATGTTCGAATAATTCGTTAAAATGTAGGGAACAGCTGATTTTTTTCGCGATTTCAGGTTTGGTCCCATAGTAAAAGTTGTTCATAATGATGAGTACAATGACCCCTTAAGAGGTTATTGACGTTTTAAAAATAACCCTGTATAGATTTGGCAATCATTTTGTATAACGACAAGACTACTTAGATCATTCACGAGTACCTCTTGTCCGCGCCTTAATACTCGTACATATTTATTCCTCGACTGTATGACTATGTACTGGGTTCGCTGCACCCTTGTACTCTCTTTTATCAACAATATTAGATTATTAAATTCGACACAGGATTGAACGCTGTTCTAAACGACGCTGTATAAAATAGAACACGTTTTTTTCTAATAGTTGGGGCGGTTACAATAGTCGGCCATGGTTCTATGGGCTTGTTATGCAAATCCATCGTGGCTACAATTGACAGAATCCTTCCATGCGCGTTCTATCCACGTGTTCTTGTTGATATTTTTATCCGACGTTCGTGACTATTCGAGGGTTCCATTTTTAACTTTTTTCTTTGTTCAAACGGTTTATTTTTTATCAACGTTCTATTTTGGAATGATGACGTGCAAAAGGGTTAATTTTCGAAATCATTTGACTTTAGTTCAGTTATAATTTTGCACGTGATTTTTTAAAACAATGTTCTATTTTTGAATGATGACGTCTTAGTGAAAAAGGGTTATTTTTTTGGATCATTTATGTTTTGTACAGTTATAATTTACACGTGATTTTTTTTAACAATGTTCTAATTCAGAATGAAGACGTGATATTGCAAAAGGGTTATTTTTTGGACCATTTGACCTTTGTACAGTTATTTTTGTTCGTGATTAAATTGGATACTTACGGGATCAAAAGAATTAATAGTACTGCCGCGGTCTGTAATTGCTGCGTTGTTGGCAGCGCTGGTGATGGTCGAAAGCGGAACGTAGTGCAGCCCCAGGCCAACACAACGCGGTCAGCATTATTGAATGCTACGCTTTCGTTGGACATGGGCCTCTCCCAAGCCGCGCCATATTACTCTGTCCTCCGTCTTCCGCATCCAGTCAGTCCTAGCCATCTTTTACGGTCCATCTATCTAGGGGGTGTCCCAGACTACGCTGTCTCCACTCTAAGACTCGTCTGCTCCACCGGCAATCGGCCCTTTGAAAAAAAATTCAATTAAAAAAATTCAAGCTTGGGCATCATTGGATGACCAAGCTTGAACGCCTTGACCGTAGCTAAGCTAAGCTCGGGACCCTCATAGGGTGGCCAGCAAATTAGTAATTGCGGACCAAGGCTTGTATAGTGCAATACTCAAACAATGCGAGTAATTTAAATAAAACTAGCTTAGTATTAGCAATGACGTAATAAAAAGTTGCGTCCGTGTGGTGCCGGACGTAAAGAATAGCACTAACCCATTTCTTCCCGTGGGTGTCGTAAAAGGCGACGAAGGGACTAATTACTAGAGAATGGACTGTAGCGTTCTCTATGCATTTTAACACCATACTGCGATCGCCAACCCGCCTGCCAAGCGTGGCGATTATGGCAAACCCCCCTTTGGGGGAGGCCTATGTTCAACAGTGGACGTCTTTCGGCTGAAATGATGATGATGATGATTATAAAGTTAATAATACATCATTGAGTGTTAGTAACAATGTATTTAAAGTAACAATTTTTTAAAATACAGTTAAGTACTAAAATTCAGGAACGCCTTTCCAGGGTTATCATTAGATACATTCTGAATAAAATCTTTTTACACGTGACTATTTAAATAAAAACTCATACTACAATAATGGATTTTCAAAGGAAATTGCTGGTGGCTAAAACTCACCAGCAATGAAATTCCATACAACTTTGCTGGTCCCTATTCAAGTAGCGCGGCAAGGTTGACTTTGCTCAAAGAAGGTATTCAAAATAATTACCACATTACAAGCATTATTGAGTAATTGTTATTTATAAAAACTCGGTATGTTTATTTCCAACCTCTTATTTGGGTGCTTCTTCGAGTAAGGCATTCTTTGGTGATTTTCGTGGCAATTTTCAAATTAATATATTTTTTTAAATTGTTATCAGGATCTTAAAATATACGTAAAATTAATATTTTTTATAAAAAAGGCACCTCAGATAGCGACATACTTACAGAGATAATCGAGGTTAAAATAATGGAGGCCACGCTAATCACAAAACACCCCACAAAAATGAACATTTTAATTTAACTTTCTCAAATGAGTTAATTATTGTTACTTAAAGAGTTATTTTAATATAAGATAAAAAAAATTGGTAGATTACTAAGGCAGAAAACGTTTTTTTTTGTGGAATCAGTTCAACATTATTTATTATTTGTTAAAGAAATTACAAAAATATAACACTAATTTAAACATTTAAAAAAAATAACACTTTCTCCTATTGTAATCAGTGATTTTTATAACATTCATATAAACATTTCAAAAAAATAACACATTCTCTTATTTGACATTTTATGTTTGATTTAAACGAATTTACATGTAACTAAAGTAATAAAAAATATTTTCATTCATAACTAGTACAAAACTCAAAGTTATTTCATTTGCAAGGTCAAAAATTGATCTGCGTGGGTCAAAACTACCACGTTTAACGCAAATCACGACCACGGAAATCAAAATAAATCCGTTATGCTAAAAATATACAAAAACCTTTTAAGCAAATAAACTGTGTTTTGATTATAAGTTACGTTACCTTATATTTGTTCGCTACAATATTTTATTAAATAAATAAATTCACAGACACCAGAGATAACTGTACCACGCTAATCAAAGTTTTGAGAAACCAAACCCACGCAACGAAGTTCTTACCATCTATTTTTTGAAAACTCGACGCACCATCACACAAGCACTGCCTGGCCATCGGAGCGGGACTAGTTGTAACTAGAATTAGGATAACGCATCATCAGGCCACGAATTTAGAAATGTGCTAGTGAAATTATAATAATCCACGCAAATCAGCAATTACCTCGGGACAGTTACATTTAATTATTTTTTAGGAAATGTAGTTCTCTTAGAACTATGTTCTAATGTTTCGTAGCATTGTAAACTTCTTAGGACTTAGTGTTTTTTTTTTGTTAAGCATGTAGCGTTTAGCTTAAAATATATAATTTACTTAGTGACCAGATCGGGGTTTGGGACACTCCACGAAAATCAAAGAATGGGGTATTTTATTTTTTTATGATATTTAATTATAAAGATAATTGAATAATAATCAGTAACCCAGTTAGGAAAGAATTTAAGGTTTGCGCGAAAAAAAAAAATGGCTTGCTGACTTTTCGTTTTCTATTATTTTTAAGTAAAGCCGCTTGAAAAACCTGTCCAAAAGAATGACCCATTTAGAAATTTGAATATAAACTTAACTAAGTAAACACAACAGTTGCCATAAAATAAACAGAAAATGTATTACCAACCAATACTCCACTTTACATTACAATATTAGCTCCACTAGAAACAGGAAATCCTGATAAACTCAACAAAAAAAAGGAATCTCTTTTGTGATATTCGTTGCAATATCATTCATTTTTGAAGCTCGAGTACGCTTCATTCCCGTTTAGAGCGGATCCGATGGGCTCGCCACATGCCGGGGTAAATCACACAAATGGGGCCAGCCGGCTACCAGATGCACCCCTAAGTAAACGACCCCGCACGAAAACAAACCTTATCACCACCGAACATGGTGGATTTTGTCATGGCCAACGGACCCCGGACTTGTTGAAAAAAAAAAGTGGTCTTGAATGACTCTGACGGTCTTTCCCCGGCATTTTGTCGACAGTTTGGGTGCGATTGAAAGCTCCGTGTGGCGTGTGTTTTTTCTTGTAATTTTAAAGGTGTAATCGTAAGGTTTGCGCAAGATATCGCCGAGGGGCGCTGCCGGTGGCAAGGTGCTCTTTTTTTCTTTGGAACCCCCGACTGTGACGACAAGTGAGTCATTCAATAACATATGTTTTCGTAAACAGGTTTCCCTTCTTTCATATGATCGACTAATGGCCGATTCATGTAATTTACGGACCGTTATTAGTTGTTTTTAAGTCTCTTGTGTGTGTATCTTTAGCAATAATTAAGCAAATACCTCATAGCTTTGCTTAGTAGGCCCTCTCATATGGAAGTAGCTATCACAGATAAAATTTGCTTACGAATCTATTTATATACATAGTTTGGGATTAAAAAGTTACCAAATCGCTTCGTTTGGAACTTAATGCCTTCATAAATAAACAAAAACTTATTTATTTATTAAGGCACTACTTAAGTCCCAATCACAATACCTATTACGTAAAATAAAAATAACATAAAATTAAAACAAACATCATTAGTCATGCATCACAATTCACAATACATAATACTTACATAAAATTAAAATAACATAAAATTAAAACAAACATCATTAGGTACACCATTAAAATACAATACATTAAAATGAATTATTTTATTAAAATACACATTTTATGAACCGATCATAAATTGTTCCGTAAATGACAAAGCGTTGTTTGTAAACTAATTTTCATTTAGACTTCCCTTTGCGAATTATTGGAATTTCTGTAACAAGTACCTACGCTTATTACCGATGTCATATCCTCATTTTCAGTGCTCGTGTTATATCCTCATTTATGTCGAAATTATTCGTCGTGCGAAATTCTACTTTGAATTAAAGAGTTTATAGTTCAATTTCAAAACTAGCGTGTTTATTATGAAAGTACAAATATGAATTTTGAACATTTCTCCATCGCCGGCAGTATGCGTTCAGTCATGAGCGAAAAATTATCTTTTGATGCAAAAGTACGGCGAGGCAAGGGTAAATACACACTTGATCGCTCATGTTTACGTAGCTCAGTTGACTGAATGTATTTATTCCGGGAATTGGACTGTTTATGGGCTGCATTTTGAAAGAGAGATGAGTAAATTGAAAATAACGATTCCGTATTTCTATAGTCTGTTCTTAACTGAAAAAAATGTAAACAGATGGATCAACAACGTACCTGTGGAGGCCAATTTGTAATGCCACTTACAAATTGAGTGTTTGGATTTGATTAAGTAGGTACTTGAATACTCGAAATTCTAATTCGAAATCACCTTAAATATGTTGGTTTATCTTTTGATGATTGAAGTTAATTTTATAACCAATTTTCGTCGAAGATTTTTCAATCACAATTTCGCGGTTATTCAAACAATATTCGGAAAAAGTGTTGAGATATGAACTAGCAAACTTCTAAATACAGATGAATGTGTTCCTAGTACCAATAAGCTACCTATACTCCATTTGAAATAAGAATAATTTTTTTTTACAGTCCATTCAACCGATTTTGACTTCTATTCCGTAGGTATAAGAATGGCCGTGTGGTGCCGGACGTAAAGAATAGCACCATCCTATTTCTTCCCGTGGGTGTCGTAAAAGGTCACTAAGGGACGTACTTACAGCGTTCTCTATGCATTTAAAAACCATCCTGCTATTGCCAACCCGCCTGCCAAGCGTGGCGATAATGGCAACCCCCCCCCCCAAAGGTTCGGGGAGGCCTATGTTCAGCAGTGGCCGTCTTTCGGCTGAAATGATGATGATGATGAAGGATGGCATTAAAAGCAAAAAAGTGGTTACAAAACCAACTGTTTATTACAGCTGCCATTTGTCTTGCCACCACCGCAATAGAAGTCAAAATCGGTTCAACGGACTGTAAAAAAGGTTTAGTAAGAATTTAACTTGAAAAAAGTTTGTTTACTTTTTCATCCTTTGGCACAGACTATAGTAGTACCTAAGCATAGGATTTGAACAACCGTGTTATATTATATTGTCAGTTTAACGCAAAAACATGAAATTATTTACTTAACAATAGCGAACAAAATCGTAAACCAATACATTTTTGTGAAAGAAAAATATTTTCTAAGAAAATATTTACCGAGTTGCGCATTACGATATTGCAAATCTCGTTATGGTAAAACGACTGGACCTAACTTCGGTTTATGTAGATGACGTCACTGAGAAATGGCATCATAGTTTTTCTATGACATTTGGGAACAAACCTGAAATCGCGAAAAAAATCAGCTGTTCCCTACATTTTATCGAGTATTCGAACATAATTGTAGGGCAGTTTATACGTATATATACATGTATACAGGCCGCTGCGTCGTAGCCAGTCAGGCGCAACACGTCACGTGACGCGGTTAGCATCTCGGTGTCGCGAACCCATAAGTTACCTACCAAAAATCCCTCAACGCGCCTAAGAAGTACCTATTCAATTTAAAAAAAAAATAATCGAGCGAGCCTTACAGTAGTCGCATAATGATGTGTAACATCTGACATCTCACCTTGGTAATAAGCAACTGAGCAGCGGCAGACATTAACCTCAAAATTTTAAAAAACTTTTTCACATAAACCTAGATGGGCACTTATGAAACGTCAGAAGCTAGGTGCACGGTTCCAATTGGTCGTTTCCTATGGAGAAGAACCGGCAAGAAATTCCACGGTTACTCTTTTTAAAAATAATTGGCTTTTACAATGTTTTCAAGTTACAGTGTTAATAGGTCCATACCTATTAACACTGTAACTTGAAAACAGGACAGTGTAGGCCCGTGAACAAAATAGAAAAAGGTCAACAAATCTACAGTCAACATCATTACTAGTGGTCGGCACTGCTCGAAATTCGATCCCCTCTACTTACAAACTAAATAAAATTCTAAATATTTATTTTATTTTATTGTAATTTATAATATTAATAATGTAAATCGTGCAATATATAATAAAAAAATATATACATATAACTTAAAACCAACTATACAACTATATAAATACTTATATAAAATATAAATACCATTAAAGCAAATGATACAATTTTAATGATACAATTTTAATTTAATATTTTTATTATTACTATTTTTTCTTATCAAAAAGCGCCTTCATCCTCTCTCCTATTAAAAATTAACTTTGCTGTGCCTGACAGGGTCTATAATTGATTCTATGTTTTAACATACCAACTGTTTTATGTACCTATACACATTATGGAATGCAATAAAGTATTGAGTATTGAGTACAATCTATATAGTACTTACTTATTACACTAATTCCATGCTGTTAAAAGTACTTACTTATTCCATGCTCAAGCTGTCACTTCCTGTTACACAATTCCGTCCTTTTTCACAAAATCACAGCCACAAAAAGCGAGAGGAAACATGTGACACTTCAAAACAAACAAGACACAAACACAACGTATCAGTATTATGTAAAAGATACAAAATATGTCATAGTAACAATCGGTACTTACTTTAATTACTAATTTGATTTATAATGTCACTGTGAACGACCAGTCTGTGCTGTCCACCTTAATTGGCACGACAGTGCAAATTATAGGCTCTACAGCGCAGCGTGCAGCGGTCTTATTCTCATGATCGATCGCATTTTTTCTGTAAGCACTAGGTAATTTTTATGACGTAAGTGTAGATAAGAAGGTATGTAGCGCAGCCCTTTGTTTAACAATGGATTGTTGATTATTATTTTTAAGGGGTTCAAATTGTATTAGAGTAATTTAATTTATTTTTAGTATATGAAGGGTGTAATTTCAAAACCCTCTAAATCATCCTGAAGAAATTTTTCACAAGATTGTTTTGAATATGTTGTGCTAAACTTAATGCAAATGACAATACTTGATATTAATTTGTTTGTCATGTTATGGCAATTCTAAAAAACGTGGAAAATCTAAAATATCTATGTGCATTGTTGCGGAATTTGCAACTAACATTACTTTTAAGACTAATTTTACTGTGTGTTTAAGTGGGTTATGAAAGTGAAAGTGTACATATTGAAGGTAAAATTTAAAACTTTATTTTGGTGGAAAAATATGTAAATGTGTATGAAGTCATTTTAGGGGGTTTTGAAATTACACCCCTCATAAATTAATAGAAATTTCATTCTTAGACACCTCGCACTGCAAAATCTGTCAAGCCGTTTAGACTACATACACCTGCGGTCAAATAAAACGGGTCAATGACGAAAATTCCTGTATCTTGCAAATTAATAATGCATGAAATTAACTTTGTATTACAGAGAATTTTAATATCGTATGAAATAAAACCTTAAATGATCTACAACGTAATTAAAAAAAAGTTAAAATTTTTTGTCTCTTTTTTTTGTTTTCAATCTGTCAAATCAAAATGATAAAAGGCAATGACGTATTATAAATAGACCCGTCATACACGAACATTAGTGCACTCAAAAACAGCGTAAGCCATGATTGTAGCTACGAGTACATACTTGCATACAATCATACAGCGCGTGAAAAAAAGGAAATACCTATACCGATATCTATTGTTAGAAAGAGATGAACATACATATTTAGTTACGTCACTAGCTGCTGCATGTTCTTTGGCGCGTACGTAATAATTATTATTATTATTGTAAATGTCAGGCAATTGCCTGGCATCAGCGCAGGTAATGCATCTAAAGGTAACAATACATGATTGATAAAAGGTGGTCATTTTCGTCTTTCACCATCATTGTTGAATTACTATCATGTCACTAACACCAGAAGAATGTAACACCTGTCACTATGTTAGAAGAAGGTAGACGTCAGCAAAGTACAGCAATAGCAATAGCGAGTCGTCCTACGATTCCGAGAAACTGGTCAGAATATAAGAAGATTAGGAACCGGCAGACGGAGATGTACTACGGTTCGAGTGGATCGATGACCAATTTTTAATCCCAGTAGTACCTTCCCGTGGAATATTTTCCGACAACCACGGGGGCTAATCCGTGGGCAAAAGCTAGTAATCAAATCACACAATCATGAAGGCTCGTACAGACGGGTGCGATATAGCGGGTGTGACGCGACACTAGTAGCACAATTTCTATTTATTTATTTATTTTAATTAACTTTAATTGACACGGTTAAACCAATTACGTTAATTAAAGGCACATACACATAGAAACGAAAATATAAGATTTTGAAATTCTGTTAAAAACATAAAAACAACATAACATGATGCCTGTCGCGGTCGCGATATCGCGTGAGTCTGTAAGAGCCTTTAAGGGTCAGATAATCGCCGTTGACCTTGGCCATACCACAGAATAAGTAATAGTACTACGTACATAAATATGTACGTCGCGCTCACGCCGTGCAACCATTAACTTTCTTAAGGAATATTTATTTATAGTAAAGAAAATATGAATTTTTAAAAAAATCACATAGAATTATTGATAATAAAAAATTATATTTACACAAAAAAAAAACATAAAATATCTTGAGCAGTTTGAAAGTAATATTGTTTTTTATGCTTTGGTTAGACATTACTTCTTGAATTTATTTCATAAAGTATTTTACTGCAATACTTAAATATTCACATTATAGAATTGATGTAGCGTTCTAGTTTAACCTATTTTTCTTCCATATCTTACTTGCATTAAATGAAGGCGTAAAAACAGATTTAAAAGTCACTAAAATCATATATCTACAATAACCCCTAAGTTTTTATGAAATATAACGCAGTTACTGAATAATCTGCGCCTATATATTTCTGCATTCTCTACCTACCAGGTTATCAAAGGCGCCCAGGGAAGCAGGATTTCCTCCAAACAAACTCTATATACATAGGTTAACCGTACGCTCTGTAGCTAAAACCCAAACAGAGTGAGGCATATACGAATGGGTAGACAAACTCGACCGCGTAGCAAGAGGGATGGAGGAAAACGTCGTCACTGCAAGCGACAGGCCTTACCTACGCAGTGTTATGTATCCCTGGTACTTTGGCGACGTATTTCTCTATTAAATACTGAAGCTTTCGTTGCCTGTGACTTACTTATCTCGTAACTGCAGGCGTTTAGCATGACGCTTTCTATATACAACATTAGTTTTTGGTTATACTAAACCTGAAAAGGGGTCATTAATAATAATTAAAATTCTTTATTGGGAGTAACTCATGAGACTCATACAGTATTAGTAACAATAAAATAAACTTACAACTATGTTAGTGATACAATTACAATAACAATTACAAAACACACACAACAACTTATTCACTGCTTCAGCATTCCAGCTGAAATACTGGAGCAACGAGTTACTATGGAGCAGTCCAGCCTGTCAGCAATAACTCCCAGGATGCTGTTGGAACTAGCTCGCACCCTGCGCACCAAGGACGCACATCTTTTACGCATTAATGCATAAAAGCAATCAACACGCAAATCCGCAAACATCCCTGATGCGCTACAGAAGCGAGGCAGCCCCATCAACACCCTGAAAGCATTATTGTACTGCACGCGAAGGGCACTGTACGATCTTTGCGTAAAATGTACCCACAGGCCACAGTTGTAAAATGATGAGCAAAAGGCTCTAAAAAGTGTTTTTTTAACCTCCGTAGAAGCACGCTTAAATCTGCGGGCAATCATATTCGCTCTAACCGACAGCGCCCTCCGCTCTCTCTCAATATCGTCATCGTCCTTAAGGCTAGGTTAAAATATGCCCAAGGTACTTGAATGAGTGCACTCTTGACAACGGCACACCATTCATCATTACTGAAGGTACCGTTTCTGGACATTTTTCACCAGCCCCAAACACCATCACAACACTCTTTCTCACATTATACAAGAGGCCATGAGCACTGGCGTACCTCTCACACACACTCACCAGTTTCCTCAGACCACAGACTGAGGCACTGAGCAGCACCATGTCACCTGTATAGCTAATGTTGTTGACACATATGCCATCAATATAACATCCGACTCTGGTGCTACTCAGTTAATACGCGAAATAAAAATCAGCTGTTCCCTACATTTTTGTTCACTTAAATCGACAAAATGTATGGAACAGCTGATTTTTATTTCGCGATTTCAAGGTTGGTCCCATAGAAAAAATTGTTCAAAATGATGAGTACAATGACCCCTTTTCGGGTTTAGTATAAACAAAAACTAATGTTGTTTACTCTACTGTAGAATAGAAATCGCTTATCCATCTTTCTCGGTAGAAAACTGTCAACTGTCTACACGGAAACGATATTTTTGTCTACTCTTCTCTCTTCTAATAAAACGATTCTTTACGGTTCTCGTGCTCTATACACAGTGGCATTTTAGTCGTCTTACAATGGCAGCCCACTTCATGTATCCAATGATTACTAATCATTCATACAAGATAAAACAATATTTATTGACATTTGAAAAAAAAAGACGCATGACGTAGTTTTCAACATCCTGTAATCCTGTTACGAGCCTGGCGTTCCAAGGGTGGCGCGGAATGGAGTGCAAGGCTCGCACCCCGCTCATAACAGGGTGTTTCAAACTACATCATGCGTCATAATCAATAATATGTATTTTTTTTAATTATTCAAATGGTAATCAAATAAAAAAAAACTTTTATGAATGATTATTAGTCATTGGATACATGAAGTGGGCTGCCGTTGTAAGACGACTAAAATGCCACGGTGTATAAGCCGGCTGCTACTATACTCTGATTTTTTATTTGCTGGACTAAAAAATTACATTTGGTGTCGACTTAAAAATAACCTCGTAAATAATCTAAGTAGTTACCGAGTGACTGTCACCAATGACCACTGAAACATTCTCTTCAGGACCTTCTCTGTTGTCGTGTTGTCTATGTTTATTAATTAATTATGTTATTAAAAAAAAAGTTTGGTCGCAGCTGTAATTTTGTTCTAGCAAATTAAAATCAGAAAGAATTAAAGAGAAATACTTACCACCAAATCTCTGGAAAACTAAACAAAATAAATGTTCATAGATTTTTCATCGAGTCCTATCTTATTGACATCATAACTATGATGAAAGAGTCCCCCAAAACAGTGTGGGTTACAATAATTAGGGGCCCTAATTATGTCCGTCTTGACCAAAAGAATTACAACAATAATTTATTAACAATTTAGGGTTATTTTCATGCATACGATGTCGGGGAAAACAATTAGTATTCTATAGAATTGCAATTAAGCTTTGCAATAATAAGTAAACAAAAATATTTTGTCTGCTTAAGAGTGCAGCTCTTTGTTCTCATAGGTAAATGGTTCGAGCGCGGAGTTGGATAAAACACTCAATTATCCTTTTGACGATCGTAACTGCGAAGTGAATCGAATTAATTTGCTGTTTTTAAATGTTCTGTGCTGTGAAATGTAATTACTTGTGACATATAAAATACAAGGGCTTGTTTTGTAAGGATTACACATGTATTTTTTTATAATTTTATTATAAAACCGTTTGTATTCATATTTGTCCAAAGGTAGTCCATTTATAGTTTAAAAATAGCTGACCGGACAGATTAATATAAAGCCTAATGTAATATTATGATTAATGTAAACTCTCACAAATAACGTGGCTTTCTATGGGTAATAGAATTTCCAAAATCGGTTTAGTAGATCCAGAGATTACCCCCTAGAAACTCACAAACTTTACCTATATATAATATTAGTATAGATAACCTGGATAGTAGTAGGTCCGTTCCCGTGAGATATAATCTGACATCCACGCAGGCGAAGCCGCGGGAAAAAGCTAGTCAGAAATAAAACCAGATTTCAGTATACCATACAACAGTTGTATTCGATTTTCAAGAAACCTGGTAACTACAATTCTCAAAAAAAATCAAAAAAAAAATATTATTGGACCAATAATCACTGCTTTTCAAAGCTTGTTACTAAACTACATCTCTTACTTTTCAAGCCTTCACAAAATGCTACCCGTCCTATAATTGTATTTCCAAGATAATTGAATTGTTTACGTAGAACTGCTACTTTCTTCCTACTTTTCCTGAGAGTGGAGTTAACTGCATTAAACTAAGAGGTACCGCGAACTGGAAGTTTTCTATCGACTAAGTAGTGTGTGTCTGCACTTAGGGACTAAAGAAGTTTATTACGGAGTAAAGATATTCAGTTCGGAAGAGGTTTTAGTCCTACTATTATTATAAATGTGAATGTTTGTATGTTTGAATCGCGCAAAAACGGCTGAATGTATTTGGATGAAATTTGGCACACTCATAGTTTATACTTTTTACTTATTAGTTTATTTATTTTTTCTTTTTAAGAGTATTCTATTCTATTCTATTCTATCCCGGTAGTACGTTCTCGTGGGATCTTTTCCGACATCCACGTAGGCGAAGCCGCTGTTAAAAGCTAGTTATGAAATAAAATCTTTGTTTATTCATTTGATTTATTATTTATGTACCTACGCACAGTAAAATACATAGAGATACGACATAATTATAATTTTATTTAAAATATATACAGTGTAAGTCTTGATAATGTGCACATATCGAAATGAGGGAAACTTAGCTTAATTTCATCGAAGGAAAAAATATTTAAAAAAAATTAAAAAAAATCTAAAAAAACAATTCAATTTTTTATAGCATTTTTTAAATTCCTGTTCGTTGCTGTGACCCTTGTGTATAAAAATCGGTATAACTTTTAAACTAAACGATCTATTACGATGAAACACATTAATGACTGGAAATAATAGGTCGTTTTCATAAAATAAAAACTAAAGAAAAAACTCGCCCTCAATTGGGAATTAGGGTGATTTTATAATAAAAATCTGATATTTTTTCAAAACTTTTTACAATAATTGTATAATATTTCAATAAAAGTCCCCATTACCTACCCTTTTTTAATACTTTAAATTATTTTCTATCGTATCAGCTTTCTAAAAGTAAAAATACCATGTTTATAACTCAATCACAACGTTTTGTATCAACTGTTAAAGAAAGGCCTTGCACTCGGCTACGTACTTTACTTTAGCAGGTAATGAGTGTAGTAACCCTTTTTTTTTCGATTTTTTTTTCCGTCGATAAAATTAAGCTTAGTTTCTCTCATTTCGATACGTGCACATCATTAAGACTCACACTGTATATATATTTTTTTTATTGTAAGTCTTTGTAATGGTTCTTGATTTCTATCTACCTGTTCTAATGTATCGCAAATACCTAATCTAGTTCAATAATGAAAACTGCACCCTAGGGAATATGCACGTAATTCAAAACTTATCCATTATTTTAAAATAAGTACCTACATTGTGTAGGAGTCAAGAAACAAATCCTATTTTTTTTTTACATTTTTTACCCGACTACGGCGAAGCAAAAAGGAAGGTTATGATTTTGACCGGTATGTATGTATGTATGTTCATCTGTTCCCTCATTACTTCTAAACTGCTAGTCATAATTTGACAAATGAAGTATTGTTGGAAGCGTCTTGATCGTCCGCTGGTTATAGGCTATGTGAGGTCACATTCAATTCAATATGGCGCCCTCTAGCTGACATAAAGTCAAAGCCAAAAAAATAAAAAATGTTTATTCATGCCGTGTTGGGTAGGTATCAATAAAAGGCCTTAGTTAGCACATTTCAAAAATATATATATTGTCAGCTGTTGCTCATGGCTTTGCTTGCATGCACCCAATAATTAGGTATAATTTCTATAAAATCATATGCAACAACAAACATATTTTCTAAATACGAGATAATAACATAAGCTGGGAGTGCCTCCACGCGGTGAAGGCGGTAACAGTAATATTACTGGCTAATCTAATCCAAAATATAAGTACACATCTGTATGAGGAATATAAGAGGCACGTCTTCTTACTGGCACAGGACTTTAACAGACCTGATGGCAATATGTTACCATTAAAGCTTCTACATACTGGCGCGACATGTCACGCGACGCGACACCGGTAGAATAAAAATTCAAGAAAATTGTTCTACCGGTGTCGCGTCGCGCAACAAGTTGCGCCAGTATGTAGAAGCCTTTGATCCTTAATTGGGCAGTTACTGTGCACAAGTTGTAGGGGTGCACTCTAGATAAAGCGGTAATTGATTTAGGGAAGGCACTATTCGCTAAGGGACAGGCCTATGTTGCCCTCAGCAGACAGATCCTTAGACGGATTATTTATTTGTTCTTTGGATCATAACAAATTGCTGAAAAATCCTCATGACTCACGATCTCTTCAGGAATTAGAAAGGTTAAGAAGTCTTTCAAATTTCGAAACATTAACCTATGGTATATGTTTGGTATATTACACAGGAGCATATAAAACATTAAACTTAATGAATGAATGAATTAGGTGCACTCGGATGAACCTAACCAAAAAAAAATTAAGCGCCTCTGCAAATACTATACCACGAAATTATAACGCCAAAATAATTTAAATAAAAAATAAGTTCAAAAACTAAAACCCGACTTCTGAAAAATCACGCTCTAAAAAGTATGAAACAAGAAAATATTCTCATCTGAAATTATTATGTACAAACTATTCAATATGTATCGTCTATTAAATAAACAACTTACACGTATATTTTAATGTATTTAATACATATTCATAGTGATGATCAGAAGACAGCCGTGGTCGTATGCCACCTAAACTATCAAAACAAAACATTCTAACAGTAGTAAGCGATCATAATCTTTAGGGCAAAGTGGCATACGACCACGGCTGTCTTCCGATCATCACTATGAATATGTAATAAATACATTTTTTATTTAATAGACGACAAATATTGAATAGTTTGTATATAATAATTTCAGATGAGAATATTTTCTTGTTTCATACTTATTAGAGCGTGATTTTTCAGTAGTCGGGTTTTAGTTTATGAACTTATTTTTTAATGCATTACTTATTTCACAATTAATTAATTCAAGATGCGTTTTTTTGGGCAAAGACCTCCTCCATACTTTTCCAACGTACTATACTATAATATACTATACTGAATTTACGTACAATATTGAATCTAAAAATGGAACCAACCTTTCTGAACACAGGTACTAAAATAGCCCCCTCTCTTTGATTCCAGAATGATTCCGGAGCCCGACAGTGACGTACGCAAAGGTCAAGTCTTGCCGAAGCCGACCAAGATGGCAGCCCACGAGTTTTACAAAGCTATACGAAATGTTTTAGTGAACAAAGATGGTTGGACTGAATCTATGACTGAAGAGGAAAGTAACAGGCTGCTCCAAGAGTTTGCGTATCGAGGTTGTGATATAAGATATAAAAGTCCTACTGAATAGCTGAAATATATGAAGAGTACAATTTAAATAGATAATTATTTAATAGTACAACAGTAGTTTAAGTTTATAATCATTTATAGAACGCAGGCGTTTAGAAATTCCTTTTTGAAACACTTGTTCGAAAATTGGTTCTTATTGTACCGCTTTTTGATTCACAATGCGGTGTATTGAATACGCGTGTTTTTTTTACTTTGCTTTCCCGCACTAGTGCGTGAAAGTACGCCACAGAAAACTATTTAAGGTGTTTAAAAATTTACTTGACAAACTTTAAGGAGTGCTTTAGAACTAAATAACGAACTAAATAACTTTTACTAAAGAAACGGAAAAAAACTTTGGAATCGCGAAATAAAATCAGCTGTTCCATACTAAAGTTTATACCTACTGTTCTAAACTGTATGGAACAGCAGATTTTTTTTCGCGATTTCATAGTGGTCCCATTGTGAAAGTTATTTAGTTCAATGGTCTAAAGCACTTCTTAAAGTTTGTCGGGTTCACTTTTATACACCTTTTATACTAGACAGAGCTGTGCGATTTTTTAATAATAAGATTTAAAAAAAGTCGCAAGTTTCCGACTGGCAAAAGAAAGGACTAAGAAAGAAGAAGAATAGGAGGTTGAAAAGACCTTAATGCCTTCTTATGTAGTATCTGTGTGCCAAATTTCACCAAGTTCCGTTCAGACGTTTTTTTGTCTTAGTATTAGCAGAGGAAAACGTCATTGACTTCCGCGCCCCACCGTCAACCATAATTATTTTATTATTGTGATATCTTTTAAAGTATTCATTTAAATTATATAATGTAAAGGCATATTTTAATATAAATTAAATTCCCAATTGAAATAACATATTTAATTGGATAAGGTTAATCCTTATCCAATAAAATATGTTAATATATTATTATATTACCAGTTAAAATTGCTTCGATAATAACAATTCAATTTTTAACAAATTCTGAAAGATAAAATCGGTTACTGTGGATCATTAGGAAGATAGACATAATTATGCTATCGTGGACTTTTTTGATGAACTTTTTAACCAGTACAATCCTGTAGAACATACATTTTATGTAACTATCTCGTACGGGTTAAGGCTTCTACATACTGGCGCAACACGCGACGCGACCCAAACACCCCGCGTATCGCGCGACTAGCAGTGCCTTTGTGTCGCGTCGCGAATCGCGCTGGTCTGTAGAAGCCTTTACGCGGCTCACGGTGAGCCCGCTTGTGGACGTCCGTTGTTTTCGCCGGACAACGGACCGTTTTTTTGCCGGACACGCAGTGCTGTATGGCTTACAATGAATGTGTGTACATGTACCGGACGCCCGGACCGGTGTCCAACTCATACAAATATAAAAACATGGTCCGTGGTCCGATGGAAAAAACGTGCGTCTACAAGCGGCCTAAAGCTCACGCTTTTTTAAACGCTTATAATTTAATATAATGCCTAGTTAAAGTAAGAATATTTATCTCTTATTTTTTAGTAAAGTGTATAGTTGCAAGCGCAATCCTAAGATCTGTAACGACACCAAATATAGTGGAATTAAGTTAATTACATAATACTCTAGTTATATTTTGTATTATTGTGTAATCCTAGTCCATAAGTTAATGTTAACCAAAGGTAATACTCATTTATTTACATAACATTGCATAATAGGGATGATGCATGGGTAAAAAAAATCTGTTTAGTCCGTCAGTCAGATTATAAGAAGAATGATGATGATGAGTCAGATTATAAGAAACATAACATATCAGTCAGATTATATTAAATGTCGTATTTTTAGTAAGGCGTGACGTCATGCCACATTTTAACTCAATTTATCGTCGTCATCTTTTGATTGTGTAAAAAAAGAACAAAATACCATTGATGTATTAAATAGGAAGATATGGTACACGCTCCTCGCATAAATTAGGGGAAAGGACACAATCGACCTACATTACTCCCGGTTTGCGGAGAATACCCGAATCGTAGTTTGTTTGCGAGTTGTTATGGGTACGTAACAGTGACAATTCTTGTGATCTCGTTCCCGCTATAGCCCGCGTAATATGTCTATCTATTCGGTTATCGAGCACATGACGCACGACATCGGGTCCATTTAATAATTACGTGATGTTAGAGAGTGGCCTATCTTCCTATTTATGCAAAATACGTGTCCATTATTTTTTAATAAAACTGATGGACAAAAAAAAATTGTCATCGTCCTTATTACTGTCTATTGTTCATAGACAATGATTTACGTATTATATAACGATTTTTGTACTATTTAGCTATTTATTATGGACGTGTGAAACCACGTCAATATAAACAGAGATTAGAAAAGTCAGTTCTCAGTCAAATATCGATTTACATTTATAAGTCACTCTTTATTAAGATAAATAATGGCAATTGAATGCCGTTAAAACATTTTTGTGAGTTAGAGTGCCAAGACAGTAGATACATACCTACTTATATGTAATCAAGGCATATGAGGCACTGTCTCGCCCCTGTACTATAAGGTATAATGTTAATAATCAATTGCATTTTTGCAATAATACGTCTCCAAATCCATTCATATTATAATAAACATTATTTATTCTTCCAAAAACAGTGTTACAGTTATTTTTCCACCTGCAGTTATGTATAAGCAAAAACTTTTGAATACAATACAGTACTTAACTTTCAGTGGCAAAGATCACCTGTATCCCGTAATACCCTAAATTGCACGTAAAAATGTAATTCGTGTGGTGCCGGACGTTAAGAATAGCACCCCCTATTTCTTCCCGTGGGTGTAAAAAGGCGACTGAGGGACTTACTAGAGAATGGGCAGCAGCGTTGTATCTATAGGCATTTTAACACCATGCTGCGATCGCCAACCCGTCTCCCAAGCCTGGCGATTATGGCAATTCCCCCAAATGTTGGGGGAGGCCTATGTCCAGCAATGGACGTCTTTCAGCTAAAATGATGTATGATGATGATGTATGTAAAAATACTCTTTCTGTTTAATCCAAATAAAACCGTATATCTACCAAAGTACTTCAACTCGTTTTATTACCATCCCAATCAAATCAAATCCTCGTTTATCAATAAACTGAATACCGGGCTACAAACCCTGTTGAGCTAATTGTTTGAAACAAACCCTCCACTGCTCCAGCCAGGTATACAAAACTAAAAATATAATTATCGCTATTGGTCGAGAGTAGGAAGCTCAATTTTCGTTGCTAGGCAACTAAACCTCTCCCGCTACCTATCGGAAAATTCCCGCTGGAGTTCTACGAAAACGACGTCTACACTAAATACTCGTACAGAGATAAGCTATGTTCAGAATCAATTTAAGGTGGATCCGTAGTGGTAGCTCGGAGAAATTCAGATTTTGTTTCGTTTTTTGCAATTTGCTATGATTCGCGACCATAACAAATATGTATTTACAGAGTTATAATCATTAGAATTGTTAATACATTTTTCTTAGTTAGATTTGTTCCATAATTGAACAAATACCATATGAAAAAGTTGATATGCATCCACCTTAAGAGGTCAGTCGAATGTTTTCGTTTGCTTTTACTATGATCGTTTTTGTAACTGAGCTTTATTTCGGCTGTTATTCGTCTGTTCGGTGAAAGTATTTCGAGTGTATCCTTCGCCTAAAAGTGTTAGTTACAAATTGACGGATGTATTTGCATGTTCGTTTCCTTTTGGAGCTAAATGAAAGTCAAACCAAATATTTGTTGGTGAAATTGTTTATTTTAGAGGATTAAAAGTATCAACAATTTATCTTTCTCCATTTATTTAATCTACTTCTGCATTTAAAATCAATCTGCATAGTCTTTTCCCAGTTATTTTGGGGTCGCCTCCAGTTTAATCAGATGCAGTTGATTACCAGTATTTTACATGGAGCGACTGCCTATCTGACCTCCACAAACCAATTACTGGGTAATACGTTACCCCTTAGTCCGTGTGGTGCCGGACGTAAAGAATAGCACCATCCTATTTCTTCCCGTGGGTGTCGTAAAAAGCGACTATGTTAATGCCATTCATGTGTTTATACACATGAATGGCATTAAAGTTACCTAACTCATTTAAGGAACTTCCCATCCTCATGTTCAAGAAAAACCTGACAAGTTGGTTATTGGATAATTGTTTTTAGGACATTGGCGAATATATGGAATATTGTATAAATCCAAGATGACGTTTGTACTTAATTTTTAATTAACGATTACCTAATTATTATAATACTAATTCTTATTTGTCTTATTGTAAATCACAAATCATATAATTAATTGTTCTTAGTGTTATGAATGACATTTGAATATTTGTACACCTGTTGTGGTAGAATGTATAGAACTTAAAAAATATTAACACCATACTATGTAAAACTACATTCTTACAAATAAATAAATTCTGATTCTGATTCTGACTAAGGAACTTACTAGAGAATGGACAGCAGCTTTCTATAAGCATTTTAACACCATACTGCAATCGCCAACCCGCCTGCTAAGCGTGCGGGGATTATGGCAAACCCCGCATTTGGGGGAGGCCTATGTCCAGCAGTCTTTCCCCCCAGTTACCCCTTGGTAAGACTCCATGTAAAATAATGGAATACAGCTGCAACCGGTTAGGCTGGAAGCCGACCCCAACTTATTTGAGAAAAGACTAGACATATTGATTTTTGTGTCGGCATCTTAATGAATTACAATTTCCATCTGGAAAAAAAAAACGCGATCGATCGCTTGACTGCGCGGACGTATCTTGCTTAGCTTGACATGACACTAGTAATTAATTACAAATAATATTGTTCGAATTATTTGCGTCGTCAGTGATATAAGTGTGTCGCGAGTGATTATTACTAGGTTACAGACTTTGTGCAAGAATGAACTAAAGTAGTATTTAAGAGAAACAGTGTTACTGTGTTAGATATGTCTAACGCAGGATCTAGCCCGTTTGGCCGTAGCCAACTATTACGACGAAGTCCTCCGCCGACACCAACTCAAGATTTTCAGCCTATAGACCCAAATCCACCACCTCCCTTGGAGAATGAGCTACCGACTGAAGTTATTTCTACGCCGGAGATTCAGAAATGGATGGGGGCAATAGATAACATCCTAACTGAAGTATGCAGTTTAGTAGCTGAGGGAAAAATGATCTCGGAACAAAAGGTTCGTGTCACCAATCTTTGCCGTAAGGCCTCAAATGGCGCGTCACAGATGGCTGTTTTATATCAAGCCTTAAAGCAAAAAACCATTCAAGCCCATAATACCATTCAGCACTTACAGCAACAACAGAACATCGCGAACTCTCTCCTACAGTTCAAAGAGGTAGTTGAAGGCATTTCAAAACCACCAGAACCCTTTTCGTACGCTAATATGGTCAAAAAAGGAACGGACAACTTTGTGCGCCCAGCAAATTTAAGCTCAGTGGCCATATATCCCAGTGACAAGACCAAATCTAGTGATGATACCAAGTCTCTCGTTCAAAAAATTATTTCGCCCGAGGCACTTAAACTACATGTTCGTGGCCTAAAGAAAGTCAAAAATGGAGGTGTTCTTATTAGTACCGACTCCAAAGAGGACATTCAAAAGCTCAGAAGCTTAGAAAAACTAGTTTCTTCGGGCCTTAAGGTTGAAGAACCATCCAAACGGCGCCCAAGAATCACTGTTATTGGTGTCCCAGTAGCTCTGACTGATAAGGAGGTTTTTGACTGCATTTACGAGCAAAACCTCTCAGATAAGTTGACTAATACTACTCGTGAGTCGTTTGAAGAACAAATTAAGTTGAGCCATAAATCTGGTAAAAAAGACCTTCCTACTTGCAATTACATACTAGAAGTGCCGGCTAGCATCAGGAAGATTCTAGTGAATCAAGGACGAATATTTATAAATTGGACGTCATGCCCAGTACGAGATTTCACGATCGTTACACGGTGTTTCAACTGCCAGCAGTTCGGTCACGCGGCCAAGTTCTGCCGTGAAACTAGTCCGACGTGCAATCACTGCGGAGAGACTGGCCACACTTTCAAGGAATGCAGCACAAAATCAACTCCACCCAACTGTGCGACATGCAAACGTTTTAAGAGGAAAACTGACCATAAAACTGGTGATGTAAATTGTCCAGCACGAAAATATGCCGAGGACAACTATATTCATTCCATAGATTATGAAGGCGCCTAAGAGCGCTACCTATTAACCTATCTTTTAAGCACACTAGTAGTAGTTTTTGTTTATTTATATTTGTTAGTTGTTTATTTAGCATGACTGATCAATTACTTAGTGACCTAGATCAATTTTCTGTGTCTGATGCTATAATTTGTAATGTTGATGAGTGTAAACATTTCTTTCCCTTGGAAGAGAAACCGCTGACCCTACTGACACAAAATATTCGTAGCATAAATCGAAATATAAATGGTTTTGAAATATTGCTACAGAACCTGGGTATAAATTGCGACATTATTGTCCTAACAGAATGTTGGTTGTCAAACCAAACAGCTGTTATACCATCATTAGACGGATATATTTCGCATAGAACCTACAGAAACATCAACCAGAATGATGGTCTAGTTGTTTTTGTTAACAATAATTTAAGTGCAGCTGTAGAAGAACCATTGCTACAAAATAGTAATTGCTTACTCATTAAAATTAATTCAGATACGGTAGTTATGGCTATATACAGACCTCCCTCTCAAAATGTCGCTAGTTTCTTAGATTCACTAAACGTACAGTTACAAAGCCTTACAAATTTTAAAAACATAATATTAATGGGTGATATCAATATCAACATTGCTTCCGGGAAAATGGATATACTTGCACATAACTATCTTAATATATGCACATTCCACGGACTCTTGCCAGCTCATTACCACCCCACACATCAAAGCGGTTCGTGCTTAGACCATTTCATTATAAAAACAAATAACCCAACCAAAACATTTGTTACTAACTCTTCGCTTACTGATCACCAAGCAGTTTTACTAGCATTACAAGTTTCTTTACCCAGAAAAAAATGTTTACGAAGCTATACTAAAGTCAACATGACACACCTCGAAAAAGACATACGTAATATTAATTTTGACCCTGTGTATAATTCTACCGATGCAAATACTTCTATTAATTATTTTATAAATTCACTTCACTGTGCAATAATAAAACATACAGTTGCTAAAATAACGCCAAGGAAGTATAAGTGCATTAAACCTTGGATTACACCCGGACTTGTTCGATGTATTAGGCATAGAGACAAACTTCACATAAAATCCAAACTTGAGCCTGGAAATGAAATACTTTCCATTACGTATAAAAGATATAGAAACTTCTGCAACACCCTTCTGAAAAAAATAAAAAATGAATACGATAGAAATGAACTGCAGAAAGCAGGCAAAAGTAGTAAACTTATTTGGAAATTTATAAAATCAAATACATTTAGAACAAAAAACCCTGAACCTCCACTTGACTTATTGACAATAGAGAACAACCCAATCGAATCAGCAAATAAAATTAATTTCTATTTTTCTAACGTAGGCAAAACCTTGGCAGAAAAGACCTTAAAATCTAGAAATTTTTTCCCTCAAATCCAACCTAAAACATTCCCTAATCTCAAATCGTTTGTCTTACTAGATACGGATGTCGATGAGGTACTAACAATTATTTCTGGATTAAAGGACGTTTGTGCTGTTGGGTGGGATGATATTTCAAACAAAATACTTAAACATTTCAAATACCTACTTGCTCCGCCGCTAGCTCATATTTTACAGTTATGTTTAACTAATGGTATATTCCCCAAGGCTCTTAAAAAGGCAGTGGTTACTCCTGTATATAAATCTGGTGACAAAAAATGTGTTAACAACTACAGACCCATTTCAGTTTTAACAGGGCTCTCCAAGATCCTAGAGAAAATCATTAATATTAGATTAATGAAATACCTAGAAGATAACAATTTACTTTCAGATAGCCAATTTGGCTTTAGGCCTAAAAAATCAACTAACCAAGCAGTACATCAAATGACAGATTATATAACGACTAATTTGGATAAGGGCATGCACACCATTGGGATTTTCCTAGACCTCGCCAAGGCCTTTGACACAATTTCTTGTCCTTTACTATTGCGCAAGCTTGAAACACTCGGAATAAGAGGAACAACGCTCTCACTACTTTCGGATTATCTTACTGACCGCGAACAATGTGTCAAAATTGGTCAGTACGTCAGTTCTGAGCTTCGAAATAGTAATTACGGAATACCACAAGGTAGTATTTTGGGTCCTACCTTATTCCTAGTATATATAAATGATCTGTGCAGCTTGTCACTCCAAAATGGTGTCATATTGTCATATGCAGATGACACAGCTCTATTGTTTTCAGACAAATCTCGAGATGAGGTGTATAAACAAGCCCAGAATGGTTTTAATATAGTGTCTAATTGGCTACATGTAAATCTCTTAACTTTAAATGCAGATAAAACCAAACACATTTTATTTACTATTAGAAATACTAACCTGCCAACTACTAACATAAACATGTATGCGCATAAGTGCAGCACTTATGCTGACAATGCATGTAGTTGTCCTACTTTAGCAAAAACCGATCATATGAAATATTTAGGTGTAACGATTGACACAAATCTGAATTTCCGTAAACACATCGATTTATTATGCACACGAATGCGTAAATTAATATACATTTTTAAGAATTTACGATACATATCAGACTACAAATTAGTTAAACAGGTTTATTTAGCTTTGTGCCAATCCATCCTCACTTATTGTATAACATCATGGGGTGGGGCTGCTAAATCAATCCTACTGCCATTAGAACGTGCGCAGAGAGCTATCCTTAAGGTAGCCACCTTTCGCCCATTCAGATTTCCCACACATAAGCTTTACACGGCATGTAAGGTTTTAACCGTGCGTCAACTATTTATATTGAATATAATACTACACCAGCACAGCAAACTTCCTTATATCCCAATATCTATAGATAAGAGAAGAAAAGACTTGGTTTGCATAAAGCCTCAAACTAGACTTACTTTTATAAATAAATTTTATGTATTTTTAGGACCGTTCTTATATAATAAAATCAATAAGTCTCTAAGTATATATAGTGTAAGTCGTAAAAAATGTAGTGAATTGTTGTGTGAATATTTAGCGACACTTAATTACTCAGACACTGAAAACTTGCTAGATGTAATGCAATAAGCTTATTAGTGTTAAATCAATATTTATTTAAAACTATAATTACTATGTATCAATGCTAGCTCTATGTACAGTAACTACCACTAAAGCACACAGCGTTGTTAAGTGATGGCCTGAAACACAGGTTTGAATAAACCTACATCAGGCAGTTCGCTATTGTGTTCAATTAGACCCTTAACTTAATTAATCTTTATAAGTTATACACTTGATTTATTTTAGACATAATTTAACATGTTCTTACTAATTAATATGTAACTTGGTAAATATGTAACTTCTTGGTAATTTTTATGTGAACTTATGAATAAAATTATTATTATTCCTTATTATTCCTTATCTCGGTTAAACAGCTTATCAATCTGTGTTACTGTTTTGTTTTTTTTAGAGTAGCAGTGACCGGCAAGTTGGTAGTCATTATCATTTCAGCTGAAAGACGTCTACAGAGACATAGGCCTCCCCCAAAGGGGGGGCGGGGGTTAGCCATAATCGCCACGCTTGGCAGTCGGGTTGGTGATCGCTGTATACAGGGTGAAAGGGACATCGACGCGAATCCATTTACCATGGATTCAGTACATCATTCTTGACCGCCCTGCGTTACAATTTCTCGTCGGTAATTAAAAAAAAAACAGCTGTTTCCTACAGAAGTGCAATACCTACTCGGTCAAAATGTATGGAACAGCGAATTTTTTTTTTAATAACCGAAGAAAATTTTTAACGCAGTGGGGTCAAGAATGATGCACTGAATCCATGATAAACGGATTGGCGTCGATGACCCTTCCACCCTGTATATGGTGTTAAAATGCATAGAGAACGCTGCTGCCCATTCTCTAGTAAGTCCCTTAGTCACCTTTCGACACAAAATCAGCCTAAATTGTTCCCACTGCTGGGACACAGGCCTCCTCTCGGTAAGAGGGAATGGGCCATAATCCACCACGCTGACCCAGTGCGGGTTGCTAGATGTCACATGTCTTCAATTTTTGTAGTAAAACTTCTTTGCGCACGTTTGACTCCGGAACACACCGCGTCACCGCCACAGCCGTCCCGCTTAATGTTTGAGTGAGTATAAATACTCAAAGCGCTTAATAGGTACTTTTTTATATTCACACTGGCTCTTTATAGTATAAACAGCCAGTGTGAATTTAAAAAAGCTGCGGTCTTGTGAGTGTATAAACTTTATACACTCACAAGACCGCAGCTTTTTTGAAGTAAAACTTCTTTTGCTAGCGATCGGTGATTTCTGTTTTATTTACTTCAGTCGTGTGGTTTAAAGCACACTCGTTTATTAATTTTAGGACTTGCCGGTTTCCTCACGATGTTTTCCTTCACCGTTTTGAGAGCAGTGGTGATGAAATAATTTACTCAAAGTAAAGCGCCTGTCAGGGTCCGAACCCAGGACCTACTTACTCTTAAGTCGGGGCCGTTACCACTGGGCCACCACTGCTCAACCCATGGGAAGAAATAGGATGGTGCTATTCTCTGCGTATTTATAGAGCGTTACTCAGTACTCAAGCATTACTTAAGGCGACGATAACCGACTTTTAATGATTTTATACTGAAGATCACGACTAAACGAGTAGTGTTAATGATTTGAATAAAAAAAAATATGTTAAATTAGAGAATTTTCTCAATAACTTAATATGTGAATATTTTAGATTATGTTTGTATTACATAGTGAAATCAATTTGTAAAGTTATGTCTAACGCGGATAAAAAACTGAGAATGGCGCCAAATCTACCAAGCGTATTTTTCTGAAACCTTCACCAATTTAAAGAAATTTAATTATTGATCTTTTAGTATACGATTTTATTAAAATACGTTTTGGTTTGTGTATAATAAATTAATAATGCGTCAAATTGGGGACAGCGCTCCTTGATGGGCGAGTCCTATTACTGGCTGAACGTACGACGCGTTGCGTGAGCTCAGTACAGAACACGCAAGCTAACCACTCAAGGTCACTGGCATATATCTCCGTCTTAAGACTAGTCTCAACCAATCCAATGGCTTGAATCTAGTCTTAAGTAATGCTTGAGTACTGAGTAATGCTCTATAAAAACGGGCCTAAGTTTCATTCAAATTATAGTCCAGTAGTCAAACGTTTCGATCAGATAAACTGAAATATTTATTTTCGCTTTAAAAAAAGTAGATACAATGTTTCAGAGATTAAATTGTTGCCAGCCTACATACTATTTCCAGTATTGATTTAACGTCCGGTCGCAGAATATCGATACAATTTTATCTCGCGTTGAACTTTTGATGACGTGAAAAAATTGAGTAGATTGACATCCGTATTTCCGTAGCGGAGGAAATGTAGACTATTTTAATGCTCTGTTTCGTCGTGCGATTTTGAACGATATTCACTGCTTTATTATTGGCATCACACACATAATCTGCCTATGGTGGTCCCACTGTTGGGACACAGGCCTACGCTCTTCGAGAGGGAGTGGGCCGTAATCCACCACGCGGGCCTAGTGTGGGTTGGTTGATGTCATATGTCTTCGAATTTTTGGTTCTAGGACATACCGGTTTCCTCACGATGTTGTCCTTCACCGTTTCGAGAGCAGTAATATTAGCATCAGATTTATATAAAACTAGCGAAATTTCTTAACATAAAATATATCCTATAACCCCTCACACGTCCAAGTCCGAATTTGGGCTTTGAAAATAGCGCTGAGAATATCATTTATTAGAATTTTTCGAACGCAGCTGCGTGTGTCCGGCAAATGGTGGCGAAAAGCCCTTGTATCAAGCTAGTATTAAAAAAAAATATCTGTGTTTTATCAAGCTGTGGAAATATGAAATCTGTGGTTGAAAATGACATTGTCAGCTATACTGTAGACACAGATTTACACACACATCAGTGAAATATTTTTTGAAGTAAAACTTCTGTACGCACGCTTGACTTGGAGAGTAAGAAAGAAAGAAAGAAAGAAAAACATTTATTGGGACTCGCACAGATCACAAATTAAAATAAAACACACTCACAGAAAGAAAAATAACAAAACCAAAAATAAAACAAAATAAAAATAAAAATAAAAACAGAAAGTCCTGTACGAGGCCAAAAGGCCCGTATCTCAGCATGATGCTGCGGCACTTAAAAATAAGTGTCGCAGCGCTGGTATTCTGATAGGGCCCGCTGTGATGTCACGGATCGATTCGGAAATAAATAAAATAAAAATGGGTGAAATAACATATTTAAACTAAATATAAGATAATTATTTAATAAAATTATTGTAATAGAAAACGTACACCGCGTGTGAGAACCCGACGTAACATCTGTAAGTAGCTGGTGAATGCGTTACGAAAAGTGTGATCGGGTCATCAGGCGAGGCGAACCGAAGTTGAGAGGGAGATTTGAAGTAAAACTTCTTTTGCTAGTGTTACGCGAACGGTGATTTCTGTTTTTCTTCAGTCGTGTGGTCTAAAGCACACTCGTTTTTTTTTTAAATCTTTATTATTAGTTCCGACGATAGGCCCTCAACCTCACAAACTTGACCTCTTTATAATATTAGTATAGTGTTTGTTTAGTATAGTGTGTAGTTGTTTTTTTGTTAATGTGAGGACGTTGTAGGCATAATAGACTGTAGATCTGTAGACCATTTTCTATTTTGTTAAGTAACTGGTACTTTGACGGGCCTACGCTGTCCTCTCATACCTATTAACACTGTAATTTGAAAACATTGTAAAAGCCAATTTTTTTTTAAAGAGTAACCGTGGAGTTTCTTGCCGGATTTTCTCCACAGGAAACGACCAATTGAAACCGTGCACCTAGCTTCTGAAGTTTCATAAGTGCCCATGTATGTGAAATAAAAATATTTTTGATTTTGAATTGATTTGATAGATGTAGTAAATATTAAAAACTTAGCTTATGGTCAAGTAATAACAGTCACACGGGTCAATCGATCAGGGTAAGCTTCGCTTGCCGCGGTTGTTCCGTGGATGGGTGACCATATTTTACCTCCATACCTCGGAAAGCACGATAAGCCGTTGGTCCCGGCTGTCATTTGTAGATTTTTGACAGTTGTTAGGGGCGTCAGAAGCCTGAAAGTCTGACAACCAGTATTACCAAGGGATATCGTGTTACCCAGTAACTGGGTTGTGGAGGTCAGATATGGCAGGCGCTCCATATAAAATACTGATATTCAGCTGTATCGGGCTAGACTGGAAGCCAACCCCAGCAGTTGAAAAAAACCTGTGGGCAGGTGATGATGATGATGTAGTAAATATTTAAAATAAATACATACATACTACACATGCTACCCTTTCCTTTTTACCACTAACCTACTCTATAAATCCTGTGAAGTACTAACAGCTCGACAGTTATTCATAATGAGCTTCGTATTAAAACAACACGCAGCCCTCCCATAAAGCACTGAAGTTACTAAAAAGAGACGGAAAGACATAGTTTGCCCTACAAAAAGTACAAAACATGCTTTCGCAGCCAAATTTTTTGTCTTCCTAGGCGAGAGCCAAAATATTATAATCTCTTAATTATAATAATCGCAAAATAACTCTCAAAGAAGCTCTTCAAAGTATGTCCTATGAAGATACAGAGAAATTATTAGTTGTACTTAAATAAAAATTGAATTTGTACTAATTAAGTTTAGCTAAGTATTTTAGCAAGTAGGATTTTTGTACTATTTACATCTTTTTAAATACCTGTTCAATGACTAGATTTTTATAATTAATGTGATTATTTAGAAATATTAATCCCTGCCTCGCCTGAAACACAGGATAACCTAGTTCAGGCACATAACACAATATAATTTTACGTAGATTTAAGCAAATTTGTATTTAGTATTTTATCTTTTTACCTGAATAAACTTTTTATTATTTATTATTATACATACTTATACTCACGCCTTCTTCTCATGGGGGTAGGCAGAAACTATAGAACGCCTGGACAGGAACGGCCTGCGCTTGGTGACGGGGACCATCACGGTACACTGCTCACTAAACAAACACTTCCACAGAATAGACATAACGGACAGCCCTCTGTGCAGGGTTTGCATGGAGGCTGAAAAACCCGTTGCGCATGTGCTCTTTGACTGCACAGGCGTCACCCAGATCAGAACAGAAACCCTCGGGTCACCCAGATCCTTCACAGATATCCTATGCAGACCAGAAGACCTAATCAGCTTCTAGAGGGAGGTGGGCTGGTTGGAATAAACCACTGACGGCCGCCATGGCCCACGCACAATGGTATTCATTCATTTCATTTCATTTTCATTTCATTTATTCGTGAACAATTTACATCGTGTTGAATATAGTGTCCACATGAAGGACTAAGTGCGGAAACCAAACCCTCTAACATAGAACTATAGAACTCCACCTGCTACGATCCTTACACACTTCTTTTGCTTCGTTTACGTTCATACATCAGGGGGTCTACTCCGAACATAAATCGGAAGTATCGGCCGAATGTTCGGCCGTTCCTTGACTACGGCTATGGCTGACTACGGCGAAAGAAAAAATAAACGACAGTCAAAGAGATAAGCCAAAGTCAAAAATGTGACTTTAAGTCGGTTAAGGATTCAAAGTCAAAAAAGGAATCTAAGGAAGTTATAAAACGGCCGAAAATTCAGCCGATAGAGTAGACCCCCTGGTCATACACGCACGCCGGTAGCGAGTACTACGCACCTGACCTTTCTGAAGATCATCACCAATAAGGTCACTGCATGTCCTTCTAGGGCGTCCACTCTGGGCGTTTCTACTCACATCTGTATTACAAATATCCTAAATAATAGAATAGAATAGAATTTATTGTATATAAACATTAAGATAAAAAAAAAACAAGTCAACAATACACATCAACATATATATTAGGTATTCAATACACATAACATGATAATTGTAGTGGGTTTATGAGATGGAGTTTCAGAATTTAAAGGAGTTTCAGAACAGGAGTTTCAGAACTTAAAGGCTCGTGCAGACTGGTGTGATATCGCGGACGCGACGCGACACTAGTAGGACAATTTCTTTGTCGGTGCCTGTCGCGCCCGCGATATCACACCAGTCTGTACGAGCCTTAAAACTAATCTAAGATAAATAGAGCAAAGTGGTCAAAGCAACCACAAACTGTTAATATGACTAAAGGTAGATCCGCGAAGATTTCCTAAACATAAAACATTTTATTTCCTATTTTTATCGTGTGTGACTTGATTGAAAGTAGATGAAAAAAAAGGAAAGAAAATTTCATTTATTTAGCACAGACTAAAAGGCACACAACATATTCTGCAAAATAAAAAACAAAAAAAGTGTATTTCGTTGTAAAATAACACCTCTTTTCCTGTCGGGGGTTAAAAAAAGCAGGAATATAGTGCCTCACGGCAACGCCAACAACGCCAACAACGGTTCAATATAAATGCCAGAAAACTAATGCCTGAGTAAATAATATCACCTGATTTTCAGAATGTTTATTGGGACTCGCACAGGAAGAACACAAACTAAACAAAAAAAAAACCCTGTAAGTCCTGTACGAGGTCAAAAAATCAAATCAGAATATTTTATTTCACATAAACCTACATGGGCACTTATGAAACGTCCGAAGCTAGGTGCACGGTTCCAATTGGTCGTTTCCTATGGAGAAGAGCCGGCAAGAAACTCCACGGTTACTCTATTAAAAATAATGGGCTTTTACAATGTTTTCAAGTTACAGTGTTAATAGGTATCGGAGGACAGTGTAGGCCCGTCAACAAGTACCAAGTACTTAACAAAATAGAAAATGTTAAAAAGCTACAGTCTATTATTAAGCCTACAACGTTCTCACATTAACAAAACATTACAAAAAAATTAAATAAAATATTATTAAAATAATAAAAGTTAGAACCTTGTTATTAAAATTGTAGGTATATAATGTCAAATAAAAAAAAAAAGATTATGTCAAGGAAGTATGTAAAATGGTATCATGCTGAGATAGATGTCACCTATCTCAGCATGATGCTTTCACATTTATAAAAAATAAGTGTCGCAGCGCTGTTAATCTGATAGCCCCGTTGTGATGTCACGGGCAGATACAGAAATAAATAAAATAGATATATTATACAAAAAACAAAAATAAAATATTTAGTTAATAAAATTATTTTAAGTGTCCGTTGTTTCAATTCTTCGAAAGCTTGCTAAGGCGTACGTACCACGAAGCCTTTCGAATATTCCAGAGACGTTCTGAACGTTCAAAGAAATTCCGAGAATATCTCTCTGAGCGACTTTGAATAAGGTGAACCCAACTGTCCAATACAATTACAGGTAGGTACTGTAGCAAAGATGTAACTATGCACAGTCGAACAAAGCGTTTGATATAGAGGCAAAAATATTTAGGTATCTTTCCTGTACTTACACAGCCAATATTACTTTTTTACGCAACATATATGTATATATCACCTGTATTATAATATTTAATGCATACCTCAGCGCCACCTCATTCTTTATCTCGCTCGCTCACTACTGCTGGTGGTTACGCGAGACAGGGTGGCAGGGAGAAGACTCCAAGGCATCTATAGTTTAGTTTATTTCTTTTTACGGTGAAATAATAGGAATTAAAAAAAATAACATAGGACCTGCTTTATAGTTAGTTCAGTTAATATGCAAAGTTTCATTATTTAATTTGAAGTAATTTTTTAATACCAGCGGTTTATTGTTCGGTTTGGAGGTAATTTTGGATTTTTTTTCTATCAATAAATTTTTATGGAATCATGTTTTCGTCAAACATAGTACAAGAACTTAACATTAATCCTCAACTTTGCCATATAATTATTTAAAAATTAATGCTGCAGTATTTTCGACATAACGGACGATCATGCTAAGCCATTTGAGGTAGTACGAGTATAAGCTCTTAAGCTCCATGTTATGGGAGGCAACAAATTATGTTAAGTCTTCCATTGGTTTTTCCAATGAAACATGTATACCTATTTTCCTGTTTAGTATAATCAGCCTATAATGTTCCCACTGCTGAGACACAGGCCTCCTCCCTGTGAGAGGGAGTGGGCCATACACCACTACCCGGGCCCAGTGCAGATTGGCGGATGTCAATTGTCACTTGCCATCGAATGTTTGGTTCTAGGACATGCCGGTTTCCTCACGAAGTTTTCCATCACCATTTTGAGAGCAGTGGTGATGAAATAATTTACACAAAGTAAACTGCTTGCTCGGGGTTCGAACCCACGACCCTGCAACTCGTAAGTCGAGGTCGTTACCACTGGGCCACCACTGCTCTTTAAATTGCTGTTTTCTTTTCCAATAATATAATAAACAAGATGAAAATAAAATAAAAACTCTAAATATGTGTGCGCACTTCGCAGCAGTCGCCAATTACCATCAACTGGGTACTTTACTGGGTGACTGGGTTACTGGGTTTATTTTTATACATTTCATTCTTACCTTAGGTTGTATAATTTGAGAATATTGTTTCACCTGTTATTGGCAACTGTTTAAGCCAGTTGCGAGTCCTGCCAGGGCTGCGAGTTTGGCCAAAAGGGATATCGTGGCCCTGGCACACAGGCAACGGAAGGAACATGGGTGGGTTTATAGTCAGTAAAAGTCTGGCACGCCCGCACTCCGCCCAGAGTGGGAGAAGTTATTTGATCATTTCTAATAGAAGCTGTTGGTGTCATCATCATTTCAGCCGAAAGACGTCCACTGCTGGTCATAGGCCTCCCCCAAGCACCGCCACTTCGACCGTTTATTTATTTATTTATTATTTAATACTTTAAGCACAGAAATGTACAGAGGCGGACTTAATGCCATAGGCATTTTCTACCTGCAGCCTTCACAAGGTCATCGGTCCACCTTGTAGGAGGCTTTCCAACGCTACGTCTTCCGGTACGCGGTCGTAACTCCTTTCGGCCCCATTGGCCATCAGTTCTGCGAGCAATGTGCCCTGCCCACTGCCACTTAAGCTTGGCAATTCTTCGGGCTATGTCGGTTACCTTGGTTTGCCTGCGGATCTCTTCATTTCTGATTCGATAACGTAGAGAAACTCCAAGCATAGCCCTCTCCATTGCCCTTTGGGTGAGTTACTTTGGTTGGCGTACCTTTATAAATAAATAAATAAATAACTGGTCACTTAGCCAGACTCCGCGCTGCTACTGAGAAATTCCTACGCATTTAATTGTGTTAGTAATTTTAATTGTGAGCGTAAAACTGGTGGATGCCAATCTTCACAGCTTGGCCCGTCGCCGCAAGGTTGCCTGCTTGTCGGTCTTCTATAGATTATACTTCCGTGAGTGTGCCCAAGAACTCCACGACCTCATTCCACCGGCCCCCTTCTATTATCGGACATCTAGACGGACTGCAGGTTACCATACCTTACTTGTTGCTATTCCACCAATTCGCACTAAGCGTTTCCAAATGTCTTTTATAATGCGCACAGCAAAAGAGTGGTACTCTCTACCTGCGTCTGTGTTTCCGAACGCATACAACGCTAATCTCTTCAAAGTTAGAGTGAACAGGCTTCTTCTGGGTAAGCTCATTCCATCGTCGCCTCTGCCCTAGACTAAGGTCAAGAGCAAACCCATCCTAAAAAAAAAGCACTTTGTGAGAACATTTCACAAAGTCGCTCACAATTATAAGACTGACAATGGCTTGTCAGTCTTATAATTGTGAGCGACTTTACACGTACACGCACAACATTGTTTAAAAGTAGTGTCAAGTTGGCTGCCCGTGTACCTACTTACTTACCTCTTTATTTGACTGTACATAACGCTACATTTTCCAAGCTTTATGTCCTGTCCATTACAGTCCCCTCGGTAACCCATTTACTTATTAAATTCTCAGAAATCTGTTCGTTTTGATTTCACTCCCGGTTTGTTTTTCACGATAAAGGGCCGAGTTCCTGTCATGCCCATTACTGTCTGTTGGATGTGGAATATGTGTGTCGATAATTGTATTGTTTTCTATGTTATGTGCTGATGGAAACATTATTTGCTACCGTTTATTATGTCTATTGTAGTAAACTGTACTGAATAGTGTATATGGTTTCAAGCGGTCATCATTTTTCAGTACAGATGAAAAATTATGACCGCTAAATCTAATAGAATTTACGTAAAAGTTAATCCTAAAGTTAACAGAAAATAAAACGTATAAGTCAAATAAAATTCAAGTTAAAACCTTTTCAAAAACAAGGTACCGGAGGGGGGCGAGTAAGGTGGGATAGGTAAGGGGGACCTCATAATTTCAGCCGAAAGACGTCCACTGCTGGACGACATAGGCCTTCCCCCAATGGTAGAGGGGGCTTGCCATAATCGCCACGCTTGGCAGGCGGGTTGGCGATCGCAGTATGGTGTTAAATGCATAGAGAACGCTGCTGCCCATTCTCTAGTAAGTCCCTTAGTCGCCTTTTACGACACTCAAGGGAAGAAATAGAATGGTGCTATTCTTTACGTTTTTCTTTTCCGTTTGGTCCGGCACCAAACGGAAAAGAAAAACGTAAAGAATAGCACCATTCCATTTCGTCCCGGTTAATACCATACTGCGATCGCCGATTATGGCAAATCCCCCCCTTTTTGGGGAAGTCCTATGTCCAGCAGTGGACGTCTTTCGGCTGAAATGAGAATGAAATCGAGACGTAAACTACACTTGGCATGCCTTCTGTTTGGTGTAGTTAAATACCACAAACCGGACTACCTGTACGACAAGTTGAGTTGGATAGCGAGTAAACGAGAATGTAAGAGAAGGCAATGCTCGCAGCAGCTCTCGACCCAGTCACATAGGACAGCTGCGTTTAGGGGTAGCTTCCGTTATGCGGCTTCCAAAGTGTGGAATAACCTACCACCACCTATTCGGGCAATTAACACGATCGACACATTTAGAAAACGCCTACGGCAGTACCTCATGGATGCGCAACGGAAGCTAGACATGATCAATTTGAATGTTTCATTAATATAAATTATGTTAAGGTTATCTTTTACTCATCGACAACAGTCCATTATTTTTTCTTGCCATAACAGACCCGTACCATTTTATTTTTTTATTTCTTAAACACCACTCATAACTATAATTATTTTTATTGTACTTATTTCTTTTTTAAACAAAATATATCTAATGGTTTATATTATTATTTGTTACACATATCTAATTTTATTTAAATATTTACACACTATAAAACTAATTTACATCCGTAAGACGTCCTCTTAACATAAGGTCCAGTTGAAAACCAGCGTCAGGCACTAGTTGTCTGGCATTAATGCTGAACTGGGCCTATTTGGCGCAGCCGTGAGGCACTCAATACTATTTTAAGCATTTGTTCTGTTTTTGTTTGAATATTGTGTGCCTTCCTGTGTCAAATAAATTTATTTTCTATCTTTCTTTCTTTCAAATGATGAATGTACGGTCTCATCAACCGTACATTTACTTTGCGAACGCAGCAACCTACTTGGATGTCGTGCGTCACAAAATAAATATTATGTTATAATAAAATTATAGCGTTTTAAGCAATACAGATTGAGTCAACCAATAACTGTGGAAGTAACTACTGGACAAGAAAAAGAATCGCTACCACTTTAACTTGTTAACCTTATACATGTTAATATAAACTTTAAACTAAACTTGTGGTTCTTTCTGTGTACTGCATAACTAAACCAACATCAACAAAGTGATAGTGTACGGTGCCTACAACCATTGGCTCCTACAATAATGAATTTTTTGCATTAAGGCTTCAACATACCAGCGCGACTTGTCGCGCGACGCGACACGGCACAAAGGCCCCGCGTGTCGCTGGACGAGCGGTGCCTTTGTGTCGTGTCGCGTCGCGCGACAAGCCGCCCCGGTATGTAGAAGCCTTTAGAGTTTGTTTAAATATCTGATCTTTAACTGCCTTCACTTGAAAGGTACGGTATTTGTAAAGACAAATCCAACGAACCCAAACACGCCTGTACATAAGTCACGGTGTAAAGCCAACCGAGTTGCACTATCCATGTCATGCCATACCTTAGAACGGGTAATCATAATTGAACTTGCATACAACATTTCGTGCCTGTGCACGAACTGCGACTGCTGAGGAGATCTATCGTATGGAGTAAATCCCGGGGTCAGCAGACAGGTCATGGTATATGAATGCATGGATAAAAATTTTGTATCTCTGCAGTTGACCGCTGAGGAGATCTCTCGTATGGAGCCAATCCTGGGTCAGCAGATCGGTCGTGGTGTATTAATGCGTAGATAAAGTTTAGTGTCTGTTCTGTTGACCGCTGAGGATTTCCCTCTTCTGGAACCATCCCTGGGTGCAGCACCTAAGTGATGTTGGACTTTAGAACGGGCTATTATAATTTAATGCGTTTATTAATATAAAATTTAGTGTTTCTGCTGTTGACCACTGAGGAGGTTTCTCGCCTGGAGTCAATCCTGGGTGCAGCAGTCAGGTCATTATGGAATTAAGAACGGACTATCATAATTAAATGCTCATATAAAATGTCTGTACTCATTCAATTGCAAGATTTGACATACATACTACCTAACAAAATAAGTTTGTTAAAATAAGCAAAAAAAAGATAAAAAAAAAAAGAAAAAGTTATAAGTTGTATAAAAGATTGTAAAACAATCCGAATTTATACCAAAGAATACACATTATAAAGAATTACATTCCTCTACGAGTAAGGTCTAATACTAAGAATTACACAGATCGTTTAGGAGACTAAACGATCTGTGTAAAAGCATGGAAAATTCCGTGAAATCTACGAGTAAAAGCTATACAAATACGGAAATGTTTATCCCTCCTGCGTAGGTACTTTCAGAGCGGCCATCGATATTAGGAAAATAAGATATTTTACTTTACATGAGATAATCGTACGGAATAGCCTTCAAGCATACTTAAAAAATACATACGAACGGACCAAGTAAAATAAAGCTTGTAAAAATACAACTTCCCACCAAATACATCACTTGAATAAAATCTCTATACTTACATAAGTCAGATCATTACTCCTACAAACCTTTTCATAGCACACAGTTCCAAACTCTTAACAGAGATGTTTTTTTACTTTGAAACGGAATAAAACGTAGGCGCGTTGTCAGGCAACCGATATGTATCGGAAAAACCCTACGGCTGTGGCCTTCGATTGGCAGCGATGCTTCTTTGTTATTTGTTAAGGCTGCTAAGGTCTCTGAAATACTTGCGATTTTTATACGCGTTTGTCGCGGTCGCCCCTCTAGCGGTGGTATTCTGTAAAAAATCGGCCAACTGCGTGTCGGACCACGCACGATTAAGGCTTCCGTAGTTGGGATGAATTTATCCCAAGAATAACCTAAACATTGTAGTTGAAAAACATGTTGCCCCTTCCTTTCCAAATGCAAACGTAAGTTTGTACGCTCAATATTGAGTGATTATACTCGTTATTGCCTCGTCCTCGATGATGATAGAAAACAAGTGTAGTCTCGACTTTATAGTCTGTGGCGTCACATAATTTGGAAGAATTTAGTAAAAACAAACACATCCTTAGGCGGGTGTGCTGTCATCTGTAACAATCTTCATTCGGTTTTTATGTCTAGTATCGGCGTCACGTTTTGTGTAAAAAACTGCTCAACAAACATAAAAATGGGGACGAAAAGGAAGTCAGAGGATAAAACAAAAAGGTTACACTTACTGAAAAAGATAAAGAAACTCGAAAAAACAGATTAAATACTTAAATTCCGATTCGAGTGACGAAGATAATAAAATGGCCGCTATGTTTAATGCGTACTATCCTCTGCTAAGGATATTGAAAGCAAGGGCCTAAGGCCCTGCTCTCCAGTGCTTAAAAACGCTACGCCGCAAACGAGTGTTTTGTGTCATACGCTTTGCATGTGTTTTGCAACCTACGACTACGCGTGGTGTACAATGGTTCTATTTGCGCACGGTAACTTGCCTAACCTTTTGGGGCGTTCTGTGGGAACGCACGTGGTTTATAATGGCTATATTTTAAGCGACTTGCCTGACCTTTTGGGGCGTTCTGTGGGGACGCACGTGGTTGATAATGGCTATACTGTAAGCGACTTGCCTGACCGTTGGGGCGTCCTGTGGGGACGCACGTGGTTAAAAAATGGCAATGTCAGCTAAGCGACCTGTGGGGTGTTCTTTAGGGACACACGTGGTTGACTTTTCATTATAACCTTCAAGGGAAGTTCTGTGGGAACTTACATGGTTATATGATGCAATGTTTGTTGCCTTTACAGCATGGATTATATATGTTTTCATACAATGTAACAAGTCCAGTACAAAAAATCCACCTGATACACAGGAAAATAATGAAAAATATACCTCCCAAGTTGGTTGAAAAATTTTCTCCGGAGTTGATAAAAGATGTTCAACCAAATGTTGAGTATGAAAACATTGAGTGCAGAAATGCCTCAGGAAGAGACATTAGATGATCAGGTTTTGGAGATATTAGGTGTAGATCCTCAGCCGGAAAAAGTAGGAGTCTACCTCACAAATCAGACCTACACAAGCAGATAGTTCATAGGTAAGATAGAAAAGGAAAATCCACCATTTACCAATTTAAATCATTATGGTGCCACCTATATTAAACCCAGAGGTTAGCGCTGCAATTAATGAGATGTCTAGAAAGCAAGACCAAATTATACAAAAAAGACAAAATCAAATTGGCAGCTGTGCAGCCCTGTCATGTCTGGGCTCGAGCCTTCAAATGTGTCTAAAGGATGCTCAAGGACAGAAGATGGACATAATTAAAAAGCTAAATGTTGCTTCAAGGTTATTATGTGACTAAATGTCTAGATACAATGGCATGTAGATCCATCCTATTATCTGTCATGAATAAAGACATGAAAGAGTTTTTGCGCTGCAATCGGAGTGAAAAATATTCTTATTTGGTGATGACCTTACTGAAAAAATAAGAACAGCTAAATCGGTGAAAAAATCTGGCCAGGTTTTGAAGATAGTGGAAACCAAAAAGTTCACCTCTAGACAGAACACATGGGAAAACACTTCTAAAAATCACAAAGTTTTAAACTGGCAGGGCCCTCCTCGCACAGAAGTGAAGAAGGGGGGGGGGGGCATCACCCAGGGCATCAGCAATGGACAGAAAGTGGGAGGACAGGAGAAACGTCGCAAATAAACTCACAGGTGGGCAGACTTAAATCTAATTTTTGTGATTGGAAATTAATCACCACAGATCCGGTTATTCTTGATTGGGTTGTAGGGTATAAAATTCCATTTCACACTAAACCACACCAGAGTTACACTCCTGTTAATGACAATTTTTCCAAACTGGATTCCTTACAGATAAAATCCGAAATTAATAAATTACTTTCTTTAAAAGCAATAACAATTTGTCAACCTACAGATAACCAGTTTTTTCTCACCAATTTTTTCTGGTTACAAAGCCCAATGGAACTTTCCATTTTATCTAAAATATAATGCTTTTATTAAAACAGATCATTTCAAGTTTAAAGACTACCGAACAGTCTGTAAACTTTTACAGAAAAATGATTTTCTTGTAACATTAGATTTAAAAACTGCTTATTACATGTTCAACTTAGGTATGGATAGTAAGAAATACTTAAGATTTATATTTCAAGGAATATACTATGAATTTAATGTTTAACTTTTGGATTATGTACGGACCCATTAACATTTACAAAAATGATGAAACCAGTAATAGCTTACATATGAGAAAAAGGCTTTATCTCAGTCATATATTAGATGATTTTCTAAGTATAGGAAATAGTTACTTACAATGTTTAGAAAATATGCAGTCAACAGTAAATATACTAGAAATATTAGGATTTATAATTAACAAAGAAAAATGTGATCTTATAACAAAACAACAGTGTAAGTTTCTAGGTTTAATTTTCAATACCATTGACATGACTCTTGACATCACTGAAGAAAAAAGAAATAAGTAACTGTTTGAAGTTAAAAGAATTATTAGCTAAAAGTAAAATTAAGGTTAGATTTCTAGCTTAGGTTATTGGAACTTTAATATATGGTTGCCCAGCTATTAAGTATGGTATTCTCTATACTAAAGAACTCGAATGACATAATTATTCTTATTTTAACTAATTTCTATCATTTTAAAAAAAAACCATAACGACAATTATTATTTAAACACAACATTGAATGCTGCATGCATACAATATCTCGAATGGTCTATAAACATTGCTAAATCGGGCAATCCCAATAGAAAGAACATTTTTGAGTTAGAAATATTTACAGATGCCTCCTCCTCAGGGTGGGGAGTGTGACTCTCAGACTGCCTATGGGCGATGGACTGCAGATGAAGCTTGGCTTCACATTAATTCTTTGGATTATTTGCTGCTTTCTTTGGGTTAAAATGTTTTGCCAGACATTTAAGAGATTGTGAAGTCTTATTAAGAATTGATAATATGACTGCAGTATCATACATTAACAGATTAGGAGGAGTTCAGTATCCCCACTTACATAAAATAACTAAGAATATTTGGCAGTGGAGTGAATTAAAAAATATATGGATTTTACTACTTACATAAATACCAAAGATAATGTGATAGCAGATTTTGAATCTAGAAGAGAACTAAGCAATACAGAATAGGCACTTAGTGAAAGTGATCAAAAGGTCATTTCTTTATTTGGTGAACCTTCAATTGGCCTGTTTGCATCACGGACCAATACAAAGTGCCATAATTATGTATCAAGGCACCCGGACCCAGGGGCTGTGCAAGTTGATGCCTTTACCTTGCATTGGTCTCACTATCATATATTCTGTTTTCCCTCCATTCTCTATGGTTCTTAAAACCATAGAAAAGATAATAACAGATAGAGCAACAGATTGTCACACCCCCTTCACCAGAAATTGACATTGATAGCAGGAATATTATCAGGAAAACATATAAAGCCCATGGAATTAGTGATGATACAGTGCATATTATGATGAACTCAATATTCAAAAGTACATTGAATCAATACTCACCACCTGCAATTGTAGCATGGGCTAAATACTGTAAGTCAGAAAAGATAAATATTATCAAGCCCACCATTACTGAGGTTATTCAATATCTCACTCGGAGATTTCAGGAGGGAGTTTCCTATGGAAGTTTAAACTCCCTTAGATCTGCTCTAGTTTTCATTATAAGACCACATTTTGGTACAGATGACAAACTCAGAAGACTCTTCAGAGGTTTTCTAAATATAATAATATTTGGGATGTATCATACTTACTCAATTAAGTATATTGAAAATAATTAAGTACATTCACCAAACTGATTTACAAATTGTAACCAAAAAAGCTGTGACTTGGCACAAACGATCTCATTAATTAATATTAATAATTATAGTGACTGCATAATGATTAAGATTGATAAGTTAATCAAAACTTCAGGGCCAAATAGAGGCCAACCTTTTTTAACTGCTCCCTTCTTTAATACTAGAATAGGAGTATGCCCAGCTACGGCTGTAGTTCATTATTAACATTAACGAAAGATCTGCAAGACTGTAATAATTTGTTTATATCAACTAAAAAGCCCCATAAAGCTGTGAGCTCCAGTACAAAAAGAGAATGGAATTGACATTAGCACCATTCTCAACGCACAGCACCCGCCATGCAACAACATCAGCAACCTACGGTTAATATCGATGATATAAGAAGAGCGGCTGGTTGGACAGGGGGGGGGGGGGTCAGCAATTTTCGCTAGATTTTATAATAGACCTATAATCAACAATAGAAGCTTCTCTGAAGCAATTTTTTGTAGTAACGAAAATAATACAACTAGAATTGTAATTTTCTTTTGTATTAATAAAAGATGACTAATTATCTACATTTATGATTGTCTATAAGAAATATTAAAAATAACTAATAATAATAAATAATTATTGATTTTACAACTGGTCTTTGAACATCTACACTTGTTTTCTATCATCATCGAGGACGAGGCAATAACGAGTATAATTGAATAGTCAAACGAACTTACCTGTAAGTGAAGTTCGACGGTAATTATACGAAGTTATTGCCTCGTCCGAAGATGATGAGTCCCACCCGACCCAAACATTCCATGCTATATAGTTATATGAACATGGACCCTATGTTGTAAAACCAATAAATTGCTATGAACTTAATGAAGATTGTTACAGATGACAGCACACCCGCATAAGGATGTGTTTGTTTTTACTAAATTCTTCCAAATTATGTGACGCCACAGACTATAAAGTCGAGACTACACTTGTTTTCTATCATCATCTTCGGACGAGGCAATAACTTCGTATAATTACCGTCGAACTTCACTTACAGGTAAGTTCGTTTGACTATTCAATTTACCATCTTATTTTTAACCGATTTCCAAAAAAGAGGAGGTTCTAATATGTTTGTGTTATATGTTTTTTTTTTATGTCGCCCTTTACAAAATATTGCTTTTAAACAAACCTATAAGTGGGTTATTCCCAAAGTACTCCATTCTTCTGTTCTAAAAAGATAGAATCTCATACATTAATTCCCGAATTACTCCAAGGAATTATTATTATTTAAAAATACTTATTATTTTGTTCCCATTCTGCTCCATAGGTATCTGGAATTATTCTCAAGGTACTCTACCGATTATTCATTACCAATTCTCAAACTGCTCCATCTACATAACTTTAAACAAATTATTTTAAAAATATATCAAAAAAGAAAATTGATACCAGTTCCTTTCAATTGATAAGTCACGCGGTACAGTTTGCAAAAAAAATATTTAAATTTAAAAAAAAATCCTACAAAAGTTTTCCCCAGTCACAGAAATTGATAAAGTTTGGTACAGCCAAACTTTAATCGGTCCAGTAGATTCGGAGCAAATCGGCTGTGAGAGATGAACAGACAGATAGACACACGAGTGATCCATTTTTTTCCTTTTGAGGGTAAGGAACACACCAAACAAAAAACTGAAACCGAAAAATCTCACCGTGGAACCTTAGGTGAAGTGAAATTATTGAAATTAAATGAAATCGTTTATTCTGTAAATAGTATATTAGAATCACTTTTACACGTCATATAATAAAAAACAGTGTAGACCGCCGCTGATATAATCGTTAAGATGATTAAATCGTCGCAGATTCTGGATCTGATCATCCCGGATAATCAGCTAACCATAAATTGCTAGTGCGTTGAGTCCTTATTGATGTGCCATCTTCCTACGTAAACATGGATACCCGACCCCATGTTATTATTCCTTTAGATATTGCTGTTTTTATTTATCTTTTAAAAAGAAACAAGAAAATATGTTTTTTAGCTAGTAAGCACGAGATATTTTTAAAACGGGAAAAGTGTGGGTAGGAACAAAGTATTAGAGGTAAGGTGTAGGCAGAGCGGTAGCTTTGTTCACCAGAATTCTAATGATGACGTCAACGAATCCCTAGAAAAGAATGCCTTCATTAAGAACTAGTTGGAATTAGAAACATGCAGAGCAACGTGAAAGGGAAACGTGAGTGCTATAATTAAGCTGAGGGACAATAGCGATTGATTACGACAACAACTCTGCTAATAATATTCAGTGCGCTGTAAAAACACCCAACTGCAGATGTAACAACTACAAACAAGATGAAATAGACAAATGAATATGGTTTAACAAAAAATATAAAATGCAGTTGCCGTATCCTACTAATATTATAAACGCGAAAGTTTGTAAGTATGGATGGATGGATGGATGTATGGATGGATGTTTGTTACTCTTTCACGTAAAAACGGCAGGACGAATTTTGATAAAATTTTGTATCGAGGTAGCTGACACCCTGGATTAACATATAGATTTTTATCCCTATATTCCCACGGGATCGAGACTTACGCGGGTGAAACCGCGGGGGGTAGCTAGTAGGATATAATTGCAGTTGTTACGGGTAGCCTGAAACCAGAAAGTTTGACAACTAGTTTTACCAAGGGACAGTAACTTGGTTGTGGAGGTAAGATAGGCAGTCGCTCCATGGGCCCTATCAGAATACAAGTGCTGCGACACTTATTTTTAAGGGGACGATAACGGACTTTTAATGATTTTATACTGAAGATCACGTCTAAACGAGTAGTGTTAATGATTAATAAAAAATATATGTTAAATTAGAGCATTTTCTCAATAACCTAATATGTGAATATTTTAGATTATGTTTATATTACATAGTGAAATTAATTTGTTAAGTTATGTCTAACGCGGATAAAAAACAGAGAATGGCGCAAAATCTACTAAGCGTATTTTTTTGAAAACTTCACCAATTTAAAGATAATTTAATTATTGATCTTTTAGTATACCCGTTTTATTAAAATAACTTTTTTTTGTGTATAATAAATTAATAATGCGGCAAATTGGGGACTGCGCTCCTTGATGGGCGGGTCCTATTACTGGCTGAACGTACGACGCGTTGCGTGAGCCAGTACAGAACACGCAAGCTAACCACTCAAGGTCTCGTCTTAAGTGCCGCAGCATCATGCTGAGATATGGGCATTTTGGCCTCGTACAGGACTTTCTGTTTATATTTTCTTTTTTTACTTTGTTTTATTATTGGTTTTGTTTTTTAAGTTTCTATGACTGTGTTTTATTTTAATTTGTAATCTGTGCGAGTTTCCAATAAATGCTTTTTCTTTCTTTATGTAAAATACTGGTATCCAGCTGTATCCAGTTAGACTGGATGGCGACCTCAACATGGCCAAAAGGCTAGGCAGATGATGATATAGGATGTAATGAAATTAACGTAAAGCCATCGGCCGTAAGTCACGTATGCTTCTGACTGTATGTCATCTTGTTTTAATGTTTTCAGTTGGTTTTTGATGCACAAATTTTTTATTTTAATAAAAAAATAACTGTTATTTGAAGTCGATTAAAAAGGACCAGCTTAATGCCGTTTTCCGGCTACCGAAGCTGCTACTCAAAACTTCCTGAAAAGACAAACATAATAATGACCCAATCTATGGGCTAATTGTGTAACACACTATCAGTAGGAATCGGTTTCCTTTCCATTTTGACAGTTCAACTACATACATTGCGTTATTAACTTTGTTGAGCAGATAATTTTTTCGAACTTATGAAGCAATGGATTAGCAATATACTTCAAAATCATTCCGATTCCGATTCAAACTCTGTTACGCAATTAGGATGCTGGGAACAGAGCCGAAACCCTGCAGTCAGTTAATACCCAAAAAGAACAACACTGCAATCGCCAAAAGAACAATGATAGCAAGGCTTGTTACCCGAAAAACTGCACTTCAAAACTCTACTGTAATCTGTCTTTTAATCTTCTATGTCAATCGTGTAATCGTAAATATATTATGTGCTGACTCTAAACTCAAAAGACGCAAAAAAATAAAGTTCCGTTCTCTCTGTGGAGTACGTCAACCTTCGTTGCTAGGTAACTAGTCAGATTTTTGCTTACCATACCGGGAAAATATCCCGGAACGAAGTATATTCTGCAGCTTTGGAAGGTCTAGAGCCCTCAGCTGGATCATTGATCATCACGCGTGCTCACTGCATGTTGGCAAATTTAGTCCATTAAGCGTACTATAATTAATTAATTAATTCATTTATTTCAGACATAGTCCATACATTATATAAAAATGAAAATCCAATTAAACACATTACATTAAAATAATCAACAATAATTAAATTACACATACACACTAAAATTACATAGATAACCAACGTCACAATCAAATTAAAATTTTACACATTAAAACAATCACTAACTGAATTAGACATACACAATACACAAACTCATGTCAAATAATACGAGGAGAAGCGCTAACATGAAGCTGCATCCACCTCTATATCAGGGATAGATCCCACCGCTCGGACACCACCCTCAGGAGAATGTTTGAGCTGCTTCGCAGGCGACTTAATAGTTAAGCGCTCCGCTTCCTCATGATCGCGAAAAAATCATCGGTTCGCGCTTCAGCAAACATAGTCGAAGCACTACAAAACTGCGGAAGCCCCAACAGTATCCTGAAGGCATTGTTGTTGTACTATGATATTAGCATAATCAGCCTATAATGTTCCCACTGCTGGGACACAGGCCTCCTCTCTTCGAGAGGGACTGGGCTGTAATCTACCACGCGGGCCCAGTGCGGGTTGGTAGATGTCACATGTCTTTGAATTGTTGGTTCTAGGACATGCCGGTTTCCTCACTATGTTTTCCTTCACCGTTTTGAGAACAGTGGTGATGAAATTATTTACACAAAGTAAAGCGCCTGCCTGGGTTCGAACCCACGACCCGTAAGTCGGGGCCGTTACCACTGGGCCACCACTGCTCTCATTGATTGTAGTGAAACATGTCAATGTCAATTGATTGATATTGAATGATATTGATTGTAGTGAAACATGTCAATGTCAACAGCTTCGAGATTTTGGCAAATATGATAAGCGAGCAAGTTAAAAGAATACTGTCTTAACTGTCCTTGCGTGTCCAATAAAATAATGCATTCAGGGTGGCTGAGGCTGCCCCGATTCTGCAGCGCATCAGGGATGTTCGCTGAATCCCATGTAGACCGTTTCTATTCTACTATGCGAAAACGGTGTACATCCCTCGTATGCAGGGTTCGGGCGGCATCCTGAGGGCATTCGCGCAGAGGTTCGATTGCCAGTACCTGAACCATTCCCGTATGGTTTAAATACTGAGCAATCTAAATCTGTAATATGTTTATGAATGTGGTCTTTAATATTGGGTGTATTTTATTTTTGTAATTTTGTAATTTTTTGTGCCTGTGATCCATGTGTTGGTCGTAATAAACGTATTTATTTATTTTATTTATTATAACTAACAAAGAAACTATCTCATGTTAGAGTAAGCTGTGTTTGAGTTCCTGCTCAGAGGGCTTGTAAAACGTGACATTCTATCAGCGTTAACGATGATGAAAAGTCTAAAAGCAAGCGCGCGCGCTAGCGATAAGATGTGTTGCAAGTCACTCCGTGAAATATATTGATTTTTTTCCGTTTATTTATAAATATTATTAATACAGTATCACACTTATCAAATGGTGCACAAGTTACTACGTGTTTTGATGAAATAATATCTATGAGTTCTTCATCAAATGCGAGGAAATAAGCAGTTCATAACTTAAAAGAAGCAACATATCACCAAACAACAGTGAGTCACACCTGCGCGAGCTGCTACTATTCGCCGATTGGTGGTGAGTCAGAACATACGACACGGCTCGGTGCGCTACCATATAAGGTCACAAATCCACAATTGCGCCGCTCACTAAGACACAGGTACGAAATACTGATTGCTAATTTTGCGACCATATTTTATGTGAAAATAGCTAATTGGAGTTTGGAGCTACACCTCATTGACGGGAGTGCTGGTTCGAATCTGAAGAGCGAACATTCTTTTTGCATTTTTTTTTATTTTGATTATTGCTTGCCTTTTTGTTTATGTGTTTCTCTCTTTTGAAACAATTGTTTGCTTTCTGCCATATAAAGTGTATTCGGTAATTTTACGCTTTTTTTTTGTACCAAAAATAATTGAACATGGCTGATGACACGTCTCCCACAAATAAGCACGAAAACACTCCTCTGCGTAATGTATCGACCACCAGAGGGAACAAAAGGCAAGCTCTTGGATCTCCACCTCAGGCGACCACTGAAAATGTATTATCGCGTGATGATGTTCGTGAAATTATCCAGGAAGTAATGAAGACTGAATTATCGATAATGTTGTCTAAACTTAATGAAACCATGATTGCAACACTGAACAGAGAGTTGCAGCCCATCAATGCGAAAATTGATGCCATGGATGACTCTATGAAATTTATGAACAGTCAGTATGAAGACCTATTAAATGAGCATGCTTCATTTAAGGATATCATCATAGAACTGCAGAAGGAGAATCTTGAAATGAGCAATAACATCAATTCGCTGAAGGTGCGCGTAGATCAGCTGGAGCAGCAAACCCGATCTAACAATATTGAAATCAATGCTTACCTGAGAAGAAACACGAAAATCTTTTTAATATTGTGTCAGAAATCTCTAAAGTGTCTGGATGTGTCGTGGAAAACAGAGATATTTTGCATTGTACCAGGGTTGCCAAACTCAACCCTAATAATACCAGACCACGTTCAATAGTAGTACAGCTGGCTTCCCCTCGACTTCGCGATCAATTCCTGGCGTCTATTATTAATTTTAATAAAAACAATAAGGACAATAAACTGAACAACGTGCATCTCGGCTACTCTGAGCCAAAAACAGCTATTTTCGTGACTGAACATCTGTCGCCAACTTACAGGGCTCTGCACGCTGCCGCAAGGATCAAAGCCAGAGAGCTTGGTTATAAATTCGTGTGGATTCGAGGTGGTAGAATTTTTATGCGTAAAGTACAAGAATCGGAGCACATTATGGTTAGAAACATGGACACCTTAAACAAGTTAATTTAGTTCATGTCATCATTTATTGTAATTGCATTGGCATTAATCATAGTTAAAATTCTCGGCTCTAAATATTAGTATTTATTACCAAAACACAAGAGGTCTACGCACGAAGACTCATAATTTTTGTCGTCAATTATCTTTAGAGAACTATGACATTGTTGTATTGACTGAAACATGGCTAAATAGTAGTGTTCTGAGCGCGGAGCTTTTTGACGATAGGTATATTGTATACAGAAGAGACAGAGATGGTAGGAAAAAGGATGGAGGTGGTGTATTAATCGCCGTATTAAAGAAAATTAATTCAAAACGTATGGTTCACTGGGAAAGCCAATGTGAGGATCTTTGGATAACTATTGAAGTGCCGTTTATGAAACATTTTCATCGAATAGCTCTGTGCGCAGTCTACTTACCACCCCCTGTGTTACGTAGTACCTTGGACAATTTTTTGGACTGTTGTAATGTTATATTTGAACAGACAGACTTGCACGCCTGTATTGTTGGTGATTTTAATTTAGGTAACATAAAATGGAACTTGGTTAATGACTCAGTGAATAGTTATACTCCTACTGGCATTAGTAATGTACTAATAGACTTTACTCACATGCATAAATTGACACAACTTAATGGTATTAAGAATGTGTCTGGACGAATATTAGACCTGGTATTAACTAATTTACCCTCCGGTAGCGTTACTGCGGCCCTAAATTCCCTCAGCAATATTGATGTCCACCACCCTCCGATCGAAATCCTGTTTAAAGCGAGTGAAGAAACCCGACTTCCTTACAACCCTCAGACTACAAGAACTAATTATTATAAACTTGATTACATAAAAATTTGCGAGAATCTAAATGATGTAAACTGGGATAAAACATTTGAGGATATGACTGATGTTAATGAAATGCTTCGTGTATTTTATGAAAGGCTACTAGATATTATACATATTCACGACCCTTCCGGGCCTACCTTTAAATATAAAAAATATCCTCCTTGGTTCAATAAAGGCTTGATAAGAGCTCTCAAAGAAAAGGAAAAAATAAGGTCTCGTTACAAAATCTATAGGAACCCAAGGGATGAACTCGAACTCAAATTATTGGGAAAACGGTATTCCAAATTAGCCATTGACAGTTATAATGATTAAATAAAAGACATAGAAAATGAAATAACCAAAAATCCGAATCACTTCTGGTCGTACATTAAGGATAAAAAAGGAGGCTTTAGCTCTTTTCCTGCTACAATGACTAACGGAACCTTATTTACATCTGATGGTCCACAAATATGTGAAATGTTTGCGTCAAATTTTTCCTCCGCGTTTAGCTTTGCGTTAAGCGATGCGAATGCGACCCATAGTGAGCCGCAGTCCGATTTTTTTTATAATCTGAAGAATAACAGTCTATCACTAACGGCACCTGTGATTGATCGCGAGAGTCTGCTGAACAAGCTTAAATTATTGGATCTTCGCAAAGGCGCTGGCCCTGATTGTATTCCGCCAATATTTATTTATAAGTGTGCCCCCGCTTTGGTATCCCCTTTAACACTGATCTTTAACAAATCTCTTAGCTCAGGTATCTTTCCTGACTTATGAAAAAAAGCTAAGGTTATTCCAATTTATAAGAGTGATGAGAAGGAAAACGTTAAAAATTATAGACCTATCTCTATCTTGTCAACTTTTGCCAAGGTTTTCGAATCTTTGGTTTGTCCATACATTCAGACCCACTTTAAACTCTATTTGAGCTATTGTCAGCATGGTTTCGTGGGTTCTTGGTCTACTTGCACTAATCTAGCGACTTTTACTGAAATGATATCGGATGCCATTGACTGTGGCAAGGAGATAGACGTGATTTACACCGACTTAAGCAAAGCTTTTGACCGCGTGCCTCACCATATACTTCTGTCGAAGTTATCTGCGTATGGAATCACCGGTACACTCTACAATTGGCTAAAGTCTTATCTCGAAAATCGTTTCTTCTTTGTTGCAGTTAATGGTTTCCAATCTGGAACCTACAGGACGTCATCAGGGGTTCCCCAAGGTTCACATGTTGGACCAGTTCTGTTTATTGTTTTCGTTAACGATATCCCGCACTGCCTAAGATTCTCAGAATGTTTTATGTATGCAGACGACCTTAAATTCTCTAGGATAATTGAATCTGAAAACAATAAAACATTGCTTTAGAGGGACTTAGACTCGTTAGTTCAATGGTGTAACGACAATGAAATGAGCTTAAACGTCAAAAAGTGCTACCACGTAAAATACACCCGGAAAAAGAAACTTACGGCTAGTGTATATCATGTGGGCCCTAACGTTATCCAAGAGGTGGATCAAATAAGGGACTTAGGAGTTGTTTTTGACAACACCTTGACATTTGTACCTCATGTTGACGGCGTCATCAAAAGGGCTTCTAGAATGCTGGGATTTGTTGTAAGGAATGTTGCTGGTTTTAAGCGCAGTCGGACAAAGATCTTGTTGTACAACTGTATCGTTCGTAGTATCCTAGAATACTGCAGTACAATTTGGAGACCTCATTACTCCACGCACATCCTTCGACTGGAGCGAATACAAAAGAGATTCCTCTGGCATCTGGTCTATGCCAGCGGAAATGCAAAAAGGATACGATCTTATGAAGCCCGACTATCTTATTTTAAGATGGTCTCATTGGAGAAACGTAGAATAATCATCAATTCATTATTCCTATATAAGCTCCTCCGATGCAAAATTGATTGTCCCCTTTTACTATCCAAGTTTCAGTTTCGGGCCCCTGCTAGACTCCCTCGTGCTCCTGTTACTCCTTTATACCCTCCACTCCGCAGAACAATACTTGGTGCAAACTCTGTCGTTCCTCGTCTTTGTAAATTGTTAAATGGCTTCAGCGATCTTGTTGACGTGCATTTTGACTCATATGCCAAGTTTCATGGAACAATTACTAGTAATGTATAATTTTATTTTTTCTCGATTTTGTTCTCTTTTTTATTTTTATTTTGTTATAATTGAATTTTACTTTAGCTGTTTATTTTAGTTTTATATTCCATCACGTAATTATATTTTTATTTAAACTTCCTAATTTTAGTTATTATATTATATTAGTTTCATAGTTTAGTGCTTGTGGCACACCTAATATGTTTATGGGGCATGCGGTGCTAACCTGTAAGAAATTGTTACACTAACCTTAGATTATATTAGATATTACTTTAACTATTTACAGTGTAAACAATTGTTGGTTGGCCAATAAAGGAAAATAAAATAAAATAAAACGTTTGGAACTGCTAAAAGCTACCGAAATCTTCGTTGAAAAGTGCTTTAGAAATTTGTCACTTAGGTAGCTAGGCCTCCTTACTTCTTCATTCAACATCATTTCAGCCGCAAGACGTCCACTGCTGGACATAGGCCTCTCCCATAAGGGGGAGGATTTGCCATAATCGCCACGCTTGACAGGCGGGTTGGCGACCGCAGTATGGTTTTAAAAATGCATAGAGAACGCTGCTGCCCATTCTCTAGTAAGTCCTTTAGTCGCCTTTTACGACCCCCACGGGAAGAAATGGAATGTACTTCTTCATTATGATATTTCATTAAAATACTCTATAGGTATCGTTGTTCTTATAACAAATAAAGCAAGTCATAACAAAGAGAGGATTTAAGTAGATTAATACAATAATGAATGTAGCAATTGGAAAAAGGCTCGTCCCGTATTATATGGGATTTAAACATATCTGGCGAAACGTGGGTAAACCTCTGCCTAACCGTTACCCTTCGGGGATTACAGGCGTGATATTATGTTAAATGTAGCATCAGCATAATTTATTTATTTCTCCCTTATTCCCATTACAGCTTCATCACCTAATGCTTTAATGCGGTATCATATATACTGACTTTATACAACATTAGTTTTTGTTTTTCTAAACCTGTTAAGGGGTCATTGTATTCATCATTATGAAAAACTTTTACTATGGACCAAAGTTGAAATCACGAAAAAAATATCAGCTGTTCCCTACATTTAACAGATGTTATGATACACAGTTAACAGATGTAGAAACCGCGCGGTTGGTCTATTTTAGCTACTTCCACAGCATTATGTCATACGGCATTTTACTGTGGGGTCGGGCTGCTGACATTGAGTCCATCTTTATTTTGCAAAAGAGAGCTGTCAGAGCAATTTATAATCTAAGTCGCCGCGAATCTCTTAGGGAACTATATAAAAATATTAATATCATGACGGTACCTTGCCAATTCATTTATGAAAATATTATTTAGGTAAGGAAAAATCTACATCTTTTTAATAAAATAAGTGATAGACATAATTTTAATACTAGAAATAAAGACAAAATAGATCAACCATTTTTCAGGTATCTTCTATAAATTCTTTGATTACCTTAACTCACACTGATATTGTTATTTTTTAGGAAATCGTATATATTTTTTACAATTTTTGTAAATATGTGAGCACCATGTATCTATCACATAATTAATTTATCTGTCATTGCTTCATTCTTAACTCTTTTTTTTATTACCTATTGTGGTATAGTAATTTTATTCTAGGTGCATCGTCTTCACATATAATTATATAATTAATGTACCTATAAAAATATTGTACTAGATTTTAAAAGAGTACCGGTGGAGTTTCTTGCCCATTCTTCTCCATACGAAACTACCTTTTGGAAGGGGCGACTAGAATCAATTCTATTTTTTTGTAAATATTGACGTTCAAAAGTGCCTCTTATGTGCCTATTTGAAATAAACAATTTGACTTTGACTTTGACTTTGAGAGTCATCATCATCATCATTTCAGCCGAAAGACGTCCACTGCTGGACGGTTCTAACAATAAAAGAAGTTTATACATTAGCCCTTAAGTACTCCACTCAACTCAAAACCGAGAAATAACAGACCATTCCTAAATAATCTTTCCCACCACACACACCAATTATTTCAATTCAACAGATTTAATTCGGCTCCAAATACTGTCTAGCTAAATACTTAGGCTAATTTGGAGCTTATACGGCCGATCCAAGCATTATGTCTGGATTTAGTTACCTCTTCCGTGTGTTATTTTAATCTGGAATGGGCTGAAGCTGAAGAGAATTATTTGCTTCAAATGTTCAGTATTTTAGTGCACCCAATTTAGGTTTTGGAAACTTCGTCAGTTGATGCGGAAATCACGCTGTCAGTTTTGTTGGAATGTTAACCCGCTATTTTGATTAACACCTGGTTTCTAAAAGGCTATTCAACAGATTATGTAACAGACTGTAATTCTCGTGTCAAGTGACGTGACTGGTATAACAATAGCCAATCAAATCGCTTGTAATAATTTTGACAATCTGTCAGCTAATTAATTATTGCGTTGATTAGCCTTTTCAGAAACCGGAAGGCCAAATCTCGCACCTACTTAAAAAACGTTCAAATTCAATTTAAATGGTAATCTCACCTCAGAGAGAATCAGTCAAAAATGTAGGTATATTATGATTTTTTGCCTTGAGATTGAGATTAGAATGTTCTTAAAAATACGGGAATTGCCCCGTCAGGTGTTGCGTTGTGTTCCACGCGCGCCTCAAAGAGATGTCAGCACAAACTGACGGGGTCCGTTAGTGCCAATGCCTGCCAGGGTTGCGGGTTTGTCCAAAAGGGATACCGTGGCCCTGGCACACAGGCAAGTGAAGGAACACGGGTGGTCAATAAAAGTCTGACGCGCTCTCCCGCTCCACCTAGAGCGGGAAAAGTTAAGTGATAGTATCCCACCCCAAAGAAAAGGTGTCTTTCATTTCAAATGAAAATTGGATGTGGTTATTTCGGTTAAATACAAGGTTGAGTGATCGCGTGCTATATTGTGGTGGAGTGTGCACTAATCACCGTTGATTTTTGAGATAACCTCGAGAAGAAAAATGATTTTATTATAAGTAGGTATAGTATTTTAATCTCACGAAGAGACGCGTGCTTTACTTGTGGTAACTTTGTGTACAAACACGCTGTGCATGTGTGGTGAAGACGAGTTGCGTCAGCACATAACACACACGCACACAGACACACTTCCGACTTTGCCATTGTCTCGGACGGTGGTACTGTGAGCTCCTGCGCTTACACACATTCTACAGCCTGTTTGTACACTTGGTAACCATAAGTTAAGCGCGCGTCGCCGTCGCTCCGTGAGATAAAAGAAAAGAAATACTGTACTTTGCTAATAATCCAAACGGCAAAAAAATTGCCCGCTGCGTGCCGCACCGATTCTCGCCTTTGCCAAATCACAGTTCGGATTTTATGCATCTAATTGTATTTATAGGGTTCCGAACGTCAAAAGGAAAAAAAACGGAACGCTTATAGGATCACTCGTGTGTCGGTCTGTCCGTCTGTCATAGCCGATTTGCTCCGTATCTACGGGGTACTGTAGTGATGAAATAATTTACACAAATTAAAGCGCCTGGGTTCGAACCTACGACCTACAAACTCGTAAGTCGCGGCAGTTACTATTGGACCACAATGGTAACGGCCGCGACTTACGAGTACGAGAGTAAACTTAAGAGGAAATGCGGGCGGAGAGACTTTTAGAGTAAAAAGTCATAAATCGAGGTTCGGCTCTCGCCTATTTCCTCCTCCAATATTGGACCAATTTAAAATATATTTCTTATACTAAATAAGAAGGATATATACTGTGTCCCTATGTTTTCCTTTTTGATGATACATTATCTTTATAAGAGCTGGAACCCTCTGAAAATGCCCAAAATTGCCTGTTTAGACCGCTGACAACAGAGGGCTATTGTACAAATTTGCCAACTATTAATAAAAAAAGAAAAACATAAGGACACAGTATATATCCTTTTTATTCAGTATAAGAAATATCTTTTAAATTGGTTTAATATTGGAGGAGGAAATAGGCGAGAGCCGAACCTCGATTTATGACTTTTTACTCTAAAAGTCTCTCCGCCCGCATTTTGTCTTAACTATTTCTTTTGCGTTAAAATTTGACCGATAGATCGTAGTGCTAAAAGTATAAGAGTGATAATAAAAATCTTAACGCAAACGCGCTAGTTACGTTTACTCACTTGCATACTTCACTCGGGGTACTGCTCTCAAAACGGTGAAGGAAAACATCGTGAAGAAACCGGCATGACCTAGAACCGAAGAAATTAGAAGACATGCGATATCTAACATCCCGCACTGGGCTCGCGTGGTGGATTATGAATTTATGACCCACTCCCTCTCACAGAGAGGAGGCCTGTGTCCCAGTGGGAGCATTACGAGTATGGGCTGATTATGTCATTGTTTGTGAAGTGAAAATAAATTATTTTAAACTATAATGATACTGAAAACATCCTTATAATGACCTAAACACACTATCACACACTCTCAAACAACCACACACTGACACACCCACACACTCACACACCCACACATCACCCACACTACACATCTACTAACATTCGTCTCGCATACCTACTTAGATATTAATCATATTATATAAAACTATATGTCTTATGATTTCTTACTACATTCTGTCAGCGCGCTTAGTACATGATTTATAAAATGAAAATGTAAAGGGGTGGGATCCTGGTGTCCTGAAACACAGTCCACGAGCCTAGCTTAGGCACCAGTCTCCCACAATATATACTTACTTGAATTGTGTATCATTGTCGAATCTGAAAAATGTAAAATACTGTGTATATTGTGGTGAGAAAAATAAAAAGTTGATTGATTGATTTGAATTTAACAATAACGGCTGTCCAAATACTAAGCATTTTTGACTTCATAATGTCAAAAATTGGTGTTAATTACAGATTTTCGTGACGGTCATTTTAAAATGACGGACCGGCTTCCAAGGAAACCGTAGCGCGGAGCAACGTTAAATAAAATACGTAAACTTTGGTAAACGTTGTGTCAAATATGACAACGTTTAATCACGTCAGAAAAAAATATGTCTTTCTTTTTAAAACGTGTACGAGCATTACGGCTGCGGCTTAGACCAATTCCTTCAAGCTACGTCATCGCACCGTATCACATTAAATTTTCGGACTGCTAGCGCCACTCCTAGTTAGTTTTTTTGTGCACTTATTTTTTTAACCGACTTCACAAAAAGGAGGAGGTTCTCAAGTCGTGTGTATGTTTTTTTTTTTTTTTTTAATGTTTGTTACCTCAGAACTCCGTCGTTTATGAACCGATTTGGAAAATTATTTTTTTATTTGAAAGGATATACTTTCAGATTGGTCCCATTTTTATCAAAATTCAGTTCTGATGTTGGGATCCATGAGTAATTGAGGGAACTCCTCAAATATTATAGGCATACATATAACGATTTTTATATTTTCTTCAACAAGTCAATCATTTGCATTCAGAAAGTATAATTTGATGAAGTGGAACTGATGAAGAAGGCCACAGATGGCCACCGGAACTTCTCAATGATAAGTATTTTACGGGTGGCGATGAGATATCTGGATTAAGATAGTTAAGCGAAGCAAATTTGATCTGATGATCGAAACTGATCTGATGATGAAGCCGGAAGGTAGGCACTGGAACTCGGTAATAAAACAATCTATCCTACCCGTGTTTGGTCTTATTGGAATTGTCATGAGATGCATTCTGGCTATAAGTGATTTTTAACCGACTTCAAAAAAGGAGGAGTCTTCTAGAGGTCTTATATACATATAAAAGGAAACCGTGACTGATTGGTCTATCAACACAGCTCAAATCACTGACAGACTGGGCTGAAATTCGGCACGTAGGAATCCACTAAGAAGGGGTTTTTGGAAATTTGACCTTTAAAGGGGGGAAAACGGGGGGTTTTTTTTGCATGAAAAATCTTATTCCTAGAGTTAATAAACTTGAAACTTGGACGAATACTTACGTAAATAAAATATAAAGTTTGTATTTTTTTGTTATCTTAACTTCAATGGATGGGATGTCAAAGCTTGTATAGAAGAATTATAAAGCGTGGTCCGATCAACTCGAAACTCAGTATTTATACTTAAAACCAAAAATGAAGAATAACTTGTATCAGGGTTTTTCTAAAATCTACCCATAACGGGGTGAAAAGGGGTAGTCAGTTTTAGAAAAGAGGATTTTACTACGTGGCTTGATTAACTTGAAAATTGGTATAACCTTTAAGTCAAATAATGGAAAAGTCACAAACCACTTTAAAAATTAACCTCTTTGGGGGTGTAAAGGGGAGATGGATACAGTTTGTATGAAAAAATCTTCTTTCGTTGTCCAATTCAATTTATTCGGGGTCGTCGTAACATGTCGAATTACACTATAGATTTAATACATACAAAAGGAAACAGTGACTGACTTACTGACTGATCTATCAACACAAAACTCAAATCATTGAATGGATTGGGCAAAAAATTTGGCACACAGATAGTTATTATGACGTAGGTAACCGCTGGAAACAGATATTTGAAAATTCAACCCCTAAAGGGGTGTAACGGGATTTCACAACTTGTATGGAGAAATCATATGAATTGTATCAATTCGACAATTCGCAGGGTTACTCGTGTCAACAAATAAATAAAACGTGTATCATGTTTTAAAAAAAACAGCCTCTTCTGGGGGTGTAGAGGTAAATAGTCTACAAATCAATATGGTGTCATTTTCAAGGTTTGTCAGGACGTTGTTCTCGTAAGGTCAACAATTTTGAAATATTACACTCGAAGAACAAAAAAAAACTAATTTGTCCTAATTTATTATTATTTTGTATTGGTCTAAATAACAAATCTATCTGTATAAATAAATGAAAAAAATGACCAACTGATTGACTGACGTATCTACGCGCAACCTGAACTACTGGGAGCGACGTGAAATTTTGCACTAGGGGTCCTTTTATGTAGGGTAGGTACTTTTAATCCCGGTTCCCGTGAGATTTTTTCTGACATCTACGCGGGTGAAGCCGCAGGCAAAAGCTAGTATTATATATGTTCAGGCATAACTTATTTGTTTATGAACTGATTTTTATAATTCTTTTAAATTTGGTAGAGGAAGCTTGCGCGGTCTCATACATTACAGATTTACAGCTAACTCTTCAATAATACGTATTTAATCCACTCGGTGTATGTTGATGATGTTATAAAACTTCCTGTTACTGTTGTTTTCATAGCAAGTAGTATACGAATTGGTGTGGGGTAGAAACCACTAAAAAGTGTAAAATAAAAATCTTTTTTACAAAAAAACAACCGACTTCCAACTAAAACACTAAAAAGTGCAAAATAACTTTAATTTCTGAAGCACAAAACATAATCACGCCTTGTTTCCTCGCAGGGTTGTGCAGAGGTGTACCTGTGTAGTATACCCACATGTTAATATATTTAATTTAATTTCGGAAGTCGGTGCCCATATAAACGAAAATACAAAACCAAAGACACCGACTTCCGAAATTAAATTAAATATAATATTAAATGTGGGTATACTACACAGGTACACCTCTGCCCAACCCTTCGAGGAAACAAGGCGTGATTATGTTTTGTGCTTCAGAAATTAAAGTTATTTTGCACATTTTAGTGTTTTTGTTGGAAGTCGGTTGTTTTTTTTTGTAAAAAAGATTTTTTTTGTATGAGAAAATAGTGCGCCGCGACACAATAATTTGAATACCCAGATGCTCAGCTGAAAGTGTTAATTATTTCTAGATGTCAAATTCATTTCAATGTTTCTAGGCACGTTGTTCATGAATAAATGATCATAAATTCAGTTAAATCTGCTTTCACACTCTAGCTCCTTTGTCTTTAATTCAATCAATTAAGTCAACTTTCGAATAGCCAAGACTTTAACAAAGTTTATTAAACTTCGGTTTACTTAACCGTCACTTATAATGGTTGGCGAGTTAAGCAGGTGCTGTCGTGCCCCTCAGCATTTTAATAAGTGCGTTATTATGTACCCTATGTTAAGGGGTGACCCAATTAATAATAAGAGTGACAAACTGTTACTTTTTTACTAGTTAAGTATTCTTACTGAGTTTTTATTTTATTTATCTCTGTAAGTCTTTATTCACATTTGCATTTATCATGTTTGAAAGGAATATGCTTTTTTAATTAAGAGCAAAGAGAATTTAAATACAGCTAGTGTTTCGCCGGCGGTGAATTTCATAAAATGTGAAGCATTCATGTTATTCGCTCAGCTGCTAAGCAACTATTCATTAAGTGAATGCCAGGCTTTATATTATGAGAGTGTGTTTCCATGAAATGAATTTCTGAAACCAATGTGAAGATAGTTTTATCTTTGCTAAGGTACAACAAAGGACTGTAGTAAAAAGAAAAAATATATATCATTATATTGAAATTAGAACAAAGAGTGTTTGTTGTGTACTTAAATAAAACTTTACTTTTTAATAAATTATAAATTTTCCCTGACATGTAAATATTTTTTTCACTTTTGTCAACTTGAACTTGATTCTAATGTTATGATGTAAATAATTTAATAGGTTTTCGCATTTGCACAAACGAATTTAAAGAGGAGATAAATAATTTAACACCAATTTTATTATAAGACGATTTATTTCAATCGTTAGACATTCATAGATTAAAATTTTCTTAACATAAAACTTGACTAGGTAGTGACTAGAATTCCCAAGCGGGACACCTGTTGCTTTGTAACGCCACAATATGCATAGAGTCTTTATTTTGACTTGCTTTAGCCAATTCCCGAACAAGAAGGTAGAAACAACTCCATATAAGAAACGTCACGGGGGTCACAGGGTTAAAGAAACACACGAGGAATAGTGATCCAAACGAGGTGGTCCGAAACGAAGAGATCAGCAGGAGAGGTTTACTTGCGGGTGGGCTCAGGGCCCAGCAATACTCAGGCAACACCGATCTCGCTGATCCCCTGCAGCAGGCGCAGGCGGAGGTGGTTGAACACCGGGTGCTGGTACGAGATGCCGAGCCCGTTCAAGAAGCGCAGAGTCTCCTGAGCGCACACTAAGAATCCAAGTTGCTCCGGATCCATGTCAGCCGGCACGTCCTCCACCAGAGAGTTCTCGTCCTCCTCCGTCAGCAAGTCATCATAATCCAACTCATCCTCCGGGTCCGAGGCCGGACGCTGATTCTCTTCCATGTCGAGGGCGCAAATTCTTCCAAACAAACGTCTCAGCGCCTCCCGTTTCTCAGCAGGCACCGTGTCATTCCTCAGCGGCTCGCTGTGAGCACGCAAATGAACACGCTGTCGTTTAGCACGCCGGTCCCGGTTGTCACCGGCCGCGGCGGCGGCGGTCGTATCCTCGCGTTTACGTTTGTTCATCATTATCGGTTTGCCCGACGGCATCGAAACACAAACTGCGAATGGGCTATGCACTGGGAATTGAAGGGCCCCGCGATTACAGCGAGACTTGCTATCCTTGTCTAGCGGTGGGGCGGAGCGTGCGTTAGAGCGAGACGGCAAGGTCAGCTGCAGCGGGAACAGCTGGGCGAGCAGATGCAGGGCGCGGGGCACGCACGCTTTGTTTGATAAAGTTTATTCGGGGAAATAAAACTGTTAGCCGCGATTGCGCGGACCGCGGGAGGTGGGGGGCGCGGGGGGCGAGGGGCGAGAGGACTGGCCCGGCCGGCAGCTGCGACGCATCTGCCGCTCAGGTGGAGGGAGCTACATGCCTCGTCTCAAGGTGCCGACGTCGTGTAATTAGCTACAGATCGGCTCGAATGTAAACAATACAATAGATACGTCTAACACGCGTAATCAATGTCCTGCAGTCCATTGTCTCTCTTGAATTAGATACAGCGTTGCCAATCTGTGGGAAATTCCCCAAACTGCGGGGATTTTCAGTCCGATTGGGTAATTTGTGGGGAGAGCGTTTATGTGGGAAAATGCGGGGAATGAACTTAGAAGTAATAAAAGTAGTTTATGAAGTAAGTATAAATTATTTATATTTGATTCAAGTTTAAGTCAACTTATCCGGCAGGAAGGTTGAATTTATGGCAACATTTCTGTCCATCAAATTTTATCGTTTATCGGGGAAGTCCCTGTTGTTTACTTTAGCTTTGTAACGAAACGAACTATACAGAGAAGAGAATAGAACTCTTGTTGAGTGTTATTGTGTTCATTCATTCATATTTCGAGTTCACTTATTGCTTGACGCTTGTTAATTATTTAGTATAAGTAATATAAGGCTACAATGGACAAGTGGTTGTTAAAATGTGAAGAAAAAGAGAAAGTTAATAAGGATGACGATAAATGTAAAATTAACGAAAATTTAGCGTTCTGAAGAATTTGAAAACAGAGAATCGTAATCGCCTACACAATGACACTGTAGTAGCGCTTATGGCCACTAGAGAAAGTATTAAGAAGAAAGGAGGAAGCCTAAAATTTGATCCGTCAAATGACATGTTAACAAAATCAATTTGGCGCAATGAAGAACCTTGATTAAAATCTTTAAATCCTTTTAAGTAATAAATATATTTGATTTATATGAACAGTACTTTTATTTATTTGCTGAAAACTTGTGGGAAAATGTGGGGAATATTGATTTTATTTTCCCCAAAATTGGGGATTTTCCGTTAGGTTTTTGGGTAATCCAGAAGTTGAAAGTTGGCAACCCTGATTAGATAGGACAGACGCGCACACGTCTTAGTCCCTAATCTGTAATTACACCTGACGTGGCCTATATATTATGCTTATACGTTAAGATCGGTAAGGTAAACAAAGAGATAGGAACAAAGGGATCGTGAACGACCGGATAAAATGTGGATTGAACAATGATAGTTTCAATAAAGCAAATTCCAGTAACATTCTCGACTTAAAGGCCCGACAGGCGTAATAGGAGATTTCAGCCGAACAAAAACAGACAGTGGCTATTTCATTTTACAGTTCCATTTACGAACTGAAAAATGAAACAGTTTCGAGGCTCATCGTTTTACGGACAGTTCATGCTCGAATGTAAATACATAGGCATCTATGTAAAATGAAAAAATCAATACACAGGTTTATGTACTACCGGAAAACGAGCTGTCGACGGTCGTATGTATCAACTACTAACAGATGTACAGCTATCCATATAGGATGTTCAGTATACATAGCATGTACACTACCTTCCCGCTACCTAGGTGTATGAGATTTCCGATAATCCGCTTCAAAGTCGGGTTTCGTCATCTCAAAATAAAGGCAAGTTTCCATTGTGTGTCCATGCAGGTTGGAAGATGCACTGGCGGCACAATGGAAACTTGAGTGGATACCAAGCGTGTGCACTTGCTTGTACAGTACTCGGCTACACATCAAGCTATACATTCCAGTATAAGCTGATCTCGCATTGTATATAAGATTTCCGTACAATGAGAGCTCAACTGATACTGGAAATGCTTGATGTGTAGCCGTGTGTAACAGGCGGGTGTCGCCTTCGAAACTATGCGAAGTATTTGGGAGACGAGAACAAACTGCTACAGTATCCTTTATTGAAGCTTTGCGCTGCTAAGTGAAGAATGTTTTCTTGTCCTTTGTATTCATGGTTGAAGGACTATTGAAGGAAAGGTCGCAAGAAGGTAGGTCCATTTGAAAATCCTTGAGAAAAGGTGTATTTTACAAAACAATTTGCTTTTATTTTCAGAAGTTTAAGCTGATACTGAGCGATTCTTTATTTAAAACCACAATTCCGGTTTTTCCGACGATCCGAAGGATTGAACCCAGAACTCCTTCGCAGTCTCGTTTGCGTCCTTTATGGCAGTTCTTAGTCACGTGATATTGAAATTAATGTATTATTATCTTAACGGTATAAGTACCTTACAATTCATACTATCACTACATATTATCAAATCAATAAAAATAGAAAAACAATGGAAAACAAAATAGGTACTCGCAGATCAACTTGCAGGCAGCTCATATACAGGGTCAAATTAAATCAGCTAGCAAAACTCCACAGACGTGGTGGGTATCGATATCTAAACACAACAAAACAAAATTGTATATAGGCCAACCTAAACATACCTACATTAAGTAAAAGGTTATAAAAAAAACCGGTCAAAAGCGAGTCGGACTCGCGCACCGAGGGTTCCGTACGTATATATCATGTTGATGATTTCTGAAAAACTGTACTATTTAGAGACATCGTTTTATTTTTCCTGTAATCTTTACATAAACTTCTATCACATAGAATAATTTCAGATTTTTATCTATGCAAACTTCGGAGATAAGGGGGGCGGGGGAACGGTATTTTTTTTTACATTTTTCATCAAAAGTCGGAAACTATGCTGCCTAAAACAAAAAAAGCATGTTTGAGAATGTGCAAACAGCGTTCTTTCATATGATACCCCACATGCCCTAGTAGCCCCATTTCAATTTTTTAAGAGCCCTTTTCAGTCCCTTTTGCAAAAAAGATATATATTTATATATTTTTAATCTTGTTTGCAAAATGGTTGGGCTAACGTCATCTAAAACTATTCTAAATTTCAAGTTGATAGCATTAGTAGTTCTCGAGATATCCAGGTGTGACAGACAGACAGACAGACTTAGTCTCACCATAAGGGTTCCTTTTAACCATTTTAGTACGGAACCCTAATAAAAAAACACAAAATAGCGACGATGTCGTAGGGTCCGTAATTCCATTTAACTTAGAAAGCCACTTCAAAACGCCGGCATCTAACTAACGATATTTCCAACGTGGGCGGTTGATCAAGATACTCGTACATCAGGGGGTTCCGTAATTGACATAATTTAAGTGGGTATTCCGGTCCTGAGGAGTCTCTGGTCGATTCTATAGGGAAAAATACAGGTAATGAAAGATCATTATGGTATTACTAACGGCTTATCGGCGGTCGTTTATAGTGTAGGTATTGAGATATGGAATTAGCTTCAGTTAACATAACATCTCGCCTGCAATCTCCAACACGAACGGCAGAGGTGTAAAAAAAAATCCTGATGGTAAAAAAAAATATTAAAGCAATTTACCTAAAACGGAGTAAAAAATCAAGGTCTCCACGAGACATCGACATAGTAATCCATACAATACTGACGACCACGGCGTATAAACCACGCCATAGAAAAAAACGGATCTGTAAACAAGCTTCCATAGTAATTCATACAACACTGAAGACCACGGCGTATAAACTCAAACTCAAATAAACCTATTACAGGCACTTTTGAATTGTCAAGGGGTCGGTCAGTCAGAGATATGAAACTAGTTGCCCATTCCAAAGCGTAGTAGTTTCCTATGGAGAAGAACGGGCAAGAAACTACGCACGCCATAGAAAAAACGTATCTGTAAACAAGCTTCCATAGTAAATCATACAACACGGACGACTACGGCGTATAAACCACGCCATAGAAAAACGTGTCCGTCAACAAGCTTCCATAGTGATCACTATGGAAGCTTGTTGACGGACACTTTTTCAACACTGACGACCGTGACTACATACGGCGAATAAACCGTAGTTATTCACGACAAGAAAAACGTGTGTGTATAAAGGGCCTTAGCATGTTAACATATAGGCACATAGGTGTTTACACGTGCTAACGCGTCATCCGATTAGTGTCAAAGTGACCTAGCCAAGGCAGTAGATAACTAGCGAGAATTGCTATTAGTATCACAGTGTTACTGAGAAATCATTCGATCGATTATTAAAGGGATGGCAGACTAATGACATGAACGACGGGAATAATGACACACGGCAGGAAATTGTGAGTTCGTAAAATTGAGGTACATTGCGCTAAATCACGCCTGTATTTTGAATGTTTGACGCAGGTGATTGTGTGTGTATATTCACATGTACGGTGAGTACTCTGCATTATCTGAGCCCTCTTACAAACAAAAAGAGGGGAAGAGGAGTCGAGTTATGCAGGACTGTACTATGTAGTACATAGAAAGAAAGAAAATACGTTTATTTGCGGTAAACATGACGCAAAGAAAGAACATAAATACAAAAGGGGGGAAATATGCGTCACAGCACGCAAAACAGCCACCGCTCAGCATAATGCTGCGACCCTATGCGAGACAGAGCCCCAGCGCTGGTTTTTAGCGACAGCCGGCGTTGACGTGATGACGTCGACCGGTGCAGCATACAGTGAGATTATAAATGTGGCTTTCCTGGTACCTCATTAACGGCAAAAATATGTAAATGTCTATTTACTGCTCCCAAGTTGCGATATTTGTGTTATTTATTTTATACATACTTCCTTGACATATTTTTTTTATTTTTTCTATGACAAATACCTACAATTTTAATTTAAACAAGATTCTAAATTTTATTATTTTAATAATTTTATATGGTTTTTTTTGTAATGTTTTGTTAATGTGAGAACTGTAGCTTTGTAAACCATTTCCTATTTTGTTAAGGGTGCTTGGTACTTGTTGACAGGCTTACACTGTCCTCCCATACCTATTAACACTGTAACTTGAAAACATTGTGAAAGCCCATTATTTTTAAAAGAGTAACCGTGGAGTTTCTTGCCAGCTCTTCTCCATAGGAAACAACCAATTGGAACCGTGCACCTAGCTTCTGACATTTCACATAAACCTACATGGGCACCCATGTAGGTTTATGTGAAATAAAATATTTTGATTTGATTTGATTTGAAATAAGAAACAATAAGAAACAAAATAAATACAAACTACCTACTTAGATAATTAAGTACAGTATTAACATCCACTTTTCGTGACTAAATCAATATTCAATTCAGTCTATTGCAGTCCACTGCTGGACAAAGGCCTCTGCCAGGCTGCGCCACAACCCTGTCCTCCGCCTTCCGCATCCAGTAATATCGTGAGTATGTGTCTTGTAATAGGGGGTGAGTCTATTGCCATTAACTGGATACAATCCAGATTCCGCGGTGATACGGAGAATTTCCAATTATGAATACCAAATTTATGACCTCACGTTCAACCGTCACGATTGCAACTACCAGTACCCCGAGTGTAAGTTTACAAGTGAGTAAACGTAACTAGCGCGTTTGCGTTAAGATTTTTATTCTCACCCTTATATTCTTAGCATCATGATCTATCTGACGGGGTTCTTTAGGACCAATGCCTGCCAGGGTTGCGAGTTTGTCCGAAAGGGATATCGTGGCCCTGGCACACAGGCAAATGAAGGTACACGGGTGGGTTTTAGTCAGTAAAAGTCTGACACGCCCTCCCGCTCCGCCCAGAGCGGGAGAAGTTATTTGATAATTTCCAACGCAGAAAAAAAAAAAAAAAAAAAGAAGCATTATGATCTATCGGTCAAATTTTAACGCAAAGGAAATAGTTACGTTTACTCTCTTGCAAACTTACACTTGGGGTATAGACCAATGAAGCAGTCAAAATTCAGGTTAAAAATCGAAATCACACTAATATTATAAAGACGAAAGTTTGTGAGTGTGTGTGTGTTTGTTACTTTTTCACGCTCAAACGGCGGGACCAATTTTGATAAAATTGTGTATGGAAGTAGCTGACATCCTGGATTAACATATAGGCTACTTTTAATCCCGATATTTTTACGGGATCGAGACTTACGCGGGTGAAACCGCGGGGCACAGCTAGTAATTATAAAGTGTAAAGTTTGTGTGTGTGCAGCAAGCAATTTTTATATAAATAAATTTCAAAAAAAGCGAGCGGGCCGTCCAGAAGTCGCATACTTGCACATGATGTGTAACATCTGACATCTCACCTTGGTAATAAGCAACTGAGCAGTGACAGAATTGAACCTCAAAATTAAAAAAAAAGGTTACTTCTGAAATATGTATTAGAATAATTATTAATTACTAGTGGTCGCCCACTGGTCGAAATTCGACCCCCTCTACTTACAATCTAGTACTTACTAATTCCTTGAGTGCACTAATTCCATGCTATTAAAAACTACTTACTTATTCCATGCTCAAGCTGTCACTTCTTGTTACAGACTTCCGTCCCTTCAGGAAATCACTCCCTCAGTAACCGAGAGGAATGTTACACATGAAGTTAAAAAGATGATGTCAAACAAAAAAAAGCACATGAGGAACCATATCAAGTATAATTACATTGCTCCAGAGTTTGTTCAACACTGTCCAACATAATAATTGAGTTATGTAAACCAATCTACAACTTCACTCATAACCCCCATGGCAAAATTTTTAACGAGGTCTCCATAGTTTGTATGCTTACTTACATAAATTTTAATCTATTTCCGTATGGTGCCGGACGTAAAGAATAGCACCACCCTATTTCTTCCTGTGGGTGTCGTAAAAAGCGACTAAGGGACTTACTAGAGAATTCAAACTCAAACCATTTATTTCAATTAAACCTATTACAGGCACTTTTGAATTGTGAAAGTTGAAGCTATTTGCCCATTCCAAAACGTAGATCTCTATGGAGAAGAATGGGCAGCAGCGTTCTCTATGCAATTTAACACCATACTGCGATCGCCAACCCGCCTGCCAAGCGTGGTGATTATGGCAAACCCCCCTTTAGGGGAGGCTATGTCCAGCAGTGGACTGAAATGATGATGATGATGATACATTCTAAGTAAAAGTCTAGCCTTTTTCCCAACAATGTTGGGGTCGGCTTCCAATCTAAATGGATCCAGTTGAATACCAGTATTTTACATGGAGCGACTGCCTATCTGGGGTGGGATACTCAACTTTAAAAACCAAAACATCAACAATCAAAATATCAACACCATATAATCAAGAGTTTAATTTTTCAATGAATCAGAATTATGATTCTGCCAAAGCGTCAATTTTAGGCCCCTGACAATACAAATGCGCGTCGCCCTAACGCCGCGCCGCGACGCCGCCGCGCCACCGCGCCACACGCCTTTCGGTTTCATGGGGAATATTTATTTATAGTAACGAAAATTAAAAAAAATCACAGATTTAATTATAGACAATAAAATAGTCTATTCATACAAAAAAAAAACCCGGCCAAGTGCATGTCGGACCACGCACAATGAAGGGTTCCGTAGTTGGGATGAATTTATCCCAAAAACAAACTTAACATTGTAGTTGAAAAACATGCTCTCCCATACATCGATATACGTTACGGTCAATTCTCCAACTGCAAATTTAAGTTGGTCGACTATTACTCGTTAACTTGTGAAGCCTACTTAGCTGTGATAGTTTTCCTTTTAATTTCGTTATATATACTATTGCCATGAATTTTTTCACATATCCAAAACCAACCATTTAGCTGGCAAGGGGGGGGACACTTGACTCTAACAAAAAATAGCACTTTAAAGCTTAATATTACGCAAACGGATCCCTTAATTGAAAAGTGATTTTGCCAAACCCACAATATTTTTGAACGGCCTATCCAACGATACCCCACACCATGGAATAGACGAGAAAAAAAGTATCATCCCCATTTCACGTGTAAGAGGTACCCTAAAAAAATGTTTTTCATAATTTTATTTTACCATTTTTTCGGCATGATTAATATGTATACCCATGCTAAATTAGGGGACAGACGGACAGACGGACGGACAGACAGACAGACAGACAGACAGACGGACATGGCGAAACTATAAGGGTTCCTTGTTTACTACGGAACCCTAAAAACAACATGAAAATATCTGAAGTAGGTCGTTTGAAATTAACTATATTCTTTGAAAAATTAAACTGTTGATTATATGGTGTTGATATTTTGATTGTTGATGTTTTGATTTTTGAAGTTGAGTATCCCACCCGGCTATCTGACCTCCACAACCCAGTAACTCGGTAATACGATACCCCTTGGTAAGACTAGTGACGACCCCTAACGACTGTCAAAGATCACGAATGACAGCTGAGACCAACGCCGCAACGCAATTGCCGAGGCACGGCGGAGTCTCGATACGTAAAGATGGTCACCCATCCGGGGACCAACCCCGGCAAGCGTAGTTTAACCTGATGGATCAACCTGTCTGGCTGTTATATCTTCAAGCCAGATCGGACAAGAACATCTTTTGCAGGTAAACACTACTAATCTCAGCGTAAGATTATATAACAAGACAAATAAACAATTAGATATCTTTCACCTAATTAAAATTAACTGTAAAATGAAGGTGAGGGATTGGCTCACTTCTCTAAACTATCGGGAGACTGAGGATTTGCTGACTAGCTTCACTGGCTGATCTACATTATATCGCAGGCACCTTAAAGCACACATCTGCAACCAATCAACTCACACACATACACACTCTCATACTACACTCACCCTTACACTACACTCACCGTACACTACATTCACTTTTTCACACACACATATTAAAGCAGAGATAGAATGGGTAACTTATAGTAGATATTAATTCACAATTGTTAGCATAAAAAAAAAAATAATAACCTTCAACTATTTAAATAACACTATAAATTTATTATTTTTATATAGAAGCTCTCAAAAAAGTAAACAAAAAGTAAGCCTTTACAATATGCCTGGGGAAGGAACGCTGACACCTGAGATACAGGATACGTCCTAGTTTGGGTGTCAGAAGTTTATCAAAATTGAGCTAGTAAAATTTTATTAATTTTTGAAATACATTGCAAGCTATAGTTTTGTATAATTTAGAAGCAATTTTTATTTTCATTTTTGTTAATGTGAGTACCATGGAGCCGTTTATTATGATAAGATGTATGTTGACTTAAAAAGCGTGGCACTTGAGAGTATGTCATGCTCACTTAAATGGCTCGCTGATGGTGGCGCGTGTGTTGGATCATTCGGTTCCCTACAAAATAGTTGAGTTGGATGGTGCTGATCCACGCGTCATGTTCGTGAACGGGCGCCGTCAGTTGAGACTGGTCTTCTCTTAACTGCCGTTATTTGTAATCTTTTAATCTTATATTTTGAATTGTTTTTTAAATGAACAATTTAATTTTTTTATATTGTTCTCACATATAGAAGCAACAAGAATAATGTACCCAGGATTTTGTAATATCTTGATTTAAAAGAGTGTCCTTGGAGTTTCTTGCCTATTCTTCTCCATAGAGATCTACGTTTTGGAATGGGCAAATAGCTTCAACTTTCTGACTAACTGACCGACTGTTTGACAATTCAAAAGTGCCTGTAATAGGTTTAATTGAAATAAATGTTTTGAGTTTGAGCATGTAAGTACTTACATTACATAGTGTAATTACTATAAGGATCTCAGTTACATAATATTAGAGTAATTCATTGTTAACCCTTTTTCTCTTCTTATATAATAAGCTTATATGAAATAAATATAATTTATTATTTATAGCCCTAAGCTCCTAAGCTCTAAGTAAAAGTATTTATAGAAGTTTATTTTTCATTTGGTCCTGAGTTCGAATTACTAGATCGGGAAAAGTGCTATTGGGTTTTTCTATCTGGAATTTCTCAGTTACACCCCGGAGTCAGGATTTGTGAGTCTCCGGGTGATGGCAATAAGCTCGCCCTCTTTTACATGGGACTTAAACATAACTGATAAAATGTCGGTGTAATACAGGTACACCTCTGCCTAACCCTTCGGGGATTACAGGCGCGATATCATGATATGTGTTTTTGCCTTGTTCAGTCATTGATAAGTTACTGTATAACAATTTGGGATCGTGTACCTAAAACCACTATCCTTGAACACGAAATAGCCCAGAGAGTTATCCTAAAAGGCTCTAATTTTCCTCCATACCGTTATTCCAGATATCTTCTATACAAGAAATCTAAAACTCTAACAATACCAACTAAGTATTTATCCTGAACAATCTACTAAAACAAACATTCATTACTCACCTATCACCCCTCAATTACAAAGGTAAGAGACGATATAATCCCGTAAGTCGCACTCATTCTCCCCTTTTGACTGTTTTTTCTAACCGTTACTTTTGCTATCTGGCACGATTTTTGTAAATCAATTATATTTAACCCATCCTCTCACGCGATCAATGCCGAAATTGGGACCGGAACGGAAACGCTCGATTGTAAAATGCCAAAATTGGGACTTGAAAACAGCTCTCTTTATCTTCAATATGGGACAATGCAAAAAGAAGTTTACCACATGGCTCCTAGAATTCAACGATGATGACACCGAAAAACTACTTACCACCGTGACTTAATGTTACATACCAAATGACTATATCGATATCTAACTGCTAGAGGGTGGAGACCTGGTGACCTGAAACACAGGCCCTTAAAGCCTAGCTTAGGCACCAATCACCCACAGTAAACTAAACCATTTCATGTACCGTAAGTGTAATAATGTCTGTAATGTTTATTGTGAGATAAAAGTTGATTCTAGACATGTCATGCGATGAAGATTTAAATAAAAGTTCATTTCAGCTATCACTGACTTATGGTGAAGGAAAACATCGTGACGAAACATTTTACATATAGCCTGGAATCTCCAATACGCACGGGGCAATTGTTTCGGGTTTTCGTCATCAACATCATCATCATTTCAATCGAAAGACGTCCACTGCTGGACATAGGCCTCCCCCAATCACCGCCACGTCAACCGTTTCTGTGCTTCACGCATTCAGCGGATTCCTGCGACCTTCACAAGGTCATTATTTCACCTCGTAGGAGGCTTTCCAAGGCCGCCGCCGCCGTTCGGTTTTCGTGCCTATGTAAAAAAGCTTAAACATAACTGGCGAAATGTGGGTGTACTATAGGTACACCTCTGCCTAACCCTTTATCGTTCAATGGGACATTAATGTAACGTTCCACTATTGGGACATAAGGTCCTCGATTTTCGAAGGTTATGTCGATATCATCGCATCATCGCTTACGAAAACATACAGGAAATAAAATAAAATAAAGAATTTCCGTTCATCCTAGTTAGTAATACTGATATTGTACCCATAGGTACTCGTATACCTGATTCTGATCCGGATGAAGTTATTTGATGATTTCCAACCCAAAAAAAAAAAAAGAAAGGCATACCTGATTCCTGCCAGGTTTGCGAGTTTGTTCGAAAGGGATATCGTGGCCCTGGCACACAGGCAACGGAAGGAACACGGGTGGGTGGGTTTTAGTCAGTAAAAGTCTGACATGCCCTCCCGCTCCGCCCTGAGCGGGAGAAGTGATTTGATAATTTCACACAACAAAAAAAACTGGCCAAGTGCGAGTCGGACTCGCGCACGAAGGGTTCCGTACAATTATTATCTAAGGTAAATTGCGGTTTACGATTTATGACGTATTAAAAAAAACTACTTACTAGATCTCGTTCAAACCAATTTTCGGTGGAAGTTTACATGGTAATGTACATCATATATTTTTTTTAGTTTTATCATTCTCTTATTTTAGAAGTTACAGGGTTACACACAGTTACACACATTTTACCACCTTGGAAGTGTCTCTCGCGCAAACTATTCAGTTTAGAAAAAAATTATATTAGAAACCTCAATATCATTTTTGAAGACCTATCTATAGATACCCCAGACGTATGGGTCTGATGAAAACAAAAATTGTGTTTCAGTTCTAAGTATGGGGAACCCCCAACATGTATTGTTTTATTTACTATTTTTGTATGAAAATCTTAATACGGTTCACAGAATACATCTACTTACGAAGTTTCAACAGTATAGTTCTTATAGTTTCAGAAAAAAGTGGCTGTGACATACGGACGGACAGACAGACAGACATGACGAATCTATAAGGGTTGCGTTTTTTGGCTTTGGCTACGGAACCCTAAAAAGGTATACCTGTTTGATTGGTATAACTTAGGTATATTTGAATACCCGTATTTGTAAATGTCAATGGGATGAGCTACCATGTCCGGTCATCTATTTAGATGTCACTGCACAACTGATTGTGGTAGGATAACTAATCAGTTAGATACGTGATACGGACGAGACTATATGATGGATGTTGTGAATTTGCTGAGAAATGAAGAGCCTAACTTTAGAGCCAGAAAATTGAATCATCATAACCAGCCTGTAATGTTCCCACTGCTGGGACACAGGCCTCCTCTCTTCGAGAGGCAGGCTGTAATCTACCACGTGGGCACAGTGCGGGTTGGTAGATGTCACATGTGTTCGAATTATTTGGTTCTAGGACATGCCGGTTTTCTCACGATATTTTCCATCACCTTCTTGGGAGCAGCGGTAGCTTGCAATTATTTACACAAAGTAAAGCGCCTGCTTGTGTTCGAACCCACGACCTACAACAACTCGTAAGTCGGGGCCAATACTATTGGGCCACCACTGCTCTCAAAGAAAATTGAGTGCAGTCTCAAAATCTAGAATAGAAGAATGAGGTGCCTTGAAAAAGGTTTTCTTTATTATGTTACTACTAGCTGCACCCCGCGGTTTCGCGTAAGTCTCGATCCCGTAGGAATATCGGGATAAAAAGTAGTCAGGATGTCAGCTACCTCCATACAAAATTTTATCAAAATTGGTCCCGCCGCCGCCGCCGCGCCGTTAGAGCATGAAGAAGTAAGAAACACACACACATTCACACACTCACACACACTCACTTATAATATTAGTAATAATCTCATAATAATATTAACTTTCGCCTTTAAAATATTAGTGTAATAGCGACCCCTTCTGCTTCTCACGGTTTTATGCCGTAGCAAAACATATATATTTCTTTATTAGTACTTATATTGAAGTTTAATATGAATATTTTATACACCTAAAGCCTTTCGGAATAAAGGCTCTAAATGATGGTGACAACCGCATAAAAATCCATTGAAGAGTGTTACGTCATCGCGGTGGGGGCAGGTTAAAAGATCTAAGCGGTCACACGGCGGGATATGCTTGGAGTCAGTAGTGTTAATTCAGGGCATGGTTTATCCGTGTGCCAAATCTGCTCAGTCATTTATGCTTTATTAACCCCTAAATATATATATATTTTTAACGTTGCTCCACACTAGGAATTTCTCCTGTATTGTGGGTGCGTTTACAAACATTAAAACTCACGTACAAACAGCCAGACCCGGAACAACTACTTGTAGGTCATACAAATATTTGTGCCGTGCGGGAAGCGAACCCGCGACACGCAGCGCAGCAGTCAATCGCTTAACCACTGCGCCAGGCGTGCCGTCAAAATTCGTACTACAAAATTATAATGTAAAATTAAATAAACTGCCGAAAATTCACAAACGTTAACAGTCATAATTATTTCAAAACAAGATTTATATTTTGACATGGCTTAAACCATGGAGCCAGTTTTTGTAACAAGAACGTAACTGTGATTGAAATACGAGTATCGTTCTTTTTACAAAACTGAAAACTTAGTTCGGTACTAAGTTGTCAGTTATATATTAGGAACTTTACCGTAGACGGAATATAGTTCAAAATTCAATAATGGCTCCATGGTTTAAACCTGGGTCTGAAGATAAACCTTGTTTTGTAATAATACGGAATATGATTATTACCCGCGCCTCCCTGGTGCGCCGGGTGCGGGCCAGCCCCAACATTATACTGCAGTGTGTCGCGAGCAGACTGGACTGCTTGTGTGTGAATCGCTGCTGCAAGCTTTCCACATCGGTGTTGAGCTTGTAGCAGGGATTCTCATAACTATGGGGCAGGTGTTTGATTAAATGTGTAGGTTTAGTTTTACTAACATAGATAATAAGAAATATTGTTTACTAACACTTTTTTGAGTCTTGTTACTTGTTTATTAAATATAAATAAATAAATAAACAAAGAAAATATATAAAAATTACCACTGGGCCACCACTGCTGTATATCTAATAACAGATAATTAAAAATTAAGTACTACAAAAGAAGTCATAAAAGTTATACCTTCAACGGAAGCTTCAAACAAGAAAGTTACTAATTAATATGTTCAATGATCACGCTTATAAATGGCAATCCTCTTAGGAGCTCGTCAAATTACGTTCGCAAGAAATAACTATTAAAAGTTAGATGGTATTCCTAGAACGTCTTTATGCTGAGACTTCGCAGTTATCGAGGAATTTTGTATTAGTAAGGTTTCAGAACTTTGAAAGATTTACTGAGGAGATTTTCTAGTTATTTGTCATGCAAGTTGGGAGAGAGATTTCTTAGTCATTTTGAATTCAAATTGTTTTTTTCTAGCTTAGAATAAATGATAATAATAATAAATATACGATACGGCTCGTATCATGAGGAGGTTCCTGTCTCTGGAGCCGTAACCACCGGTAGCTTGGACCATGGTCCCGATACTGGCGGACAACATTTTTTTTATATTTTAAATGATTTTGTATGTTATTTATAAAAATATTTAATTATTAAAAAAAAAAAAACGAAATAATAAATAATTTATTTCAGAAAAACACATTTACGGTTCACAAAACAATTTTAAAAGTAAAAATGGAACATTCCAGAAATAAGGGTGGGCATCGTTGGTGTAAAAATATATAAATAATATATATATATAACATCACTAATGAAAAAATCATTGTATCACGAACACCAGAACCTGAAGAATTAGTCATAGTCATAGTCATTTATTGATAAACAAAGTAACTTGTATCTGAATTTACACACAAAATTACACAATTACAGAATTTATACACACAACAAAAAATACACACAATAAATTTACATTTCTTAATAGTACCTAAATTAAACAATATTAAAATAATAGCCAACACATTGCTACAGACCGGCGCGACACGCGACGCGACACAAAGGCCCCGCGTGTCGCGTGACGAGCGGTGCCTTTGTGTCGCATCGCGAGTCGCGCCGGTCTGTAGTAGCCTTTAGAATTGTGATCTACCGAAGTAACTAATTTGTAAAGATCGATTATTTTTTACCGACTTGTTTTGGACACTCGTTTTGTTAAAAAAGTAGTGTTTTCTAAAGCCTTTACACTCTGAAATAGCTTTTCATCTTTAAAAGCTTTTATTTGTAAGTACCCACTGGAACTTTTCGGCATGCGATAAACACTTTCTAAAATGTTTTGTTTGTAATCTGTACCCCGAGTGTAAGTTTTCAAGTGAGTAAACGTAACTAGCGCGTTTGCGTTAAGATTTTTATTCCCACTCTTATACTCTTACCATTATGATCTATCGGTCAAATTTTAACGCAAACGAAATCGTTACGTTTACTCTCTTGCAAACTTACATTTGGGGTACTGAACAAAGTATAACATCCCAAGACCCAAGACCCCAAAAAATGTACCTAGCCCATGGTGGTACATTGGAGGGCAAGCTCGGTTTTCGATAAGTACGTATTTTAGTTGAATATGATCAACTGTGCTTGCTCGCGGGGAGACCGTTAGACCTTCCAAGTATAAAGTGCGTCACTCACCTGGCTAGCCTCCTGTGGCTTCTCGAGGGAATCTTGTCCTGATGTGGCACGTGGCTGGCGTTGCACGACGACCGGCCGTCCGATTATCCACTCACAAATTGGTGCACCAAAGTCTGTACTGCACTATATGAGCCTTCAGGAATCACGATCAGTTCAGATAGAAACCGTTTAGCGTCGATTATCCCTCACGCCAAGGATTTTTAACCGGGAGCGCTCACTTAGGCAACTGCGATTGTCCCAGAGATTTCCAAGTATAATATCTCTAACAGTCTACGTAACATAACATCACGCCTGTAATCCCTTAAGGGTTAGGCACAGGTGTACCTACCTATAGTACACCCACATTTCCCCAGTGCTGTTTAAGTCTCATGTAATAGGGGGCGAGCCTATTGCCACTAACCGGGCAAAATACCAGACTTCGGACTGTTACTGAGAAATTTCAGATGGAAAACCTAAAAACACTTTGCCTGACCCGGGAATCCAACCCAGGAGCAACAACAGCGTGTTACGGAAAGGGTATATACATATCAAAGGCACGGATTCTTTTGGTGATAACAAACTAGGCGCACAGATAAAGATAATGAATAATGACCCTCGTAGTGCGGTGACACGTTTGTTATGATTTAAATTTAATAAACAATAGAAATAAAAAAAATATCAAACATTTTAGAATCATTATTTTTGAGCTGAAATTTTATACAGAGATTCTGAACCAGATGCACTCTTCACCCTGTTTGTATGGATATACCCTTTCGGTAACACGCTGTATGTACACCCGCATTTCGCCATTTATGTTTAAGTCTCATGTATGATGTAATAGGGGGCGAGCTATTATAAATCATTTACCTATCTACGATCACTCTAATTCCAAAATGAAAAGTCTAAAAACCATTTTCGAGACTCTTCCACGGATAAAATCGCTTACGTTTCTGTGAAGCGATAAATTCGGTATGAAATCCAAACTGTATCTACAGTTCCCTACAGAATCGATGAAATAATGAAACCCAAAGGATTGACAAAAGGATTGGACGGACATTTTCAAATGTCAGATAAAAGCCAGTCCCTTTTATACGATGTCATCGATGCCCAACAAGATAAATGCGACGATTCGTGAAAATCGAGAGTTGAATGTTTTACAAATATGCTAGCCTCTTTCTACTCCAAAATTATTGAATAGCTTATATTCATTCATATGACCTTATTCATATATTATTATAGCTTATAATTTTTTTCAAACACCAAAATTATTGAATATGTAACATTATTTTTAGTATAATTATGCGAAACATGAATATAGTTTGTTCAGAATAAGGAACTGAATCAATTTCAATAATTTTTACACCATGTTATATTTTGTCCCAAAAATATTTAAGTGTGATGGAAAAGGTTAATACCATTTAATTACTAACAATACAATCGCCGTACGATTAGGTATCTACTGCCAAATTATTATCAATGAGCGCAAGACGACCCTGGAGGTGCGGGGGCGCGCGCCGCCGCCGCCGCCGCCGATAGCATGTTTTTGTACGGACAACCCGGTCATAACAACCTTATAACTTTGTGATTTTTCATGATACAGTTTTGAAATTTTGTACATAGATTCTTTACATAAAAATATAGACCCGTGTTTCGGGTTTCGCATATACTAAAACTAATGTTGTATATTATTATATTCAATAATTTTGGTGTTTGAAAAAAAAAATTGTGCTACATTATACCTATAGTACAAAGAATTCGAAGCCGTATATAGTCATCATAATGACTTATTATAAATGACTTCTAAGCTTATTCTACATTTACTCGAGCTTTGCCCGCGTGGAGGTGAAAAATTATCTCTTGGAATTTCGGGTAGATATGTACACACGGCTACACATCAAGCTATAAATTTCCAGTATAAGTTGATCTCGCATTGTGTAGGATTTCCGTACTACTAAGTGCCGGGATAAAAAGTATCTTATGTTCTAACACTGGTCATGATCTATCCGTGTGCCACATCTATAAGGAAAACTGAAAGACAGACTAAGAATAAGGAATAATAACGTCTGGTTGAGAAAAAGTGTCATTAAGGCGCTGACAAGAAGAAAATGACCTAAATAGGCTTGTCTTAAAAAAAATTGCCAAATCTATATACAACATGTCCCGGAATTAACGCACAACCTCTTAAGGGGTCATTGTACTCATCATTATGAACAACTTTTACTATGGGATCAAAAAAGCAGTTTTTTTTCCAATGAAATCGCGAAAAAATAATTCTTCCCTACATTTATTTTCGAATAACTCGTCGAAATGTAGAGAACAGCTGATTTTTGGGTTTTCGGGTTTAGTCCTATAGTAAAAACTGTTCACCTCTTATGAGGACCCCTGTTGACCCCTTATGAGGTTGTGCATTAGCTTGTGGTAGCGGAAAAAATATAATTATGTTATTCTTGAACATATTTCTCAGAACACCAAGTTCTGAGAAATATGTGTTACCAAAACACGTTTAGAAAAAAAAAAACACGGTAATCCTTTACCTTGAGTTCCAATCCAAAATATCTGTATTAAATATCAACGGACTGTAGGTGTTTAATTAATAACAAGAACGTCTTCCTTGAATGCATCTATTACTTAACTCATTTTTGAGTAAATAGATAATTGTTTCTTAATTTGTAATAAATTACATGCGCTTCTCTTTCTTTTGTATGCAGTCTGACAGTGACTGCGCTTTAGCTGTGGTCAGTGAGTCTTAAGAGAGAATAATTATTTGTTTTAAAACTACAACCCACGTAAATTTAGGCGGAAGCATCAGTTCATGATCATCAAATTATTGTACCATCTGTTTTTGATCCAAAATCTATTAATGTGGACATACAAGTGCACGCCTACGCGAGTTTATTTTGGGACAGCAAACCAGGTAGCTACATCTTCATTTTACGTTTCATGTCATTTAAAAAGCCCTATGGCTTTAGAAGAATGAGGAACAGGTTCACTCATCCTCGGTGTTGTCTGGATGTTGTATATATGCTAGTTGCGCTGTAAACTCTGCTTGCGCGATGCAGGATTTTGCGTGACGTCAGTGTGCCCGTAGTTAGCATGTGGCGATGTTGATGCCGCTACATCACTCCCCTCCGGAGACCGGAGGTCGATAGTGGGCTGAGTCATGTATCTTGCAATGCTTGCCAGTGGTAGTAGAGGGTTCCAGTGAGTCGCAACTGTGTGCCGCATAGTTCTCGGTGAGTTGGAACTATCTGCGGTGATTCCACAGCACGGTTCCCCAGTGAGTCGGGGTGGCGCTGCAATATGCTGCAGTGAGTCGGATGTGGTACAGCGCCGAGTTGAGGCTGAATGCTGGCGTCGACCAGGATAGGTATAATGTTCTCTGCTTGTGGACCGGCCGAAAGTGCAGTGTGCTGTGCCAAGGTTGCTAATGAGGCTGTGGGTGATGACCAGGGATGCGCGTCCGCTGCATGCTGGTAGTCAGGATACCCGTTGAAGCCGTGGGTTCTGGCTGGCTGTGCGACTCGCCGTTTGAATGCTTGAGGAAGTGATGATGATGACGTCACGCTGAAGTAGTTGCACGAAGGCTGCGCTGACGGTCATACTCGGGGTCACCAGTTTAGAGGCATGAGGACCAGGGTGTAAAGTTCACTCATCCTCTATAGAAAAGGGAGGATCCTCCGACCAGACGGGTGTTGTATCTGGTGGGCAACTGCCCGACGGTTGATTTCGGGATGTTGTTTATAATATGCTAGTTGCGCGGTAAACTAAGCTTGCGCGATGCAGGATTTTGCGTGACGTCAGTGTGACGCGTAGTTCGCATGTGGCGATGTTGATGCTGTTACAGGGCTGATGTTACTTTGATAATAAAGGGTTCAAATTAATTAGTATGGTAGATATTTACAAGACAGACGTGAGGAGGGGATGCCATAGAAGGAAATAATTATGATGGCCTTATTGGTGATGCAATATAAAAGGAGGGGAAATAATCATGGGGTATCAGAAAAATTCATCCGCGTCCCTGTCAACAGCAAAAGTGCCCAAGTGCGTTGTATGGCATTTGGCAATGCTGTCGGGCACTTTTCCTGTTGACAGCAATGCAGACGAAATTTTTGATGCCCCTTGATTCTTTTTCCTCCCATTTTTAATACTTTTACATAAAATTATTATTTTAAGACATTTTAAATTATGTAAATATTATCCAGAAATAAACAAGAATTTTCATTGGTGATGTTCTTCAGAAAGGTCAGGTGGATAGTACTAGCAACCGGCGTGCGTGTAACCAGCACCTTAAGACGCAGATATATGCCAGTGACCTTGAGTGGTTAGCTTGCGTGTTCTGTACTGAGCTTACGCAACGCGTCGTACGTTCAGCCAGTAATACTCGCCCACCAAGGAGCGCTGTCCCCAATTTGACGCATTATTAATTTATTTTACACAAAACAAAAGGTATTTTAACCTTTCATGCCCTGTGACATAACAAACGTCAAAAACCCATCGTTCCCGCCTCCTTATCGTAATGGCCGACAGATTTATGACCTCCGCCGCTAATGTAAACAATAAACATTTCAAGTGTTTTTTTAGAGCTTAGGATACTTTGTTAAGCAGATTTGGCTTTGTGAATAGAGTGAGTGTAATTAACAATAACAAAAATGGTTGTGGGAACTGTATTTGTATTTAATAATTACCCCTAATTACAGATAACAGCTGTATTGTTTAGGTCCAATGTTATGGCTATTTCTGATAAAACTATTGTATCAATTTACACAAAATTTTGCAAGTTACATTATGAATAGATAAGAAATCTAACAACAGCGTTTCTTTGAGAGTTCTATGTAACATTGTTGTAATAATAAATCACAAAGTTCATGGCACTTGAGGCCGGCCTCATGATATCTTTGAAACTTTGAAAATTCACATCGGAGTAACACCGAGTAGTTTCTTATACAAAAATGTTACTAAAATACTACATAAACCTGTATTGACTGATAGCTACCTATATCTTGTAAAAATATACCACCATAATTAATTAATAAAAGATTTTCTTGAAGAAAAGGGGGGGGTTAATTGATTTATTTATTAATTAATTAAAAAATAAATTACCTTTTATTTTTTTTTTGAATATTTGTGATAAATGCACAAGTGGGAACTATACTGTCATATAAGTTTAACACTTAGTCATTCTTGTGGAAAGAAATAAAGATAATTTAATTTAATTTAACCTCAAAGTTTAACAATTTTGATGCAAAGTTTGAAATATGATATTTTGAAACTTTTCACAAGTATTTAGTGCAAATATTATCTAAAACGATGTTTCAAGCACTTATTTATGATTATTATTGATTATTTGCAGTCGATAAAACACAAAATAAGTCCAAATTCCAACGATAGAACGGTTCTTTGTCGAAACTTTTCTTTGTTCAAAAATTTCGATTTTATGATGCAATTTCGTGTAATTATTATCTACAATGATGTATTAACAACAGATAAATGAAAATGTATCCACTTACCCATATAAAATACACTTATAAAAGCACTTTTCACTCACTTTATTTTCACAATAACAAACACGTCAACAGAAAAGTAAACTGACATTCAATACTTTTTTTAAATGTTGTCATACCATATTTTACGTTCGGATACCTTCAGTTTTTGAGAATATCTACCAGACAATCGACTAAAATCGCCACAAACAATACTAAACGTTATTCTTTAGAAAAAATTGAACTTTTAATAGCGTGTACTCGCCGACCGCCGCCGCAAGGCGGCGGTCGGGCCTGAGCGGTTAATAAAACGCGTATACTAAAAGATCAATAATTTAATTATTTTTAAATTGGTGAAGTTTTCAGAAAAATACACGTAGTAGATTTGGCGCCATTCTCAGTTTTTTATCCGCGTTAGACATAACTTTACCAATTAATTTCACTATGTAATATAAACATAATCTAAAATTTTCACATATTAAGTTATTGAGAAAACGCTCTTATTTAACATATTTTTTTTTCAAATCATTAACTCTACTTGTTTAGACGTGATCTTCAGTATAAAATCATTAAAAATTGGTTATCGTCGCCTTAATTGCGTAACACACTACTCGTATCAATCACAAACTAAATGATATTGAAGTATTGCTTCATATGTTCGAAAAATTTGTCTGCTCAACAACTTAAATAACGCAATGAATGTTGTTGAACTGTCAAAATTAAACTCATTGCTACTGATAGTGTGTTATGCATAACCTATAACGCTTGTTATAAGGTACAAATTGCAATGATCGACGCGCGTTAGGGAAATGAAATGTTACGACCTAAACGAAACCTCTCTACACTATCAAGCAAAGGTATTGTTGACGTCCTCGGTAAACTGAGGCCTTAGCGCGAACACGCGGCTTAAACGTAACGTAAATCCGAACGATATTTGAATCATTAGAATCGCATAATGTTCTTTCTTTTTCGTGTGGTTTGTTACTAACCCCGTTTCAGATTTTATGCCACCCATGATGATGTTTTTGGACCTCTGACTTGGCTTCACATGCCGTCGAGGAATATCTTTCAGGCATGCCCGTTTCCTCACGATGTTTTCCTTCACCATTTTTTAAGCTAGTGGTATTTATACAATACGCACATTTGACGGCACGGTTGGCGCAGTGGTTAAGCAATTGATTGCTGCGCTCCGTGTCGCGGGTTCGATTCCCGCACGGAACAATTAATATTTGTATGACCTACAAGCAGTTGTTCCGGGTCTGGCTGTTTGTGTATGTGAGTTTAAATGTTTGTAAACGCACCCACAATACAGGAGAAACTCCTAGTGTGGGAAAACGTTTAAAAAAAAAAAACAGTCAGAAGTGCGTGCCTTGGGTTCGAACTCGGGACCTATCACTTGGCAGTCCGACGGTCACACAACTAGGCTGTCGCTGCTTACACAATAAGTATATCCCTCATCATTATCATCATTTCATCAGAAAGACGTCCACTGCTGGACATAGGCCTCCCCAAAGGAGGGGGGGGGAGGGTCCATAATCGCCATGCCCGGGGAGTTTGTTGCGCTACTTCTTCTTCCCAGCTAAAGCACTAGGAAGTGAAGGGCGGGCGTTTTTGGGGGACTGTCTCAAGTAATTTTTGATGCTCGAAAAGTCTGTTTCTCAGCCAGGTTTGAATAAATGACTTTTGATTTTGATTTCTTGGCAGGCAGGTTGGCGATCGCAATATGGTGTTAAAATGCATAGAGAACGCTGCTGCCCATTCTCTAGTAAGTCCACAAACTACAATATAATAGTAAGTCCCTTAGTCGCCTTGTACGACACCTACGGAAAAATATTATAGGCTGGTGCTATTCTTTACGTCCGGCACCACACAGACAATCCCATAGATATGAATACGAAGTCTTAAAACCAAGTAAGTCAATGATATGTGAGAAACGAGTATTTCAATTTCGAATGGTTCGTTACGTTACATCCGCGCGTTTGTACTGGGCCCACTGAGACTGACAACGTTGATAAACGTCTTGCGTCGAATGGGTCAAATGAACGCAATGGAGAAGCTAGTAGTAAAGGGGCCCTATATCAAAATATGTTGGGGGCCCTTCTTATCTGACTATAGCGAAGTTCAAAAGGAGGTTATTTTTTATAATATAAATAAAATAGCAGCTTGAGTTGAGACCTTAAGCTGTCACTGTAACCTCACTAAGAGAATCCAAAAGCGAGCGAGGCGAGCAATTCTTAACCGGGATTGGTGAAGATTTTATTGAAATTTTACTAAGACAATGCAAGAGCGAGCCAAGCCAGCTGGAAATGTGAAGAATTCTGACTCGGGTGGGTTAAGCTGTCATTGTTATTTAAGGCGACGATAACTGACTTTTAATGATGATGAAACAAGTAGTGTTAATGATTTGAAAAAATATATGTTAAATTAGAGCATTTTCTCAATAACTTAATATGTGAATATTTTAGATTATGTTTATATTACATAGTGAAATTTATTTTTTAAGTTATGTCTAACGCGGATAAAACACTGAGAATGGCTCAAAATCTACCAAGCGTACTTTTCTGATGCCTTCACCAATTTAAAGATAATTTAATTATTGATCTTTTAGTATACGCGTTTTATTAAAATACCTTTTGTTTTGTGTATAATAAATTAATAATGCGTCAAATTGGGGACAGCGCTCCTTGATGGGCGAGTTCAATCACTGGCTGAACGTACGAAGCGTTGCGTGAGCTCAGTGCAGAACACGCAAGCTAACCACTCAAGGTCACTGGTATATATCTGCGTCTTAATAAGAAGATGTAAGAGGGGGCGAAGCGAGAGAAAATTGGAGCATCGTGACTCGTCGGTTCGATTTTCTGCGTGCTTTTACGCAAATGATTTTCATTTCTGTAAGTAGGTTTGTACATACACTTTTACACGTCAATCATATTTAAAAAATAAAAACTAGATGAAGTCGGCGTTTCGTATCTGACTACTCTGAGAAGAAAGGCCGAAACAAACTCAGAGGTCACAGTCTCTTTTAAAGTCCAGACATAATCTTGGTCAGATCATGTGAAGGCCATGTAGATTGGTGTCTGTGCACGCATTTGTCAGTAATCGTGCAGCTCTACTCAGAACTTAAGGAGCTCAACGATGCGACGATCAATACCAAAGAAAGGACATTTGGGTAGGCCGCTTATATGACTCAAACTGCCAGACTATGATTAACTTTAACTGAGAATAAAAGAAAAGGATAAAAAAAAATCCACATAGTCTTCACATTCACAATAATTAAAATAATATAATACTTTACAAGTAAATGTGCATGTCATTGTGTATAAAATAATAATTAAATGTCATTTTATATAAAATAATAAAAGTTACCAAAAAAAAAAAACAAACAATAAAAGTAATCCACCTCAATATGTAAAAAAATTGGAGCAGCTCAATCCCAAGCCTTTTTGTCCTCAATATAATCTTTAACGGTATAAAAGGCTGTCTGGCACAACTTGCGTTTAATGAATGATTTGAATTTATTAAGGCTTAGATCTTGAACGTGGCTTGGAAGTTTATTATAAAAGCGTATACATTGACATCGGAATGAGACACCTATTTTCTTGAGCCTTGTTGTAGGAACAACAAATTTGTGTTTGTTCCTAGTATTTTTATTATGGATATCACTGTATTTTTTAAATCATTTTATACTTAATGAGGGGTGATTGTACGAAATTCTTTCTGCTTCGCGACAAGACCTTAAGACGCAGATATATGCCAGTGACCTTGAGTGGTTAGCTTGCGTGTTCTGTACTGAACTCACGCAACGCGTCGTACGTTCAGCCAGTAATAGGACTCGCCCATCAAGGAGCGCTGTCCCCAATTTTACGCATTATTATACACAAAACAAAAGGTATTTTAATAAAACGCGTATACTAAAAGATCAATAATTAAATTATCTTTAAATAAGTGAAGGTTTCAGAAAAATACGCTTGGTAGATTTTACGCCATTCTCAGTTTTTTATCCGCGTTAGACATAACTTTACAAATTAATTTCACTATGTATAGAAACATAATCTAAAATATTCACACATTATATTATTGAAAAAAAGCTGTAATTTAACATATTCTTTTTTCAAATCATTAACACTACTCGTGAACTGATTTCTTCTGAAGAAAATCAGTTCACATTAACTTCACAAACAAACACAGTGACTACCACCCACTCTACATAAATGGTATGCAAATACCTTATGCTAATACAGCCAAATACCTTGGCATAACTCTCGACGCCAAGCTGCGTTGGAAAGCCCATATCAAAAAGAAAAAACAGGAACTCGATATTCGTTATAAACGTTTGCATTGGTTACTGGGAAGGAAATCCTGTTTATCAATACATAATAAGCTGATAATATACAAGCATATTCTGATGCCAATTTGGACGTATGGTATCCAACTTTGGGGCTGTACTAAGCCAACCAACGTCAAAATAATTCAACAGTTCCAAAATAAAGTACTCAGGGCTGCTGTAAATGCACCCTGGTACATAAGAAACGATGACCTCCACCGTGACCTCGACATGGAATTCGTCACCACCATCACACAAAAATTTGCTGAAGCCCACGAACACAGACTCCATCGACACGTGAATGTTGAGGCAATCCAGCTGTTAGACAACACAGGCATAGTGCGTAGACTAAAGAGAACTAAACCATTTGAATTAGTGTAGTGTAAGTGAATCAATAATAGTAACAATGTTGTGCTATTTATATAACACATGAACAAAGTGTTTTATCAATTTTACCAGACTCTAAGGAAATGTTACGAACGTGTGTAAAAGTGCATACCTAATTATGGACACTATTCTTAGCATTAACATAATTTATAACGTAGCATAATAAGTTAGATTTAAATTGTTTATTAGTCTTCTTAGGCTAGATTGCAATTAACTAGTAAGAACTTGGTTCTTACTAATAAGGAAAAAAAAAAAAAAAAAACTACTCGTTTAGACGTGATCTTCAGTATAAAATTATTAAAAGTCGGTTATCGTCGCCTTAACAATTGGAGGAGCTCGCGTGGCTAATTAATAACAGCCGCTTGCGTCAATCCATCAGGTTATCCATCAGATATGTTACTCTGAGACGGCAGAAGGTAAGCAGAAGCATGACGGTCAACATCTCCGCTACAAGGATGTGCTCAAGAGGCATCTTAACGCTTGCACAATTGATCCTAAAGGTTGGGAGAGGCTCGCTTTACACAGGTCGTCTTGACGTTCTATTCACAAAAATATAAATCTATCGAAGAAAAGCGACACGAAGCTATTAACAAGAAGCGCCAAGTACGCAAAGAGAGATTTAAGCCCTCCTACACATATATACATACAACACTGCAGGCCAACTTTATTGTTCTAGTTGCAACCAAGTGTTCGAAACTAAATTCGGTCTAGCGAGTCATCTAAGGGCACACGCAAGGAATTGATTTTTAACAACTACTATATAGGTACAACATGTCCCAGAATTAAAGCACAACCTCTTAAGGGATCATTGTACTCATCATTATGAACAACTTTTACTATGGGACCAAACAAGAATTCGCGAAAAAAAAATCAGTTGTTCCCTACATTTTGACGAGTTATTCGAACATAAATGTCATAAATGACAGGTGATTTTTTTTCACGTGTTGTTACTTGAAGTATGTTCGAAAATGTTCTTAACTAACTTTTTAGACCTTTGTATCCTGCATATGCGTATAAAGTTTAAATAAATCGGTTCAGTCATTTCAAAAAACAAGGGCTTGAATGTTTGTATGAAATGCTGTAAGTAAGGTGTAGGTAAACGCGATACAAGCAATATATCAACTCCGCTACGGATTTTCGTAGCAGATCATGTCATGCTACTAGGCGTAACGCTACGCCGAGCTACATAATTAAATGATAAAAAAAAAAAAAACCAGCTACAGAAATAGAAAAGAGAGAGCGATACATTGTGACGTGTTACGCTGAATGACATAGGGTCGTAAAACTTGATCGTAATAAGCTCCGAAGTCCGAAGTCAAAGGAATGCTTGTTACGTGAAACTGTGTCAAATGCACTTTTGAGTCTTCGGATCTATTTTAATTTTGATATTATTGACCTAAATTATAAAGGGATATTATTAATTGCACATTAAATAAATAATCACTTATCATTTATTTCCATCATTTATATACTTTTTTACATCAAATAAATTGACTGCACAGCAAATTAACCAGAGCGTACGTATACATACTTTGCCAGATTGAATCATTAGGTTAGAATAGGTTAGAACCTCGTGGCGAAAGTACTCGCGTCACTGCACCGGTGGCACGCGGAAGCGAGGGCCGCGGAGCGAGTGGCTGATGCAGCGACATGTGGAGTTGCGTCGGTCACAGCTTCGCGCAGCCCTGGTGACGGAATGGCGGGACAGGCTTTCACGCCCACCATCAAGGCGGTCCGGCCAGTACTCGAACCCTGGCTTGGGAGGAGGCACGGCGCCCTGTCATTTCCGGTGACGCAGGTGCTCTCGGGGCATGGTTGCTTCGGGAAGTACCTGTGTCGCATAAACAGGGAGCCGGACGCCCGGTGTCACCACTGCGTCGACTGCCGGGAGGACACGGCGCGGCATATGCTGGCAGAGTGTGCCGCTTGAGAGGAGCCACGCCATGCCCTCATCTCAGGAGTAGGCAGTGACCTATCGCTGCCAGCCGTGGTCGAGTCGATAGTCGGCAGTGAGGAGTCCTGGTACGCGGTGGTGTCCTTCTGCGAAACAGTCGTGTCGCAGAAGGAGGCTGCGGAAAGGGAGCGGGAGATCTCGTCCGCTCACCCGGCCAGCAGCAGACGCACTGGGCGTCGGCGGAGGGCCGATAACGCCCTCTTCCAGCCCCCCTAAATGGGTCCAGTGGCGGCGGACTTGGGGACGTCCGCCGCCCCCTATCACATTGTACCCGAGGTGGCGGCGCGTAGTGTTCCACGCGCGCCCTTATCAGACGTCGCGGGGGGGGGGTAAGACACCTCACCCCCCCAGACTTGAGGTGGCTCGCAGAGGCGGGCCGGCACTAGCCGGGGATTGCGGAAGTAATAATAGATCCCAAGATCCCCGGTGCAAGTGTGGGAGGGGAACACTGGGGTGGTTTTTAGTCAGTAGGAGTCTGACAGACCCCTTCGCCCGCCGATTTTCCACCCCGTGAACAAAAAAAAAAGGTTAGGTTAGAACAGTGACCATTATTGCACGAAGGCGACCGAGCAAAGCGAGCGTACTGTGGCAGCGGCCGCCAAGCACTCTGCTATGTTTGGTAAATTCAGTTATCAAAACAAAAACTCTTCATCAATATGCAATTTATCTAAATTACTATACGACATTCAGCCACCTGGTTAAACGTTGCGCTCAATGACTTGGCTAGTCTGTTGTCTTGTTAGTAGTTTTTTATGATAAATAGCGGTGCGCCACGAATATAAATTATTGCTTATTTAGTTATAATATATTTTAAATGGAGTATTTTGCTGTGCAATCAGTAATTTTGGTTAGAATTCGGATTATTTTTGGATGCAAAAAGTAATTTTGATTTGCGTTTAATTACTACCCTAAATTGAGGTTCTTCTTCTTTTCGTTTCGATGGTAAATCTTTTGTTTGGGCCAAAACGGTGGCCAAGTTTATAAAAATGTTGTTACATTGTCCTTTCTGTTACTTAATAAGTAAAGGTACTCTAATATGAATAGAGAAGATTTTTGCTTTCTAAAAAACAAAGCTTTCCCTTTTATCATGCCAACGTAGCAACGGTTAGACCGGACAGAAATAAAAAACGTGCAAGGCTAATTAAATTGCAAAGAAAAAAACATCATTCCGTACTTCCTTTGAATTCTTTGTGAGCGACAAGTATGTAGATATGAGTTATTCAACACAGTTAATTACGCTAATTGTTTTTCTCTTAAAGGAATTTAATAGTCACAAATATGTTCAAAATGTACACATAGCTTTGTGCAATCAATCTAGCTAGTGAACAAAGGAAAATAAACTCTATTGTTCAGAGATATGTTTCAAAATCGGATGCTTGAAATTGTAATAGGAGATGAATCCGATGCGTAGGTAGTCCATGTCGGGAGTTTAAAAGGAACTATGTTCAGTTATGTAACATGAAGTACATAAACGTTGAATTCATGATAATTTCAGCTGAAATGAACGCAATAAAGCCTTTTAGGAAATAATTATGACACATTTCTGAATAAAACACACAGTGACGGTTTCATGAAAATGTAAATTAAAATTTTCGCTGAAAACGTGGGATTAATATTCATAATAGTTGTAGTGAAAATAACTGCGGGCAGAGTATTGATCGGGACTTTAAACGAGGCATGTACTTTTGGACAAACGAAGGCCTTTGTCATGAAGCAGAATTATATGGGCGAAGTTGCAATCCTATGTGTATTCAGATCTATAACAAGATTCCTAACCAAATGAAAGAACTACCAATGGTCCGCTTCAGAAGGGCTTTACGCAGGTGGTTAATTGACGGGAATGACAGGGCGCTCGCGGTCATTCCTAGGCCCCTCCCTGATGGGGGGGGGGCGTGCTGGGCCGGTTCTGCCGGGGAGGCCCACATACCCCTCTCATTCCCCGATGGGTGGGTATGCGTAATGCATTTTTCCCAGCGTCAAAAAAGGTTGATAATTGAGAATTCCTTCTATCATCATAGTCATTCCAGCCGAAAGACGTTCACTGCTGGACATAGGCCTCCCCCAAAAGGGGCGGGGTTGCCATAATCGCCACGCTTGGCAGGCGGCTTGGCGATCGCAGTATGGTGTTAAAATGCATAGAGAATGATGCTGCCCATTCTCTAGTAAGTCCCTTAGTCGCCTTTTACGACACCCACGGGAAGAAATGGAATGATGCTATTCTTTACGTCCGGCACCACACGGAGCCGTCCTTCTATACTTTAAAAGAATTCCTTCAGGTTAAATGAAATTGATCTAATTGTAACCGTGCCTATACCAAAAATTTGCATGTCATTATGTTATGATTAAATATGTTAAGCTGTAAGAACTTTTGTAACCATATTTACCAGCAAATAAATCTTTGATTTTGACTTTGAAGGCCGCGATATCAATATAATAAAAATGAAATGCTGTTCGTTGGTAAGCGCATCACTTGAGAACGGCAGCAGGCTTAGCATGATGCTTTCTGCTCCGGTGCGATCTCATGGTGGCATGGAGAGTGCGAGAGTGCAACCCAGCGCTGGGCACGCCACAATTGTGGCAATAAGTCCCCTCTTCGAGGAGTGGACAGAGAGGCGCCATGGCGTCCTCACCTTCCACCTGATGCAGGTCCTCACCGGACATGGTTGTTTCCGGAGGTTCCTGTTCAGGATATAGCGGGAGGAAACGCCCGGGTGTCACCACTGTGTGGATCGCCCGGAGGACACGGTGGAGCATACAAGGTCAATGGCGCGTTGTATTCCACGCGCACCTCAAAGAGTTGTCAGCACCAACTGACGGGGTCCGTTAGGGCCACTGCCTGCCAGGATTGCGAGTTTTTCCGAAATCCCTATCGTGGCCCTGGCACACAGGCAAATGAAGGAATACGGGTAGGTTTTAGTCAGTAAAAGTCTGACACGCCCTCCCGCTCCATCCAGAGCAGGAGAAGTTATTTGATAATTTCCAACCCAAAAAAAAAGCATCATGCTTTCTATTTCTACTCTACTGTAGAATAGAAATCTCTTAGAAACTCGGCGAAGCTGGACTAGACACAACCTGGCGGCGTCATTAAAGGATGGCCCACCCATAGATAAATATTATATAACTCGTCTCTCCACTATTCCAATGCTTACTCAAGGATGCATATCCGGTATGGCTCTAATAATCCCTCCATATCCCAAGGGCACGTCTTCGTGTAATAGTCCGAATCAGGTAAAATTTGAAAAGTTGCCGGGAATATTGGAAAATTCGGGAAAACTGAAACTGCGTTTTCAGATTTTTTTTTATATGCATAAACCGTTAAAACTAAGTACCTAATTACCCAGAGCAACATTTTCATACAAACGAGGTTATTTCGAAGCTTTGTTTATTTCTATCAGACAAGCCATTTACACCAGAGAGTGTTTAGAGTTCTGAGTGTTCGGATTTATATGCATTTTCATGCTATTTTTGAGGTTTTTTGTTTCATGAACAACTCCGGTATGAAATGTCAGTTTGGTCAGTAGCGCCTTAAGACGCAGATATTATTTATTTATGTATTTTTGGTATGTGCCATTTGTAGATATGTGCTAGTGACCTTGAGTGGTTAGCTTGCGTGTTCTGTACTGAGCTCACGCAATGCGTAGTACGTTCACCCAGTAATAGGACTCGCCCATCAGGAGCGCTGTCCCCAATTTGACGCATTGTTAATTTATTATACTAAAAAAAGGTATTTTAATAAAACGCGTATACTAAAAGATCAATAATTAAATTATTTTTAAATTGGTGAAGGTTTCAGACAAATACGCTTGGTAGATTTTGCGCCATTCTTAGTTGTTATTTCATCTGCGTTAGACATTAACTTTACAAATTAATTTTATTATGTAAAATAAACATAATCCAAAATATTCGTATATTAAGTTATTGAAAAAATGCTCTAGTTTAACATATATTTTTTTTCAAATCATTAACACTACTCGTTTAGATGTGATCTTCAGTATAAAATCATTAAAAGTTGGTTATCGTCGCCTTTTGGGGCTTAGACCTCCTCCATCCATACTCTGGAAAGCTGCTATCAGATTTCATCCGAATCAGTATCTGACCGAGAACCAAAGCTTTGAAATGACCTCGTTTGTATGAAAATGTTGCTCTGGGTACTTTTTGAAATTTGGACAGGACAACGATTCGGTCGATTCTGGCTTCAATTTGTGACGTAACAAAGTGGAGTTTATGAAAGGGCAGTATTATGTTTATAGGAGTAGATAGCAGCTCATTATCGACTGCTTTAAAATTCATCCAAACGTTGTCATTAAAACCCATCCCGTGCTCTAGACAGCACCATAAAACCGTTGGATTTTGTCTGTTGTCACAGGAATATCTATGGTTCAGGAGTAGGCATCGACCTATCGCGGCCGGCCGTGGTCGGAGTGAGGAGTCCTGGGACGCGGTGGTGTTCTTCTGCGAAACAGTCGTGTCGCAGAAGGAGGCTGCGGAAAGGGAGCGGGAGATCTCGTCCGCTCACCCGGCTCACAGCAGGCACACTGGGCGTCGGCAGAGGGCTGACAACGCCCTCTTCCGGCCCCCCTAAATGGGTCCAGGGTCGGCGGACTTGGGGACGTCCGCCGCCCCCTATCACATTGGACCCGAGGTGGCGGCGCGTAGTGTTCCACGCGCGCCCCTATCAGACGTCGTGGGGGGGGGGGGGGGGGTCAGACACCTCACCACCCCCCAGACTTGACACTAGCTGGAGATTACGGAAGTAATAACAGATCCCAAGATCCCCGGTGCAAGTGTGGGAGGGGAACACTGGGGTGGTTTTTAGTCAGTAAGAGTCTGACAGACCCGTGAACAAAAAAAAAAAAGGAATATCTATGGCAACTTGACACGGTAGTAAGAAGTGTCTATACGGAGTGGCGCTTTGGTGGCGATATTAATTTAGCACACATATACGGTTTCGCCTTTACGTAGTGTGGGCGACTAAAATCAATTATATTTTCTTTGTAAATATTGACGTTGCTATTTGAAATAAACAATTTGACTTTGACCTTGACTTATGAATATATCTTATAAATCTGTGTAAGTAGACAACTTACACACATCGCATCGAGACTTATAGCATCGCCTTGGATAAGTCTGTAAAGGTGTTATAATTGTGTTTTAAATAAATAAATAATTTTAATTTCATTAAACTTTGTTATTTATTGTTTTTTTTACATTTTTCTAAAATAGCATCTTGGAGCAATCTGTAGTTAAAGAAATGTAGTGCAGAGGTCATTGGCCGGGGTAATGGATCATAACATCGCATCAATGAAATTAAAGGCTTCTACATACCGGGGCGACGCGACACAAAGGCACCGCTCGTCCTGCGACGCGCGGGGCCTTTGTGCCTTGTCGCGTCGCGCGACAAGTCGCGCTGGTATGTAGAAGCCTTATAACGAATAACATTCAAGGAGTAGGCGAAAAATCATCATCATCTTTTTTTATGTTATTATATTTTTTATAATTACTAGCCACTAGCACTACTGTGTTGAATTAATGTCGCCATTGTAGCGGCACGTTGTATACAGTCCTCGAAGTGGGAAATTATCAAATAACTTTTCCCGCTCTGGGCGGAGCGGGAGGGCGTGTCAGACTTTTACTGACTAAAACCCACCCGTATTCCTTCATTTGCCTGTGTGCCAGGGCCACGATATCCCTTTCGGACAAACTCGCAACCCTGGCAGGCATTGGCCCTAACGGACCCCGTCAGTTACTGCTGACAACTCTTTGAGGCGCGCGTGGAATACGACGCGCTGTCGACCCGGGCCTGGTCCTTATCGGACGGTGAGCTACCCATCGCTCACCGTCCGCAGGCCCGTGCTTACGGTGGCCGGATATCGGCTTGCGACTCCCGACGCCCTGGGCACCTCCTTCGCAAGCATTACTGCTTCGCAGAAGGAGGTGATGGCCTCCCATGCACTCTCGCTCCGTAACATGGCCTGAACCAGGGCCGGACGCGAGAGATCGCCGCCGCCGATCGCCTCCGTGAGGACACGGCGGTGCTCCACCCAAGCCGGGCAGACCTCCACCATATGCTCCACCGTGTCCTCCGGGCGATCCACACAGTGGTGACACCCGGGCGTTTCCTCCCGCTTTATCCTGAACAGGAACCTCCCGAAACAACCATGTCCGGTGAGGACCTGCGTCAGGCAGTCCTCGAGGCCTAAGCTGAGCTTTGCATTTGTGTGATTGCCCATAGATAGTGTGGGTGTGACGTCGGCCTAGAGCGTGACTTGTCCTTGGCGTGCTTGGTTTAAACCGGATTATACAATCGGCCTGAGGCGCAGTGCGTCCCTCGCGCGACGCAACTCCGCCGCGCGCCTTCCACACTTCACCTCTTGTACTGTAATCACTCACACAAATGCAAAGCTCAGCTTAGGCCTCTCGGACTGTACGCACACACAGAGAAGGCACAAGCATTGATCACCACGCTTGCTCAAGATGGGTCAGCGACTGATATTCATTATCCGTCTTATTACAAAACAAGATTTATATTTTGACATGGCTTAAACCATGGAGCCAGTTTTTGTAATAAGAACTTAACTGTGATTGAAATACCGTTCTTTATACAAAACTGAAAACTTAGTTCCTTACTAAGTTCTCAGATTTGTATTAGGAATTAACTTTACCATAGACGGAATATAGTTCAAATTCAATAATGACTTCATGGTGTAAACCTGGGTCTGAAGATAAACCCCGTTTTGTCGCTATAAGTCCAGCGGGGTAATTGCGTAATACATTTAGGGCGGATTTCGCCAATGAAATTAAACGTGATCAATTAACGCTAAACTCAGTTCAAGCGTTTAACTGAGTTCAGAACTCCTGCCTACTTTTGATTTCACCAACATAAAGTCAACGTAGTTTAAGCTTAAACCAGTTTAAAATTTGAACGCCCGATTGTCGACGTTCAAATCTCTAAACGAGTTCAAAAGCTGTCAGTGTCGTGTTGTTTAGAAAATAGTGTTTGTTATCTTTTATGAATAATATTGATTTGGTTGGTAATTGGCTAATTAAATTAAAAATTTGTTAAGAAAGTTGGGATGAGGATGAAAAGTCTAAAAAGGTTCATTATAGGATAATAATAAGAATCATTTTACGAACTTTCTCTCCCAAAAACGGACATATCCTCAAATCCGCCTCAACATATCCACCTGAGCAAGGACACACAGATCACAAGGCATTCCTGACATAATCGCAGCGCAGACGATGCATCAATCTCAGTAAGATTGCGTACGTGACTCCGGTGATCCTTCATTCTGCCAGTTACAGCCTCATAGTTGCCGTGTCTGTCTTGTTATTGTAGTAAGGCTCTTGGGGCCTAAAATGGACGCTTTGGCAGAATCATAATAATAAATTATTATAATATTATGAATCTTATAAAAATTCGTAAAATGGTCACAAACTGACAATTCCTTTTATGATCTGCGTACAATTCATATCCCGCAATTCATCAGAATTGTACGCAGATCATACATGAATTGTCAGTTTGTGACCATTTTACGAATTTCTGCCAAATGATCATGACACTTTGATCATGTCTTAACATATTATAGGTTGGATTAGAAACTGAGGCCATATTATTCTGTAAAAATTTCACCGTGAAAAGAACAATGGCGAAATCTTATCTATACATAGAATAAATCTATACCTAGACTAGGCGTTTCTGTACATTGAAATATTAGTTAAAAAAATTGTTGGAGGTTGGAGAATAACCAACAGATGCCATAGTTTGTATTTGTGAGAGATTTAGGGCCACTTGCAGCAAAATGATACAAATCTCGGTTTAATTAAATCTCGATTTTGCCCTAAACTCGACTTAACTTATTAGGCATAACTTAACTTATCTTATTAGGCATGTCTTGCACGGTCACTTTTCACATTCGATTTAACTAAACTGAGATTAGTCATTATTACATTTACCATTCATTCTTTGCGTTCAGTTTTCAAATAAAAATAATGCGTATAGAGAAAAAAAATTGTGAACCGTAACGACGTAGTCTCGTGTTATTTTCTAGTTTTCGTTAGCGTACCAGTAATAAATAGTGCTCTGTGCTATGTGCATAACTGAAGAAAGCTTACCTGTTAAAATGACGTGGAAAGTTAAGGATAATTTTATCATAAATGAGCTTTGTACTCTGTTTACTTAAGCAGAACCGTTTCAAAAATTCGTCATCTCGTAATGTATTAAATAAATCGCTTCTAATGTACACTCTACGAGAGAAAAACGGAGTGCATCGTCATCTTCTCATAACAAATCATCATGATTAAACGAAAAGAAATCCATTTTCACAATCAAAAAGAGAAATTTAAAATACCACTATATTGTCTTTTGGTGGCATGAGGAACAGGGTGTAAAGCTCACTCACCCATCATAGAAAAGGGAGGATCCTCCGACCAGACGGGTGTTGTGTCTGGTGGGCAACTGCCCGACGGTTGATGTCGGGACGTTGTATATATGCTAGTTGCGTAGTAAACTCTGATTGCGCGATGCAGGATTCGCGTGACGTCAGTGTGCGCGTTGTTCGTATGTGGCAATGTTGATGCCGCTACATCACTCCCCTCCGGAGACCGGAGGTCGATAGTGGGCTGAGTCGTGTATCTTGCGATACTTGCCAGTGCCAGTTGAGGGTTCCAGTGAGTCGGAACCTGGTGCCGCATAGTTCTCGGTGAGTCGGAACTGTCTGCGGTGATTCCCCAGTGAGTCGGGGTGGCGCTGCGGTATGCTCCAGTGCGTCGGATGTAGTACAGCGCCGGGTTGTGGCTGGCTGCTGGCGTCGACCAGGAGAGGCATGTTCTCTGCTTGTGGACCGGCCGAAAGTGCAGTGTGCTGTGCCAAGGTTGCTGATGAGGCTGTGGGTGATGACCAGGAATGCGCGTCCGCTGCATGCTGGTGGTCAGGATACCCGTTGAAGCCGTGGGTGCTGGCTGGCTGTGTGACTCGCCGCTCGAAAGCTTGAGGAAGTGATGATGATGATGATGATGACGTCACGCTGAAGTAGTTGCACGAAGGCTGCGCTGACGTTCATACTCGGGGTCACCAGTTTGGTGGCATGAGGAACAGGGTGTAAAGTTCACTCATCCATCATAGAAAAGGGAGGATCCTCCGACCAGACGGGTGTTGTGTCTGGTGGGCAACTGCCCGACGGTTGATGTCGGGACGTTGTATATATGCTAGTTGCGTAGTAAACTCTGATTGCGCGATGCAGGATTCGCGTGACGTCAGTGTGCGCGTTGTTCGTATGTGGCAATGTTGATGCCGCTACAGTCTGTATCTAAAATCGAGATTTAATCACTCTAAACCGACCTAGATGCCGGTTTAACTTTGACGTTTATTTAAATCGAGATTTAAGCTAAATCGATGACATGCATGTCGTTAAGTTAAGTTTAAGCCTAAGTCGAGTTTAAATCGAGATTTAAGTAAAGCTGCAAGTCGCCCTTAGATGTTACAGCATCACGTAAAAAGTACAAAACCAATTCGGTTCTTTTTTTACTCAAATATTCTGTGTAACTAGGAGTTATATTTAGTTTTTATTTCATAGCAACCGCTTCAAAACTATAAGTTTTTATGCCAGACAAAAAAGTACCTAAGCAATAAAAAAAATTTAATGTACTTATACTATAACATCAATTTTGGTCTTTCACCTGTCCGTCACAAAAACCTCCCTACGACGTTATTTAAAAACCGACCAATTAGAGCGACCAGACATATTAACAATGAGCCAGAATAGATATTGTTTTTTGCACTGTAACTGCGTAGTTCCAACGTCATGAAAGCTTTGCCAGACACGACACGTCACGCCATCTGTCGGGAGTATCAGGAAAAGCTTTTAAATAAAATGGCGTACCGTTGTGAAATAATAGGTTTTACTTGTTTTGCGTACTGATATCCTGAAAGATATTAGGTAATGATTTATTATTTGCTTAAATTTGGTTTGCAAAATGATTTTTTGATTTTTTCTGTGTAAAAACAGTTTTTTGCTAAGAATACAAGTTTGTAGGTAGTTTAATTACGACGCGACGCAAGTAGAATTTTTTCATTGTATGGAAAAAATACATAGAGATATTATGTTACCACTGAATATTCTTGGTCTCAGAGCGTTCTCGTTTTCGAACTCAAAAGTACTTTTAAAGGAATTGAGTGTTACTTGGCAACTTGATTGTCTACTCAGCTTTTTGGCAACTGAAGCAGCGATTCAGTGCTTTTTAGATAAACAACTCACTAAATATCCAATCTTGTCCATTTTTGTAAAGCTTGCTACTTTTATTGTATTCTAAAAGTGTTAGGGACAAGCCCAAATTGTACACTGAGTTTTAGGCCTTTTAGTACTCAAAATCGATTTTCGGTTATTTAATAAAAACACACAAATAGCCAACCAAACATGAATACCTACATAACAAAATAAATCATCCATTACCTGAAAACTCATCAGGATCGGGAACCATTAAAAATTCCAGTAATTTTCAAATTGAAATACTAGTTAAGCCGGATTAATGCTGCAATGTATAAAATAATCCGACCCGGAGTGCTTCGTGTTCGCACTAAAGCTTAAAGCTCCGAAACACGTTGGAAATTAATCGAGATTTTCCAACTCGATCGGCTGGTAGCAACATAATCAATAGGTAGAGCCTTAATTTTTTAATGTATGTAACAACTTTAGCTTACGTAGTATACTCGTACCTACATATTTATAAAATAATACGCCTAACTGATGGTAGATACAATTCATCAATCACCAAATTTACCTAATCGAAAAAAGAAGGATTCAATTGTAAATTCGTTTTGAAAATTCTGAAGTGTTCGGATCTTGTAACTTAAAGATGGGTAAAGTCAACTGCGTGTAAAGGCGCTGTTGTATCTATTCATACACGAAATCTCTTAAGGGGTCATTGTAGGTACTCATCATTAAGAGCAACTTTTACTATTGGACCAAATCTAAAATCGCGAAATAAAATCAGCTGTTTTCTAGTTTTATGTTCTCATAAGTCGTCAAAAATTTAGGGAACAGCAGTTTTTTTTTTCGATACTACTTAAATAGTTTACTGTACATAAGTACCTATCTATACCAGCACATTAAAGTTTAATGTAATGATGTGCATTCTCAAACTACTTAGGATTTTTTTCAGCAGGATTTTCAAATTCATAAGTGATAAGATAAATGATAAATTTATTTGCCATAAAAATACAGATGGGAACCTAGGTGATTTATTACAAAATAGTGTACATTGTAAACATGGTTCTATTTTAAAATCTGTACTCAAGTATATAACCCTGCCTCACTAGGTAAACTTATAACTTAAGAGACCGTGATCAGGAGGGTCTTAAACATAGTTAATGACAGATGAATGATGTTGATTGTGAAAATGGGAAGGGTTTTCCCGGACTAGGAATATAAATAAATTATGTTCAGAGTATGACACATATAATTATGAGGTTATCTATGGAGTATGAAGATGGGTTTGTTTAGGAAGTTACATCGCTCAATGATCATCGTTGATATGTTTGAACTTACCTACATGGGCTACATGGTATTTTTCTAATCAGTCGAGTGATGAAAAGTTTCTTAAACTGACATAGTATGTTCACTTTGTTTAGAGAAGTAAAAATGATTTATGTCGTAAGTCTTCGATTACAAAGATGTAATTTGTAATAAAATACACCAATAATCACCATTTCTCAGTTCCCAAAAGAAGTTGAAAACCTGCGTTAAGCTTACCCGTAACGCCATCTTGCGTAGATTACCGTACGTATTAGTTCGTTTTAGTTCTAGGCTCAAAGCAGAGAGGTCACTGTGTTAAATATTGCGAATATAAAGCTGTATTGACATGGTGCTATGATGACGTGCCCGTGTATGCTAGTTCTTAGCAAGCAGAGTTCTAAAAATATCAATCCATACTATTAGTAGCCCAATTTATTAAGAACTAGGTGAGTGGTGAAATTTGAATTATTGCTTCCAGGAATTGAATGTTGTATTGTATTCAAGGCAATAAGTTAGCTTATTTATTTTGTTGTTTAATAAGTTTTTAGTTATTTTGTTTCATTGGATGAAGTTCAACGAAAACAAGTAAGATTACATAATCTTACCTACTTGTTTTCGATGAACTTCATCCTAACTGATTGCCTTGAATACGATACAACATTCAATTCCTGGAATCAATAATTTAAATCTAATTATTTGATCGAGCCGCTTTATTGGCAATTGGCTGTACTTACTCGTACCTACAGTTTCAAATCCAATTATGTTATCTGGAGTTTATCCTGAACAGCAGGGAGATAAAAACAAAATCAGTCTCGGCAGAGACCAGGGGGCCTAAAATTGACGCTTTGGCAGATTCATAATATGATCTGCGTACAATTCATATCCCGAAATTCATCTGTTTGACAGTTTTGTATGGAGTTTCATAAAATGGTCCACAAATTATGAATTGCTTTAATGAAGTCTAATGTCAAATAGCAGCTGTCAAACAGATGAATTGCGGGATGTATGAATTGTACGCAGATCATATTATGATTCTGCCAAAGCGTCCATTTTAGGCCCCCTGCTTCCGGCGCGGGACATATTATAGTGCCACATGCCACAGGTGCACTCTTTCTTCTCTCACTTTCTCCAACTCACTCTTTCTAACCCGATGGGACGGCAATCCGAACGGTGAGAGATCAGGCGCAGGGCCAACATTCCGAGACACGGGGGGGTACCACACCGCCAAGTTCCAAAACTCCGGGCTGTTACTAAGAAATGTCTAATGGAAAAACCAAATAAAACTTTTCCCGACCCGGGAATCCGCAGAAATATCAGTTGATTTAAAAAAAAAAAAAAAAAGTTACTAGAAAGCTTTTCTTCCATTATGAATAGATCTTCGAAAAATTCGATTTCCAAGTGTAATTGGATTCGAAATCGAGAGCTTTGGTATTCTAAAAATATAATTTATGATTGTTTAATATGCTAGATTCTGTTATATTTTCTATCCTACCCTAAACCTAACTTATTTTAGGATATTAATATTAAGATACTAGCTTTTGCCCGCAGCTTCGCCCACGTGGAGGTCGGATATTATCCCACGGGAACGTACTACCGAGATATAAAGTATTATATGTCCTAACCAAGATTATGGTCTACCCATATTCTCAATTTCAACCAAATCCGTTCAGTCGTTTTAGCGTGAAAACGTAACAAACAAGCTCACTTTCGAATTTATAATTTTACTAGCTGCACCCCGCGGTTTCACCCACGTAAGTCTCGATTCCCTGGGAATACCGAGATAAAAATAGCCTATATGATAATCCAGGGTGTCAGCACACACCCTCGTGCAGAAAACCTCCACGTATGCCTGATGCCTGCTGGTCCCTTATGGATACGTTCGAGGGGAAGAGCAGTCGTCGGGCCGGTGCACCCTGGGCATGGACAATACTCTCTTCGAAAAAGGTAGTGGAGTTTTTCGGAGAGGGTATTGTTTATGGCGAATTTCTGCGAGGGGGAGAGCGTAATGCTCCTCCTGGGTGGATGGTGGCCTACTCCCCCCTCTGCTTACAGAGGGAAGGTCGAGTGGGCGCAGGTTAGGACCTGAAGGTCCGTGGAGGAAGGGCCCAACATGGGCCGTAGGAGGACGTTTCTCCACGTTGTGGAGAAGCAGGGGCGGCGCTCGTTGTGCACTCACCATGCCAACGAGCTGGCAGCGGGAGAACTGATTCTCCTGACTGCACCCGTCGATATCGTAATCCGGAAAGAGATCACGGTCATGTTTTGTGACTTGGAACGGGACGAGGATCTTGGCTTAGTCGCCCGGATCGCGAGGACGATAACCTCTATAAAAAATCCTCTAATACCAAGTTTTGGTGCGTGGCGAGGGTATGAATGGCTGAGGAGTAGTGCCATCTGTAACCTTGTAGTTGCAGGTAGCGCATCAGTCGTTAGCGCACTGCCAGCCAGGGACCAGTCGAACCCCTGGTTGGGAAACAAATGTTGACTTACCTAGGTACAGGGGGTAAACCTAGGAATGACGTTTTATATCCCCCACACTTGTGGGAACAAAATGGAAATTTTTTTAAAACCAAAACCCAAACGTGGCGCTACAAGCGTAGAGGAAGGGAGTGATGCGACGTCGGAGTCCGACGCTGCATCTGGGGCGAACGGCTCTTTTAAGAGCCCGGAGCCCGTGGAGGTCGGGGCAGCGAAGAACACAAAGTTCTTAAAGAAGAAGCGCTCCAAGCCAGGGGACGGCCAGGGGTCATCCTCTGATGGTGGGCCGAACTCGGCCCGGAGGAAAATTGGCCGGCGGGGAGGGGTCCAAGGACGGGGTGGGGGCAGAGGGCTCACCACCCAGACCAGCGAGTCCAGCCGAGCTAGTCCAGCCGAGCCGGCCCAGCGAGCCGAGAGGCTGCCCATGGAGGGGCTCTCTGATACCTCAGGTGGTGATCCGGACGCCGCTGGCGGCTCTGAGGCGGAGCGAGCCGCCAGCAGCTTTGAGGAGGTTGTGGTAGCCGCAATCAAGGGTGTGGCCTTAAGGAGGATTCAGTCCTCTAAAGACAAGGTCGTTCCCGCTGCCACGGCCTCCATTATGGCGGCAACGAGGGCCCTTCAAGTCGGGCCTCCGTCGGATGAAATATCCGAGATGCGGGCGGAGGTCGGCCGCTTGACGGCCGCTATGGAGCTTCTCCGAAAGGAGAACGAGGAGCTCCGAGCGGACCTGGCCCGGCTTCGAGGAGCTGGCCCCCAGGAGGTGCTCCAGGTGGGAGCGCAGCATGAGCAGGGCCTGCCCTTGCCGGCGGAGGACCGGGTTTTGTCCCTGGTGCGGCAGGAGTTGGCTGCCTTCAACAGCCGGTTCTCCGTACTGGAGGGCATTGTCCTGCGCCCCCCGCTAGCGGCGAGCAGGCCGGCTACCTTTGCGGCTACTGTGGCCGCCGCGGCCAAGCTTGCGGCCAAGCCCGCGGCGAAGCCTGCGGCAAATCCCGCGGCCAAACCCGCACCGGCGAAATCGGTGCCACCCAAGCCCAAGAAGGGCGGGACGGCTGCGCAGGCGGGTGCGCAAAAGACGAGGGCCCCAGCCCTGGCGGCGGAAAGGCTGCCCCCGCCTCCTAATTCTTCTCCGACCGATGCCGAATGGCAAGTAGCCGGGGAGAACAGGAAGGCGGGTAAGGCCAAAAGGGCGGCCAATAGAAAGCAGAGGCGGCAACGGCGCAAGAAGCGAAGCGCCGCGGCTAGGCTCCGTGCCCCGAAGTCCACAGCTGTGGTGATCACACTACAGCCGGAAGCGGGGAAGAAGGGCGTGACCTACCACGAGGTGCTCGCCAAGGCGTGGGCGGCAGTGGACTTGGAGGAGATCGGCGTCGCTGATGGCTTCCGAATGAAAGTCACTGCGACGGGGGCTCGGATGCTGGAGATCCCCGGTGCGGCCAGCGGCCCGACCGCTGACGCCCTGGCCGAAAGGCTCAGGGCGTCCCTCAATGCGGAGGAGGCCCGAGTCTCCAGGCCCACCAAGTGCGCTGACATGCGCATCCTGGGCCTGGACGACTGCGTGACGGCGGAATATGTTGTGGCCGCCGTGGCTAGGACTGGAGAGTGCTCTGCCGAGCAGGTGAGGGCAGGCACCCTCCGTCCTGACAAATCGGGGATGCAAACCATAACGGTGAGCTGCCCCGTGTCGGCGGCCCAAAAAATATCCGGAGAGGGCCAAAGGCTCCGGGTGGGCTGGGTATCCGCGCAAGTGAAACTGCTGGAACCCAGACCTCTGAGGTGCTTCCGCTGCCGCGTGGGAAGCCACGTGGGAGCTTGCTGCACCTCGGAGGTGGACCGCAGCGATCACTGCTTCCGCTGTGGTCAGCCCGGTCACAAGGCGGGCTCTTGCGATGCCACGCCGCACTGTTTTGCATGTGCGGCGGCTGGCAAGCCTTCCGATCACCGGGCTGAGGGCAAGGCTCATGTTCCCCCGCCCCCAAAGCCAGGGGCAGAGGCAAGCCCTCCGCCACCGCCGTCACCACCGCAGCCGCCACTATTGCCGCCGCCGCTGCCGCCTCCACCGTCGTCGTGGCCGCCGCTACCACCGTGGCAGGGCCATCCCAGAGGGCCCGGGAGGAGGCTGATATGGAATGCCAATAAATGGCCCCATTACGCCTCCTCCAAGCGAACATCAACCACTGCGCCTGCGCTCAGGATCTGTTGCTCCAGAGCATGGCGCAGTGGTCGATTAACATCGCTGTGGTCGCTGAGCCGTACTTTGTCCCGCCCAGGGATGACTGGGTGGAGGACCTGAGCGGCTCAGTGACCCTAATTTCGTCGGCCGCCGCCGGTACTCCGTCTCTCGAGTCTGTCAAGAGGGGATCGGGTTGTGTGGCAGCACGGTTCGGGGATATTGCCGTAGTAGGTGTTTACTTCTCCCCGAACCGAACTCTCGCCGAGTTCCACAACTCCCTTGCGGAGTTAAGAGTCGTCGTCGTCGGGTTCCATCGCCTCCCTGTGTTCATCCTCGGGGACTTCAATGCCAAGAACGTGGCTTGGGGTTCCCGGTATACGGACGCACGAGGCAGGATGGTGGAGGACTGGGCTCTGGAGACAGGCCTGGTCGTCCTAAACCGGGGTTCTGTCCCCACGTGTGTGCGGATGCGGGGTGAATCAGTGGTGGTCATCTCGTTCGCCAGCCCCACTCTGTCGCCACGTGTCATTGACTGGCGCGTCATGGAGGGGGTGGAGACCTATTCCGATCACCGGTACATCCGGTTTGACGTCTCCGCCCAGACCTCAGGTGCGCTGGTCCGACAGACCCCGAGTGGTCTGCGGTGGGCGCTGAAGCAGCTGGACCGGGAGCTCCTCCTGGAAGCCTCGATCGTGCAGGCCTGGGTGTCATCACCGGACAGGCCTGCCGACATCAACGACGAGGCGGAGTGGTTCCGGGAGGCTATGTCCGAGATATGTGACGTGGCAATGCCCCGGGTCCAGCCCGGACGTGCTCGGCGCCAGGTGTGCTGGTGGTCGCGTGAGCTGACCGCTTTACGCGAGGCATGCGTTGCTGCGCGCCACCGGTACTCCAGGCACCGTAGGCTCCGAATCCGCCCTCCGGATACGGAAGCCATTCAGGCGGAGCTGTACGAGGGGTACAGAGCGGCGAAGACCGCCCTCCGAGCGGAGATCCAGCGGGCCAGAGGACTGTCCCGCGAGGAGTCGCTGGAGACTCTGAACAGAGACCCGTGGGGACGCCCTTACAAAGGGGTGAGAGATAATCTCCGCCCATGGGCTCCCCCGCTGACGCAGAGTTTCCGGCCTCAGCTCGTGGATGACGTGGTGAACGCTTTGTTCCCTTCGCGAGGGGAACATACTCCCCCGCCCATGACTCCGCCTCCTGCGGTGCCCGATGCGGACCACACCAATGACGATGACGACGATACTCCGGAGGTGACCGAGGTAGATTTGAGAGTGGCGGTACGTAGGCTTAATGCCAAAAATACCGCCCCAGGACCCGACGGCTTACCTGGAAAAGCCTGGGTTCTGGCCTTGGAGGCTCCTGGGCCTCGACTAAGGGGGCTCCTAAGCGCATGCTTCGAGAGGGGCCAGTTCCCACTTCGTTGGAAGACCGGGAAACTGGTCCTCATTAAGAAGCCAGGGCGCCCGGCGGACTCTCCGTCCGCTTACCGGCCCATCGTGCTGCTCGACGAGGTGGGCAAGCTCTTTGAAAGAGTTATTGCAGACCGCCTTGTCGGGCGGCTGGTGCGGGTGGGGCCGGATTTGGCGGACAGCCAGTTTGGTTTCCGCAAGTGGCGCTCTACGGTGGATGCCATCATGCGCGTTCGAGCCCTCACGACGGGGGATGCTATTGCCCGGGGTGGGGTCGTCTTGGCGGTGTCTCTTGACATCGCCAATGCTTTCAATACCCTGCCCTGGAGTTGCATTAGGGAGGCACTCCGGTATCACCGGATGCCGACCTACCTCTGTCGAGTGGTCGAGGCCTATTTGACGGACAGGGCCGTCATCTACCCCGGTCACCACGGAGAGTGGAACCGGCGAGAGATGTCGTGCGGTGTCCCGCAGGGATCGGTCCTGGGGCCGCATCTGTGGAACATCGGGTACGACTGGGTGCTGCGTGCTGACCTCCGTAACGGCGTCAGCGTAGTCTGCTACGCTGACGACACGCTGGTCCTGGCGCAGGGGAGGTCGCATCAGGCGGCGGCCGAACTGGCGGCACGTGGAGTTGCGACAATCGTCAACAGGATCCGGCAATTGGGATTCGAGGTGGCTTTGCACAAGTCTGAGGCCATGTGTTTTTATGGTCCTCGGAATGCGCCACAGTCGGGTTCCCAGATAACGGCAGGAGGGGTTCAAATCGGTGTCGAGTCGACGATGAAGTACCTGGGACTCGTCCTCGACAGCCGTTGGAACTTCGTGGAGCATTTTCGACGTTTGGCTCCCAGACTGGAGCGGGCCGGGGCTGCCTTAAAGCAAGCGGCTCCTACCCAATCTAAGGGGTCCAAACGCCTCCTGCCGGAGGCTCTACGCGGGGATCGTGCGGTCCATGGCCCTTTACGGGGTACCGGTGTGGGCGCGTTCCTTAAGGCTGCGACCAGCCCGCCAATTGAACGCGTCCCAAAGGGTCATGGCCATCAGGCTGGTACGGGGTTACCGCACGGTCTCCCGTGAGGCGGCTGGCCTCCTTGCCGGACTACCGCCATGGGATCTGGAGGCAAAAGTCCTTGCGCAAATCTGGGAGTGGCGCGAGGAGGCGAAACGCCGGGGTGAAACTCCGCTGCCGCGAGAAATCACGGCACAGCGGACAGAGCTCCGGCGGGATCTCATGGCGGCATGGAGAGTGCGATTGTCGCAACCCAGCGCTGGGCACGCCACAATTGTGGCGATAAGTCCCCTCTTTGAGGAGTGGCTAGAGAGGCGCCACGGCGTCCTTACCTTCCGCCTGACGCAGGTCCTCACCGGACATGGTTGTTTCGGGAGGTTCCTGTTCAGGATAAAGCGGGAGGAAACGCCCGGGTGTCACCACTGTGAGGATCGCCCGGAGGACACGGTGGAGCATACGGTGGAGGTCTGCCCGGCTTGGGTGGAGCACCGCCGTGTCCTCACGGAGGCGATCGGCGGCGGCGATCTCTCGCGTCCGGCCCTGGTTCGGGCCATGGTTCGGAGCGAGAGTGCATGGGAGGCCGTCACCTCCTTCTGCGAAGCAGTAATGCTTGCGATGGAGGAGGCGGAAAGCGTGAGGGAGAAGCAAGGTTCGCGCCCTCGCGCCCCTAGTCGCCGCCGGAGACACCCCGGGCGTCGGGAGTCGCAAGCCGATTTCCGGCCACCGTAGGCGCGGGCTTGCGGACGGTGAGCGATGGGTAGTTCACCGTCCGATAAGGACCAGGCCCGGGTCGACGGCGCGTTGTATTCCACGCGCGCCTCAAAGAGTTGTCAGCAGCAACTGACAGGGTCCGTTAGGGCCAATGCCTGCCAGGGTTGCGAGTTTGTCCGAAAGGGATATCGTGGCCCTGGCACACAGGCAAATGAAGGAATACGGGTGGGTTTTAGTCAGTAAAAGTCTGACACGCCCTCCCGCTCCGGCCAGAGCGGGAGAAGTTTTTATAATAGATTTGATAATTTCCCACCCAAAAAAAAAAAAAAAAAAGGGTGTCAGCTACGTCCATACAAAGTTTTATTAAAATTGGTCCAGCCGTTTGAGCGTGAAGTAGTAACAAACACACAGTCACAAACTTTCGCCTTTATAATATTTGTGTTGTGATTAGTTTTATAGGATTTCCTGAATTACCATTTTTAAATCGTTTATGTATTATAATAATGTATATTATCTATTTCTAATTTCACGTATGTTTAGTGCCAAAGCCATTTTAGTAAAGTTAAAAAAAAATTACAAAGTAAAGTAAAAAGTTTAATTAGTTCCAGGATTAAGTTCCCCAAATTTTTAAGTCCCTTATTCGTAAAATATTTTGTTGTTTGTTTTTGGAAATTGTGGGATGTTTTCGTGCGTGTGTAGCAACCCAAATTGCCACTAAAATAAAAAAATTCTTATAACATTTATGAAATTGTAATGTAAGAACTTGTTATAAAACTTTTTGTTTTAGATTAAGTACGTGGTGTTCGCCAAAATCAACTGCGATTTATAGCATCTTCGTTTACAGAACTTTAAGAGTTTTTATTAAGTTCGCCAAGTGGAAAGTTTTTCTTTTAAGTGAAATTCTTTTAATGGTTTCTCAGTTTGGCTCATTTGGCATTTTCTGCTCAACTGAACAGATTTTTTTTTCTATTCAGCTATTGAATGTTCCGTCAGAGTAACTCTGCTACTTTTACTTATCATCTAAATTGATATAAAATTATTCGATATACTTGTATTCCAGCATTTCGTATCAAAGCGTTAAAATATTTCTTTTAATTTTATTTCGATTAGAATTAATTTTACGTGGAATTTCTTTAAACTAACTAATGCTTATTTTTATTTCCAAAAAAGTCTTCTGTTTCGATTATAATTTAATACTTAGCTCTTATTTAAGAATTAAAAAACTGAAGAGTTGATCGACTTTTATCGCTGACTCTACCAAGGCTGACTTTTAGTGCAATAAGGAAGGTCGTTAGTGGGTATACCTTGTCTGAAATGATGAAGATGTCTCTCCCATTACCTAAGGGACATCCCACACGGGTGCGTTGCGCTGCGCTGCGTTGTGACAACTAAACGTTGCGGCTCCGTCGTATTTCATACAAATATCTATGGTATGCCACACGGTGCGCTGCGTCGCCGAGCCGTGCCGTCGCCGCGTCGTCCGACGACGTAACGGACATGGAAACCAGTGAGACGGAGCAGGGAAGCGTCGTAACGCCGCGCCGCCGCGCAAAGCATCGCAACGCAGTATTATTTATTCCCCTATATACAACTCCATTGTCGTTCGAAGACTGACACGACACGCCTTACACCAGAATGCTACGACGCCGTAATATTGCCGCCGGCGGCATTGCGTTGTTACATCGCATTGCCCGTGAGGTAATCAATGCGTCGAACTCATAGCAGTGCGACGATGTAACGTACCGTCAACGCCAGTGTGGCCTCGCTCTGAGAGGGAGGCTACATTGGCGTTGCCGGTGAGTGCCGGTGACTGGGCATTGACGCTTCGTCGTATTTCATAGAAATATCCATGGTATGCCACACGGTGCACTGCCATGTAGGTAATCCAACGACGCAGCGCGCGCGAAACGCCAATAGACCAATGAGACGGAGCGGGGAGGGTAGAGGCGTCGCGGTCTTCGTAATGCCGGAACGGCAACGCAACGCATGTTATCAAAGGGGAGAGTTGAGCGTGTTTATAGTAGGTAACGCCCGTGTGGCCTCGCTCTAAGTGGAACTAGAAATATACTAACTGGCGGAATGTGGATGTACTAATACTCCTATGCTAACCTCTTCGGAGAATTCATGGGTCTTGTTATGTTGCTATGGTTGAAGTACGTCGGTAATGGTGCGCAAATGTCTAGTGTAAAGAGTTGTGTTTGACAAATAAATATTTCACCTTATTAGAGTAATGATGCGGTTGACAATGGCGTACCTACGGTTTCCTAGAGGTAACTAACTCACTCACTCGTAAAGCCTGGGGAATTCGTTGTTTATGAAACTGTTTACCAACCTTAATTATTGTCCGTATATTCAAATAACATCCGTCATTCTTTGAGAGTTATAAGAAATGGCTTTATATAAACAAGTTTATTTATTTTGGGTAATTAATAGGCCACTGCCAAAACATAAATTAACAGAAATCATCAGTACCTACATATTATAAGACAATGTTCCCCCACCGCGTCTGTCTGTCTGAACGCGATAAACTCAAAAACTACCAAACGGATTTTCATACTGTTTTCATCAACGGTTTTGTTTAAATTGGCTATTAATATTAAATTGGCTTCCGACTTATTCAACAATCATCGTCATATTTCATGACGATGATTATTGAAAAAGTCGGAAAATCATGCTGACTGAGAGCGTTACTGGCGTGAGCCGCGTAAACCATCAAAATAGACCTAGGTATATGAAAACAATGTATTTCGGAATGAATTCATTGTTTACCTGGATTAACTCATAGAGTACTTTTAATACCGGTAGTAGCTACTTGCCCGTGGGATATTTTCCGACATCCAAGCGAGCGAAGCTGCGGGCGAAAGCTAGTATAACTTAATTTTTAATTTTAATTTATTTATTTTATTCAAATTCAAAAATAAATAGTACATTAAATAAAAACATATCTTAAATGAGCATAGATTTACAAAATTTTTACAAGACATCTGTGTCTGAACTAGATAAATAAATATCTGTATCTCAGACAACAGCGCTCTTCCCTAAAAATATACATATAGTATAAACTAAAATTAAACATGTTTCTGCTCCATCGGCCATCGGTTCTTCGACGAACATGGCCAGCCCACTGCCACATCCTGCTAAACGACTTAAAATCAATGCCAATTCAGTCAGCTGAATAGTTAGCATGAAAATGGCACATAGAAACAGAATTTGAGATTGCTTAGATAACGAACTCGTGTGAATTTGTCGCTAGTTATGAGCAAAAGGTTTTCCGAATGAAATACTTATCGAGTTTCTTCCGAGGGAATAATGTAAATTCAATTTTCAATTCGTTTCGAATTACGTTCAAAAAGTTAGCGACAGCGGGTGTACTGAAGTCGCACAGGTTTTGACGATGATTTCATTGTATTACTAACTGTGCCCGCTACTTCTTTCGCGTGCATGTCGGAAAACAATTGTATCGCTTAGAGAAGGACCACTCCTCCATTGAAAAGGAAGAATCTTCCGATCTTACATGGTGGGAAGCGCTACCTGGGGTTATGTACCACAGCCCTTTCGAATGCAGTCACTGCGTCTTCAGGGTCCATAATGTCAATGCGACGAAGAGTCACTTTCATGTTAGAGAATAAATAAAAATCAAGGTCGGGGCTCGTTGTCTGTGCACCTGCTGTACTCAATAAATCGACTGCCGCTCTGGCTAAGGATCACGCTTTTTAAGAGCGCTGTTGAAAAATTTCCAAGAAAACAGGCAAAAAAACATAATTGTGATTTCTATTGTATCTGTGTATCCTTTGTTGGAAATCCAAAAAAAATGAATACATATCCTAAAAACTTGTATAAATTAAGAAAAGGCTTCTTTGAACGATTTTTGAAAGGTTGCTTGCCCCTCGAAAGAGCACCTAAATACAGTTGCCCGACCCGTGTGAAAGCAACCCATTTACTAAATCCACCTTTGGTGATAGCCGCCATTTTGGATTTTGATTTCCTGATTTTCAGCACCGGCGCCCTCGAAAACTATGAAGATGACACCCATACCGAAAATTTTGCACATCATTTTGATTTAGACCTCTTTTTACTCCAGAAAACCATTATAAATACCCCGCTTTTGAATTATAAAAAAGGATATAATCAACAACCATAAAAAAAACTCTACAAAGTGTAAAATAACTTCAGTTTGGAAAGTCGTTAGCAAGAAATTATCAAAACTTAATAAAGGTCTTTTGCCCTTTGAAGTGTTTTGTTTTGAAATCAGTAATTTTTTTTTAATTGTGGTGCCTGCCTCACACAAACTCGTGTACTACTTTAAATTGATACTCAGCAACTATTTCTCACATACCGTACGATTACCCAGTCATAATAAGCAGGTATAATGTTCGTCATTGAGGAGTTCCGAGACAGTAGGGTTTCTTCGCAGTCTATGGTCAGTTGCCCACTGTCAGGTACTTAACCTCAATCTTTCGTCCGATTACTCATTGACAATAATGTGTACTGTTCGTCCATGAGGAGTTCCGTGGGGTAAGTAGGTAATTTACCTACTTATTTTCAAAGTCCATAATCAGTTGACCACGGATAGTACCTAACCAGTAATTTTCTTTGATCTCTGTACAATAACCAAATCACACACAATACGTGTACAGACGGCTACACATCAAGCTATACATTCCCAGTATAAGCTGGTCTCGCATTGACGAGTGCGAGATCAGCGTAAACTGGAATTGTATAGCTTGATGTGTAGCCGTGTGTACCTACTGTACGTTATTGAGGAGTTCAATTGTCAGATCTTCACCATATTAAATGTAGATAACCATCTCGGGAGAAACTTCTTTCAAACAAAAAATAATCCTCCGATTAAATTGGCTGTCATTGCTGCCTCCGGTTAAAGTGACAGGACGAAATGATAAGAATTCTGTTTTTATGTGCCATTTGAAAGATGCCTCAAAGAATTTTCAGTTTTTCTTCACACTTAGATTCAGTTGAAGAGAATTAAGTGAGAACTTGAGCGAGTGAGATGAGACCTCTAAAGAAAAATCCAGAACCAAATATGCAAAATCAGACCAGACTCCAGAACTCCAGAACAGCATCTATGAAACTACTTTATTTCCGACAATTTTATGACAACAAATTTTTTAGTACTGGAACTTTGATGTCACTATACGAATGAGTGTCACGCTTCTGCGGAAAATCTTAGAATCGCGTTTCAGAAAATTATGACATTACTCAACGCCATCTATCGACTACCGTGGTTAACTCGAAGATCGCTCTGCATATAATAAACTTTTTTTAAATCAATCTAAAAAAGTTTTTCTGATCTATACTGATAAATAATCCTCTGAAATTATATTCTTTAATAACACATCAATTAATTATTATACCTAATCATACATTATCACCAGTTTTCATTTGAAAATTCTTTGAGTTTCACTAATCAACCACAAATGGTAATCGATTTTTATAACATTATAATCATTACTTTTAGAAATAACACTTTTGTGACGTGATAATATTAAGATAATAAATTATTATGGTTATCACGTATTAATATATATTTTGTTAGTACTATTTGGCGTCAATAGATGTCGTTACGTGTATGTATAATACGTAGTTCTTCTTGAACACTTCTTTAAACTAAAAACTTCTTCACTTCTTTAAATTCACACATACCTATCATCATCATCATCATTCCAGCCAAAAGACGTCCACTGCTGGACATAGGCCACCCCTAAAAGGGGGAGGGTTGGCAGGCGGGTTGGCGATCGCAATATGGTGTTAAAATGCATAAACGATGTAGGTATGTACCTATATCTTTTGATAAATTGAAGCGGTTGCGATGAAATATAAACTAAATATTATAACTCCGAGTTACACAAAATATCTATATATATAAAATTCAAAGTCCTGACTGACTGACTGACTGACTGACTGATATATCAACGCACAGCCTAAACCGCTGATCCTAGAAACATGAAATTTGGAAGGTGTGTTCTTTGTGAAGAGTAGGTATCCACTAAGAAAGGGTTTTTCGAAATTCCACCCCTAAGAGGGTGAAATAGGGGATGGAAGTTTATATGAAAGTCCGTCAGTTTTGAAGTTTGGTATGTAGGCTGACGATTGAAAAATAATTTACATGTGTCTCAGCGTTTTTGATAATTCTACCCCCGAAGGGTTAAAAAGGGGGATGAAGTTATGTATCAAAGTCCTTAATTTTCGAAGTAAAAAACACTAAATATATTATCTAGGGTTATGGTTAGAAGCTAATGCAGCGGTGTTGTTAGAATTTCAACCCTTAAGGGGTGAAAAAAGGGATACAATTTTATTTTTAATGAAAGTTCTTTTTAAGTTTAAATCACTAATATTTCGGCTTATAGTTGGAAACTATAGGCAGGCATCTGCTAAGAAAGGATTTTTCGGAATTCGACCTTTAAGGGGTGAAAAAGGGGAATAAATCTTATTCCTTGAGTTAATAAACCTGAAACTTGGCACAAATACTAACCTAAGTAAATTATAAAGTGTGACATTTTTTTTTTAGGGTTCCGTACCAAAATGGTAAAAAGGAACCCATATGGTGATACTAAGTCTGTCTGTCTGTCTGTCTGTCACAGCTGGATATCTCAAGAACTGCTAATGCTGTCAACTTAAAATTTATAATAGTTTTAGATGACGTTTGCCCAAATAAACGTTTGCAAACAAGGACGAAATTAAAAAAATATCTCTTTTTTGCAAAAAGGACTGAAAAAGGGTCCTAAATATTTGAAATGGGGCTACTAGGGCATGCGGGGTATCGTATGAAGGGCAAATCTTTTTTAGGCAGCATAGTTTCCGACTTTTGATGAAAAATGTAAAAAAAATGCCCCCCCCTCCCCTAATCTCCGAAGTTTGCATAGATAAAGTCAAAGTCAAAGTATTTATTGTGTGATTTTTGGTGATACAGTAGGTGTTAGGTTAATGTTAGGTTATCGTAACTCAAAAAACTACCCATTAGGGCATACACTATTTAAACAATACAAGAATTTAAAATCGAAATTACATACAATTATTTAACAAACATTTTTTTTTTACAAACATACAATACAATCAATTTTTATTTTAAATATTCAGAACACAATTATTAACACATTAATTTCAAGAAGATGATGAAGAATTCATAATATTACATCAAATGTCACTGGCTACAATAATAGGTATGTCAATGGATACATTACAAGCATGTCACTTTAAATACGTAAAAATAAGAAAAAGAAATAATTTATTTTATCAAAAAAGTCAATTACCCAATTATATTTTAATTATAAATATTATGGAAAAAGAGCATGTCAGGAATATTAAAACCTAAAATAAAATGAGTACCAGTTAAAATTGCAATGCACCTCGACATTCGACACTTAGGTCCCACAGATTTTTCCGATAGGAACTCTGAGATATATATAAAATCTGAAATGATTCTATGTAATAGAAGTTTATGTAAAGATTACAGGAAAAATAAAACGATGTCTCTAAATAGCACAGTTTTTCATAAATCATCAACATCATATATATATGTACGGAACCCTCGGTGCGCGAGTCCGACTTGCTCTTGACTGGTTTTTTTTTTAATTACTCTTTAAGGTGGAGATTTCTAAAAATGGTCAAAAATGTGGTTTTTAAAGCAGTGTATCTCTTAAACCGTAAATATTTTTTCCAAAACATAAACATTATGATATTTTCAAGTCTTTTGTGCATAAGGTGATGGAGCTCAAAACATAATTAAACATAATTTAATACTTCAAAAAAATCTTCAAAGACAACTCTTAATTATTTTGAAAGCCTTTTTTATTCCAGTTTATACCTTCGTTAACAGTTATAATTAAAATTATAAGTTTATCATAAAATTGCAAATGCCCAACTGCATCCGGTGATGGATTAATTTTTATTAATTAGTAATGTAATAAATTCTAAGTTAATTTAATAATATTTGTGACCCATGAGTTTTACGCAAAGTTCTTTTCACTATTAAACACGTAATTTAATGACACTTTCCCACTGAAGACTAAAAGTATTTACTCAAAGTTCGTATTTAGTGATTGGGTGACTCCAATGACTTTTCGTCATTTTCCCTGCTTTTACGAATGACTATTCGTAAAAGCAGGGAAAATCTTTTTGAACTTTATGGCCTAAAGCAACATATGAATAATACAAATATTCTAAAACTTTTAAAAGTGTGTGCAAAATAGCTGAAACTCTTTATATTAGCAATAAAATAAAATCAGCTGATGATAAAATAAAAATTAGCTGGCAAATAATAAATAATGAATTAGATAGGAAAAAACAGCGTAACACTGAATTTAATTTAGAGACTGCACATGGGCCTATCACTTCAGAGGTAGAAATAGCTCAGGAATTTGAAAACTTTTTTGCTAATATTCCCCTTAAAACTAACGAAACTTTAAGTTCCTCACCCGCGCTTTCTGCTGCCTTACTTAGAAAGAATGTAAAGGTATGCCCTTTGGAGTTAAGGTTTCAGCATACAAACCCCCAGGCAGTTATAAGAACTTTTAAAGATCTTAAAATTAAATCAACAGAAGATCTATGGGGCATGTCTGTAAAAGTCTGTAGATCTGTCATCGAAACTATTACGCCCTATTTAGCTTTCATATTTAACACCAGTGTGGACCAAGGAGTCTTTCCGGATCTCATGAAACACACTAAAGTAGTTCCTTTGTTCAAATCCGGAGATAGTAAATAACCCAATAATATTATAGGCCCGTGTCAATTCTGCCAGTTCTCAGTAAGGTGTTTGAAAAGTTGATGCTCAATCAAATGTTACGTCACTTCAATAAAAATTTCATTTTTCATGAACAACAGTACGGTTTCACTAAAGTTCGTTGTACCACTGACGCCGTCACCCTAATAAAGAACATTTCTAAAGCCTGGGAGAAAGCCCAAGATGCCATTGGAATTTTTTGTGACCTCTCAAAGGCTTTCGATAGCGTTAACCATGAGACACTTCTGCTGAAACTAGAACACTATGGGATTAGGAATACAGCTATTGAGCTCTCCATTCCTCTTTTTAGTTTACATTAACGATTTACCACAATTACTTCAAAATCAACCGGAGATGTTTGCAGATGACACGTCATTGATCTTTAAAATAGACCGACGGTAACAAACCCTTGACGACGTGAATAATTCTATTCTTCAGGTCCAAGATTGGTTTACGGTAAATAATTTGGTTATAACTTATAAAATAAGAAATAATCGGATATATAAGTTTTCGGAAGAATTTTACTGCGTACCTTGAATAACTCAAAAGTTGGTATACATCAATTATTATTTAAGAACTGGTTATAACTTATAAAATAATAAATAAGAAATAATCGGGTAAATAAGTTTTCGTTTTCGGGAGAATTTTACTGCGTACCTTGAATAACTCAAAAGTTGGTATACATCAATTATTATTTAAGAACAAAAACAGTAGAAAAAAACAAACAAATGAAATGGAGGACGCGTATATTGAACAAGTATGTACAAAACGAAGTTGGTATTTATATGCTATCTATATTATTATCCTCCGTAAAGTTGTAAATCAAACTGCACTCCTATCTGCTTACCACGCTTACGTTGGTTCCAACTAAGATATGGTATAATGTTTTGGGGGAATACTGCTGATAGAGAAGCTGTTTTTTTTCGACATCCACGCGGGCGAAGCCGCGGGTGAAAGCTAGTTTGAGTATATAAGTTAACCAAATTGGTTTTGTACTTTTTACGTGCACATGTTTGTTTATAATGCCCAAATAAAACAATTTGTTTTAACCTTGATTTTCTTAAAATTCCGGAAACTATTCCCTTATATAAAGCAATATTGTGTTCTTACTAAAACAATACTTGAATTAAAACGTTTTCCTATAGTTTAGTAGATCGCGTTTTGTTAAAATGGTTACGTCCAAATAAATCAACTGGTTTGGAACAAATAATATTAGTGCTGGCCTGATTAAGTGCGCAATTTGCCCCTAGCAAATACTAAGGGTGGGATCCGCGCAAAACCTTGTAACATAAGGGTTTCATGACTGTGCTTATTTGTTCTGAGATAGGTATATATAATAATACATATATCTCAGAACAAACAAGCACAAGAAACCCTTGATACCTAAACTTACCTCCTTAATTTGTATTCTATTTCGTGTGTTGTTGAGTAATGAACTAATGACTTGTCAAGTCATTTAGTATAAATGTTTATCTTTTATATTTTTATTATAGAGATTTTTTTGTGAATGTGAAAACGTTGTCTTGTAGGCCTTGTAGACTCACAAATGATTCGAATTTTTGTCATTTTTTTATTTTGTTAATTACCTGGTACGTGTTGGCAGCCTGCCTGGCTTGTTGCCTACACTGTCGCACTGTGACTTGGAAATATTGTGAATGACAAATTATTTTAAAAGAACAACCGTGGAGTTTTTTAATTTATTTCTAAGTAGGTACAGTAGGACGTACGCCAGTTCAGGCAACAGAACCAGTATAACCTGGCATCGCATAATTAGCCTATAATGCTCTAACTGCTGGGGTGGCCTCCAAACTTCGAGAGGTAGTGGGCTGTAATCCACCACACGGGCCCAGTGCGGGTTGGTAGGTGGCAAATGTCTTCGAATTTTTAGTTCGAAGACCGTTTACCTTCACCGTTTTGAGAGCAGTGGTGATGAAATTATATACACAAAGTAAATAAAGTGGACCAAAAGGTTGCCACTCATAGTATGTACTTTAAGTATAGATTGTAAGTAGTGGGCGACCCCAGCGAATAAATATTTCAGTATTTAGCTTTTTTAAATTTTGAGGTTAATTTCTGCCGCTGCTCAGTTGTTTATTACCAAGGCGAGATGTCAGATGTTACACATCATTTATGCGACTACTGTACCTAAGGCTCGCTTGTTTTTTTATTTTATTTATTTGAACGACATTAATTTTATGTATTTTATATTGGATTTGATTTGAATGACATGTGGATGTATTTTAATTTTGTTTGATTTAAATGTTTGTTTATTTGTTTGAGTATTACTTTATTGTGTATGTGTAATTTTTATATACATTTTGTGATTTCATTTTATTTAATGTAATGGACGTTGTCTGAAAATAAATGAATTATTATCATTAAAGCGCCTGTTTTTGTTCAAACCTACGTCTTAGTTGATTTCCGAGATATTTCCATTTTGCTTGAGAAACTGGACTGCTAGACGACGACTATGCTGTCCCTCAGTGGTTACTTCTTTGATACCCCGGAGTAGGTAATTCCCAAGTCACTCCTTAGACCATACACAAATACAATTAACTTCTCGTCACGTAAGCAACCATCAATTAACAATTGAATAATACTCTAGGCCCGGTAAGACAAACGCCCAAAGCCAATTATCAGCCAGTTAGTCTGATAATTACAAATCAAGATCACTCATGAATATGCGACTGACAATTAATTACTGAAGACACGCAAGGGTTGCCCTTCAAAGCAACCTAAGGCCATACTATTTCAAATACCTACCATTGGCACTTGATTGGCATAGATATGTGATATTTAGGGATTTGATTAGGGTTGCCAACCTTACTATATAATATATAGAACACAATACTTAAAAAACACACACATACAATATTTAAAAAAAAACGAGTGATCCTTACAGTAGTCCCATATGGTTTTTGTAACATCTGGCACCACCTCACCTTGGTATTAAGCAACTGTAACATCTGGCACCTCACCTTGGTATTAAGCAACTGAGCAGCGACAAAAAGTAACCTCAAAATTAAAAAAACCGGTTAAGAGCGAGTCGGACTCGCGCACCGAGGGTTCCGGTACGTATATATGATGTTGATGATTTCTGAAAAACTGTGCTATTTAGAGACATCGCTTTATTTTTCCTGTAATTTTTACATACACTTCTATCACATAGAATAATTTCAGATTTTTATCTATGCAAACTTCGGAGATAAACACACACGGTTTTTTACATTTTTCATCAAAAGTCGGAAACTATGCTGCCTAAAATAAAAATAGTGTTATGTAGCAAACAGTGTTCTTTCATATGATACCCCGCATGCCCTAGTAGCCCCACTTCAAATTTTTAAGACCCTCTTTCAGTCCCTTTTGCAAAAATATTTTATTCATTTTTTATTTCTTTCTTGTTTGCAAAATATTTGGGCAAACGTCATCTAAAACCATTCTAAATTTCAAGTTGATAGCATTAGTAGTTCTTGAGATATCGAGGTGTAACAGACAGACAGACAGGCAGACTTAGGCTCACCATAAGGGTTCCTTTTTACCATTTTGGTACGGAACCCTAAAAAGCTGAATACTGACATATTTATTCGAATAATTATTAATTACCAGTAGTCGCCCACTGGTTGAAATTAGACCCTACTTACAATCTATGTAGAGTACTTATGTATTCTATGAGTACCAGAGATACGATGAGATACGTGATATTTAGGGCTTTGATTAGGGTTGTCAATCCTACTATATATTATAGTATCCAGAGATCTAAATACCCTATTAAAACAAAAAGCGATCCTAACAGTACTCGCATATGATTTATGTAACATCTGGCACCTCACCTTGGTATTAAGCAACTGAGAAGCGACAAAAAGTAACCTCAAAATTTAAAAAGCTGAATAGTGAAATATTTATTCAAATAATTCTGTGCCACCGGTGAAAACTGACACAACTTCAAAATGACTACTTTTCAGTAAAGCGATTTAAAGTTAGTAGCGCTTTTATGAATTTATATTTTTAATAATCTTACAAAATGAATGAGATCATGTTTCAATATCACAATATCAGTCTAAGTAAAAATCAACATACATTAAAAAATCTTTCATAAAACTTAACGTTTTATCAAAATTGTACCTACCCATCCGTTAATAAAACTAATGAATGTTGAGCAGGATGAGGTAGTCATTCATAATAAAAATATAATGTTACATACAAGGTGGAAGGGACATCGACGCGAATCCGTTTACAATGGATTCAGTACATCATTCTTGACCCCCCTGCGCAAAAATTTCTCGTCGGCTTCGCTGTGTGTACATGCTGAGACGCTGTATTTTAATTTTATGTAATTCATTTAATTTTTAATATCTATTGTAATTTAATTTAATTTTGATGCATGTAATTTAATTTAAATTTATAATGGATTGTAATATTGTATTATTTTTGTAATTTTACTATGGGTTTAATACCTGAATTAAACGATTTTTTTTTTATAACTTAAGACATATTTTTTACGCGGAGCATATAGTAAAACGGCGAGATCATCGCAATAGGGCCAGCATTAATCTCATATAAGCTAAATGGTATTTTGTTACCCTAATAGTTATTAGTAGAAAGTAATAATTATTAGTTGTGAGACATTTATAAAAAACGATCTGACGCGGCGAACTTCACCATCTTATACCGACAGCATCGCCACCTACCGGGTCCAATTGTGTTTTCAAACCATCCAGGAACCCGTTGAAATATAAATACAAAATTTCAACGAAATCGGTCCAGCCGTTTAGGAGGAGTTAGGTGACAAACACACGTACAGAATAATTATATATATTACTAGCTGCTGCCCGCGGCTTCACCCGCGTGGCTTTTTCTAAGCTTAAAAACCTTCCTCTTGAATCACTCTATCTATTAAAAAAAACCGCATCAAAATCCGTTGCGCAGTTTTAAAGATCTAAGCATACATAGAGATAGACAGGAAGCGGGAAGCGACTTTGTTTTATACTATGTAGTGCAGGTATGGGCAACCTTTGACATGTTGAAGGCCAAACTTTAGCGTGCAAATACGTTCGCGGGCCGCGTTTAAAAGTACTTAGTGCATTTTTAAGTAGTGATAATATTTTTTGCGATAGATATTAGACATGAAATAATACGACAATGTTATTATAGTACAATTTATTAAAATAACAAAATGAAATTAAAAAAAATGGTACATTATAATGAAATCGTTAAATTTGCAATTGTTACAAACTACGAAAGTTAAATACACCGAAAGAAGAACTTGAGCTTGAATTTGGGAAACTAATCCATCGATATTTGGATTAATTCCACTGATACAAAGACGTAAAGAATTTTCCAAATTATCGTCAGTCAGTCTTGTACGATTTGTTGATTTATTAACTTTCATCAATGAAAAGAACTGTTCGCATTTATAAGTACTGCCAAACGCATAAATCAATCTTCTTGCGAATTTTCTAAGCTGCGGAACATTGTCTCCTTCTAGGTATTTTTTGTAGAAATCGCACAACTCTACGTCTTCAAATTTGGATTTTCGAAGTGCGTTTTCTTGAATCTCGATCAACTCCATTTGTAATTGTATTGGAGCATTTTGTACATTATATTTTGTAGGAGTAGGAAATAAACTGAAACAGTACACTAAAATTGTTCCGACAGTAACTTGAGTTCTTCAGCATATTGAGCATATTAAGCAATATTTTCATACGCAGAGAGCGTGTTGAAATGGTAACTATTACCAGACAGCATCTGTGACTCCCACAAGCGTAGTTTGATCTGAAACGCTTTCAAATGGCTGTACAAATCATTTACTAACTGTTCTTGTTTTTGAAGTTTCAAATTTAAATCATTCAAATAGCCAGTAAGATCGACCAGAAATTCTAAGTCACATATCCATTTTGGGTCACTTAATTCAGATAGTGGTTTATCTTTTATTTTATAAAGTCTGCTATCTCATTTCTAAGCTCGTAAAACCGTTTCAACATAAAAATGCTTTGCTCAGCCATCTGACTTCACGATAACATGTTACGTCGTTATAATCAGCTGATATTTCATCCAAAAACGCCTTGAACTGACGATGGTTAAGCCCTCGGGATCGAATAAAGTTGGCTGTTGCTTTTTCATTCAAAATTCCGATGAAACCTTTACGTAAGCCGACCATAGAAGGTGCACCATCAGTGCATACTTCAATTAATTTTGACCATGGCAAGCCAAAATTTGTGAATACCTTTTGAACTTCAATAAAAATATCCTCTCCTGTAAACGGCTGTAAAGCAAGCAATTCTTCAGTAACAGTGAACTCCTTATGAACACCTCGAATAAATATAGCCAGTTGAGCTGTGTCAGACAAATCGGTGCTCTCGTCTAATGCTATGGAAAATGATTCAAAACCAGCCACACGGTCAGTCAATGTTGTTTTTATATCATTAGCTATTATTTCTATACGTCGAACAACAGTTCGTCTTGACAAACTAATTTTTTCAAATTAATTTTTCTTTTCGGGACACAAAATACTGCAAACTTCTAACATACACTCCTTGATAAATTCTCTTTCGGCAAATGGTTTTAATGCCTTTGCCAATTTTGAGCTAACAATAAAACTAGCTTTCACAACATTATCAAGTTGTGTTCTTTGTTTATGAAACATTTGTTGCTGTTTTTCCAAATTTACGGTAAGCTTCTGGATTTTGTCTGGTCTTAATTGTCCTGTCAGTGAGTGCAGCGTAGCATGCTTAGTTGAGTAATGCCTCTTTATATTGAATTCTTTCTTTACTGAAATGGATTCATTACACAGCAAACAAATAGGCTTACCATTGTGCAAGATAAAAAATAATTCTTCAGTCCATTTTTCTTGAAACTGGCGACCCTCTGTATCTACTTTTCGTTTCTTTCCACCAGACATCATTTTTGTTTACTTTTCGTTCAATAAACTTAATAAGAAACTATAGTTAGTAGCCACTCAAGATGCACACAAAGTCACAAAGCATGTTGACGGCTTGAGCAGTTCGCTAGGATATCGCTTGTCCAAGTTATCACCTCGGTAGCTCAAATAGAACTGAACTAACGTTACTTATATAGGCAAAATGAAGGAATAAACTAGTTTAGAATAATTGAGAATAAAGAATAAAGAAAAGAATAAATCTTTTGATGTATCGCCCGTGAGGTGGCAAACCTTAAAGAATTTGATCGAGCAAGCCGAGTGGCGGCGATTATCAAAGACTGAGGCGGCAAACATCAAAGGACTGGATGTTTGCCGCCTCACTGTCACTCCCGTGAGTATAAATACCTAATGTAATATTTTTTAAATTGGGTTTTTTCAAAATGTCTCGCGGGCCGGATAATATCTTACAGCGGGCCGGATCCGGCACGCGGGCCGGTTGTTGCCCATATATGATGTAGTGTATCTTCACTACATAGTATAAAACAAAGTCGCTAGTAGAGTAACGGTTATTATAGGGTCAAAGTAGCAAAAAATATGAAATTATATTTTATTGATATGTAACGGACTTCCTTTCGGTTTTTGGTGCAGTGATTTCGTGAACAGGGACGGAAGTGTGTAACAGGAAGTGACAGCTTGAGCATGAAATAAGTAAGTACTATAAGGATTGTAAATAGAGGGGGTCGAATTTCGACCAGTGGGCGACCACTAGTAATGAATAATTATTCGAATAAATATTTCAGTATATAATTAGCTTTTTAAATTTTGAGGTTAATTTATGTTGCTGCTCAGGTGCTTATTACCAAGGTAAGATGTCAGATGTTACACATCATTATGCGACTACTGTAAGGCTCGCTCGTTTTTTTTTTTCACTGTCTACTTTACAATTTTTCAGGCAATGGCTTCGAAAATACTATACAACATGTCCCAGAATTAGCGCACAACCTCTTTAGGGGTCATTGTACTCATCATTATGAACAACTTTTACTATAGGACCAAACATGAATTGCGAAAAAAAATCAGCTGTTCCCTACATTTTGAAAAGTTATTCGAACATAAATGTAGGAAACAGCAGATTTTTCTTTTCTCGCGATTTCAGGTTTGGTTCCATAGTAAAAGTTATTAATAATGATGAGTACAATGACCCCTTAAGAGGTTGTGCGTTAATTCTGGAACATGTTGTATATGATACAGAAAAAATTGGCAACCCTAGCTATGCTCTTCAAAGGCTTTCAATCAGAATTATTAAGAAAACATAAGACGGAATAACATGGCATAATAGAAAGGAGAGATTTGTGATAGGTGCCTACTGTGTTCCCCTAGCATTATATTATTATCAACATGTTATAGTATCTAAAGATAAGTAATATAAATTGGTACTAAGGAAGCAAATAAAACAGAAAACTTATCTTACTACGTCATGAATTCCTCGCGGAGGCGATCGGCGCGCGGCGGTGCGATCTATCGTGTCCGGCTCTGGTTCAGGCCATGGTTTGGAGCGAAAGTGCATGGGAGGCCGTCAACACTTTCTGTGAAGCATTAATGCTCGCGAAGGTGCAGGCGGAACGCGTGAGCGAGAGGCAAAATTCGCGCCCTCATGCCCCTACTCGCCGCAGGAGATGCCCCGGGCGTCGGGAATCGCAGGCCGATTCCCGGCCACCGTAGGCGCGGGCTTACGGACGGTGAGCGATGGGTAGCTCGCCGTCCGATAAGGACCAGGCCTGGGTCGACGGCGCGTTGTGTTCCACGCGCGCCTCAAAGAGACGTCAGCACCAATTGACGGGGTCCGAAAGGGCCAATGCCTGCCAGGGTTGCGGGTTTGTTCGAAAGGGATAGTGTGGCCCTGGCACACAAGCAACTGGGAACACGGGTGAGTTTTAGTCGGTAAAAGACTAACACACCCTTTCGCTCCACCCAGAGCGGGAGAAGTTATTTGATAATTTCCCATCAAAAAAAAAAACCTTGCAGCATAGGTACTTCTTCCATTTTGGTTTACTTTGACTGTACAGTGGAAGTGTGACTGTAATTTACGTAGTTTGAATTCTTTTTGGGATAAAAAATTACGTTTAAAAATTATAGAAATCGATTTAGTAAACGATTCAGAACAAACGATAATGCATTAATTCAGTTACACATTGTATATATTATACACCGTGGCATTTTACCCGTCTTACAACGGCAGCACACTTCATGTATCCAATGACTACTAATCATTACTGAAAGTAAAAAAAAAAAAAATTATTAACATTTCAATAATTTAAAAAATATATATTTGTCGGGGACGCTCATTCATACGGACAAGTAACGAATCAAGCCCACCACCGGTGACATCACGTGATCTACCCACACCTCTGGCGCGCTACTACAGAGTCGTGATGTTTTGAGCCGATGGCGAGGAGGACATTCAAGATTCAGTGTCTGGTCTGATCGCATCGGAGTTAAGACGTCGCGAAACTGTACTCGATTCGATATGCTCGGTTATAGTGGTTATTTTAATTTTAGTGATTGTGTCAATTTATGATTTCAAATAAACGCTGTGTATTGCACCCAGTGTGTTTTCATTGCACGAAACTTAACTTCTGCCCACATGATGTCCGAATCGAGGCATGACGTAGTTTGAATCACCCTGTTACGAGCGCGGTGCGAGCCTTGCGTTCCAAGGGCGGTGCGGAATGGAGCGCAAGGCTCGCATAGCGCTCATAACAGTGTGTTTCAAACTACATTATGCGTCATAATGAAAATATAAAAAGAAAAAAAACAATATTTCATGAATGATTAGTAGTCATTGGACACATGAAGTGGGCTGCCGTTGTAAGACTAAAATGCCACGGTGTATATGTAAACAGCGTGTATTAATAAGGAGGTAATTGCATAGCTCTATCGATCAATACAAATACGAGCTATGATTGATTGAATACACTCAGGCACGCTTCTATTGGGCACTACGTAATGTTACTCTATTATAGAGTATATACGTACATATAATACATATTTTTGAATTTAGTCATATCCGTGACTATATCTACATTATCCAAACAGACAATACAATATAGAAAAGTCTACCACCCGTCTTCATCAACTTGCAACCTCTAGCATGTTCTCACATATCAATCTACAGCAATTTGCAGAGGATTATAACTTTGTTTTGCAAATTGCAGGCGTAATTTCATGCCCAAATATGTTTCGGTAAGCCTGAACAAAATGCAATCTTTTACGTCTAATTGATTCGCTCTTCAGGCTTCTTTAAGATCAAACGTTTGTAACTAAAAGACAGCTGAGTAAGTAGAACTGTTGACTTTAAGGATCAAGAGTTAAGTTTCTAATATTGCTGAACCAAAAGTCCTTTGAAGTTGGTAATTGTTTATGCGTGAGTACGTCCTGAAAGTCCTTTGTTCTAGACTGATGATTTAAAAAGTTGTAGAAGGGACTTTTATAGGTATCCTCTTAACCCTTAGTCCTTTAAATTTTGTGCTGACTTTTACGGTTAATGGCATCGATTACGTAAGTATTAGGGTGAGCAGAAATAGTCCCTTTCAAGTAGGTCACCCATAATCCATGTAAATTTTTAAGGAGATAGTCTAAAACGTTTTAGTATTATCTTAACTGTCAGTAAATTTTTTTTTACATTAATCATTTATTGTAGTCTAATCAAAATGAGGTAGGTTTTTTTTCCAAAATATGCGTAAGACAATAAACACTCTCAGTACTTGAAATAACAAAAAAAAGCGCATGAATACGGTTGGCGCAGAGGTTAAGCGATTGACGCGGGTTCGATTCCCGCACGGAACAAATATTTGTATGACCTACAAGTAGTTGTTCCGGGTCTGGCTGTTTGTGTATGTGAGTTTAAATGTTTGTAAACGCACCCACAATACAGGGGAAATTCCTAGTGTGGAGCAAAGTTTAAAAAAAAAAAAAGTTCTTTCATTCGCTTTTTCCTAAAATTTTTTTAGTTTTTCCTTTTTGCGGCAGAAATGTGTTGCTACTTGCTAGGGAGTAAACTCTCTCGACACATTTCTGCTTGTCACATTAAACACACAAACGATATAATATAAAATATTTTAAAATTTTAGATTTTTTTTCCAAAATAAATAAGAAATATCTTCTATAGTTAAAATTTACGTTTTGTTAATGTCAAAATTGAGGAAGAAACCCAGAAAAAAACCATGTTTCGAAATTCTCCAGCAATAAGTTCAAAATAATAAGTCGGTTTATGAAATCACTGTTCAATCACTGAGACGAAAATGAAAAGTTGGGGAAAGAATTTCGTTAAGGCGCCGTCGTTCGTCTATGACAATATCATTTTGTGAATAATCTTTATCTGTTGTCAGTTGAGGGCACAGACAATTTGAAATTATAAGAGGAAAAGGTTTCTATGTAGGTAGGTTACAATAATGTGTACACTTTCGATCCATTTAACTTTTGGAAATCTACATAGATAAATCAGAAAAGATGCTTCAATTAGAACAGGGATGCACAGAATTATGAGACCATGGGCCACTTGGCCAAATGATGAACTAATAGCGGGCCACCAGCACAAATAAAAACATAAAAATAGCCAAAACATTAATAAAAAACAAAAAAAAGTACTAGTTTCAAGCGTGGCACTGCATTGTACTTACAATCTTTTTAACATTTGGCTCGAATTTACTTGTATACACGTGTACTTGTGTACACGCAAAATGGCTTACAAACTTTCATTTGCAAGGCGGTTTCAATTTTTTATTTTATTATTATTCAATACAGAAAAAGCTTCCGATTACACATCATGCACCGCACAGCGAGCGCACCGTGATTCTTTATATTATTTGTAAACCTCAGCTTTTTGCTGGCGGGCCACTGGCATAGAGCCGGGGGGCCGCATGTGGCCCGCGGGCCGCGGTCTGTGCATCCCTGAATTAGAACGTCAAAATTGAACTGCTTCGTTGGTCTAGTGGTCGCAAGTGCTAGTGTTGAGCATGGGACTTGGTTTCGATTCCCGGGTTGGGCAAAGTGTTAATAGGTCCACAATGCTGGTCCTGCTGCACTTCCACAACTAATTGAGTAGCATTTGAAAATACTGTTAGAGCTGCTAAAGATTGTCTATCGACTCTAAAGACTATCTTTGTTTTGTATAAACTGAATCTACTTTGTGTTTTAAACGTAATTGCACAGCACAGGTGTGAGTACTATGTTACATAATAGAGCTACCATTTACCAGATAATAATAATATGTCTTTCATTGACTTGATGTGTCCTGACGTCTGAGAGTATGTCATGCTTACTCAGATGACTCGCTGATGGTGGCGGGCGCGTATGTTGGGTCATTCAGCTCCCTTCAAAATGGTTGAGCTGAATGGTGCTGATCCATGCGTCATGTTCGTGAACGGGCGCTGTCAGTTGGGACTGGTCATCTCTTAGCTGCCACGGCTTATTTTTAATTATTTTAGTTTTGAATTGTTTTATTTTATCTTTTTATCACGGACGCTTTTGACGTTTTGCATCGTTCTCACATGTATAATTTCAACATGAATGATGTAATCAAAGTCAAAGTCAAATCGTTTATTTCAAATAGGCACATACGAGTCTAAGGTACTTTTGAACGTCAATATTAACAAAAAAATAGAATTGATTCTAGTCGCCCCTTCCAAAAGGTAGTTTCGTATGGAGAAGAATGGGCAAGAAACTCCTCCGGTACTCTTTTAAAATCTTGTACAATATTTTTATAGGTACATTAATTATATAATTATATGTGAAGACGATGCACCTAGAATAAAATTACTATACCACAATGGGTAATAAAAAGAGTTAAGAATGAAGCAATGACAGATAAATTAATTATGTGATAGATACATGGTGCTCACATATTTACAAAAAGTTAAAAAAATATATACGATTTCCTAAAAAATAACAATATCAGTGTGAGTTAAGGTAATCACAGAATTTAAAATAAATGTCATAAAAATAATAAATTATACAATTAAAATAGCAACCTGTTTGATTTTGTCTAGACTCTAGATTGTCCTATGGAGCAGGACCAGCATGTTTCCAAGCATTCTTATCTTGTATATAATCCTCTAATTTGTAATATGCTTGTTTAAATACCTTGTAATCAATACCTTGTATCAATATTTTAATTTAAAAAAGTGTCCGTGGAGTTTCTTGCTCGTTCTTCTCCATAGGAACCTACTACGCTTTGGAATGAGCAACTATAGCTTCATATTTCTAACCGATCGACTCCTAGACAATTGAAAAGTGGTTTAATTGAAATAAATGCTTTGTTTTTGTGTTTGCGATTGGGTTTTTTATCTGGAATTTTTCAGTAGCAGCCCGTGGTCTAGATTTATGCCCGATCGATGGCAATACACCATGCACGAAATGTTGGTGTACTATTGGTACCTACACCTCTGCCTAACCCTTCGGGGAATACAGCCGTGACGTTATGTTTAAGTTTTGTATTAAAAGACTAGACTCCTTGACAGGGCATCGTCCTCCTTAATCTTTTACATAATCTTATTGGTCCCTTTGAAACTTTTGTTAATCGCACTTTATTTGTTTTTTGTATGTGATCGAATTCATTCATTCATTCATTCAGTGATTCCTTTAAAACTTTTGTAATTCGCACTTTATTTGTTGTTTCTACGTGATTGAATTTCAGAATCTGACTCAACTGATTGGTCTGATCCTAATGTAACCCACATTAGGATCAGACCAATCAGTTGAGACCTGGTAATCAAAATCGAATCGAACTTTGAAGAACTGCCTACTTAAGTAGGTAGGTACATACTTAAAAGAAGCGCAAGGACCTAATTAATTGAGCACTCAACAATAAGGGGACGATAGCCGACTTTTAATGATTTTATACTAACGATCACGTCTGAACGAGTAGTGTTAATCATTTGAACAAAATATATGATAAATTAGAGCTTTTCTCAATAACTTATTATGTGAATATTTTAGATTATGTTTGTGAAATTAATTTGTAAAGTTATGTCTAACGCTGATAAAAAACTGAGAATTGCGCAAAATCTACCATGCGTATTTTTCTGAAACCATTCAAAAAGATCAATAATTAAATTATCTTTAAATTGGTAAACAATTTAAAGATAATTTAATTATTGATCTTTTAGTATACGCGTTTTATTAAAATACCTTTTGTTTTGTGTATAATAAATTAAAAATGCGTCAAATTGGGGACAGCACTCCTTGATGGGCGAGTCCTATTACTAGCTGAACGTACAACGCGTTGCGTGAGCTCAGTACAGAACACGCAAGCTAACCACTCAAGGTCACTGGCATATATCTGCGTCTTAAGGCATAAAATAAGAAGAGACGAAGAGTTATTCAAGCATGAAGATCTTCCATTGAGACTGCTTATTCATTATTATCAGTCTTACCAAGGGTTGTGGGCTTCAGCTGCATCCGGTTAGGCTGGAAACTGACCCCAACATAGGGGGAAATATTAATATTGGGAAAAGGCTGGGCAGATGATGATTATCAAAACACAGAGTTCTTGTATGCACAACGCGACTAGAATGTAATTTTTAGGGTTTCGTACCCAAAGTGTAAAACGGGAACCCTATTACTAAGGCTCCGCTGTCCGTCCGTCTGTCTGTCTGTCTGTCTGTCTGTCCGTCTGTCACCAGGCTGTATCTCATGAACCGTGATAGTAAGACAGTTAAAATTTTCAGACGATTTATTTCTGTTGCCGCTTTATATACTAAAAAACAAACGTGATTTTTTTTGCTCGTTTTTGCTCGATATTGATAACGGCAACAGGTAGACGCTTGAAATATTCACATAATAATTAGTTATATATTCACTTTAAAAATAAATAATTAAATTAAAATAAAACTAATATTAAGAGGAACCCATAACCCATACAACAAACGTGATTTTTTTGCTAACTTTTATAGATAATGGTACGGAACCCTTCGTGCGCGAGTCCGACTCGCACTTAGCCGGTTTTGTTTTATCGTGTGTCTTCACAGAACGTCATTGTGTAGGAATCTGTAGGATAAGCTCTGTATAAAATTGTATAGGGCTGGTTTAGCTGCATAACGAATTCATGCAGAGCCATCAAATGATTTATGACTGAAATAACTCACTATTGACGTATCACAGAGTCTCCCTTGCCTGTACACATCCAACACGTCGGGACTGTAGTTAATCTCCAGTGACACAGATGGCGCCACCTATAAACAACATGAAAATTATTATATAAGATTCATTAATTCTTAATTACACACACATGCACAAATATAGGTAATTTACTATCATTATAAAGATAAGTATTTATTTGATACTTAAGTTCCTTGATGTGCCGGACAAAAAGAATAGCACTACCCTATTTCGGGTGCGTCTCATAACGTATAAACTCGATCCCCCTTATTACAAAACAACGTTTATCTTCAGACCCAGGTTTAAAACATGGACCCATTATTGAATTTCAAACTTTATTCCGACTATGGTAAAGTTCCTAAACACAAAACTGACAACTTAGTACCGAACTAAGTTTTCATTTTTGTAAAAAGAACGGTATTATAAACCTTGTTTTGGAATAAGAGGGAATTAGTATAACGTTTATGTAATCGAAAATCATTTGGTCTAACGTTTAATATGTATATTGTTTATTTAATAGAAAATCATTAGGCCTATCGTTTAAAATATATAATATTGCGATTAATTTGATTGAGCGTGCTGCGGGAGCGGCGTGACAGAAACGAATCGCAGCAAAACCGACTCCACGTAGTCTTGTCTGCCCTACCCCTAGAGTGTTATTTAAAATTGCGTAGGCGCGTAGGGGCGAGGCGGCCCGTGAGCTGAGGAGCAGGTGGTTTCAACGCTGGCCGCCGTGGCTGAGGCTGGCCGGCCGCCGGCCAGCAAGCCGGATGCCTCGGTGGTGAGCGTGAAACACATCTGTGACGATAAGCTCGCATGGGACCGCTGGAGCCCTGCGGCGCCGGAGCCGTGACAGAAATGACTGCTGTATGTTGCAAGCTTGCTTGCATGCTGCATGCTTGCTTGCACGTTTTATCATATTAGACTAAATAGGTTTTATGTCTTTTGAGTGGTATATCAAACGATTTTATATTCAATGTATGATATGCTTATAAAAATTAGTTGCTTTAAAATTATATCAATCGTTTATTGTATTAACTGATCATTATAAAATTATAGATTCGGTTGTTCTAACTTGTAAATATTAGAGATTTTGTAATTATATCAAATACTAGCTTTCGCCCGCGGCTTCGCCCGCGTGGATGTCGAAAAAAAAGCAGCTTCTCTATCAGCAGCATTCCCCCAAAATATTATAAAATACCATATCTTAGTTGGAACCAACGTAAGCGTGGTAAGCAGGTAGGAGTGCAGTTTGATTTACAACTTTACGGAGGATATTTAAAGCATATAAATACAAACTTGTTCAATATACCTACGTGTCCTCGTCCATTTCATGTCTAAGTCTATTAGTAAGAAATTTTGTATTGTTTATTTTTTCTACGTTATTGTTCTTAAATAATAATTTATGTACCAACTTTTGAGTTATTCAAGGTACGCAGTAAAATTCTCCCGAAAACTATGTACCCCTTTTTCCGATTCTCGAAAACTCAAACCGCGCGTTAAGATCCTATAAATACAAACCATAACACTCCCTAAAATCCCTTTGAGGTTTTTAGGGAGTTTTGAAAAACGCAAAAGTTATGACAAACTTTGTTATTTAAGCAATGACTGCCTCGTTCGTCTAGTGGTCACAGGCGCGACTGCTGAGAATGAGGGGTGGGTTTGATTCCCAGGTCGGGCAAAGAGTTATTGGATTTTCCATTAGGAATTCCTTAGTAGCAGCCCGAAGTCTGCATTTATTCCCGGTTGATGCAATAGGCTCGCCCCCTATTACATGGGACTTAAAAAAAAACTGTCAAAATGTGGGTGTACGATAGATACACCTCTACCTAACCCTTTGGGGATTGCAGGCTTGATGTTATGTAAATAAGTACTCGGGCCAAATTTCAAGTTTATATATCAAAAGAAATAAGATTCTGTTCACCCAAACTATATCGCCTCTTTTTACGCACTCAAAGGGGTAAATTGTTGAAACATCGTTTTTGATGTTTCTATTATTGGATTTATAGGTTATTTATACCAATTTTCGAGTTAATCAAGCCACACAGTAGAATCCTCTCTTGTAAAATTGACTACCCCTTTTCACCCTATTAAGGGTTATTACCGCACGGTCTTTCGTGAGGCGGCGAGCCTCCTTGCCGGACTGCCGCCGTGGGATCTGGAGGCAAAAGTCCTCGCGCACAACTGGGAGTGGCGCGAGGAGGCGAAACGCTGGGTCGAAACTCCGCTGCCGCGAGAAATCACGGCACAGTGGACGGAGCTCCGGCGGGATCTCATGGTGGCATGGAGAGTGCGATTGTCGCAATCCAGCGCTGGGCACGCCACAATTGTGGCGATAAGTCCCCTCTTTGAGGAGTGGCTAGAGAGGCGCCACGGCGTCCTCACCGGACACGGTTGTTTCGGGAGGTTCCTGTTCAGGATAAAGCGGGAGGAAACGCCCGGGTGTCACCACTATGTGGATCGCCCGGAAGACACGGTGGAGCATACGGTGGAGGTCTGCCCGGCTTGGGCGGAGCACCGCTGTGTCCTCACGGCGTGGCGGTGGCGACGGCGATCTCTCGCGTCCGGCCCTGGTTCAGGCTATGGTTCGGAGCGAGAGTGCATGGGAGGCCGTTACCTCCTTCTGTGAAACAGTAATGCTCGCGAAGGAGGAGGCAGAACGCGTGAGGGAGAGGCAAGGTTCGCGCCCTCGCGCCCCTAGTAGCCGCAGGAGACGCCCCGGGCGTCGGGAGTAGCAAGCCATCTTCGGGCCACCGTAGACGCGGGCTTGCGTACGGTGAGCGATGGGTAGGTCGCCTTCCGATAAGGACCAGGCCCGGTTCGACTGCGCGTTGTGTTCCACGCGCGCCTCAAAGAGATGTCAGCACCAACTGACGGCGTCCGTTAGGGCCTGCCAGGGTTGTGATGTTTGTCCGAAAGGGATATCATGGCCCTGGCACACAGGCAACGGAAGGAACACGGGTGGGTTTTAGTCAGTAAAAGTCTGACACGCCCACCCGCTCCGCCCAGAGCGGGAGAAGTTATTTGATAATTACCCACGCAAAAAAAAGTGTCAATTTTCGAAAAACTGATAAATTCTTTTATTTATTTTGGTTTACAGTATAAATACTGAGTTTCGAGTTAATCGGACTGCGCGTCAAAATTCTTCCATACAAACTTTGTCATCCGCAAATCCCCCATTATGGAGTACTTTAAAAAAAACTAAAATGTCACACTTTATAATTTACTTAGGTTAGTATTCGTGCCAAGTTTCAGGTTTATTAACTCAAAGAATAAGATTTATCCCCCTTGTTCACCCCTTAAAGGTTGAATTTCGAAAAATCCTTGCTTAGCGGATGCCTATAGTTTCCAACAATAAGCCGAAATATTTGTGATTTTAAAAGAAAAGAAAATTTTATCCCGTTTTTCACCCCTTATGGGTTCAAATTCTAACAACACCGTTGCGTTAGCTACCAACCATAAGCCTAGATAATAAATTTAGTGATTTTACTTCGAAAATTAAGGACTTTACATACACAACATCATCCCCTTTTTAACCCTTCGGGGGTGGAATTATCATAAACGCTGAGACATGTATCAATTAATTTTCAATTGTCAGCCTAAACACAAAATTTGAATATGCTAACTTCAAAACTGACGGACTTTCATATAAACTTCCATCCTCTATTTCACCCTCTTAGGGGTAGAATTTCGAAAAACCCTTTCTTAGTGGATACCTACTCTTCACAAAGAACACACCCTCCAAATTTCATGTCTCTAGGACCAGCGGTTTAGGCTGTGCGTTGATATATCAGTCAGTCAGTCAGTCAGGACTTTGAATTTTATATATATAGATTACTTACGTAGACGTAGCGTTGGAAGGCCTCCCATAAGGTGGACCGATGACCTTGTGAAGGCTGCAGGAATCCGCTGGATGCGGGAAGCACAGAACCGGTCGAAGTGGAGGTGCTTGGGGGAGGCCTATGTCCAGCAGTGGACGTCTTTCGGCTGAAATGATGAATGATGATGACTTAAGTGTGATATACTGTTCATTTTATGCTGTTTTAACTTTTATTAGGCGTAAACTAACTTTTGCAGTTGTATTTGGACTACCTTATAATTATTATAGTTCGTTCGATAAAACGTGGTCACCATATTTATATTTTTACCACATAATAAAAGAGTTTTCGTAATTTCATGTTTTAATATTTAAGTGTGAAGATTTATTCCGTTCTATTACCAACAGCCAATACCACTGGTATTTGTTTCAACTTATATTTATTTTCTATTCCGAACGGATACCATGCTCGTTAGATACTTAAATGTAATGTGCGAACGAATACTAACAACTTCAATTTGTTACAGTCAGCTCAGTCAAAACTAGACAAACTAAATTTGTTTTTTTTTTATGTATTTTGATGATTTAACTGATTTATTTTTCAATTAAAGGTCTTATAATTACATACAAAGCGTGTTTACTGACTGTACCTTAACCTTTGAATCTGTTTCGGTATTACTTTAAACAATAGTATCCGTTCGGAATAGAAAATAGTTTTATGAGTTGAAACAAATTACCAGTAGTATTAGTTATTGGTATTAGAAATTTGGTACGGAATAAATCAGTGTGAAGAACTTGTTAATTTTATGCTGTTTTATTAGGCGTAACCAAACTTTTGCAGTTGTATTTGGACTACCTAATAATTATTACAGTTCGTTCGATAAAACGTGGTCATCACATTTATAATTCCACCACATAATAAAAGAGTTTTCGTAATTTTATGTTTTATTCTGATTAACCCCTTTGAGACTGAGTTTAGAAGTTGATTTACTGAACAACAAAAAGGTTTTTCAGTAAACACACTCGTTTAGAACATAAATAAAAAAACACAGATTCTTCTTATTAAATGCGTGAATTCAACTATTTGGACAGAGATAAATAAGGGTTCTGTTAGGGTGCGAAGGGACAAACTGATCTTGGTCAATATCGTTATGTAAGTAAATTGGGGTACAGGGTTTAGCAGTATTAATCAAACCGTGGACCACTTAAGACGCTGACAACCGTTAAACCGCTGTCACTGTCAGATTGCATACAAAAGAAAGAGAAGCGCGATGACACAACGTATGGCGTAAAAATGCAAATAAAATCGTAATCGTATTAAATTAGATACTAAGTAATTAATCAAAAATAATCCATTACCGGCAGCAGTTTGGCATTTTAAATTTTATGGTATATCATTATAACTGTTAACGAAGGGATAAACTGGTTTTAATAATAATTAAGAGTCTTTGAAGATTTTTTTGTTGTAGGTATTAAATAATTTTTAATTATGTTTTGAGTTCCGTATGCAAAAAAGACTTGAAAATATCATACTGTTACTGTTTTGGAAAAATATTTAGGGTTTATGAGATACACTGCTTTAAAAACCACCTTCTTGACCATTTTCAAGAAATCTCCGCCTTAAGAGCAAAGTCTTTGCAGATGAGTCAGTATATTTTACTGACTCATCTGCAATGACTGGGGAATTTTGTCCATAATATTTTTCGTTTGAAAGGCAATCGCATACAGCTGACATGAGAATGCTAAGAGGGATGTGTGGTGTGACACGAATGGGTAGAATTATAAATGAGTACATTAGAGGAAGTGTGAAAGTGGACTGAAAACTTGTGCGGAAATCGGTTGACATGGTATGCGTAGGTATGTGATGCGGAGGAATATATATACAACCTGTTTTTTTTGATATCCCATAACTCTAGGGTTATATTCTGTAGGTAAAAATAATACTAAAACTCCTAGAATAGGTGGTCCAAAAATGCATCGTTTCGGAGATATCATCAATCATAATTAAATTAGGTCAAAAATTGTCACCAGTATGACGAATCTTTACTTTTGCGAGGTTGCCAAACTTCGCAGTAGTGTAGTAAAATAAATAGTAAAATAAAATATGTAGGTATGTTGGTATCGGGGCTTCCCGGCGGCAGCTAGTGAAGGGAAAGCTACCTTGTCGACGTTGTCATATTTCACGTAAGGGTGTTTTACATTAATAATCGTGACTTTGCCGAATTATTTTGTATGAAAAATTAAAAAAAAAAATAACGAAGGATTGGAACATAACTCATATGCCAGTTGATTCTTTGATATGGCCTCAATCATACCCTAGAGTTATGGGATATCAAAAAAAACACGTTGTATATATTTGTATGACCTACAAGTAGTTGTTCCGGGTCTGGCTGTTTGTGTATGTGAATTTAAATGTTTGTAAACGCACCCACAATACAGGAGAAATTCCTAGAGTGGGGCAACGTTAAAAAAAGCTGAGCTAAGCAGCAGTCAGAACGACAGACAGACGGACATGGCGAAACTATAAGGGTCCCTTGGAACCCTAAAAAGAGGCAGATAAGTTAATAAGACTCCAAAACGTCCTAATTGGAAGTTTTGTCTTTACTCCGCGCGTCAAGAAGGGCAACGAGCAGTCATTGTGTCACGACCAGATTTTAAACGGCGTCTCTTTTCCTTCCTCTGACCCTTTGTACCTACAGACGGCTACACATCAAGCTTGTCGCCACATACCTTTTAATGACGAATATCTGAACCTAAAATACCTATAACTCAAAGGTAAGCCTAGGTACGTTATAATTAAGATCTAACGACCGCTGTAATTATGTTAACTGATTTCCACTGAATAACCATTACTGAATTATCATCGCAATGATATTGGGGGTGTCCCCCCAAAGTGGCCTCCAACCTCCCCTTATAGCCACCCCGTGCCTCGCATCTGAATACTGGTCTGATTTCTGAATCTGATCGCTTAGCGACCCCGAGCCTCGTATCTGAATACTGGTCTGATTTGGCATCATTTCTGAATCTGATCGCTGTTAAAACAATACACACACATCGACAACATTGAAGGGCAATATAAATGAATATCTGGTAAATCTGATGACACATGCACTGAGAAATAACAAGTTCACTCACCAATGTACTGCTAGCTCCGACCCTCAGGCCCAAGTGAAGCGGGCGCGCGCGTGCCGGCAATTCCCGCGCGCTATCCCCTCTTTTTTCCACCTCACTCCACGTCTTAACTAGTTGTTATCTGTACCTATAGACTATATTACTTCGCATTCGCGACACTCCCGCCCAAGGGAAGAGATAATTGAAAAATCTGATCTATTGAAATAACTGTTTAATCAAGATCATATAGGATTACAACTGATACATTTTCAGAGTGATGACGGGTTATAACTGAGCTCTGATTACTAAATACAACTGATAACAACTGACTATTTTCCCCTAATTTTAAATCAACTCTGATTATCACTGATTATTGGAACAATCTGCTCATTAACTGGGATGTCCACTGTTTAACTCTTTCTTTTGCCTTGGCAGCTGATGCCCTGATTGGTCGTTTACTGATGTCTGGTACTGACTGAACTTTGGGTGTACCATTGATAACTGATTTAACATCTTGAGTACTTCGAGACTTTTGGTTAAAACTGCTTGGTTGGTCGCCCTGTACTGATTGTTCCTTCTGAAAATCTTCAGAGTGTGGACTGATTCTGAGTGACGGAACATTCTGTTCTGAGGACGATTCTGTACTTTGATCTTCAATCTCCAACGGGAACAGATGACCTACTGAACGGGTCAGTGTTTCTCCTGATGATAATTTAACTTTGGCTACTCTAATCTGCTCATCCGACCCTTTAATCAACTCTGCTATTTTGCCAACTTTCCAATGTGCCCTACTACTATCTGACTTAATTTGAACTGTCTCTGCTAACTTTGGTGGCCTATTAACAACGACCCTAGGTTGTTTGTGTTTGTCACTTCGTTCGCGGAGGCTAGTCAAGTAATGATTAGTGAACATTTTGGCGAATTCTGAGATGATGATTTGACCACTTTTCCATCCGTCAATCAGATTCGTCTTGGTTACTGTAGCTGATTCTAAGAAGTCTCGATCTGCAACTTCAGTGGTCAAAGTTCCGCCCACACGTAGAAAATCTGAAGGAGTCAGTATGTGCTCTAACTCCGGGCCTACTGTAGTCAGTGGCCTTTATTAATTACAGCCTCAAGTTCCTTCATTAGTGTGCATAACTGGTTATGGTTTATGAGATATATTTGTCTAAAGTTCTTTTCATACTATGCTTGACTAAACCTACAAGTCGTTCATAAAATCCTCCGAACCATGGAGCTAACTCTGGGATAAATTTCCACCGCAATTGATTTTGAATACAATAATCTGAAGTTAACACTTCTGCTGTAAGCTTAAATTGCGTAGCATTGTCTGACACGAATAATTGAGGTAAACCTCTTATAGCGACGAATCTCCTAATGGCTAGTAAACATTCTTCTGCTGTTAAATCTTTAACGACCTCCAAATGTATAGCCCTAACTGTTAGGTATGTGAACAGGCATATTCAGCGTTTTTTTTTACCACTCTCATCCACAAACAGTGGACCGAAATAATCTAGGCCCGTAAAGGCGAACGGAAGACTAAGGTTGACTCTTTCTGCTGGTAGATCAGGCATGGGAGGTAATTTAAATGTACCACCACCGTATTTTATACACTGTGTACACTTTCTGATGACTCTTTGAACTATTGACCGTCCATGTGGCACCCAAAACTTTTGTCTTAATAGAGCTAAAGTATGAGAGACCCCTATATGACAGTTTTTCTGATGCAGTTCGGATATAATTGTGTGCGTAAAATCTGAATCTTTTGGAAGTAGTATAGGCTCTTTTTGATTATGTGACAAATTCGTGTATCTGAATCTACCTTTACACCTAATAAGTCCTTCTTCGTCTTTATATAATTTCAGTGATCTCGATAAGTTGGTTGTGATACCCTCAACTTCTTTAGGAAAATGTTTAGCCTGAATTTCTAATATTTTAGTCTCTTTTTTATCTGAATCATCTACTATCATTGGTTCTGGAAAATTTAGACTTGGATGATTATCTAAAGGTATTGAATTCGAAGGACCCTCCCCGGCAATTGAAATTTGAGTATCTATATTATTATTATTATAAACTGTAGGCCACTGATTTGAGTTACACGTTAAAAAGTCAGGCCATCTATTGTAATCATTTACCCGTTCCGTCCTAGTGCCTACATCAGATGGATTTAATTCAGTTGGCACATATCTGATTTGTAAAGTCTTGTTCTGTTTTATTTCGTTGATTCTACGTGCCTCAAATGGCGGAAGTAATTTATCAGATTTGAGCCAGCTTATTACTATTTGACTATCAGTCCACAAAAAATGTGTTTTGATTTTTAAACGTAAAATTTTTGTTACATAACTTATAAGTCTAGATCCGATAAGTACTCCCAGCAATTCTAATCTTGGAATCTGTAAGTCATTTTGGTCCTTTAACGGCACTAATCTAGACTTGCCGATAACAAAACTGACAATATTATTAGTGTGCAAAGTACCGCGTAAATAAATTACTGCTGCATAAGCATGCAAAGACGAATCCGTAAAACAATGTAGTTCGTATTCAATTTGCTCCGTGACTTGGCTTTTATTTAAACCTTGCGCAAAATAACGATCAACATGAATATTCTTTAAACATAAAAAAATTGATGCTATTTTTTGCCATTCTATAAGTAGACTATCACTCAATTTGACATCCCATTTAACTTTTTCTTTCCATAATTTTTGAAAGAATAGTTTTACTGGAAGAACTACCGGAACTGCGAGACCACACGGATCATAAATTGAAGCAATGACCCTTAACACGTCTCTTTTTGACAGAACTGTGCCTGATTCAGTATTGAAGTTAGATTTCAAATATAACTGATCTTTTTGTATGTTCCATATTAAACCGAGAACTTTTATGTGTTCACGGTCTTCTGCTCTAAACTTATCTGGTATGGAAGAAACCAGTTCTTTTGAATTTGAATTCCATTCACGCAAATTCATGGACAAGCTATCAAATGATTCTTTTGCAGCAAAGTACAGTTTATTTGCGTCTGAAATTGTCTGTGCGCCAGTTACAATATTGTCTACATAAATGTCATTCGCAATTTGTTTCAGAAATATGTTGTTCGATTTATTTAAGTGATATCTGATCGTAGCATTCAGTAGAAATGGACTTGATATGACACCGAATGGGACACGACAAAAACGTAAGTGCACCACATCATCTGGGTAAACTGTACTGTTTACATCTTTGAACCAGAGAAATCGTGTAACATCCCTATCTAGTTCTTGTAGACCTAACTGTAAGAAAGCTTTCTCGACATCCGCAACTATTCTTATAGGATGTTCTCTAAACTTAATTAGCAACCCTGTAAGATCCTCCAACATAAGTGGACCCCTATATAGGCATTCGTTTAAACTTCGATTGTCTGCAGTTTTAGCTGAGGCGTCATAAACAATACGGAGCGTTTTGGACTTATCACGACCACGAACACAATGGTGAGGAAGATAGTGAACTGGATGATTCTGCGCAATCTTTGGATCTGGTACAATCTCAATTATTTTAGTCTGTAGCTGTTCCTGAATGACCTGGTCGTATGCCTTTAAATCTGTATTATCCAATCGTTTCATTAAACCATTGAGCCGACCCCAAGCTAAGCCTAGATTATTAGGAAGATTAGGGTGTAATTCGGTCCATGGCCATTGAACGTGGTATCTGTTGTTTTGGTACTGAATTGTTTCATTAAACTGCCTAATTGCTTCTTCATCGCGAGTGGTATTTGGGGAATCTGTGATGCCTATTGATTCAAGATCCCATAACTGTTTAACATCATCTAGTTTTAAGGGGAGATCGGGATCGTTTAATTTAGTTTCAAATGACCAATCTGATTGAAAGTAAGTCAATACAGTTAACTGATCGGAACTATCAATGTTCTCACAAGTTTTTCCAGACCATACCCAACCAAAATCTGAATTAACTAAGAAAAGATCTTGAGTGAAGTGAATATCTTTTCTTGTGACATGAATTTGTGATAATAATCGTTTCCGATTAAAATATCTATTTTATCGCCACAAGACCCATCATCAGCCATTATTCGATCTTTAATTCCGATTTTATCTAAATCATAAAAAAATGGTGCTTTTATACTCTGAGTAATATGAGGTACTACATTTGCATGAATAAGACGAGTAACTCCTGTTAGAGTTGTAATACTAACTATAGGACTTTCAATAAGATGTGGTGATTTGTTTCCAAATGTAAATATTGATAAATTAATTTGTTCAATAATAGGTAGTTTGAGTAAATTAGTATTATGCTCCGTTATATATGAGCGCTGGCTACCACAATCGAGCAACACCCTACATTGTAGTTTTATTTTAGTTTCTAAATTATCTACAGTTACTAGGGCCGTCTGCAACAGCGTAGTGCTATAGGCATTATTAGTATGTAAGGTATCAGTTGGTACTGACTTCACTGGTTGTGTTAGTTTAGTTGGACATAATGCTCGATTATGATTGCAGAACTTATTACAATGTCGACATTTCCGCTTGGCACGGCAATTGTCAGCTCTATGGCCTTCACCAAAACAATTATAACAACGGCTTCCTAATTGAGCCTTTCTTGCCTGTAAGGTTTTGTACACACTACACTCATCATTAAAATGATCCTGCTTACAAAATATACATTTAATTGATTTCTTTTTAGGTGGCTCATCGGACCTGTCACCGTCATGTGGTCTTTTCCGAGGAGGCAGTTTCTGTTTGTAATGCTGTCTATTTTCATACCTATATTTTTCCTTTCTGAAGTTTGATGTACATCTACGCCTTTTATTATCACTATTCTCTTCGGATCTAACATGTAATGATCCTATTGTAATATTTTCAGAAGACCTTTTGTCTTCGCTAGTTGTTTTGTTTTTATTTTTAGTACCTTCTACAGTTTTCTTTAATCTATTTGATGTTTCCCTAGCCGATATGATATACTCTAAGAACTTTCTAATATGATCAATAGACTCATCTTCGTCAGTTATCTTCATCCTTAATTCGTAAATGAGGTCCTCAGGGAATTTTTCTAAAATCATTACTCTAAGATGATTGTGATTTACATCTTCGCCTAAAGAACTTAGTACTCTAAGATGTCTCTCAATTTCATTTAGAACGTGCCTACAATCTTTGACCTGCCTAGATTCCGCTGATTTAATTCTATAAAGTGCTACATAATGAGCATCAATAATTACGCTAGGTTTACCATACCGTTCCTTTAATGTGTCGACAGCAATACGATAGTTTTTGTCTGTTGTGTCCAACCCATCAATTGCCTGTTTCGCGTCACCCTCAAGAACCGATTGAAGGTACAGCAGTTTATCGACATCGTTAATATTTCTCTTATCAACGTTCGATGAAAACTGATCCCAAAATTGATACCACTTAAGAACATCACCGTCAAACTTCCCCACCTCATTTTTGGTAAATTACTAATTGAGTTAATATTATTGTCATTATTTGTAAAAACAAGTGCGCTTTTTCGATTATTCTGTTTAATATTTACATCTATTTCTGCTATTAAGTCTTCGGCCTGAATCTGTGTAGACGTATACTGATTAATTTCCTCAACGTTGATTTCTTTTATCAATTTACAATAATTGTGAATTTCCGTAACAAACATCTCATTTATACCTTTTAGTTTAGCACCCATTAGTTCTAATCCTTTATAGTTGGGATCTTCTTCTGATAATTCCGTTAGGGCACACCGTGCAGAGCTTATGTTTGATTGGAGGGGTTCATAAATAATTTTTAAACGAGATCGGATAGCGTCTTCCATTATAAATAGAGTACCAGATAAGTAATATCAAAGATCCGAGTATCTAAAACAATATAACTTGGTGTGAGATTCTTATGAAATCTAATATAGGTACCAATGAACTGTGCTACATCAAACCAAAGAAGTAAATTAAATCCATCAAACACTATTATTAGTTTAAGTGAAAAACTATAAAACTAAAAAAAATGTAATTGGTTCACTAAATTAAGTCTATAATAGAATCACTTAGTATGAATACTCCTTTCATTACTAAGATTTCATAACAAACGTATAATTAACTAATAATCTTTTACTAATATCGTCGGTCACTGCGCAACGTAAAAAAAATAATTATTTATTAGACTTCATTCGTACATTATCGTGCACTCGGATTAACTAAATAAATGTTTATTATAGTCGTGACTGAATACTGTCCAGCGCGTATAATATTATTTCTTGGAATCGACTTGACGCAGGGTAGGCAGTGCTGGTACCCCAGTGCACGCTGTGTAATCTAACAATTATTAACTACGTTGAAATCAAACTTCGCTCGAGTATAGCTTTATAAACCTTACCCTAAAACCCAAAGTTCTACCATACCAATAATGTATCTAAGAAAACAGTCTTATACTTCATAACAAAAAAATGGAACTAAATTACTCAACACTCACAAGAGCTTAGAACATAATAAGGGTTTGTTTTTCGTTGATTATGTTCCGTATTATCTGGCAGATAATTACAAATTCTGTTCCATTTTTGAATTTATTTGGTGAGTATAGCGGCTATACGGGCACCATGTAAAACTGGCGTAATTATTTTAAATGCAGAACACAACTTCGATCTACCCACATTATTTTATTTTTCGAACTGAACAAAACGTTATTTTTAAACTATAATAATGAGATCCCAGCATCTCCACCATGTCGCCACATACCTTTTAATGACGAATATCTGAACCTAAAATACCTATAACTCAAAGGTAAGCCTAGGTACGTTATAATTAAGATCTAACGACCGCTGTAATTATGTTAACTGATTTCCACTGAATAACCATTACTGAATTATCATCGCAATGATATTGGGGGTGTCCCCCCAAAGTGGCCTCCAACCTCCCCTTATAGCCACCCCGTGCCTCGCATCTGAATACTGGTCTGATTTCTGAATCTGATCGCTTAGCGACCCCGAGCCTCGTATCTGAATACTGGTCTGATTTGGCATCATTTCTGAATCTGATCGCTGTTAAAACAATACACACACATCGACAACATTGAAGGGCAATATAAATGAATATCTGGTAAATCTGATGACACATGCACTGAGAAATAACAAGTTCACTCACCAATGTACTGCTAGCTCCGACCCTCAGGCCCAAGTGAAGCGGGCGCGCGCGTGCCGGCAATTCCCGCGCGCTATCCCCTCTTTTTTCCACCTCACTCCACGTCTTAACTAGTTATTATCTGTACCTATAGACTATATTACTTCGCATTCGCGACAAAGCTATACATTTCCAGTATAAGCTGATCTCACATTGTATATGATTTCCGTACAGTGCGAAATCAGCGTCAACTGGAAATGTATAGCTTGATGTGTAGCCGCGTGTACATAAACAAGTTGAAAACTAATAACATTTATTTATATTATAATTTCTGCTTGATAACTACCAGGTCCGCTGTCTTGCGACATAGACTCCCCTCCACTTATTCCTGTGCCTGTCCAGTGCTGTTCTTCGCCAACCTTTTGGCAGATCATCCTTCCACCTTTTCACCTGCCTCTACGTCTGTTTCTACGTCTTTTTCCATTCCTTGGGTACCAGTCTGTGAATTTTCTCCCATTTTTCCGTCCTAGCTCTCATTGTATGACCTGGCTTAAGTGTTCTTGTTTTTACTCCAATTTCTGCCACTTTGGTGATGTTCCTAATTTTTGTGGCTTTCTATTAATTGTCTAGCAGTCTCAGATTCATCATGCTCCTCTCCATTCCTCTTTGACATACACACAGCCTGTGTTATTTTTTTTATGATAATGGCCATGTCTGGCAGCCTGGCAGCTGTACGTGAGACATGGAAGAATACATGTGTTGTATAGCTTGCTTAGAAGTTTGCCTTTTTCCTGAAACGGGTACGTTTTTGTTTTTCATGATTTCTCTAAGAAACCAATATCTTTGCCAGGTGTTTTGTGCATGGCTGGCGTGACTATGAATGATAGGCTGAAAATGAGGTACTAAGGTAACGGTGCAGTTTAAAAGAAGATGTAGTGACAAAGATTGAAAAGAGTATGCTTAGATGGTTTGGTCATGTGGAGAGGATGAGTGAAAAGCGACTAACAAAAGGTATTTATAAAGCAGAGGTGAGTGGAAACGCCGGGAGGGGACGCCCTAGAAGGACATATAGTGACCAAATTGGTGATGTTCTTCAGAAAGGTCAGGTGCGTAGTACTCTCAACCGGCGTGCGTGTATGACTAGATGTATGCACGTAGGTGAAGCAAAAGGAGTATGTAAGGAGCGTAGCAAGTGCCGTTCTATAGTTTCTGCCTACCCCCATGGGAAGAAGGCGTGAGTTTATGTATGTGTATGTGTGTTATTTATTCTTCTGTTTACTTCTTTAGTCGAAAATAAATAATAATAAATTCATTTATTTCAGTTAAATAACACCTATTGCCAAACATAAATCTGTTACAGCTGTAATATGTCCCAGATATATAATATTCGTTTACATACTCGTAAGTTACTATGAACGTAACGGGTTATTGTACATTCGCCACAAATTAAATTCGTCACATTTTTGTACACTCCATAAATTGAAAGTTTTTACAACATTATTTTTAGTATATATGCGAAACCTGAAACATATGTCTAGTATTTTTATGTAAAGAATCTATGTACAAAATTTCAAAACTGTATCATGAAAAATCACGAAGTTATAAGGTTGTTATGTTACCGGGTTGTCCGTACAAAAACATGCTAACGGCGCCCCCGCGCCTCCAGGGTCGTCTTGCGCTCATTGATAATAATTTGGTACCTAACCGTACGGCGATTGTATTGTAAGTAATTAAATGGTGATAACATTTTCCATCACACTAAATATTTTTGGGACAAAATGTATAACATGGTGTAAAAATTATTGAAATCGATTCAGTTCCTTATTCTGAACAAACTATATTCAGGTTTTGTATCTACTAAAAATAATGTTGTATACAAGTTCAAGTTAAATTAGCTAGCGAAACTCCGCAGACGTGACGGGTATCGATATCAAAACATGATTTAAAAAAAAAAAGTCTTTTTTGGGGTCGTCAAGTCACTTAAAATTTCAGTTTAAAAAAATCTTTCTTTTTTTTTGTAAACTTCACAGAGGTGATGGGTAATTGTTTTTTTTTTGGGGTCGCCAAGCCACTTGAAATATTAGTTTTTTTTTTTTTTGTGTAAACTTCACAGAGGTGATGGGTATCGATAGCTTACAGCTTAAAAAATAAACAGATTGCTTCAACTCATACTACTAGTAACAACACTATCAGAGGTCGATGACTCCAAAAAAAAACATCGAATCTTATTCATTTATATTTTTTCATGTTTCGATACCGATACCCATCACGTCTGCGGAGTTTTGCTAGCTAATTTAATTTGACCCTGTATAGGTTACCTAATCAATATTCGATCTTCAAAAACGGCACAATGTCCCGCTATTAGATGACACGTGGAATTAGGATGATAGTATGTTGTAATTATCGGGAGCGAACAAGAGAAAGATGTAGAAAATGTGGCAAATTAGCCACATTTTAATAGTTTTGACGTCCCACTTGCGGAGCGTGTATCCTATCTACCTCTTTTCACTTCTATTATCATTGCCATAATTTCAAATACTAATGAAAATGACAGATTTTCTTGAAGGTCGTTTTATCATGATGGAACCGCATTCCTAGAAAATCAAGCGTAAAGCTTGATTACTACTAACTGAAACGACGAGTAACAACTGCCAAATTCAAACACTGGGGTTCAAGGCAAATGAAGGAATACGGGTGGGTTTTAGTCAGTAAAAGTCTGACACTTCTCCCGCTCCGCCCAGAGCGGGAGAAGTTATTTGATAATTTCCCACTCAAAAAAAAAAAAAAGAAAAAAAAAGGGGTTCCGCCGCTTTTCCCTTCCACCAAACAAATCAGTGTTATTAATTCTAAAAAATACTCTTGGGTGTTTGCCAATGACCAAGCACATTACGACACCACATTACTCAAGTTCCGATGGGATTTTTCCATGACTTTTTATACAAATCTTTGGAACATTGATTGATGTTACCTGTTCTATCGATGAATTGAACTCTACGGGGTATTTTTCCTTATCCATTATATTCACACTTGGTTCCACTTAATCAGAAATTTGAGGGTTTGTTGTGCGATTTCTTTTTCTCCGTTTAAATACTAGGAAGTGATGAAGGGTTGGCGTTTTGACTTTTTTTGTAAGTTTGACGTTCTAAAAGTACTGATTTCAAGCCTCATTTAAAAACTAACTTTTGAGTTTGAATTTCGCAGCTGAAAAACTGTTTCAGTATATTTTTTCTATTACTTACGACGAAAACTGTTACTAGTACGAAATATGAGCATACAGTATAATTAGGCTCGCCAGAATATTGACATGGAATTTTTTAAACTCTAATATATAATAATAATAATAATAATTTAATATATAATAATAATTTTATTTAATAATATACATATAATAATAATTTTATTTAGTAAAAACGTTTACAAAAGGTGTACTTAAAGCCAATAGTAGTATAAATATTCTATGCAATAATAGTGCCTAATAATAAACTAAAGCTAATATATTTTTAAATACAGGTGCAAGTAATGATCGTTTGGAATTAGAATGTTAGCTAGCGACCCGCCCGATCTAGGTTTATTCAAACCTGTGTTTCAGGCCATCACTTTACGTTTCAATTACATTGGTCATTTTTTTTTTTTTTTGTAAAAGTGATTTAAAAATAATCTAATAACAACTATGAGAAAAAGCATATTGATACATTAATACCTAAATCTAGCCTATTTAAAATATAATTATAATATACATAATTACTACTAGTAGATACTTACGAGGGGATAAAATATCATTATGACAAAATTTCTAGAAGTTTTTCTGTGTCTGTGTAATTGAGTAACGCTAAATATTCTGATAACATTGTACTACATTTTTTATAGCTTACACTATAGAGGTTTAGTACCTTGTTAAGCCTATTATACAGAAAAGGTCCTAAAAATACATAAAATCGATTAGCAAACGCATGTTTAATTTGAGGCTTTATGCAAACCAAGTCCTTCCTTCTCTTGTCGGAAGGTACTGGGTCAAACGGAAGTGCAGTGTGCTGGTGTAGCACTATGCTTAGAATGAATAATTGCCGTACTGTTAGCACATTACATGCTATGTAAAGCAGGTGCGTAGGAAATCTAAAAGGGCGAAAGGTAGCAACCTTTAGAGCTGCTCTTTGAGCGCGCTCTAGGGGTAGTAAAATTGTTTTTGCAGCACTACCCCAAGAAGTTATGCAATAGGTAAGAATTGATTGACACAAAGCTAAATAAACCTCTTTAATTAATTTATAGTCGGCTATGTTCCGTAAATTCTTAAAAACATATATTAATTTGCGCACTCTAGTACACAGTAAATCGATATGTTTGCGGAAACTTAGGTTGGAGTCAATAGTGACACCTAGATATTTCAGATGGTCAGCGTTAGCTAAACTGGGGCAAAAACAAGCAGTGTCAGCGCTCGTGCAACAATTATGTGCGTAAATGTTTAGATTAGTAAGCGGTATGTTAGTATTTCTCATTGTAAATAAAATGTGTTTGGTTTTATCTGTATTTAATGTTAGGATATTATTATGGAGCCAATCAGACACAATGTTAAAGCCATTCTGAGCATGTTCATAGACTTCAACTCTAGATTTAGCTGAGAACAATAGAGCGGTGTCATCCGCATAAGACTTTATGATACCATTTTGGAGTGGCAGACTGCACAGTTCATTTATATAGATTAAAAATAACGTAGGGCCCAAAATGCTACCTTGTGGTATTCCAAAACAATTATTTTTAAGTTCAGAACTTGTATGCTGACCTATTTTGACACATTGATGCCGATCGCTGAGATAATCAGAAAACAGTAGAAGTTGTGCTCCTCTTATCCCAAGTGTTTCAAGCTTGTGCAAAAGTAAAGTACAAGAAATAGTGTCGAAGGCCTTGGCAAGGTCTAGAAAAATCCCAATTGTATGCATACCATTATCCAGATTGGTAGAAATATAATTAGTTAATTTGTGTACTGCTTGACTAGTTGATCTTTTGGGCCTAAAACCAAATTGACTATCTGAAAGTAGTCCGCTATCTTCCAAATATTTTATCAGTCTATTGTTAATTATTTTTTCTAAAATTTTTGAGAGGCCTGTTAACACTAAAATAGGTTTGTAGTTATTCACACAGTTTTTGTCTCCAGACTTGAATATAGGTGTGACCACAGCTTTCTTAAGCAATTTAGGGAAAATACCATTAGATTAACATAGCTGAAAAATGTGGGTTAGCGGCGGGGCAAGTAGGTATTTAAATCTTATAAGTATATTATTAGGTATGTCATCCCACCCAGTGGCACTAGCAACTTTTAACCCGTTTATTATTCTTACTACTTCGTTAACGTCGGTATCTAATAAAACAAAAGAATTTATTTTAGAGGATGTCGTAGTCGGGTTTTGAGGGGAAGAATTACTAGATTTTAAAGATTTTTCAGCCAAGTTTTTACTAACATTAGAAAAAAAGTTGTTTACTTTATTAATTGCTTCGGTTGAGTTTATCTCTGTTGATAGTAAATCTAGCGGAGGTTCGGGATTTTTCGATCTAAATGTATTAGTTTTTATAAATTTCCAGACAAGTTTACTATTTTTCCCCGCCTTCTGTAATTCATGTTTATCATACTGATTTTTAAGTTTTTTCAAAAGATTATTACTATGTATATATATTATTTACAGAAGTTTCGATACCTTTTATATGGAACAGAAAGTATTTCGTTATCAGGTGCAAGTTTCAATTTTAGGTGAAGTTTGTCTCATATACCTTCTAGGCGTTGTCCTAGTGAATGAGTTTTTCCTTATTGCAAATTGTAACGAATTTATGAAATACTGTAATGAAATATTTGCATCGTTTGAATTATAAACAGGGTCAAAATTAATACCGCTTATGTCATTTTCAAGATTTGTCATATTGACTTTAGTGTAGCTACGCATGCAATTTTTTCTAGGTGAACTTATTTGTAATGTTAGTAAAACAGCTTGATGATCGGTAAGCGAAGAATTAGTAACGAATGTTTTGGATGGATTTTTTGATTTTAGAATGATATGGTCTAAGCATGAGCCGCTCTGATGCGTGGGGTGATAGTGAGCTGGTAAAAGTCCCATGAAATGAGCAAATATTCAGATAATTATGTACATGGGTATCCGCGGTTTTTCCGGAAGCAATGTTAATGTTAATATCGCCCAAAAGTACTACGTTTTTAAAAGATGTTATGTTTTTTAAGTTAGTGTCAAGCGAGTCTAAAAATCTGTCCATATTTTGCGAAGGAGGCCTATAAATAGCCATGACTACTGTATCGGGAATAATTTTAATTATCAAGCAATTACTATCTAGGGATACCTGTTCTTCTTTGATTGTTCGTAAATTATTTTTGATATAAACTACTAATCCATCGTTTTGGTTTATGTTTCTATCTGTTTTGTATGAGTAATAACCGTCAAGAGATGGTAAGTTTACTGTCAGTTTTGACAGCCAACATTCAGTTAGGACGATAATATCACAGCTTATGTCAAGATTCTGTAATAACACTTCAAAACCGTTCCATGTTTCGATTTATGCTGCGAATATTCTGTGTGAGTAAGGTTAACGTTTTCTCACCAGAAGGAAGAAGGTGTTTACAGTCCTCAACATTACAGATTTTAGATTCAGACACAGAAAAACTATCTAGATCACAATTTAGTTGATTTGCCATTATTTTTACAAACTAAGTGGATATATAAATAGAGGATAAGCTACCTGTTTATGTGCTGATTAATAAAAATATTCTGTGGCGCTCTTAGGCGCCTTTATAATCTATTGAGTTAATGTAGTTGATCTTTGCGTATTTGCGGGCCGGGCAACTTACATCGCCAGTTGGATGGTCACATTTCCTCTTATAGCGTTTGCACGTCGCACATTGAGCGGGAGAAGATTTGCTGCCGCATTCCTTGAAGGAGTATCCATTCTCTCCACAGTGGTTGCAAGTAGCACTAGTTTCTCGGCAAAACTTAGCTGCGTGTCCAAACTGCTGGCAATTGAAGCACCTGGTGACTATCGTGTCTATCTAATCTCTCACAGGGCATGATGTCCAATTAATGAAAATCCGACTTTGGTTTATCAGAATTTTTCTTAAGCTAGCGGGTAGTTCTAAGATGTAGTTACTGGTAGGAAGGTCTTTCTTAACCGATTTATGGCTTAATTTAATACTCTGAAGGAAGGACTCCCGAGTTAAATTCGGCAACTTGTCTGAGAGGTTTTGCTCGTAAATACAATCAAATACCTCCTTCTCGGTAAGGGCAACGGGGACACCAATGACAGTGACCCTTGGGCGGCGTTTAGAAGGTTCTTCTATTGTAAGGCCCGATGATACTAATTTTTCCGATTTCTTTAGTTTCTCAATATCGCCGTTATTTTCGGTGCTAATCATAACACCCCCATTCTTCACTTTTCTCAGGCCACGGACATGAAGCTTAAGTTGTTCAGGGGAGATTAACTTTTGGACAAGTGTCTTGGTGTCGTCACTTGTTTGGGTCTTATCGTTGGGATAGATGGCGACTGATCTCAAATTTGCAGGACGGACAAATTTATCGGAACCTTTCTTCACCATGCTAGCAAAAGAAGTACTTTCCGAGGGATTCAACTTACTCTCTACGACCTCTTTGAACTGCTGGAGAGAGTTGACAACGTTCTGGTGAACCTGCAAGTGCTGGATTGTGGTATGGGCCTGGATTGTTTTCGACTTCAACGATTGGTATAGCACGGCCATCTGAGAAGTCCCACTGGAAACCTTCCGGCAAAGAGTGGAGACACGAAGCTTCTGGTCCGAGTTCATTTTTCCATTACCGACAATGGTACAAACTTCGTTCAGAATGGCATCTATAGATCCTAACCATTTCTGGATCTCCGGCGTACTGATGACTTCAACGGGCAATTCATTCTCCACGGGTGCTGGTGGATTTGGGTTGCTCGGGGGTAATGGTTCGGTAGGCGTCGGAGGAGGACTTCGGTGTAGTAATTGGCTACGACCAAACGGGCTCGATCCTGGGTTAAACATTCTACCAGAGACACTTTAATTATTGTTTATAAAAATTATTTAGTTCATCTTGCACATGAAAGTCTATAAAAATCTACAAGTCACACGCGACACACTTTACTTTTTGCTGACGGCGCAAATAATTATATTTATTTGTCGTAATTGTTTATTGCATTGTAATCAATACGAAACACACGTCCGCTTAGTCTCGCGACGCGTAAAGCCAATCAACTCTGCCCTTTAATTGGATATAATTGTTTTGAAATGCCACTCGACTGTATGAAGGAAACGCCGAAAAAATTAGGGGAACAGTAAAAAAAACTAGACAAGCCGTCCGGGTTAAAAGACGGAGCTCTCATACTGCAAATTTATTATCATCTACTTTTTATAAATCTTTAGACTTTTATCAACCTTAAAATACGCTTTTTGCAAACTATTATCGTCCTTATTACAATAGCAGTATAGTTACGTATACCCTGCAATATAAGTTTAATGGACCGTGTTCGCGGCTGTACACTTAAGGATCCTTATTCTCTTGGGAAACAAAGAGGCCTTTTCTATAGAGTATTAGCTGTCAGCATATAATAAGGAAACGCAAAAACTCGAACATTATTATGAAGGCAGTTTAATGACTAAGCTTTTTCTGAGCTGTAATAGACCCTTCGATGTTATTAATAGCCCACCTCATCACCTAAAATCGAACCTTGTGCACCCAGCATTAGGTTAAAAATGTCACTTGCACGTCTTAAGAACAAGGTCTTTTTGCATAAGTTAGTGCCTGTTGGACTTTTTATTCGTATTGAAACTTTGACATACTTTATTATTTTTTTGACATTACTGTAAAAATGTCACTGTTGACTCATCCCCCACCACCTCTTAATATTTCTTCAGACATCAATTCCCAGAAAAAACTTCACTAAGGTTAAAACTATCAAATCAAATCATTTATTTTTGAAAACATGGGTAATTGGTACATAGATGTTTTCTTAACAAAGTAGTCCTCCATATTCTACTATTCTACCGTCTCGTGGGCATGCAAATAATATTTAATTCCAAAATGTTGATGATTTCTGAAAAACTGTGCTATTTAGAGACATTGTTTTATTTTTCCTGTAATCTTTACAGATTTTTATCTTTGCAAACTTCGGAGATAAGGAGGAGGGAACGGTATTTTTTTTACATTTTTCGTCACAATGTGCAAACAACGTTCTTTCATATAATAACCCACATGCCCTAGTAGCCCCACTTTAAATTTTTAAGACCCCTTTTCAGTCCCTTTTGCAAAAAAGATATATTTTTTTTAATTTCTTTCTTGCTTGCAAAATAGTTGGGCAAACGTTATCTAAAACTATTCTAAATTTCAATTGGGTAGCATTAGTAGTTCTTGAGATATCCAGGTGTGACAGACAGACAGACAGACTTAGTCTCACCATAAGGGTTCCTTTTTACCATTTTGGTACGGAACCCTAAAAAGGAAACAAAAATAAATAAAACTATGTAGAATAAATATTACGACTCAGCGTCCGACACTCGAAACATCACTAAGACTTGACCAAGCCATAATAGACTATTGTCTCTATGGTGATATTGTGAACGACAAGCGAAGGGACGCGGGCGCACTTCGTTTCATTCGTTCAGCTGTCAAATAACTGTGTATTTTTAAAGAAAATAGAATGTAACGAATTTAATTAAAAAAAATTACAAATAAAAGAACAAGTGAATATTATAAGATAAGGCAAGGAAGTGGTGCAAATAAATATTATAAAGTGTCATTGTGTGTATGAGTGACTGAGTTGTGTTGTGTAAAACAAAAGAAGATAAAATCACCGAGCAAAAGAAAGCGATCGAAGCGAAATCATGCTGATAGGAACTTAATAAACATCCTTATTCGTATTTATTTTCTTAATCGTACTTATTTTTCCTTCCACCTACGTATGGGACCCTTAAAAGCTCCCCAAAACTAGCCCCTAAATTAAATTTCGTTTCACCATCAACTTTTATCACCTAACGACACATAGCTATGTGAATTTTTGTTTTCGATAAAAGTGACTGAAATCCGTCATTGACCTTATCGATACTTTCAAACAAGGTAGTTTTTTTATGAAATTCTTGGAAGTATACACTTATAAGGATACACCGATAAAGGCCCGCCGACGCACCAGTGCGTCAGTGGTCCCCAGCCGTCAAGTCCCGCCGGCGGCCCAAACAGCTGAAACAAAGGATGTTTATGCTATTAGATATCACTTGAGACTTTCTTTGTTTACATTGGCAGCAGGGGCAATAAATCTGGCAGCCATTAAGATAAGGACAGGTACTTGACTTGTGTCACAGGGCTCAGTCACAGGGCTCAATCGGTTAATAAATCATGTTTTGATAGCAATAATAAATATTATTTCGTACCGTAGGAGTGCCGGATTACCGTGTGATGCCGGGTACCGTGTTATGCCGGGCGTAAAAAATAGCACCATACTATTTCTTCCCGTGGGTGTCGTAAAAGGCGACTAAGGGACTTACTAAAGAATGGGCAGCAGCGTTCTCTATGCATTTTAGCAAATACTGCGATCGCCAAACCGCCGCCAAGTGTGGCGATTATGCGTTCTATAAGGCTGCGACCAGCCCAGCGATTGAACGCGTCCCAAAGGGTCATGGCCATCAGGCTGGTCCGAGGATACCGCACGGTCTCTCACGAGGCGGCGAGCCTCCTTGCCGGACTACCGCCATGGGATCTGGAGGCAAAAGTCCTCGCGCACGTCTGGGAGTGGCGCGAGGAGGCGAAACGCCGGGGTGAAACTCCGCTACCGCGAGAAATCACGGCACAGCGGACAGAGCTCCGGCGGGATCTTATGGCGGCATGGAGAGTGCGATTGTCGCAACCCAGCGCTGGGCACGCCACAATTGTGGCGATAAGTCCCCTCTTTGAGGAGTGGCTAGAGAGGCGCCACGGCGTCCTCACCATCCGCCTGACGCAGGTCCTCACCGGACATGGTTGTTTCGGGAGGTTCCTGTTCAGGATAAAGCGGGAGGAAACGCCCGGGTATCACCACTGTGTGGATCGCCCGGAGGACACGGTGGAGCATACGGTGGAGGTCTGCCCAGCTTGGGCGGAGCACCGCCGTGTCCTCACGGAGACGATCGGCGGCGGCGATCTCTCGCGTCCGGCCCTGGTTCAAGCCATGGTTCGGAGCGAGAGTGCATGGGAGGCCGTCACCTCCTTCTGAATTAGTAATGCTTGCGAAGGAGGAGGCGGAACGCGTGAGGGAGAGGCAAGGTTCGCGCCCTCGCGCCCCTAGTCGCCGCAGGAGACGCCCCGGGCGTCGGGAGTTGCAAGCCGATTTCCGGCCAAATGATGATGATGATGAACTTAGATAAATTACAAACTGACCCACTAAAAACTGAACAATAAAAAACTTTTTACAAAAAAAAAACGACCATCTTTCAAAAAAACACTACCAAGTGAAAAATACCCATTAATTTCGGAAGTCGGTGGCAGAAAACTAAAATAAAGATCCAAAGACACCGACCTCCGAAAGAACAATGCCCACTGGCCATACATTTAAAACCCTGACTATTAAAGTTTATGCATAGTTATACGGTATATTAGAAACAGTACCTGTAAGTTTAGAAAATAATGTCTTATAGTAATTTTTACGATTTAAACGCTACGAAGTCCAAATAATACTAATGTGACTTTTTAGGTTAGGATTAGCCGTTACTAAATATAAAGAAATAAATCTGCTAGAACTATTTAAAGGTCGTCAGATGAGGAAGATATCCAGGTCCAGGGGCGTTGAATAGGGTCGTAAAAAGAAGTAACACACAAAATAACACAGTACACAACGAGAAGGAAACGCAACAACGGAGGACTGCGCCGATGCCAATCACAGAACCACAGAACACTTAATACCAGAACTGTCAAATGTCAAAAAAACCCGTTTCAATCGTGCGAACTCAATTACATACTGCATTATTAATTTATTTCATTATTATGTTATTGTTAATTAATCTGTATTAAACTAAAATACTAATAAAGAAATACTTACTGTTTAAAAACGTAAAATAATGTATAAAAGTCAGAAACAGATTTGAATAAAGTCAAGTAGCAGTGTGTCTATTGGAACGTCGTAAAAAAAGGGATGCGTTCAAAACATCGTAATACCCCCTTGTTGTAGAATAAGCATATTATAGAAATATTATAAATATTTTTTTTTCCTGCGTTTCTTTTAACATTGTGATAAGCGTAATTAATATACAATTTAATTAGCTGAATATTAAGATTTATTTAATTTCTATACACAGTCAGGTGAAAATTGGTCATCCTTCTTTAAGTTATTTTTCACTTTTTCGACTGCAAGCAGCTACACTGATCCCCATGTCTGCCACAGCAAACAAATGATTACCCTTAACATAAAACCTCATGCTATTATTAACTGGTTTATTTTAGTTACTGAATTATTTCTGAAAAAAAAAAAAAATTACTTATTTGTAATTATGCAAATACAATAAGGGCAGAGGTTCCTCCCTCACAAGTGTAGGGTTCACATTGTTAGTTAGGTATCAACGTAAGTATCGTCGCATAAACGAAGAAAAAATATCACGTTCATAGGTTTTTTTTGTGTTAATTTATGGGCTACTAAAAACTTTAATTATATTAAGTACTCACCAGGAACTCCACCACCAACACCAGGTACTCATCAGGAAAATGTAAGGTGTGTTCAATATTTTCCAATAAATACAACACTGAAGATTTACGTAATATTTTTTATATCTCCGAAAAAGTCAGTTTCATCAAAACTTTCGAAGTAGTTTGGTCGTTTCCGATATATTTTTGGTCTAGGGCTGTTGTTTACGTCGAATATACCTAGTAGAAACGGTTTCTAAATTTTCAACAAATTTATAATAATACACTATCCATCTTGGTTGCTTGAGAGATCACTCGTTAATGAGCCCATATTTCGACACCGCAGTTTCGGGATCGGGACATAAGCGGGAGAAAACATCGTTTCTGGACGAAAGCAGTATACAAGTAAGACGACGCCATGTTCACTAAAATATGGTAATCATTTGAAAAACTATTTTTTTTTTGTGCCAAAGTAATCAGGAGAATATTCATAAAAGAATATTTTTCCTCAATTCGTGAGTATATTTCCTATTTTTTCATCACCATACACTTTATGGCCGAAAATGAAACATCTTCATCGAGATAAGTGCCGAGTGTGAGTGCCTAATGTCGAGAAAAAGAGGGCTAGGGTGTGTGTTGTGTATTTTTTCGAGATGTTGAATTGTACTGAATTTCGACTAAGGCGTCTAATCGCAGTGGACACTAGCCATTGACGCGGGAGATAGCATAGTGCACCAGTATGTGCGCAGACACACGTGCTCTATCTCTTCCCTTTCTCTCATATTCCGATGAGACGGCAAATCGTCACGACCTGAGAGAGATCAGGTGCACGACCAACGGCTTAACGTACTTTCTGAGGCACGGAGGTATTACACCGCCAACTTCCAAACTCCAAACTGTTACTGAGAAATTCCTAATGGAAAAACCCAATAACACTGCCCGACCTGGGAATCGAACCCAGGACCAAACTCAGCAGTCGCGCTTGCAACTATGAATGCAACGGGGCAGTTGCGTCATAAATTATGTACCTAAATAATTATTAATCATTTCAGCCGAAAGACGTCCACTGCTGCACACGGACATAGGCCTCCCTCAAAGGGGGGAGGTTTGCCATAATCGCCACGCTTGGCAGGCGGGTTGGCGATCGCAGTATGGTGTTAAAATGCGTAGAGAACGCTGCTGCCCATTCTCTAGTAAGTCCCATAATCGCCTTTTATGACACGCACGGGTAGAAATAGGGTAGTGCTGTTCTTTACGTCCGGCACTGAGTTTGGTAGTCCACAAAGACAACCATCCTGTACCTAAGTGATTTTAGCCAAATGTGGAGCTGTTTCTTGCATTATAAATTTTCTTGCATTTAATAATTAATTAATGTATTTATACTTCCCTTCAGATTCCCGAACGCCAGTAATGATTAGAAGTCATGTTCGTTCATAATTAAAGCTGATCTTAAGTATGATTGCCTTCGTTCCTTATAATGAGGTCCATGGTAATAATGCTCTAGTTTTAAAACTAGTGTACGCTACTGGTTTTAAAATGATAAAAAAGTAGTTAAAGTTTGTGTGCCGTGTGCTAGGCGAGCCAATTTCCATTTTTATTGCTACCAGACGAACCTTAGGCTATCTTTAAAATAAATAGCTACCTATGGAATATGTTACGAAAAAACCACATCTAAGGTGAGAATCTTGAGGTAAAGTCTGAAGAGGTAAAGATATTCTAACTGGGAAATACGTATTTGTGTTAGGTATTTTAGACCAGAAAGCCAAATTAAGGCTTCTACAGACCAGCGCGACTCGCGACGCGACACAATGGCACCGCTCGTCGCGCGACACGCGGGGCCTTTGTGTCGCGTCGCGTGTCGCGCCAGTATGTAGACGCCTTTACAAATCTCTCCTCAAACATTATACGCCTTTGATTTATCAAGAAACTTTTTACAGCGGTCAAACCTGTCGTTAACACTCAATCAATCAACTCAGCTTTAGTAGTCCACTGCTGGACATAGGCTGCGTCACAACACCCTGTCCTCCGCCTACCAGTCTGTCCCAGCCACCTTTTTAAGGTCGTCGGTTCATCTAGCTGGGGTTAAAAGTTAACACTTGTGAGATTAAAATTGAATTAATCTTTTCTCTTTTTCTGTTTTTGTGTCTATTCCTCGATGTAGAAGATGTAGTGACAAAGATTGAAAAGAGTATGCTTAGATGGTTTGGTCATGTGAAGAGGATGAGTGAAAGGCGACTAACAAAAGGTATTTATAAAGCAGAGGTGAGTGGAAATGCCGGGAGGGGACGCCCTAGAAAGACATATAGTGACCAGCGCATATCGCAACCGGCGTGCGTCTATGACCAGATGTATGAACGTAGCCGAAGCAAAAGGAGTATGTAAGGAGCGTAGCAAGTGGCGTTCTATAGTTTCTGCCTACCCCCATGGGAAGAAGGCGTGAGTTTATGTATGTAGGTATGTGTGTCCTCAATCTATATTATCGAGAGCACTTGGCCAGCGAATTAAGTCACAATTAAGCTTGGTCATTAGCACGCCTTCGGTGAGCCAGGCTTTACTTGAATTTGGACTCCCTACAGGTCATTTACACAGTGAACAGCCTTGGCAAATTCAGGGCCTGCTGATCTTGTAGTACAAGTTACTAGTATTTTACATGGGGCGACTGCCTATCGGACCCCCAAAACCCAGTTACTGGGTACAACGATACCCTGTGGTAAGACTGGTTCCAGCCTTTTGGTCTTTTTACTATCCGTAACGGCAGTCAAAGATTTACCAATGACAGCCGAGACCGAGGCACGGAGGGGTCTCGATATTAAATGTACGGTCACCCATCAACGAGCTTAGCTTAACCTTCTATCGACCCGTGCGGCTGTTATTATTTAGCCACGGGCTCCTGTGAATATTATGATTATAGTTTTAAAAGGTTTGGAAAAACTACCACAAATTCCTAGCAGTTTTGTTAAACATTGTTCTACAGCACAAAATTGTCCCCCTTTCTTATGTTCTGACATTACAATCATATTTATAAAATGTACTTAATCAAGTTTTAGTTTTTTTTTTTTTTTTTTTCTCTTTATTTATTAGGGACTTGGAACCTATAACAAGTCATGTCAGCCCCATCATTTCCTTAACAAGTTACTTACAAAATTTTCTTAATACTATTGAATATAAACTTATAAATTAGCTTAGCTTTATTGCTTGCAGGGTAAGCCAGAATACATTGGAATTTACCTAAATGTAATGCATTCAATTTTATTTTTTTACATAAATGTAGTCGTTCAAAATCATTGCGAATACAATATATAAGGAGGTGTTGGACATCTTCTGGTTTTAGTTGTTGAATACTTTAATAGGTAATAATGTTTTTCCTTTTGCTTGTATAATTTTATTAATCTTTGAAATGCATTGCAAGTTATTAGTTTTGTATAATTTAAAAGCATTTTTAAACTTTTATAAATGTGAGTAGGTACAATGGAGCCGTTTATTATGTTATAATGTATTTAAGTAACTTAAAAAAGTTTGGCAGATAAGAGTATGTCATGCTCACTTAAGTCTCGCTGATGGTGGCGCGTGTGTTGGATCATTCGGTTCCCTACAAAATGGTTGAGCTGGATTGTGCTGATCCACGCGTCATGTTCGTGAACGGGCGCCGTCAGTTGTGACTGGTCATCTCCTATCTGCCAGGGCTTATTTGTAATCTTTTATTTTTTGTATTATTTTTAAATAATTTATTTTTTTACATTGTTCTCACATAAAGAAGTGACAAGAATAATGTACCCAGGATTTTGTAATATCTTGATTTAAAAGAGTGTCCTTGGAGTTTCTTGCCTATTCTTCTCCATAGAGATCTACGTTTTGGAATGGGCAAATAGCTTCAACTTTCTGACTAACTGACCGACTCTGACAATTCAAAAGTGCCTGTAATTGGTTTAATTGAAATAAATGCTTTGAGTTTGAGTTTGACATCCGCGTTTGGCACGCGCACGCTTCGCACCCGCTTATACTACTTATTATTTAATAAAAAAACGCAACTAAACTTGATCACAGTAAGTACGGCACTAGCCGGAGCGCGGGCGCAAGGCGTGTGCAGTGCGTGTGCGGGGTGAGTTCGGGGTGAGTTCGAGGCGGGCGCGAGGCGGGCGCGTGGCGTGTGCGGTTCGACTTCGATAAATGCAATTTAAGATCTATTGATGTGTCATAAACTCATAAGACTTAAATTATAAACAACAAATTTCAAAACGAGTTCGACGCGGGTGCTGATGCACGTAGCGGGCGCGTATCGTCTGAACGAGGCCTTAGGATACTTGTGATGGGGTTACCTCGCAACTTACTACAAATTTTGACGACGTAAATAACGCCTTACTGCAGGTCCAAAATTGGTTCACTGCCAATAATTTAGTATTAAATGGAAAAAAAACGAAGTGCATACGATTTTCTTTACCAAATGTAAAAAGTAGTGATTATGAGATAGTATTGAATCAAGAGAAACTAGAATTCGTCGATAAAACTGTTTTCCTGGGGATCACGCTCGACTCTAGGCTTCAATGGGGTCCATTTAACATCTCTTGCAGGGCGGCTAAGTTCAGCAGCATATGCTGTCAGAAAAATCCGTCAATTTACTGATGTAGATACCGCGAGGCTAGTCTATTTTAGTTACTTTCATAGTATCATGTCTTACGGTATTTTACTTTGGGGACGGGCTGCAGACATCGAGTCTATTTTTATTCTGCAGAAAAGAGCCATCAGAGCCATATATAATCTCCGCAGGCGCGATTCTCTTAGGGAACTGTTTAAGGATATTAACATCATGACGGTGCCTTGTCAATATATCTATGAAAACATCATGTACGTAAGAAAAAATTTACATCTTTTTAGTAAAAGAGGCGAAAGACATAATTATAGTACTAGAAGTAGGGTTCTATTAGCTCAACCAGGTTTCAGACTGGCAAAAGTAGACTCATCTTTCATGGGGTACTGTTTAAAATGTTATAATAAAATCCCTCCCGTCATACTTCATCTGAATGAGACGAAATTCAAATCTTGTATAAAACGCACACTATGCAAGCAGGCATATTATAGGTTGGGGGATTACATCGCTGATAGAAATGCTTGGCTCAATGCTGGTCCAGCTCCACAACCACAACTAATTTATTAACATTTGAAAATACGGTTGGAGCTGATGAAGATTGGAAGACTATCTTTTCATTGTATAAACTCGAATCTCCTTTGTATTATATAATTGCATATCACAGGTGTGAGTACTATGTACAATAGAGCTACCATTTACCGGGTAATTATGTCTTTCATTGACTTAAATGTACCCTGGCGGCTGAGAGTATGTCATGCTCACTCAGATGTCTCGCTGATGGTGGCGTGTGTGTTGGATCATTTAGCTCCCTTCAAAATGGTTGAGCTGAATGAATGGTGCTGATCCATGCGTCATGTTCGTGAACGGGCGCTGTCAGTTGGGACTGGTCATCTCTTAGCTGCCACGGCTTATTTTTAATTATTTTAGTTTTGAATTGTTATCTTTTTATCACGGACGCTTTTGACGTATTGCATCGTTCTCACATGTTTAACTTCAATATGAATGATGTAACCAATATTTTGTACCAATATTTTAATTTAAAAGAGTGTCCGTGGAGTTTCTTGCCCGTTCTTCTCCATAGGAACCTACTATTTGGAATGGGCAACTAGCTTCATATTTGTAACTGACCGACTTCTTGACAATTCAAAAGTGCCTGTCAATGGTTTAATTGAAATAAATGCTTTGAGTTTGAGTTTGAGTTTGACTTCCCATGGGTTACTCTATCTACAATGTTGAGAGTGTTGAGACATAATTAAAAAACCGGTCAAGAGCGAGTTGGACTCGTGCAGCGAGGGTTCCGTCCGTTTATTATATATGATGTTGATGATTTCTGAAAAAATGTGCTATTTAGAGACATTGGTTTATTTTTCCTGTAATCTTTTATCTATGCAAACTTCGGAGATAAGGGGGGAACGGTATTTCAAGTTGATAGCATTAGTAGTTGTTGAGATATCCAGGTGTGACAGACAGACTTAGTTTCACCTTAAGGGTTCCTTTTTACCATTTTGGTACGGAACCCTAAAAAGAAAAGTAAAAGTTTATGTTCTAGAATGTTACAAAATTGTTGGAGCATGTTCAGGTATGTGTAGTGTTTGTGTGTTTTGGGGGGTGGTTCATGCCAAATTACAGCTTTCTAGTACTAAGAGTCCCTGAGCTAATCCGGGGACAGACAGACAGACGGTCATGGTGAAACTATAACGGTTCCTTGTTGACTACGGAACCCTAAAACGAATACACGATAACTTTATAACATACTAGCTGCAGCCCGCGGCTTCGCTCGCGTTGATTTTTCTAAAATAAAAGTCGCCTAAGTTACTCCTATAACATCAGCCATCTGCCAGTGAAAATCCTGTCTAAATCGGTCCAGCCGTTTTGGAGATTAGCTGGAACAAACAGACAGACATACAAACATTTTAATAACAGGGAATATGCACATCATTCAAAACTAATCCATTATTTTGATATACATTGTGTCTATCATCTGTGTATCAGGAACCAAACTCCTATTTATTTTTATTTTTTAAATGCATTACTTATTTCAAAAATTTTATTATTATTAAACTAGCTTTTGCCCGCGGCTTCACGGGTTAATTTAGAATTTGACAATCAATTCGGGTTGTACACTGCTTGTTGTTTGGCGTTTGGCGGCAAAAAACTCTTAAAAGTTTCTATAATAATATGATTCAATCACGATTCATAAGACACGTGGCGCCATCTACTACCATAAGAACGTTAAAGTTGTTTTCCTCGGGAACAGTACTTTTTTTCGGGATGAAAGGTACCCTATGTCCGTTTCTGTATACCTGACAACATAATATATTATGCAAAATTTCAGGATGATCGATTCAGTGGTTTAGGCGTGAAAAGGTAACAAACAAACTAACAAACTTACTTACGCATTTATAATATTATATAGAAAGAAAGAAAGAAAAATAATTTTAATTGTCACAGAAAAAACGTGCGTACGAAAACATAATAACAACATTATACCCGAAGGTATTATTACTTATTATGTTTGATATTTTTCTTTCTTTCTTTACACAAAACAAATCTAAGTACTATCACAAACAAACAAATAGCCAGAAGCTGCACGTCATGACTGTGACAAGAAGGCTTGCACTCAGCATGATGCTGTGCTATGGGGGACCCACAGCACAGCGCTGATTTTCAGTGGTCACCCGAAAAAACAATACGTACGGAACCCAAGTCAGGCTTGATAAGTTGTACATAAGTAAATAGGTAATAAAATAAAATAAAATAATAAAAACAGTAAGTACTTAGAATATAATGCTTATACAACCAATTATAAGAATAAATATAGGATTTAGGATAGTTAGGATTCACGTTTCAATAAACATAATAGCTCCGCTTCGCATCCCCTCACAGTGTGATCGCATTTAAAATGTTTTCCGTTGCGATGCATCCAAGCGACTGTGTGCTACGAGGCAGGGAGTGATATTTTTGGCATCATCGTTTCTGAAATTCTTCGCTTCGTTAAGTTGTTTTTCCCATGGGCATCTCGATTGTGTAGCTATTTGAGGTGATGCATCTGTTTCGGTGTTAAATAATATAACAAGAAGAAGACTACAAGGTGTCATAAATTTTGTTTTTAATTTTTAACTTTTATCTTAAGTTTGATTTTGTTTTTAATTTTGATTTTAATTCTATAAGTTTGCGATTTTATTTTATTTTGTATTATGACATGTGTAAAATTTACATAAGTATATTTATCTGAAATAAATTGTTTGATTTGATTTGATAAATAGATTGTTTTTATTGTTACGTTATTCTACTTATAGAATATTCTAAACAGGCACTTATGCTGTTTAGAATATTATTCTTAGTTATAATTCTTCATGTGATATAAGTTGTTTGTGAATGCCTCTACTATGCTTTCACCAATTTCTCACGTACAATGTAATATGTACATTATACTTAATGTTACTTAATTAAAAGGAACCTTATTTATTTTTAATCTTTCGATCTATACAGGGTAATTTGTAATTCGACGTATTCCTTTCAGGACGGACGAATTACAAGTCTTCCCTGTATATTTCAAAGGCAATTGAAGACGTAAACTGACATGATTGCCGTCTTCAGACCTGCTTTTAGATTAGCAAGTTCTTCTGTACCTAGCTATGTAGATAAATAAAATGCCATCGTTTAAAGATGGCTGAAATAGGGGCTCGTCAAGACAGGAAGGATGAGTGTCGGTATCTGCGCAATTACCCGCCACTTTCTATCTACTTACCTACACACGGCTTATTTCCAACAACCAGGGCCCAAAGTCATTCCAACACGAACCCATTGTCATTTTGCTAAAAGTTCGTAATCTGCTAAATTCATAATGGTCGATCATTGGTCGGTCAATGTTCTCGTAACAGAATTGTGTTATTATAATGGCATTGTCGTATTGCCATTATTATAAAACCCATTAGTAGAAATGTCATTAATTTGTCATTATGTATGAGATTAGCAATCAATGTAATTTCTTTCAATGTAGTGTCAGTGGCCGACCATTGGAAAGTCATAATGACGCCATTATAATAGTAGATTATCAAACTTTTCAAAATCAACAATTATGAAATCAATGATCGACCATTCTGACACTATTGTAATAGCAGACTTCAGGCCCAGGGGGTCTACTCCTGGGCACGCCACAATTGTGGCGACAAGTCCCCTCTTTGAGGAGTGGCTAGAGAGGCACCACGGCGACCTCACCTTCCACCTGACGCAGGTCCTCACCGGACACGGTTGTTTCGGGAGGTTCCTGTTCAGGATAAAGCAGGAGGAAACGCCCGGGTGTCACCACTGTGTGGATCGCCCGGAGGACACGGTGGAGCATACGGTGGAGGTCTGGCCAGCTTGGGCGGAGCACCGCCGTGTCCTCACGGAGGCGATCGGCGGCGGCGATCTCTCGCGTCCGGCCCTGGTTTAGGCCATGGTTCAGAGCGAGAGTGCATGGGAGGCCGTCACCTCCTTCTGCGAATTAGTAATGCTTGCGAAGGAGGAGGCGGAACGCGTGAGGGAGAGGCAAGGTTCGCGCCCCCGCGCCCTTAGTCGCCGCAGGAGACGCCCCGGGCGTCGGGAGTCGCAAGCCGATGTCCGGCCACCGTAGGCGCGGGCCTGCGGACGGTGAGCTATGGGTAGCTCACCATCCGATAAGGACCAGACCCGGATCGACGGCGCGTCGTATTCTACGCGCGCCTCAAAGAGTTTTCAGCACCAACTGACGGGGTCTGCTAGGGCCAATGCCTGCCAGGGTTGCGAGTTTGTCTGAAAGGGATATCATGGCCCTGGCACACAGGCAAATGAAGGAATACGGGTGGGTTTTAGTCAGTAAAAGTCTGACACGCCCTCCCGCTCCGCCCAGAGCGGGAGAAGTAATTTGATAATTTCCCACCCAAAAAAAAAAAAAAAGGGGGTCTACTCCAAACATAAATCCGAAGTATCGACCAAATGTTTGGCCGTTTCCCGACTACGGCTGACTATGGCAGGTTAAGGTGAAAGAAAAAAAAAATACTACAGTCAAAGAGATAAGTCAAAGTCAAAAATGTGAACATTCTTCCGATACTTCGGATTATCGCCTCAGGTTAGACAAAATATTTTAAGGTGAACAAAGTAGCTTCTTAAAATTTAAATGCGGTAAGAACCTCTTTTATATACAAAACTAAAGTCCTTTTTAATTAAATGTGCATTAACTAGAGGAGGGTTATTAGTCTATCTTATTTTGTCTCATTACCTACCTACTTCTAGGACATGCCGGTTTCCTCACGATGTATCCCTTCCCTGTTTTAAGAACTTTAGTGATGAAATGATTTCCACAAAGTAAAACGCGAACTCATGACTCGTAAGTCACATTACCACTGGGCCACCAACTCTCTGTCCTAGAACCGAAAATTCGAAGGCATGTGACATCTACCAACCCGCTCTGGGCCCACGTGGTAGATTATGGCCCACTCTCTCAGATCAAAATGACGCCTGTGTCCCAGCAGTGGGAATCTTATAGGCTGATTATGCTACCTACTTCTAGGTCAGGGATGGCAAACCTCCATACATCTACGTGCAATTTTTTTTAAATTTTCCAAATAAATATTGAATGTGGCCATGACGTGCCATCAAACAATCTTGATGACTTGGTGACTACTGGAAAAAAACCATTTACTTTCACAATAATTCCTTTATTATTTAACAAGTTTTATATGGAATAATAAATTAGTGCGACTTCTGCTATTGCAAACTAGATTTCTTAGGCACGCATGCCATTGGTTCGCTATCCCTGTTCTAGGAGATCGTAGAAGTCTATTAAAAAATCCATGTTCAGTAGTGGGCAGTGGAGAGTATTGTTACACAGATTATAATTATACAATTATACGCTAGCTTCTGCTTGTGATTTGAGTCCGCGTGGAAGTCAACTTTACAATAAAACATTACCTTAAGGCACTTAGCATGGAATTAACGTAAACAACATAACAATTTATGCTAAGCTGATGACATGGTGCTACTGAGTGCATCGGTATGTGGCGTTAAGACACTGCTTACCATCTGTGAAGCTTATGCCGAGCAACACGGATTAAAATACGTATAATCCACTCAAAAGTGAAGTCATAGTCTTTGAGGCCAGAGGAAACAGTTCAGGTAACGTGTTTCCCAGCATTACGCTTAATGGTACAGCTTGCATAGGGTGTCCAAATTTAAGTACTTAGGCTTATGCTGACCTCTGACCTCAGGGACAATGATGACATCGAGAGAGAACGGAGGGCACTGGCAGTGCGGGCGAACATGATAGCACGCAGGCTTGCACGTAGTTCGACAGAAGTCAAAATTACACTTTTTAGGTCTTATTGTACGTCATTCTACACGTGCAGCCTGCGGGCCGACTATACTCAAAAGTCTTACAGTGCCCTCCGAGTCCAATTTAATAATGTGTTCAGGGTGCTGGTGGGGCTGCGCCGATTCTGTAGTACATCAGAGATGTTTGCTGAACGTCGCGTAGACTGCTTTTACGCTACGATGCGTAAAAGGTGCGCATCCCTGGTGCGTAGAGTACGTGGCAGCGCCAACAGCATCCTTAGCATGATTGCTAGTCGGCTGGACTGTGGTTACATCAGTCATTGCTGCGCCATTTGTCATGGACTAGCGCAGTAGTGATTGTTGAATTTACTTTCTTTTACATATTTTGTTGTGGGTTAAGTATTACTAACACTAGTTAATAAGAACACTGTTACTAACAAAATGGACACCATGGTCTGAAATAAAGTATTTAATTTAATTTAGCAATAGTGTAGCTTTTTATCAGTAAAAGAATGTTTGTAATCAGATCAGTACTTCCGAATATTACAAACAAACAATTTTACCTCTTTATAATATTAGTTTAGATAACTTCAAAACTCATCTTCCAGAAAAACATCTTCCTCGCAGACAAAGCGGCTGCCATAAGCTAGTATCTCTTATCTATATAAGCCAGATACTAAAAACAAGTTAGGAATAAGTAGGCTATAAGTTGACAGGTAATTGAGCACACGTTGGGACATATCCTTCCTCCGCTCACCTACATCCTCCGAAGCGGGGACAGAAACCCAGTAGGGATATAAAATGGATTTATGTGAAGGGGAGAACAGGAAGTTTATTTGGATTTCAGTCAATATAACTCCATTTTATTTTATTTATGGTGGTTTTAGAAAGCTTTTTTAGAGTTTGGGAATAGTTATGGTGGAGTTGATTTTAAATATGTTGAGCTAATAAATAATAACATCTTGCTAAGCACGTTGTGTATGTTGTTGCTTAGTAATAAGCTTGCCGCGGTTGGTCCGTGGATGGGTGATCATCTTTACATGCCGAGACCTTTCCGTGCCTCGAAAAGCACGTTAAGCCGTTGATCCCGGCTGTAATTCGTGTATCTTTGTCAGTCGTTACGGGTCGTCATAAGCCCGAATGTCTGACAACCAGTCTTGCCAAACGGTGTCGTTATGTCGTATTACCCAATAACTGGGTTGTGGTAATTATTTTAGAGACACTGTAATTTTGTCGTTGCTTAATATTTAAAAGGCGGTTGTATCAAGCTTCTTTTCAAAAAACTAAGAAAGGCATGTGCAAGTATTGTAAGATACTTGCCTCAATCAGTCTATTTTCCTTAATACGGTCATTCAATCTCCACAGATAATACGCATAATAAGCTTTACTCCCATAAAAAAAAATACAATTGGTTTAGTAGATTACTTAATACTATTAAGTATGTGAATCAACTCTCAAAAGTCTCATTATTCCCAAGACTGAAAATGTTAGTCTCGAGTCTCAAAAATCCAAAAAAATGTCGAGTCTCTCGAAATTTTTGAGACCGAGATTCCCGGGATGAAAGCCTTATGTCGTATTACCCAATAACTGATGTCAGATAGGCAGTCGCTCCATGTAAAATACTGGTATGCAGCTGCATCCGGTTAGACTGGAAGCCGACCCCGAGATAAAAGGGAAAAGCCTAGGCAGAAGATGATGATGTGGATCAGAAATTATTATTTCTCCTATTGATGTGAGATCTCTTGATTCACATTGGAAATTAATTCTTAGGATTTTTCAAAATAAGAAGCGATTTCCATAATATAAATACACGTAGTAAACATGAAATTGTGATCCCTTATAACAAGCAAATCATTTCTTATAATCAGTATCCGCTTTTGTAACAAGTTGCCAAAGTCGGTTATAGAACTTAGCGATGGAAATACCAAAACCCACATCAAACGTGGCCTTATCAAAAGAGCATAACTATAAGATTAAAGACTACGTTGAAGACAAAGAAGTTTGGCAATAATTCCTTCTGCACGTTGTAGGTTTAATACTGACTGACTGTAAATTTGTAGACCATTTTCTATTTTTTTAAGTACCTGATAGGTACTTGTACACTGATCCACTGTCCTCCCATACTAAGACAAGTGGCGGACAAGTGGTGTTTCTAAGTCGTGTGTATATTAATCAAATGGATCTATGGGTCTGAAATAAAAGTTTTTATTTATTTATACATATTAACACTGTGATTTAAAAACATTGTAAAAGCCAATTAGTTTTAAAAAAGTATGGAGTTTCTTGGCGGCTCTTCTACACGGCAGCACCTAGTTGTTGAAGTTTCATAAGTGCCCATGTAAGTTTATGTGAAATAAGAAATGTTGATTTTGTTTTTGAATGCCTAAATTATAACAATGTATGTCTGGTACACACGGCTACACATCAAGCTATACATTTCCAGTATCCGCTGACCTCTCATTGTACGGAAATCCTACACAATGCGAGATCAGCTTATACTGGAAATGTATAGCTTGATGTGTAGCCGTGTGTACCTATAGAAGCATTTTCCTTTGGCCATTTACTACGACTATTTACAACTTTAGCAGCGCAAAATAATACTTTGATTGAAAATATTTGGGACAAATACATGACAAAGTATGAATGGCAAATAACATAATTTTACTTAAAAAAATAGATTTAAACGAACAAAACTTTTTACAAACACATTGATTGATTCCTGATTAATAGAGAACACAATCATGCTGGAAGAGATTTCTTTAGAAATAAGCATCACCTTTGTACGTATTTTTCTATTCTTTTTTTTTTTTTTTCTTGTCTGTATATATGTGTGTACATAAACTGTAAAATAAAAAATAAAATAAATAAATCATATAAAAATAGGAACAAGTGATAACTAAATACTATAACGATACCGCAAAGATGCGATCGTGAACGCTGCTGTCTCGAAAAAAAGTGTCTGCACAATGTGCGATGTGATGTCCTTATAACCTTGGTTGACAGTGTGGCGCCAATTAACATCGCCACATGCGAACTACTCATCACACTGATGAAAATCCTGCATTGCGCAAGCAGAGTTTACCGCGTCACTAGTAGATATTATATACAACATCACGACATCAATCGTCGACTTCGGAGCCAACTGCGATAGGTCCTTATCAATAAAAAAAATATATATATCTTAGTTTTTCCAAATCACATCACTTATGAACCTTACGGCATTTCAAACAAACTTTCAACTGCCCTTGTTTTTTGAAATGACTGAACCGATTTTATTTAAACTTCATACGCATAAGCAGAATACAAAGGTCTAAAAAGTTAGTTAAGAACATTTTTGAAATGACTTATTTAAATCAGATAACTGGAAGTCTCTGTTTCTATGGAAATTTTAAAATCGGTCTAATTTGGCTGTAACACGTATGAAGTTTCATTAAAATCGGTTCAATCATTTCGAAAAACAAGGGCTTGAAAGTTTGTATGAAATTCTGTAAGGTGTAAACGCTCTTAAGTCAAAATCGTTATAAAACTAGACACAGGTCGTCACACAATACAAAGGTCAAAGTCAAAAGCCCCCATATAAAGGCGACTGAAAACTCAGACTGGTTTTAAATAAACCTTTATTCTCCAGAAGCTTCAAAGATTATGCTTCGTTCAAAGCAGCTCAATGTACGAGTATCGGAAACATAAGGCTGTGTTCAGACTTGAATCAGAATCAGAATTTATTTGTTTGTTGTACTGTTATGTACTTGAGTCAAGACTGTCTTAAATTGCTTTACTGACGGGAAGTATAATACTGACCTGGCCAGTGCCAGTGAAACTTTAGAGGTATGAGGAACTGGGTGTAAAGTTCACTCATCCTCCATAGAAAACGGAGGATCCTCCGACCAGACGGGTGTGGTATCTGGTGGGCAACTGCCCGACGGTTGATGTCGGGACGTTGTTTATATCCTAGTCGCGCGGTAAACTCTGCTTGCGCGATTCAGGATTTTGCGTGACGTCAGTGTGACGCGTAATTCGCATGTGGCGATGTTGATGCCGCTACAAAACATTTGAGTGAAGCGCTCGGTATTAGGCTTTCAGGCTTTTAGGCTTTCAATACAGCCAATTCAAATTCTAACCCGAACAGGTGAATCTGCTTCAGATTTGTTTTAAGTACATAAAGGTCGCTAGCCGCTATGGTTATGAGCGTAAACTTTGAAATGGTAAAATCCTCACACACAGTACGGATTTTAAGATGCGAGGCGCAAGATGAAAATATAAGCAATCATAATGGTAACTTTGGTCTTTATACTAAACTCTTTACGGTTCCTTACCCGAAGGGTGCCAAACGGAACCCTATTACTAAGGAATAAGAAGCATTTATTTGCAGAAAATAAAGGTGTTACCAGTTGTAACAGTTGGTGGTTTATGTACAGACCATATTTCGCCTGTTTAGGGCATGCAAATTAATGTTACATTAATACCTAATAGGTAATTATTTTCAAAGATATTATACGGAATATACGAGAAAACAATTATCTATTCGGATTTTTAACTTATAATAAATTATAAGTTACAATAAAATAAAAATAAAACATAACAAAACTTAAAACCTTAAAATAGTATTTTTCTTTAGGTAACAAAAGACATCTTTGAAGTTAAACTATTAAACACACAGCACATCTTATAAGAAACTAAACTATAGGAAACTCAAAATATATTTTTTTGTATAAGTTGCAGAAATTCTTGTAAACTATAAAAACAATTCTCTATTAACCTACCTTTGTAATTTACTTTTAAAATATTTAAATGGGAACTCCCTTAAGATCTTTGGTAATTTATTAAAAATTGTAATGCACAAATGAAGAAGCGTCCGGTTTCCGTCCGTCTGTCTGTCAGCAGGCTGTATCTCACGAACCGTAATAGGTAGACAGTTGAAATTTTCACACATTTTGTGTTATATTTTCGCTATAACAAAAAATAATAAAAACATCATATAAAGTTAATAATTAAAGGGGGATATACAAAAAACGTGTTTGTTTCAGCGTTTTTTGCTCGCAGCTGTTCATGTGCGAGTCCGACTCGCACTTGGCCAGTTTTTGGACACCATTGTGCACACTGTCTAAAACAGTAATTTTCTTAGCCATTTCACGTGACTGCTCGTTGTTGAGTGTATTGCGGGTCTGAATACTCGTAGAATACCTGACGTTTACGAGATAACGTTCAACCCTTTTGTCGGAAATCGTTTTCTATACGAAAACTTGTAATGGAATTGTTTGGGGCTTGTCTGTTTAAGGGGATGCTCTTGACTTTAGTCAATGAAAAAAAAATTGCACACATAGAAAGTAGCAAAAAGCCTCGTATTAAAACAATAACAAATTGACAATTTCGTCTATTGCTTCATAAGGTCCAGGGACCAAAGACAATTTACATTGCGTAATTACTCTGTGTCAAGATCATCACAATTTCAGCCAAAATGGTTGGTATTGCTCTACATTTTGCTCCCCAAGACCTTAACAACTAGTCCTGCGCTGTCAAAATTCACGCATTGAGGCTTCTAAATACTGGCGCGACTTGTCGCGCGATGCGACACCGGTGGAACAACTTCCTTGAGTTTTGCATAGAAATTGTTCTACCGGTGTCCCGTCACGCGTCAAGTCGCGCCAGTATGTAGAAACCTTTTTGTGAGGTCTCCATTTCTGAAAGTTTACATTTAATTAAATAAACGATTGTGGTCAGGGACCCCCGTCAGGACCGAAGTTTCTTTTGCGATTCTCTCACGCAAACACATGTATAAATATAAAAGAGGCAAGAGAAAAAGCCGCATGGAGGGAGAAAGAGACAGCGAGAAAAAGTCGCATAATGCTTTTTCCACACGTGACGATTTCTACCACTCAACTCCTACCGCAAGCCGCGTGGAATTTCGTTCCAATAATCATCATAATCGTCATCATTTCAGCCGAAAGACGTCCACTGCTGGACATAGGCCTCCCCCCAAAGGAAGCAATAAATCGCCACGCTTGGAAGGCGGGTTGGCGATCGCAGTATGGTGTTAAAATGCATAGCGAACGTTGCTGCCCATTCTTTAAGTCCCTTAGTCGCCTTTTACGACACCCACGGGAAGACATAGGATGGTGCTATTCTTTACGTCCGGCACCACACGGCCGATGTCCGGCACCACACGCCGATTAACTATGGGACATATTTTTTACCATGGGACCAAGTTGTTCCCATAGTAAAAGTTATTCAGTTCGATGGTTTCTAAACTTCTAATGCACTCCTTTAAGTTTGTCGGGTTAATTTTGAAACACATATTTTATTCTGCGGCTAAATACTGAATTTGCGTGCTAGGCTGTCTAGACTATAAGAAATTAAGAATCATATTAGTTTAAGTAAAATGTTTAAGTCAACAGACTCGAGATGTTTTCAGTTCTTTCAGTAAAACCTTGTACATATCCAAATTAACAAAATAATTTAAGTTAATGTAAACGATTATCTTGTTAATAATTGAGCCGCTCATTCTATAAAAAAAAAAACCGGCCAAGTGCGAGTCGGACTCGCGCACGAAGGGTTCCGTACCATTATCTATAAAAAGGTAAATTGCGGTTTACGATTTATGACGTATTTAAAAAAACTATTTACTTTTAATTTACTTTATTTAGATCTCGTTTAAACTAATTTTCGGTGGAAATTTACATGGTAATGTACATCATATATTTTTTTTAGTTTTATCATTCTCCTATTTTAGAAGTTACAGGGGACACACCTTTTACCACTTTGGAAGTGTCTCTCGCGCAAACTATTCCGTTTAGAAAAACAAAAACTGGCGAAGTGCGTGTCGGACCACGCACAATGAAGGGTTCCGTAGTTAGGATGAATTTATCCCAAAAACAAACTTAACATTGTAGTTGAAAAATATGCTCTCCCATACATTGATATACGTTACGGTCCATTCTTCAACTGCAAATTTAAGTTGGTCGACTATTACTCGTTAACTTGTAAACCCTACGTAGCTGTGATAGTTTTCCTTTTAATTTCGTTATACAACGTGTTTTTTTTGATATCCCATAACTCTAGGGTATGATTGAGGCCATATCAAAGAATCAACTGGCATATGAGTTATGTTCCAATCCTTCGTTATTGTTTTTTTTCATTTTTCATACAAAATAATTCGGCAAAGTCACGATTATTAATGTAAAACACCCTTACGTGAAATATGACAACGTCGACAAGGTAGCTTTCCCTTCACTAGCTGCCGCCGGGAAGCCCCGATACCAACATACCTACATATTTTATTTTACTATTTATTTTACTACACAACTGCGAAGTTTGGCAACCTCGCAAAAGTAAAGATTCGTCATACTGGTGACAATTTTTGACCTAATTTAATTATGATTGATGATATCTCCGAAACGATGCATTTTTGGACCACCTATTCTAGGAGTTTTAGTATTATTTTTACCTACAGAATATAACCCTAGAGTTATGGGATATCAAAAAAAACAGGTTGTATATACTACTGCCATGAATTTTTTCACATATCCAAAACCAACCATTTAGCTGGTAGGGGGGGGGACACTTGACTCTAACAAAAAATGGCACTTTAAAGCTTAATATTACGCAAACGGATCTCAGAATTGAAAAATAGCTTTGACATACCCACAATATTTTTAAACGGCCTATCCAACGATACCCCACACCATGTATTAGACGAGAAAAAAAATATCATCCCCGTTTTACGTGCAAGGGAGGTACCCTAAAAAAAATGCTTTTTATGGTTTTATTTTACGACTTTTTTGGCGTGATTAATATGTATATCCATGCCAAATTACAGCTTTCTAGGACTAAGCATCTCTGAGCTAAGCCGGGGATAGACGGACGGACGGACAGCCAGACAGACAGACAGACAGACGGACATGGCGAAACTATAAGGGTTCCTTGTTTACTACGGAACCCTAAAAATGATATTAGAAACCTCAATATCATTTTTGAACACCTATCCATAGATACCCCACACGTATGGGTTTGATGAAAAAAAAAATGTTGAGTTTCAGTTCTAAGTATGGGGAACCCACAAACATTATTGTTTTTTTTTTCTATTTTTGTGTAAAAATCTTAATGCGGTTCACAGAATACACCTACTTACCAAGTTTCAACAGTATAGTTCTTATAGTTTCGGCAAAAAGTGGCTGTGACATACGGACGGACCGACATACAGACATGACGAATCCATAAGGGTTCCGTTTTTTGACATTTGGCTACGGAACCCTAAAAACATTTTATATAGTAGTAAATATTTAGTATAGTATTTTCTTGCTTTTATAAAAGGCGTAAAACTTCGCCTTAAGTACAACAACAAAAATAAATGTGGTGTTAGTGAGATATCGGTTCGATGAAAGAATATCTTAAGTGTGGATAAACATAATGTTCTGCAATATCTAGTCTCAAGTATGCGAGTATATTTGACTGCGATAAAAAAAATAAAGATGGCGAGTGTGTCTGTGTCTGTTGAATTGAGGTCCAAAAATTTTATGATAAATGTATTTTTGAAGTGAAAGTTTCTTTAGGCGATTTTTTTGGTATTGAATGAATGAATATTTATTTGTTAAGCACAGGTACATACCACCTACCCCGCCGTAGCTATATGCATAATATTAGGGTAGAGGAAAACCTTATGGGTTCGCTACATGCTAATGGGACGTGTTGCGCCAAACTGGTGACGCGTCACCAGTTTGGCGCAACACGTCCCATTACGGCCGACCCATTACCCAACGGTCTGTGTACATGTAGGATAAAGCACCGCAACTCCCTGATAACGGCGGTCGCTCGTTAAACTCCCGCATAAGTAGGATTCCCTGACCGAGGCATGCTCTCTCCATTTCCGACGTTGCCACAACCCTCTTCCAGGAAAGTGTAGCGGCATCAACATCGCCACATGCAAACTACGCGTCAAACTGACGTCACGCAAATTCCTGCATCGCGCAAGCAGAGTTTACCGCGGGACTAGCATATACAGGAAAAGTTTTTATCCACTGCGCAAATTTTGACAAATTAAACTTAAAAGAGTTTTATTAAACATATATTTTTTATTTTGATACGTCTTAGTACAAAAAACAAAAAGGATCGTTAACGAAAGATGTTTACTTTAAAAGTAGTTGTATGGCTACCCGGCGGCGCGCGGCGATGCGGAACGCGCGAAAGTACCTACCTATCAGCTGTGCGCTCGCTCGATTCGCTGGCGTAGGTATTTACGTGGGTTACAATGTACTGATCGCTAATTTTCGAACTAGACTTTTTTATGTTTAGGCCGTGACCTGAAGTTATTTGAAGAGTAATTCCAATTTTTCCTTCATAATTTAATGGGCTTCGGATGGCTTCTTCGATTTCGATCGCCAGTCAGGGTCTGCCAGACCCTCGTGCATGATTCGAGGTTCTGAACTGTCCGTGATCAAGCAGCCTTTGAGTGGCCGCTAAAATGGTCCTTTCATTAGGGACCGCGGGGTTAAGGATTCCATACCTCGAATGCGAGCCGCATTCGAGGTATGCTCTCCGTCGCATACATTCTGCGAGCTGCTCGCAAACTTTCATCACTCAGTACATACACTCGCACCATCTCGTAAAACTCGCGGTTAGTGAAGTCCGAAATCGTGACCGGTAGCACGGCACACGTGCGGCGCGGCGCTTGTGCGGGGAATCGATTAGACGCGACGTCACACGACAGCGCGTGCGATGAGCGAACTGTCGGCCACAGTGCCCGGCGCGCCCTGCCGCCCGGGAGGGGGTTTCACCCCCGTGCAACACCGCCGCTTGCGCCGGCCGCCGCGCGCGCCCATTGATATTATTACGAATAGATTGTGTCCATATTTTGCTGATTTAAAGTAGGATAAAAAAAAAAAGTATTGAATAAATAATGGAAATGTTTTCTGTTACTGATATTGAACAACCAAAAAAAATTTGCGCACTGGTTAAAAACTTTTCCTGTATATAACGTCCCGACATCAACCGTCGGGCAGTTGCCTACCAAACTCAATACCCGTCTGATCGGAGGATCCTCCCTTTTCTATGGATAATGAGTGAATTTTACACCCTGTTTCTCATGCCTCTAAAATATTAATACGGCTACAAGTACTGTTCGCACGTACCAAATCTGACCACCACCGTCCTTCCATCCTCGCCACCGAGGCCCGCCGCGACGCCCCAGTCCATGCCCGTCCCGACCTTTGCTCTAGTCTAGCTTTATAATCGTCCCAATAACATATAAAATTAATCTAAATCCGATCCAGCCTGTCCATTGCCCCGATGCAGCGACGTTGTAAGCCGAGGTTCCCAACCCCCTGTGGGGTGTAGTCGCTTAGTTTTTAAGTTTATCTGCCCTGTCTGGAAGCCTTAATTTATTGAGGCACCCACAGGCAAGCCCGGTTAAGCAGCCGACAATCTCCTAGGTTGACCTGGGAGATGCCATATATAAAAATTAAAAATAAAATAAAATGGACTTCCTGTACATGACGCCGGAACCGCACCGGCGCGGTGCGGCGGTGGCGGCGGCTGCGCTGCACTATGAGATAATCACGTATGTGAAATATAATAAATACTGAGTTCTTATTCGCTTATATTATATTTTACCTCGTTGGTATTGTAATCGCAAGAGCATCTACTGAGCAGTGAGTAGGCTAACAGCTAACTCTTCATAATAATGGTATGAAGGGTTTAATAACTTTATCGAAGTTCTATCAAAGGGGCAAATAATAGGTCTTACTTAAAAGGTAAGTTGACGTTGATTTGACTTCAAAGGTTATACTCAGATCCTGTTTGAACTGCCAAACATCCCCAAAGGAATTTATGGTGTATTATTATTGTTAGCTTCGACCTGTATTCTATTTATACACTTTCTTATTATTCTTCGCGAGTTTTGGCGTATTTAAAAGACTGCCGTGTTTGAACACTAGCAGGAGTAGCACGGCCCACCTAAGTCTTGAAAGTTTGGCTAAAATAAAAAGGGCACAGAAATATACCCATTGTGTATGTAATTGTTACATTATTTTTTCCTTTATCATTAAGAATTCCCTGCCCTTCCCTTGTTGAATTGAAACTTGACGTATACAGAGTGTTAAAGAGACTGCGTGCTATAGCTTAGGGGTAGGTTCAGTATCTATAAAGGAACCCAGGAGAAAAAAAAAATGAAATCAAAAATATATTGCAAGATCAACCTAATTTAGCACCTATCTACTAACTTAAAATAGCAATCGTTTAGAATTAAAATTATTTTATTTTACGGTCCTAAGCCCGTTAAAGTATGAAGACACTTATCTTTTTAATTTTCGTTTAGTTATTTTTTTTTTTTGTTTTAATATTGTTTTTAGTTTTCCTGGGTTCCTATATCGATACTGAATTTACCCCTAAGCTATGGCACGCAATTACTTTAATACCCTGTATAATACACAATATCCTACTCACAGGGAAAGTATACTCAGAGGAAAAGCTATTGTATGTGTAAATATAATAACATCACGTTTGTATTCCCCGAAGGGTTGGGCAGAGGGATACCTGTAGTTTATCCACTTTTCGCCAGTTATGTTTAAGCCCCGTGAAATAAGGGGGCGATCTTATTATAATCCACTGGGCACAAATCCAAACTCCTTACGAGCCTGTCGGAAACCCTTTCGTCCTATCGTGGCCCTGGCACACAGGCATTTGAAGGAACACGGGTGGGTTTTAGTCAGTAAAAGTCTGACACGCCCTCCCGCTCTGCACACACATTGCTCAACACAGTACAATAGTACATTTCCAGATGTCAAGTGAATGCAATCCACTGTGTTGTAACAATTCAGGCATACAAAATTCATCATTAAAATTATACAATTTCATAAATTACAAAACAAAGTCAACACATAATTAAAAATAAATAAATAAAAAATAATTTCAATAATAATAAAATAAATCGGAATCAAGTATTCACCATAATTATATTTATAATATACACACAAATTTCCATCTGACAGGTATTCATTTAAAGTGTAGTATGTCTTACTTCATCATCATCATCATCATTTTAGCCGAAAGACGTCCACTGCTGGACATAGGTCTCCCCCAAAAGGGGCGGGGTTGCCATAATCTTCACGCTTGGCAGGCGGGTTGGCGATCGCAGTATGGTGTTAATATGCATAGAGAACGCTGCTGCCCATTCTCTAGTAAGTCCCTTAGTCGCTTTTTACGACACCCACGGGAAGAAATAGGGTGGTGCTATTCTTTACATCCAGGACCACACGGAATCTCTTACTGAATGTCTTACTTATCAGTAGATTATTGAGTGGTGGTGGGTTGGTTGTGGTGGTGTGTTGGTTATTGTTCCTTGGGGAATTCTGATTGAGACCGGGGGCTATCAGAATACCAGCACTGTGACACTTATTTTTAAATGCAATAAGAGCCTTTGCCGTGAAATAAGAGCCTTTTGGCCTCATACAGGAATTCCTGTTTTTATTTTAATTTTACTTTGGTCTTTTATGATTCTATGAGTGTGTTTATTTTAATTTGTGATATTCCTGTGCGAGCCAATATGTAAATACGTTTTCTTTATTTATTTAACCATTTATGTTCACACATATTTATAAACAGACAAAAAGAACGAAAAGAACAGAAAAATACGTACAAAGTTGTGTTGCTTATTTCTAAAGAAATCTTTTCCAGAATACCAGCGATAGGAAAGTAGATAAAGAGATTATGTAGACAACGTGTGAACAGAATAAGGGAAAATAGAATACATAAATCAAAAACAAATTATATGAGCATAATAAAATTATACTAACATACACGGATATTCACTTAATAAAATTATTGTTATTACGTATTTTCTTTCTTTTTCTTTTACATACATACAAACTTCTAAAATAAATTTCTTTAATAACACTTCGCCTGACCTGGGAATCGAACCCACGACCTTATGCTGAGCAGTAGTGTTTGCAACCTACTGGTAGTAGAAGTTGTTCTAGTGAACGAGGCAAATATACAAATAAAAGTATGAATAATGCTAATCAGTGACTATTTCGGTTAGCCGTATGAAGGATAAATTCGATAGGGTTTTTGGAAAGATTTTCAGAATTAAAGTTTAAAAAAAAACACACACACATTGTGAATGTGTTATTAAACCCTTTTCGCCTCGAACTGGTTTTTAAGGGTTTTGAAGATTTCAATGGGTTATGCGATTATCCGCATAATATTGTTAACCCATTCAAAGTTTTAAACAGTTATAATTGGGTTTCCGCTTCATGGTATTAGAACGGGTTAAGCCATACAAGATGTTACATGCTCCATAAGGGTAGGCGAATGAACAGCTAGCCGTTTGAGCGACTTAACTCTTAAGCAGGGTTGTACAGGCGGTTTCAAATACAAGTCGTTTTATTTAAGCACATTCCTGAAGTATCGACCATCACAATAAGGGTTTTGCAACTTACATAAATAAGCATACAACTTACAAAAACCGGCCAAGTGCGGTTCCGTACCACAGTACAATATTTAGCAAAAAACTGCCGAATAAAAACACGTTTCTTGTATGGGGGCCCCCCCTTCTTGAATTTTTTATTTGATTTAATATTTGTACTCTACTCGATGAGTTCTAGACAATGACACCCCACATGTGCCAGGATATAATTTTAAACTTTATTTAATTTTTAGGGTTCCGTACCTCAAAAGGAAAAAAGGAACCCTTATAGGATCACTCGTGTGTCTGTCTGTCTGTCTGTCCGTCTGTCACAACTGATTTGCTCCGAATCTACTGGACTGATTAAGTTGAAGTTTGGTACACATATGAACTTCTGTGACCCAAATACGGACGTGTTACGTAAATAAATTAATTTTTAATATGGATACGTATAGGGGGCAAATTAGAAAATTAAAAAAAAAGTTTTGCTGACTGTACCGTGTGATTTAACAAATGAAAGGATTTTATATATATATTTTTTTATAATTTTAAAATACTTTTGAATTGATTTAAGAAAATAAATGAAAAATAACCATTAAAAAAAAAACTAAAGCTAGAGAATTAAAAATAATTACAATTATAATAATTAATTAGGTACTTATTACTACGAGTACACTAATTCCATGCTATTATAAAGTACTTACTAATTCCATGCTATTAAAAAGTACTTACATACTTATTCCATGCTCAAGCTGTCACTTCCAGTTACACATTTCCGTCCCTTTTCACGAAATCACTCCCATAGAAAGCAAGAGGTAAGGTGTTACACATCAAAAAGCATTGAACAGTTTAAACATACCTGCATGCTTAATCTTTGCTGTTCACTATACCAACTTTGGCCCAACTTACCTATTTAAGACACTGACAACAGCTAAACCGCAGTCACTGTCAGACTGCATACAAAAGAAAGAGAAGCGCGATGACACAACGCTCGTAATTTATTTGTAAGTAATTATCTATTTACTCAAAAATGAGTTGAGTGTTTGTATTGTTTGCGTCTGGGCGCTCCTTGCGGGGCTCCACATCGCTGTCAATGCGGAGAAGAAGTCAACTGCCTAGGAAACCACGGCCTATCTTGTAGCAAGAGCGCTGGTCGGATGGTACGTCATGCTAGCATTAACGACATTATCCGTCGGGCTTTTGTCACCGCCGGGGTGCCAGCTGTTTTAGAACCCAATGGCTTGGCACGCGACGATGGGAAGAGGCCAGATAGAATGACCATAATGCCGTGGAACTTGGGTAGGCCTTTGGTGTGGGATGCAACCTGTGTCGAGTCCCTCGCGCCATCCCATCTTCCTAGCACGGCGGGCTGTGCCGGGGCGGCAGCTGTAGGAGCAGAAAATCTCAAACGGCGCAAATATAACAACCTTATTGGGAGTTATATGTTTGAGCCGTTTGGGGTTGAAACGCTAGGGCCTTGGGGTCCGAGTGCTTATCAAGTATTTCAGAACATCGCCAAGCGGTTGGTCGACTCTTCATGCGACCAGAGGGCTGGCTTATTTTTAACCCAAAGAATCAGCATTGCCATCCAACGTGGCAATGCTGCCAGCCTTTTGGGCACTTTTCCCATTGACAGCGATGCGGACGAATTTTTTGATGCCCAATGAGCTTTCCCCCCCTTTATTTTTTATTATGTTTTATTTTAATTGTACATACTATAAATATTTTAGTGTTACCATGTATATTTTAATTAAGGTTTCAATTATACGTACATTAAAACAAATAAAAAAAAATAAAAAATTAAATGCTTCAAGTTGAGTAATCGAAAATAAAAAACAACCAAGTTCTGCATACAAATAAGACGCTCTTGTTATTAATTAAACACCAACCGTACGTTGATATTTAATACAGATATTTTGGATTGAAACTCTAAGCAAAATGGTTAATGTACCGTTAATTTGTATCGAGATTTTTTTTTCTAATCATGTATTGGTAACAACCTAGTTCTGAGAAATATGTTCAAGAATAACATATTATATTTTTTCCGCTACCACAAACTATACAGGCTGACTTTGCAAAATGCGGCAAAATTTAAGGGAGTTTTCTACCCATCAATATGAACAACTTTTACTATGGGACCAAATTAGAATTCGCAAAAAAAAGTCGACCTTCTTATACAAAATGGTCCAATCGGTTATGTACTTTTAGAGGAAGGTAGAATACTGCCTTAAATTTTGTGGCATGTTTTCAAAGTCAGCCTGTATAGATTTGGCATTTTTTTTATTTAAGACAAGCCTACTTTTATCATTTGCCTCTTGTCCGCGCCACAATAACAATTAATTATTTTGTCTCCATAGCCAGCACACTTCCGTCCATCTTCACGAAATCACTCCCACAGAAAGCGAGAGAAAAGATAAGATAAGATAAGATATTTTATTTGCATAAAACATGTTATACAAGTTGTTATTAAAAATATTAGATCGAATATTAGATTGATTGCTAAAACTAAACTAACTAAAGCATGCAAACTTACTTACTAAAAAGATGTTATACATCAATAAACATCACATTTATTACACAGAACTGTCTCTATTACATTTTTGTATCCTATTACTGTCATAGTATTTGTCAACGATCGCGCTGTTTAACCATCGTTAGTTTCGGTGTAATATGACTATACACATACGAGAATATCTATGTTCCAGTTTAGTGCAAACAAAATGCTGAACAGTCAGTGTGTCGCAAATTGGGAGCTGTATTTTTCCTATGAAACTTGCGATGGCTGTTGAACAAACTAGTGTATTCGGAAAATATAAGACGGCGGAGCAACCGGCGCCGTCTTTTTTTTTTGTTACGAATTTACTGGAAATACCTATGGGCAATGATATTTTAATAAACAGATATGTTTTACACTCACAAAACAACCGAAAAAAGTGTTCCGCGCAGCAGCGGCAGCACACATACCCACTTTTCATTCATTTTAAATTTCACTACAAGTAAAATGCTAGAAAGTAAATGGTTTGATAAAAACAACAAGAAAAAAAGAGACAGCTAGTGTTGTCAATTGCGCGTGAATGTAAACAAACATTATTCTGGTCACCAATCACCGAATGTTGGCATTATAGACTAACAAATACGTCCCAATTAGGACGTTTTCGAGTCTTCACGATTGTGCGCTCACAACATATCTGTTTAATATAATATCATTGCCTAGTATATTTTATGTTTTAACAATTTTAATATTTACTTACTTATTTTTTGCTTGTTTCAGTCCCGTACTATTCCAAGAAGATCTAAATTGTATTCAACTGTATCAATCGAAGAGTCTTTTTTTTACTATGCACACGTCTTGTTTTCTCAACTCACTTCAGACATTGGCAGAATAATCGTCACCGGCTTTGCTTGCCATAATAACAAAAATAGAATAGAATACTGGAATAACCGAAAAGGTCGGTTAAGAGTGACTCTGGCTGGTGAAAGTCACTCTAGCAGAGCGTCGCATCGATGGTTGCGTGGCGGCTGTCTTCTGATGACGGAAGATGGTTTCAAGGGAGCCGCTGTCGTACCACTTCCACGACGAACTGCTATATTCCGGCACAATTCTGATGATGTTAAAGCTGCTGAACCTCTAATACGATGATTACTTCTGGTGAAGGCTATCCTGCACCATTATTTAGATAATAAACATGGTCAAATAAAAAATTACTAGCGAAACTTCACAGACAATGGGTATCGATATACGAACATGATAGAAAAAAAAAATTAATTTGATGATTATTTTTTGTGGGAGTAGTTAGTTAGTAGTTACACTAGAAAATTTTAAATATCAATTTTTAAGAAATAATTTATTTTCACAGTCGTAGTTGGTATCGATAACTTAACATGGTAAAACAAAAGATAACAAATTTTTTCTACTCATACCTACTCCCAGCGTCTCCCAGCTCAGCGCGCTATGGAGCGGGCTATGCTTGGAGTCTCATTGAAGGATAAAATCAGGAATGAAATTATCCGGACAAGAACCGTAGTTACCGACATAGCTTACAGAGTAAGCAAAATGAAGTGGCAGTGGGCTGGCCATGTTTGTCGAAGGACCGATTGCTAATGGAGCAGACGAGTCCTGGAGTGGAGACCGCGTATCGGCAAGCGTAGTGTGGGACGCCCCCCAGTTAAATGGACCAACGACCTTAACCCTCTGCGACTGACGTGCCGTAAATTTTACAATGCCACTGACGTGGTAGTGTACTAGACACAACTTTGACTGGTCATAAGTTTCTAATTACTTTTTAATTCCTAACGGTGTGATGTTTTTTTGCAAAATTGTAGTATTTATTATTATTTTGAATAAATAAAAGTGTTAAAATAAAAAGCAATTTCCACTTATCAGTATTGATTTACATAACACAAATCAGTCCTAATAAAATTATACCCACACAAAAAAATTTAAAATAAATTAACTATATCACTTTTCTTGAGAATGTTTTTTATTTATCAAAGACAATACTTATAGTAATCAGCCATGAAAAGTTGGGCAATATTCATTGGTTCAATTTAGAGTTAATAGCCCTCAAATTATTTAAAAAAAAATTGACAATAATCACACAATGTCTTTGAGCATTGGAGGCAAATCGGCTTTAGACAATCACAGCAACAATATCTTGTTACTCTTTCTATTTTAGTTGGACATCTATGACATAACTTCCTTCTACTTGTTGGAAGAGATCAGTTTTTGGAGGTGGAAGGGAGAGGTCTTTACCAAAAACTCGACTGAAAGTCATACGCAGTTTTTTAGGCAATATTTCGTTGTATAACCGGGTTTTCAAGTGATCCAGCACTAAATCTCTTCCTAAATTCAGTATAAATGTCCCTCTTCTCATTTTCTCATCACTATCTGAAGACATCTGATAATAATATCACAAAAGCTGATATATCACCTATATCTAGCAACTAACTAGCCTATAGCTAGAATTTTGCGAGATGGTCGTTGATTCTGACACTCTTCATCAGAGACTTCATCGGAGTACAAGTGTTCGGCTTCTGGTTGAAACTCCGGGTCGTCATCTTCAAAGTCCAGATCGCTGAACTCATACTCACTTTCTTGTTCCAATGACTATTCTACAAGCTAGTCATGGCTTTTATAAGTTCCAGCCGAAGCTTTTATGGGCATTAGCTGTTACTTGAGCGAGCCATCTGAAAAACTGTGTATAAAATGTTATGTAGGAAACAATTTTACTGACGGGTTGTCTAGGAAACACTATAAAAATATAACTAATTTACTGAGGTGGTTGTCTATTAAACACATACCTTAACATTGACGTAGTGGTCTGCTAGACACCTTCCCCCATAAAATGACATATGCACTTGCCTCAACTGCTTGCGGCACACTAATTGACGCATGGCCGCACGATATGAAGGTACTGAGAACCCGAGATTCGTAATATAAAAAATAGCGAGTCAGGACATATTTTTCGATTTTGCGGTGTCTGTGGTACTACCACGTCAGTCGCAGAGGGTTAAGAAGGTGGCTGGGTCTGACTGGATGCGGAAGGCGGAGGATAGGGTGTTGTGGCGCAGCTTGGGAGAGGCCTATGTCCAGCAGTGGACTGCGATAGGCTGAGTTGAATTATATTATCAGTAACAACACTACCAGTTGTCGTTGACCCAAAGAAAAACTTTAAATCTACTGCCCATCGCGTCTGCAGAGTTCCGCTGATCATTTAATTCACTCAGCAACTTTCTCCATGGGACTAACATCAGTGCCTATATACTCGACCCAAATGTATGGACGGCTGTTTTGCGATTAAGACGTTGGTCCCATTGAGAAAATTGATCAATTTAATGGTCTGATACATGCTGTGGATAGATAGAATAATATGTTTTATTGCATAAATACGGCTACCCATCATGCTATAATTTCCAGTATAAGCTGATCTCGCATTGTGTATGATTTCTGTACACTTAGGTTAGGGTATACTGGAAATTTATAGATTGATGTGTAGCTGTGTGTACACCAAAATTTTAATATAAGAAGTCATGCGCCCGATCGGATTTCTCATCGGCAAAAATTTCGAAATTCCATAACCCTGTTTAGCCCCCTTAGAGTGGTATGAGTTTTCAAAAATCCATTTTCGCTAAGGAACTTTTGCGCATAATTTCATGCTTCACGACCCAGCAGTTTAGGCTGTGCGTTGACTGACAGTGCATGAATGAATTTAAGATGTTTAAGAAGAATATTATTATTGGTTATAAACTACTCAAAACAAAATAGGGCGATCCTAAGTTAATTTAGAATTTTGTCTAAGAATAAATAATAAGGTAAGCATTTGTGAAGTAAATCACTTAACTTTATTCTTGACATGTTTATGGGTCCATATTTCGAGCATCAATTTTAGCATTGAATTCAAGTGGGTAAACAGCTAAGTGAACCGAAAGAGATGAGACACACACACCGACGGATCAAAGACCAACTCCGGAACCGGAGTCGGAGTCTTCTCATACGATTTTAACATAAATATATCCAGCCCGCTGGGAGTGTTCAACACCGTCTATCAGACGGAATGCGTGGGCATTATACAAGCGGCTTACGCCATAGAAGCTAGGAAAGCTACGGACACCCGTATAAGTATACTGTCCGACAGTGCCTCAGTTCTGCAATCCCTAGAGAAAAAATATATTACCTCCAGACTAATACTAGAATATCACAATGCGCTGGAGCGGATGACGGTGTGCAACCGCAACACAGTGAGACTGCAATGGATAAAAGAACACAGCGGATCACTAGTAACGACGCAGCTGACGAACTAGCTTAGAGAGCATCCAGGGAGGGCCCTATTTTCTTTTGAGTAGTTCAGGCACATGAACCTTAGGAAAAATCTTCCCAGAATTGTAACATTTAAACAAACTAGCTGAAGTAACTAACTCAAGTATTTAAAGTCAGCTGGCTAGCCTAAAATAAATAGCGAAACTTACTTGTGTTATTTTCATATCGCCCAGTGTTCAAGACAAAGTTGAATAATTTATAAAATTGAGCAGTCACGGAACGACTGGCAGATGTGAAACATCGCACTACACACATTTACACACTACTAAATATTTATACTGTATAGTGGCCGATCGCCACGCGGCTTGCGTCGCCCCGCCATCAATCGGTTAAAGATATAGGCATAAAGATGTTTCACATCAATACATATCTCGTAACTGTAATCTCTGAAATCAATGGATGATCTTTTGTTATCAGTTTGATAATGCCGGGACCGTGGTGTGATGAAACTTTTAATATGCTCAACATAATGTATATATTATGTTGAGTGGCAGTTCTCCTGGTTCTTATCAGGAGAACTCCTCAACAATTAACGTCCCTGCATCGGGGAACCAATATTTTGTAAAAGGTGATGAGCAGTTGACATTATGCTATTGTAACTTAGATAAATAAAAAACTGACACACGAAAAAGAGAAAAATAAAAAACTTAATACAAAAAAAAATAAACAACCGACTTCCACAAAAACACTACAAAGGGAAAATATCTTAAATTTTTTCCTAAGTCCTTTTTTTATTTAAAATCTTGGAAGTTGATACTTAGACTTCTGGTCATAAGTAAAAGTAATGGAGTCATCGTTTTTTTGGAAACTTATCCCGTCAGGCTTCTGAGAACTTGCATCCCATCGAGCACACGGCTTGTTTTTGGCATACTTTTAATTAAAGCACACAATTAGACCTCTGGCGTCTGTCAGGCGCAGGTTTGCGGACGATGAACGATGGGTAGCTCGCCGTCCGATATGGACCAGTCCCGGGTCGACGGCGCGTTGTGTTCCACGCGCGCCTCAATGAGATGTCATCACCAATTAGGGCCAAAGTCAGCCAAGGTTGCGAGTTTGTCCGAAAGGGATATCGTGGCCCTAGCACACAGGCAACTGAAGGAACATGGGTGGGTTCTAGTTAGTAAAAGTCTGACACGCCCTCCCGCTCCGCCCAGAGCGGGAGAAGTTAGTTGATCATTTCCCACACAAAATTGGGGTCTGTCTTGACATGCCATGAACTTAGATTTGATTAGCGCGCTATTAACAGTTAAGTTTGTTCAATATAACAATGCGTTTAGGGTACTGGTGGGGCTGCCCCGTTTCTGTAGTGCGTCAGGGATGTTCGCAGAAGCGCATGTAGATTGCTTTTATGTAACAACGCGTAAAAGGTGCGCTTCCCTGGTACGCAGGGTGTGGGGTGGCTCCAACAGTGTCTTAAGGCAACGATAACAGAATTTTAATGATTTTATACTGAAGATCACGTCTAAACGAGTAGTGTTAATGATTTAAAAAAAAACTATGTTTAAAAAGAGCATTTTCTCAATAACTTAATATGTGAATATTTTAGATTATGTTTATATTACATAGTGAAATTAATTTTTAAGGTTATGTCTAACGTGGATACCAAAAAAACTGAGAATGGCGCAAAATCTACTAAGCGTATTTTTCTGAAACCTTCACCAATTTAAAGATAATTTAATAATTGATCTTTTAGTATACCCGTTTTATTAAAATACCTTTTGTTTTGTGTATAATATATTAACATTGCGTCAAATTGGGGACAGCGCTCCTATTACTGGCTGAACGTACGACGCGTTGCGTGAGCTCAGTACAGAACACGCAAGCTAACCACTCAAAGTCACTGGCATATATCTGAGTCTTAAGCATGATTGCGAGACCGCATGTACTGTGTATACGTGGGTCACTGTTGTGTCGTCTCTCATGGGGTGTCGCATCGGTGACCAATCGTTATTTCTTGTATTGTTTTTGTTTAGTCTCTGTCTTACTAACATAGTCGTAAGTTTTATTAACAATCTTGTTGAGTCTTGGTTACTCGAATAAAGAAAATTCTATTCTATTCTAAGTTATCGTTCTAAAATTAAACTCAGCAGAAACAGTGCTTTAGTTGCAGATCGTAATAACTGGCACGTAAAGCGCTTTCAAAGCTTAAAGCTGAAGCCGTTTCCTGAAACGTGTAAATGTGCCTTTGGACAAGTTCAGTATAAACTATTCAAATCAAATTCTATAGAGATCCAGTTTAATTACAGATGTCAGGATGACATTTTGAGATGATGTTTCGTGATTAATGTTAGTTAAGTTTTGAGGGTTAATTGTTATGTGAGCTGCAAAATATATTTATCAGAATGTTTTTTTCAATAATTATGCTGTTTTGTAGATTGGCACACAAACCAACAACAATTTATTTATTTGTTCTTTGCACTTGTTTCATGATTATTATTGAATAATTATATGTATACACCATGTCCCAGAATTAACGCACAACCTCTTAAGGGGTCATTGTACTCATCATATGATCAACTTTTACTAATAGGTATCAGCTGTTTTTTTTTTTCGCGATTTCAGGTTTGGTCCTATAGTAAAAGTTGTTCATAATGACAGAACGATGATGATGATGATGAGTACAGTGACCCCTTAAGAGGTTGTGCGTAAATTCTGGGACATGTTGTATATTCGGGATAGGTCCAGGCATCAGAAGTAATACTCAGATATGGCAATACAGAAATATATTTCAATCGAACAATCAGTTATTTTAAATCGAGAGAATATATATATTAAATAGAATTAATTAAATAACTAATAATGGTAATGACGGTCACATAGGGCAGTACTGACTGTCAGGGACAGTGGTCCATGCACCCACCGCAATAAGGATAGTACTAATTTGTCGGAGACAGCGTTCCATATCCAATAACCGGGCAGTACTGATTGTTGAGAGACAGTGGTCCGTGCACCAAGACGCATCCGTTCAAAAATGCGTACCGACATTGGGGAAGTCTCTACGCCCCCGTCAAAGGGCATGGCTGGCGAGGTCGGGGCGTCGCTCCTTGCCTGCGGAAGCTATACAGAGGCCCGACAAAGCGGGCCCCTCGGTGTGTTCGCCTTTTCACGGCCTCTTGGAATATTGGGCGCATTTGTGCGCCCATGTTGAGTGGTTGCTGTTTGTTTTCTGTAGGCGCGCCACGACGCTTTTTATGTAAGCGCCGACACCCCGGCGCGGCGGTCAACCCCCGCCAGTTGAGACCCCTGGTTACCCGGGGGAGGCCCAACGAAGGCGACCAGCGACGAGAGTGTCGACTCGACGCTCCTACAGAACTAGGTGTTTAGTTCCCGCCCGCCCCGCTTTCAGATCGAGCCGATTACTGTCCGGGCTGCGTACCGACTCAATAGCGCACCTCCTTATAAAGGCGATCCGCTAGTGGGGGGTAACGTTACAATATTTCACTCAATTGACTTCAAGTCTTTTAAGTCAAACATCCGATAGAATGAATGATTTGTCTATGGTGCACGTTCCACTAGCGCCATCTAGTCGCCGCCTCTCGCAGCTGTTAAATAATATGGCTTCCGTCATATATATAAGTTTAATACTCATGTGTTACGTATGTATGTATTTATTGATTGTATAAATGTAAATAGTACACCACAGACTACCTGCAGTATTGTCTCTCCTTCCCCCTTAATCCATCCAAAGGTATGTAAAAGATCGCTTTTAGCGATAAGACCGCCCATTGTGTCACCCTATGTAAAATTTCTATATTTATATCTGTAACTTTTATGGTGTGCTTATTAAAGAGTATTCTATTCTATAGGCTAATTATCAGTTTACCCACTAAATAAAGAAGTTCTGGAATTCGGATAAATGGCACCAGAGCCCACATACATTTGTCAAAAAATTTCAATATTGTCACATTTTCACGATAGGTTCTGATACATAAAGCACTGAAACTACATAAAAAACTTGTAAAATTGTCGATTGTCGGATTGTCGTCTGTCGGTTGTAGTAAATAGGCCCCTGATACATGAAAAATTTCGGAAGTCTTCTTTGTTTTTTGGGGTGAGAAATTATCAAATAACTTCTCCCGCTCTGGATGGAGCGGGAGGGCGTGTCAGACTTTTACTGACTAAAACCCACCCGTGTTCCTTCCGTTGCCTGTGTGCCAGGGCCCCGATATCCCTTTCGGACAAACTCGCAACCCTGGCAGGCATTGGTCCTAACGGACCCCGTCAGTTGATGCTGACATCTCTTTGAAGCGCACGTGGAACACAGCGCGCCGTCGACCGAGTCTTTGTCGGACGGCGAGCTACTCATCGCTCACCCTACGGTGGCCGGAAATCGGCTTGCGACTCCCGAAGCCTGGGGCGTTTCCTGCGGCGACTAGGGGCGCGACGGCACGCCCCTTGCCTCTCCCTCACGCGTTCCGCCTCCTCCTTCGCAAGCATTACTGCTTCGCAGAAGGAGGTGACGGCCTCCCATGCACTCTCGCTCCGAACCATGGCCTGAACCAGGACCGGACGCGAGAGATCGCCACCGCCGATGGCCTCCGTGAGGACACGGCGATGCTCCGCCCAAGCCGGGCCGACCTCCACCGTATGTTCCACCGTGCCCTCCGGGCGATCCCAGAGTGGTGACACCCGGGCGTTTCCTCCCGCTTTAGCCTGAACAGGAACCTCTCGAAACAACATTACGGAAGTCTGACAAACTGGCCGTAGTCGCAGAATGCCCCAAAATATTGGAATAAAATAAAAGAGAACACAACATTAACATCAGGCCTGTTTTCCGAAGGTTTAGGCAGAGTTGTACATTGGTATACCCAAAAGTTCCGCAGTTTTATTAGGGGGCGAGCCTATTGCCATCAACCGGGCATAAATGCAGACTCCGGGCTATTACTGAGAAATTCCTGATGGTAAACCCAACAACACTTTGCCCGATCTGGGAATCGAACCTGGGAATCGAAGCTTCGGAGTAGACCCCTTGGTCTACTCCGAAGCGTTAACCCGAAGTATCGGCCGAATGTTCGGCCGTTTTATAACTTCCATAGTTTCCTTTTTTGACTTTGAATCCTTACACAACTTAAAGTCACTTAATTATTTGACTTTGGCTTATCTCTTTGACTGTCGTTTTTTTTTTTCTTTCGGTGTAATCAGCTATAGTTAGCCGTAGTCAAGTCAACGGCCGAACCGTCGCTCGGCCGTTACTTCGGATTTATGTTTGGAGTACACTCCCAGGCCCTCATGTGATGCTTGACAGTAGCGCTTGCGATCACTAGATCAACGAGGCAGTCGCAAGAGAGAGGTCTTTTAAAATATGTACCTTTAGGTACGTTTTACTATATGGCTAACTACTTCCTTATTCAGTGGGTAAACTACGGAGCGTATCACCACGAACGTGTAAGCACCGCTTGAATAGCGTGGAGCAATAAAAAGATTTGGAACTACCGCCGGCGAACACTCGTGTAGCCATTTTTTTTGTTTTAAAGTCTGTCAGTGTTTCGTTGTTAGAGTACCATGTGGAATACTGAAATAGCATGGTTGTCAGGGAAGTGTTTTTTGGTTCTTTGTTTTAATAATAAAATAATAAATAAAATTCATTTATTTCGGGTAACTGGGCCCATAGAAGTCAATTTACAAAACATATCACACTAATAATATAATACAAGGGAATAAAATAATAGTAAGTAATAAAATTCATAATAATGTCAAAAATACAAAATAAAATAAAATAAGATACAAGTATTACCCAAGTAATATGGTTTACCGATGTACCTGCGCAGAAGGTGAATTTTAAAAGTGCGGGAAATGCTATTGACCAATCGGCACGCTCCACGCACCGCGGTTCTTTTTCCTGTACCGCTATTAGTCGGCAGCTGCCGCAATGTTAGCGCGCGCCGCGAGGCATGTTTGTCAGCCGCCATACTTCTGATCGAGTGCACGCTAACAGCTCCAGTGTATTATGAATCTTATAATAGTGACCTAAGGTTGATTGTAAGTTTTAAGCATGCTTTCGTTAATCTTCGGGGCCATACTTTCTTTTCTGTGCGAACGAAGATTCACGACGCGCCTTATCTATTGGGTACCACTGTACCAACAACTCAGATCTCGGTTTTACAACTCAGTTTTTCTTTATTTTAATTGTGCTATAAAATAATCCCACCTAATAGATAGATACAACATTTATTCATTGCACACAAAAGACATAGCACAACCCACAATAGCATAGTAAATAGATAACAAATTACAGGAATATTTATATAAAAACAAGGTGCCAATAGACAAAAAAGAAACACATACGTTTAATGAAATAGAGTGACACTATGACATACTTCAAATCAATATTATCGAATATACAAGATGCGGTGTGCGTCTCAAGGTTGCACAAAATGGGAGTACAGCTCAGCATGTGCAAGTATACCATAAAATATTGACATAGTATTGACAATTTGATTTTTTATGCAATTTTGGGGGGAATCCTGTTATTTGATTGAATCCTGTAAGTCTATCTAAACACTACTAAACTACAATTTTTTTAGATAACAGAGGGTACCATACGAGTGTAAACTAATTTTACTACATACTTACGATATTTCAGGGATAAGGTAAAAAAAATTAAGAAAGAAAACACGTTTATTTGCGGTAAACATAACGCAAAGAAAAAAAAAACATAAACACGAAACAACAAGTTGAGGGAAAATATGCGTCTTATTCACGCAAAACGGCCATCGCTCAGCATAATGCTGCGACACTATGCGAGACAGAGTCCCAGCGCTGGTTTTCAGCGACAGCCGGCGTTGACGTGATGACGTCAAACCGGTGCAGCATTAAATGAGGTAAAAATAAACAAAATAAGAAATAAAATAAATACAATACTTCGTTCTATATGCTTATACTAGCTTTCGCCCGCGGCTTCGCCCGCGTAGATGTCGAAAAAAAAGCAGCTTCTCTGTCAGCAGCATTCCCCCAAAACATTATACCATATCTTAGTTGGAACCAACGTAAGCGTGGTAAGCAGATAGGAGTGCAGTTTGATTTACAACTTTACGAAGGATATATTCAAGCGCAACGATTCAAGCGCCGCGCATCGCACATGTTATGCAATCTGTGTGCAGCTGTCAGCTGTCATAAAGAATTAGAAGAATAAGAAGAAAAATAAAGAAGGTAAATAATACAACAGTGAAACACCAAGATATGGTACTTATAACCTTTAAAAGCCAAATTACTTGACGACTTTCCTTTCCAGAGACGGTCAGAACATGCCAATAAATAGTTTCATTCCATTTCAATTTACGGGGGTCAAAGTTACCCTAGGTACTATCTTTTCAACAATCAAATCAAAGATTTGCGCTCCAAGTAAAGCAAAATAGTGAAAAATATAATTGACAACGATCTTGCGATAGTGTCCGTTTCCTGTACATTTAGTCCCATCTCTTCCCCTTCCCATCTCTTCCCTTATACGTTTATACCTTAGAAAGGATTTTTTTGTTAGTATAAACGCCTAGGGGAAGATATGGGACTAAAACAGAATAAATACTTCGTCTTTTATACGTAATAACCACTGTATCTTCAAGACAAATCTTTTTTTAAACAGAACATTATTGGACAACATAATTTAATTAAATTTGTGTCACGGACTTGAAATAAAGGCTCATTCACAGTAAATTATTTACTTACTAGTGACATTATGTAACGTGTAAACAGTCTCTTTAGTAATTAATAGACAAGAGTGATTTTCAGTGATTTTGATTTTCTATTTAGTAAACGAAGTAAAAGGAGTATGTCAGGATCTTAGTAGGTATAGTTCTGCAGTTTCTGCCTACCCTCATGGGAAGAGTAATGCTTGGAGCACATACTTACCGACGACCTTAAGGATAATGCAGACATCGAAACGGAACGTAGGGCACTGGCGGTCCGAGGGAACATGTTGGCCCGTAGATTCTCTCGTTGTGCGGACTAAGTCAAAGTCACCCTGTTCAAGGCGTTTTAACAAGGTCTGTATGCGGCGGTCTATGGGTTAGCTACACCAAAAGATCGCTAGATGTCTTACGCATCTAATATAACAATGTTTTTAGGATGCTGTTGAAACTGCCCCGTTTCTGTAGCGCAACGGAGATGTTTGCTCATAACCGAACTGACTTTTTTGCGAATCACTGCATGGAAGCCTCCATGCAGTGATTCGCAAAAAAGTCGCATCATTGATGCGTAGAACGCGGGTCAGTGACAATAGCATCCTTATAACAGTGGTGGAGAGTCCTTACAGCCCGTTTCTGAGGCACTAGGCGAGGAGAAATGGTCAGGTAGCATCTTCCTTGCTTTATCGTTCTCTGCACATCCTGCCGCAGTCATCAGCTATTGTTATTTTTGTTTTGTGTACTACTAACACTAGTGATAAGGTATTTTACTAACAATTGGACCATATTGTTGTCCGGACTTAATACATAAATAAAATTAAATAAATACACGTATATTAATGTAGGTGCTAAAGACTTGTAGATATACATGTATCTAATCCTTTATATTATACGGTCTTGCAGGAGTGTGGGCGTCTCTAATGAAATGTCGTTGCATAGCAACGGGGCTGTAAAAACCGTAAAACTCCGTAAATTACAACGTAAATACGATTCGGGGATTACTCATCCCAACGTTACAAGGATTGTCGTAATCCGAGCAAAATGGCCGTTAAGACAATGCGAGATGAATACGGTTTTTAGAAGAGCTTTTTAAATAAATGTTATAATGTGGTGATGAGCCAAAAGTTGAGGGCTTTTTAAGCACTAAGCTTAATTTCGAAACCTGGAATTTAATTATAATAAATCATAATTCGTACATTTATCTTTATATCAGACATACGTCCATATTTTTTTAGGGTTCCGAATCCAAATGGTAAAAAGGAACCCTTATGGTGAGACTAAGTCTGTCTGTCTGTCTGTCACACCTGGATATCTCAAGAACTACTAATGCTATCAACTTGAAATTTAGAATAGTTTTAGATGACGTTTGCCCAACTATTTTGCAAGTAAGAAAGAAACTTAAAAAAATATACCTTTTTTGCAAAAGGGACTGAAAGGGGTCTTAAAAAATTGAAGTGGGGCTACTAGGGCATGTGGGGTATCATACGAAAGAACGCTGTTTGCAGAAATCATCGGGTTGTTATTAGTACAGACGGCTACACATCAAGCTATATTTTTCCAGTATAAGCTGATCTCTCATTGTGAAGGATATCCGTACAATGAGAGGTCAGCATATACTGGAAATGTATAGCTTGATGTGTAGCCGTGTGTACACACAAAAATACAAATAAGAAGGTGTTAGTAATGTATTAGCAAACAAAACAAGTTACTTAATAATTACTAGTCTTTCTGGGCTGGTTTACACTTGCCAAGTACACAGAAAAAGGACTATCAATTTTGCACGCTAATATTCTAAGGGCAGTGTTGGTGCAACCACGGACCCTGCTAATCATCGATGCAATTCTTTTCCTAATGACAACGAAGACAGTGGAGCGTAATTATACATCAATGTTTCTAGGTAGGCCTTCAGTGGCAATGGGCAGGGCACATTGCTCGCAGAAGAGATGGCCGATGGAGCCGAAAGGTTCTGGAGTGGCGACCGCATACCGGAAGACGTAGCGTTGGAAGGCCTTCTACAAGGTGAACCGATGATCTTGTGAAGGTTGTAGGAATCCGATGGATGCGGGAAGCACAGAACCGGTCGAAGAAGCGGTGCTTGGGGGAGGCCTATGATGATCTGGGTAGGTTATTATAATGTGTTTACAATTTCATAATTACACCTTTATATTATATTATAATCTCACTCTCGTTGGACATAGTCATTGTGTGGTTATTTTTATGAAGGACTACATGCTGTTCGCGGCTTCATCCGCGTGGCTTTTTCTAAAAAAATCTGCTGTTCCCTACATTTATGTTCGAATAACTCGTCAAAATGTAGGAAACAGTTGATTTTTTTTTCGCTGTTTCAGTTTTGGTCCCATAGTAAAATTTGTTCATAATGATGAGTACGACCCCTTAAGAGGTTGTACGTTAATTCTGGGACATGTTGTAGATATCGATTCAAAATCAAAATGAAAAGTCATTTATTCAAACTAGGCAGAGAATCAGCACTTTTCGAACATCAATAATTACATGAGAAAGTGCATCAAAAGCGCCCGCCCTTCACCACTTCCCAGTGCTTTAGCTGGGAAGAAGAAGAAGAAGAAGATGATTCGTTGGGGTGCATGGTGATTATTGTTAGATATTCAAAAGCTTATTGTAAAGCATGGTAATTTGTTTTACGTACAATTTTCGACAAATTTGTCTGCGTTTTGATACATCATAACACACCTAAAATAAATGTAATTTAACACATGTCTGCCCGTACATAATTATCTGAGATTAACTAAATTAATGCGATATCAAAACTCAAGGGAACATACAGTCTCAGAGCCTGTTAAACTGTTACACGTGTAAAGATGTTTTTTGAGTTCAGAAATAACATGCGATCAGTCATCCAACACTCCAATTCCGTATAGACCTTTCATAACAAACAAAATCATCGCCATCTGCCTACCCTTTTTAAGGTTCCGTAATCAACAAGGTACCCTTTAGTTTGGCTATGTCCGTCTGTCTCTCTGTCTGTCCCCGCCTTAGTACTAGAAAATCAAAATCGAAATCAAAAATATTTCACATAAGCCTACATGGGCACTTATGAAACGTCAGAAGCTAGGTGCACGGTTCCAATTGGTTGTTTCCTATGGAGAAGAGCCGGCAAGAAACTCCACGGTTACTCTTTTAAAAAAAAATTGGCTTTTACAATGTTTTAAAAAAAAAAAAACAGTGTTAATAGGTATGAGAGGACAGCGTAGCCCAGTTAAAAGTACCAGGTACTTAACAAAATAGAAAATGGTCTACAGATCTACAGTCTATTAAGCCTACAACGTCCTCTCATTGACGAAAAAAAAACAATATAAAATATGATTAAAATAATAAACATTGTAGGTAATAATCAGGTGTTTTTTTTTTTTCTTTTTCATGTTTTCATTGCTCCTTAATCTCAAATAAGAAAAACATTAAGTATGTCAGTGAAGTTTGTAAAAAAAGATAAAATAAAATTAAAAAAGCTGCAGAAACTAGTATAACTTGTTTTACAGTAAATCTTACGGACCTCATTTTAATTATAAGATATACCTATGCTAGGAGATCCCGCTCTCCAATGACAAAATTATGAAATGGTAAAAGTGGTATCTCAAACTAAACAAGACAAGACTTGAACTATAACTAAATAAAAGAAAAAATAAACTTAGACGTATATACGAATACGGCGAAAGAAAAAAAAAAATCAGTCAAGAGCGAGTCGGACTTACGCACCGAGAGTTCCGTATGTATTTATGATGTCTCTAAATATCATAGTTTTTCAGAAATTGATGATTTCTGAAAATCTATGATATTTAGAGACATCGTTTTATTTTTCCTGTAGTCTTTACATAAACTTCTATCACATAAAATAATTAGAGATTTTTATCTATGCAAACTTCGGGAACGGTATTTTTTTTTTACATTTTTCATCAAAAGTCGGAAACTATGCTGCCTAAAAAAAAATGTTTGAGAATGTGCAAACAGCGTTCTTTCATATGATAGACATGCCCTAGTAGCCCAACTTCAAATTTTCAAGACCCCCTTTCAGTCCCTTTTGCAACTTTCTTGTTTGCAAAATAGTTGGGCTCACGTCATCTAAAACTATTCTAAATTTCAAGTTGATAGCATTAGTAGTTCTCGAGATATCCAGATGTGACAGACAGACAGACTTAGTATCACCATAAGGGTTCCTTTTAACCATTTTGGTACGGAACCCTAAAAACGGCAGTTAAAGAGTAATCATAAAAAGTATAATAGGTACGATAAAATAATTCGTACATTATACGTTATTCGTTTTCATTTAATTGATGCGATGTTATTTCATTGATACGTCTGTGTGGTGCCGGACGTCTGTGTGATGCCAGATGTAAAGAATAGCACCACCCTATGTCTTCTCGTCGGTGTCGTAAAAGGCGACTAAGGGACTTACTTGAGAATGGGCAGCAGCGTTCTCTATGCATTTTAACACTATACTCCGATCGCCAACCCACCTCCCAAGCGTGGCGATTATGGCAAACCCCCCCTTTGGGGGAGGCCTATGACCAGCAGTGGACGTCTCGGCTGAAATGATGATGATGAATGATGTTATGATCCGATCCCAGACAAATAACCCTTGCGCGCTACAGTTCTTTAAGTACAGATTGCTCCAAAATGCTATTTTAGAAAATTGTTAATAAATCAATAAATATTAACGTTTGTTATACTTAATTAAAGTAAATATATCTTCTTAAAAAGAAAACGCGAAACCGTATCATCATTCATAATTTCAGCTGGAAGACGTCCATTGCTGGACATAGGCATCCCCCAAGCACCGCCACTTCAACTGGTTCTGTGCTTCCCACATCCAGCGGATACCTACGGCCTTCACAAGGTCATCGGTCCACCATGTAGGAGGCCTTCCAACGCTACGTCTTCCGGTACGCGGTCGCCACTCACTCCAGAACCTTTCGGCCCCATCGGCCATCAGTTCTGCGAGCAATGTGCCCTACCCACTAGCATTTAAGTTTGGCAATTCTTGTGGCTATGTCAGTAAACCGTATAGGTGTATTAAATTAATGTCGCCACTTAAGCGGCACGCTGTGTATAACGAAATTAAAAAGAAAACCTATTACAGCTAAGTAGGCTTTACAAGTTAACGAGTAGGCGACGAAATTACATTTGTAGTTGGAGATTTGACCGTGTCGTGAAAACATGTTTTTCAATTACAATGTTAAGTTTGTTTTTGGGATAAAGTCATCCCAACTACGGAACCCTTCATTGTGCGTGGTCCGACATGCACTTGGCCGATTTTTTAAACTAGGATTGTTCAGGTTGGCTTCCATTTTAACCAGATGCAGCTGGATACCATAAATTTATATGGAACGAGTGCCTTTATGACCTACAGTTACCTGGGAGTTTGTTTCTGCATTTCTTCTCCGGAATCAGTCGGCTAGGGAATTCCGGCGCTAAAGAGATTTAAGATACTTAGTATATACAGACTATTGCATTAACCCATTTAAAGTAAGTATCTGTGTATCTGTTTTCTCAGTGACGCCATCTAAATAAACCGGAGTTAGGTCCAGTCATTTTACCATAACGAGATTTGCAATATCGAAATGCGCAACTCGGCATATTTTCTTAGAAAACATTTTTTTTTGTGGACACGAATGCGACTTGACATAGGGGCGTACCAAACTAGACTGAGCGACTTTTGCCCACTACAAATGTATCGGATTCTGATTTTGTTCACTATAACCCGTCTATTGTTAAGTAACTCAACAGCAAACCAACCTTATGTTTTGCAGTGCCCTGACAGGGTTCATGTACGAAAGCCGACAGTAATTTATTGTAATTTATTGTAAAATGTGTGATGTGCATGAGAGCACATAAATAAATAATTTAATGTCTTTGGCCATCTTTTTTTAAAACATTGACCAAATTGACGAGTAAAAGTATCTTAAAAGATCTTATAAGTACTAACAGAAGTAAATATAATCATCATCTACATTCTACACTATTATGTCTATCCGATCAATAAGATACCTTGCTACCTATCTGCCTTGTACCTTGTGTTGTTATACGGGTTGTTAGAGTTTTGGGATTCTGACTCCCGTAAGATCTGTCAAAGAGCTACAAAAATAGCCCAATGGCTAAGCGTGCCATTGCCGATGACGCTACAACCTTCCTCCAGGAGAGTAGTTGGGCCACCAGCACTGTAGCACACAAATACAAACTCCGACCGCCTTCCGTCCTCCCGTCCTCACCAACGAGGCCCGCCGCGACATCCTCGTCCATCTCCGCTCCGACCCTTGCTCGAGCCAGCCCGCGCAGCTCAGCTTGTAGCTTTAAATTCGTCCTCTAATAACAATATTAATCCGATCCAGCTTGTCCCTTGCCGTATTCCCCCAGCGATGCCCTAAAACCCAGCTCCGTACCCTACAGGTGGTGCCCTTATAGTGTGGCCGCTTAGTTTATAAGTTTATGCCCTGGCTGGAGGCCTTAATTTGTTGAGGTACCCACAGGACAGTCCGGTTAAGCAGAAGACAACTTCTAAGGTTGACCTGCGAGATAATGATTATTATAAAAAAAAGGCTGCGTGTTTTCCGTGGTACGTAGGGGTCTCGGTATGATCACCTATGCGACTTCAGTAAGCGTTGCTTAACCTTGGTCGACCGACCCTTGCCGGTACTTACTTAGCAACGAGGCACTCTCTAACCAAAACAAAGTATTGCAGTCAAAATAAAACCTGATCCTGTTAGTTTAGTGCTTGATTGAACGGACTGCAAATAGAAAGAGCTGACAGTTAGTTTGCAAACAAACTGCACCTAATTCCGTGAACAGCACAGAATAAAAATGTATAGAAGCGTTACTATGACTGAAGAAGGTTCCGTTTGAACCTTAAAAATAAAAAAAAGAGCGAGCCCTACAGTAGTCGCATAAGATGACATCTGACATCTTACCTTGGTAATAAGTAACTGAGCAGCCACAGAAATTAACCTCAAAATAAAAAAGCTAAATACTGAAATTATTTATTCGAATAAATATTCATTACTAGCGGTCGCCCACTAGTCGAAATTCGACCCTCTCTACTTACAATCTATATAGTACTTACTTATTCCACGCTCAAGCTGTCACATCCTGTCTACACACTTACGTCCCTTTTCACGAAGTTACAGTCACAGATAGAGGGAGGAAAAAGATGTTAGACATCAAAAACTTGAGTGTCGCTTCCACACGGTTTTAGTATTCTGTGTAAACAGCTCGGGTAAAACGAATTTCTGTTGGAGTAAGTGTGTATTGTGATCGCGGGGGGGGGGAGGGATCAAACACCTCACCCCCCCCCCCTCAGACTTGAGAAGGCCCGCAGCGGGCCGCCACCAGCTGGGGATCGCGGAAGTCACACTAGATTCTAAGAGATCACAATACACACTAACTCCAAGGAAGAGAACACTGGGGTGTTTTTTAGCCAGTTAAGAGTCTTTTGTGATGTGTTATATTAATTTCAGCGGTCAACAGATAAAAAAAAACCACCCACAATCGCAATAACAACCATAAGAATAACAATTTATACGTAACTATAAAGAAAAGAAAAATAAAATATAATAATAAATAAATAAATAAGCTTATTGATTCCAAAATATACATAGACACGGGTTGAATAATAGGTACATGTTAAGATCAACCAACAATGGACCCAAGTGAAAAAAAGATATAATTGTCTATAATAACAAAAAAAAATCCTGTCTCCTAAACTAGGGATGGCCTGTTTCTTAGGAGACAGAAAAAAAAATGAGATGGGCTTAATGGTGTTGCTTTAATTTTGTTGAGCAGTTTCTTAAGCATTTCGGGTTTGGAAACTATTGGAGTGTTGATTATTCATCATTTGGATAATATTTGTCTGCAAAATAAAACAATAATCACGAATACGTCTCATCATTCGCCTGCCCATTTATTTGGGGTCGGAACAACATGAATTTTTCTTCCTGTTTGTTGTCATCTCGTATTGACTCCCTTTCCAGTCATATACAGCGTGCCGCTTTATTGGCGACATTAATTTATTACACCTGTACGGTTTCGCGATTTCTTTATGCATAGATATTTTAATTTCATTAAACGTTATTATTTATTGATATAATAACAACTAGCTGTCAGCGGCGAGGTGTCAATTTTTCTATGAGAGAAGCCGAAGCCAAGCCGGCTTTAACTTACTTACTTATCAATAAAGAAAAAATATATAAATTTATTTAAAAATAAGTCTTTTCTTTACTGAATTTAACACTATCTATGGTCAAGTAGCAGAACCAAAAAGACGCATTACTACACAAACTTTATTTTTAGATATTGCAATTTAAAGCTAATAAAAATAGGCATTTTTGTTGTTTGGATGTTATTAGTGAATTGAATACCCGTAGTGTAACTATATTTTTTTGGCAAAAGTATAGACTATTGTCTGTGTCATATTTCAATAGCGGTAGAGTTGTTGATGAGAACCTCCGAAGGGAAGTCGGCGGGAATCGTGTTATATGGTGCTTTCGCCACTGCTAGCTGTGCCCCGCGGTTTCACCCGCATAAGTATCCTGTGTTCTAACTTAGGTCATGGTCTACCCATGGGCCAAATGTCATCCAAATTCGTTCAGCCGTAGCGTGAAAGCGTTACAAACAAACATACAAACTCACTTTTGCATTTCTTATTTACTTATAGGATTACTAGCTGCGCCCCGCGGTTACACCCGCGGTACTCTCGATCCCATGAGAATATCGGGATAAAAATGGCTTATATGTTAATCAAGGGTGTCAGCTCCATCCATACTAAGTTTTATCAAAATTGGTACAGCCGTTTCAGCGTGAAGAAGTAAAAAACACACACACACACAAATACTCACAAACTTTTGCCTTTATAATATTAGTGTGATTTCCTAAAATAGCATTTTGGAGGAACCTAGCGCAGAGGTAATTTGCGGGGGTCACGGATCATAACATCGTATCCATGAAATGAAAAACGAATAACGTGCAAAGAGCAGGCGAATTGAAAGAAAGGAAGAAGAAAGAAAATACGTTTATTTGCGATAAACATGACGCAACAAAGAACATAAACTCAAAAATAAGAAAAGGTTGGGGGAAACATGCGTCACATCCACGCAAAACGGCTATCGCTCAGCATTATACTGCGACCCTATGCAAAACAGAGCCCCAGCGCTGGTTTTCGGCGACAGCCGGCGCCGACGTATGACGTCGTACGGTGCAGCAAACAATTAATAGGATCGTAGATAAAGAAAAATAATATAATAATAAAAATAAAGTCAAAAAAGTCAAAGTCAAATTGTTTATTTCAAATAGGCACATAAAAGGCACTTTTGAACGTCAATATTTACAAAAAAAAAATAGAATTGATTCTAGTCGCCCCTTCCAAAATGTAGTTTCGTATGGAGAAGAATGGGCAAGAAACTCCACCGGTACTCTTTTAAAATCTGGTACAATATTTTTATAGGTACATTAATTATATAATTATATGTGAAGACGATGCACCTAGAATAAAATTACTATACCACAATAGGTAATAAAAAGAGTTAAGAATGAAGCAATGACAGATAAATTAATTAGGTGATAGAACATGGTGCTCACATATTTACAAAAATTGTGAAAAATATATAGGTACGATTTCCTAAAAAAAATAACAATATCAGTGTGAGTTAAGGTAATCACAGAATTTAAAATAAATGTCATAAAAATAATAAATTATACAATTAAAATAGCAACCTGTTTGATTTTGTCTAAACTCTAGATTGTCCTATGGAGCAGGACCAGCATGTTTCCAAGCATTCTTATCTTGTATATAATCATCTAATTTGTAATATGCTTGTTTACAAAGTGTTCTTTTAATATGAGTTTTAAATTTTCTTTCATTTAGTTGCAATATATCACAAGGTATTTTGTTGTAACATTTAACACAGTACCCCATAAAAGATGTATGTACTTTAGATAACCTGAAAAATGGTTGATCTATTTTGTCTTTATTTCTAATATTAAAATTATGTCTATCACTTATTTTATTAAAAAGATGTAGATTTTTCCTTACATACATAATATTTTCATAAATGAATTGGCAAGGTACCGTCATAATATTAATATTTTTAAATAGTTCCCTAAGAGATTCGCGGCGACTTAGATTATAAATTGCTCTGACAGCTCTCTTTTGCAAAATAAAGATTGACTCAATGTCAGCAGCCCGACCCCACAGTAAAATGCCGTACGACATAATGCTGTGGAAGTAGCTAAAATAGACCAAACGCGCGGTTTCTACATCTGTTAACTGTCTTATCTTTCTAACAGCATAAGCCGCCGAGCTTAGGCGCCCCGCAAGAGATGTTATATGTGGTCCCCATTGTAATTTCTCGTCTAGAGTGATTCCTAGGAAAACCGTTTGATTAATAAATTCCAGTTTTGCTCCATCCAATATGATATTACATTCACTACTTCTAACATTAGGTAATTTAAATCGAATGCATTTGGTTTTTGCTTTATTAAGTACCAAATTATTTACCGTAAACCAATCTTGGACCTGAAGAATAGAGTTATTCACGTCGTCAAGATTTTGTGACCGTCGGTCTATTTTAAATATCAATGATGTGTCATCTGAAAATAACACCATCTTCGGTTGTTTTTGAAATAATTGGGGTAAATCGTTAATATAAACTAAAAAGAGGAATGGACCCAATATTGAACCTTGAGGAACGCCCATTGCCATTTCAGACACCAATGAGTTTACGCCGTTCACTTGAACTTTAACCTTTCTATCTTTCAGGTATGATCTTAGTAAATTAAGAGCTGTATACCTAATCCCATAGTGCTCTAGTTTCAGCAAAAGTGTCTCATGGTTAATAAGTGGTAGAATAAACTAAACAGAAATATTAATAAAAATAGACATACATGCTATGAGAATATCATCCTCCTTAAACGTTTTACGCTTTATGTAGTGGCAACATTTCGAAAGTTCACATCTCCGTTAGTTGAAGGAAAAGAGCTTAGATATTATTTAGTTTCAAAATTTTATTTTTTCAATGTATGAATTATTTTATCATAATATGTTTTATGATTACTGGCCACTAGGCGTACCCGTGTGTTAAATCAATGTCGCCATTGTGCCGGCACGTCGTATACGATACCATCTTTCACACAGTCCATCCAACGTTTCTTTGGTGTTCCTCTAATAGCCTTCAACATTTATATTCAAAACTTTCCTCACGACATTGTCCTCATTCCTCCGCATCACATGCCCATACCATGCCAGCCGATTTCCACAAATAAAAATAATACGTCCGTCAAGCGAAATATAGTGTTAACAATGGTCATTTCTCGTAGCGGCCATTCGCATGCCAATGTTCCGCGCTAGATATTTACTAGCACCAAATAAAGAAAAACATAATTATTTACTGGCGATATCAATCTTGCAGGTTAACAAAAATACGTTCGGAATACCGCTCCCTCTGCTACACATATTATAGAGCCAAGTCCGCAGTATGTCAATAAGACAGCCAGCTATAAATAAAAATACTTTTAGGGAACATAAGAACTTCGAATATTCGGAGTACGGCTCCCCCAAGGTCTCACATACTCAATGACAATAAAAATAAGGTTTAGAAAGCACAACGAATACATAAGTACATAAAAAGATAAGTATAAATCAGAGAAGCAGAGATGGCAACTAAAATAACCACAAAACCGCAAATAAAAAAAAAATAGGCTACAAACTGCAGGTTTCCTAGAACAAGTTTCTTTGGAAAATTGGTAGACTTGTTTTTATTTTTCCTTTTTTTTTCTTTTGTAGTTTAATACAATAATGTCGGTGCAAATGGAGTTCGCGTAGCGTATTATAGTAGACTGTACGACAGTGGTAACAAAACCAGTATAAGCTGGCCTGCTTTGATTAATTATTTATAATATGTTTAAATAGAGTGTCACGCTGCAAAAGAGTTGAAACAAACAGGCCAACTTTGTTTTTATTTATTGATTTAGGATCTCCAACAAAATTAATGTACACAATACATGACACATAAATAAAGGGTAACATAAAATATGGTATTATGGCGATGATAACCGACTTTTAATGATTTTATACTGAAGATCACGTCTAAACGAGTAGTGTTAATGATTTGAAAAAAAAAATATGTTAAATTAGAGCATTTTCTCAATAACTTAGTATGTGAATATTTTAGATTATGTTTATATTACATAGTGAAATTAATTTGCAAAGTTATGTCTAACGCGGATAAAAAACTGAGAATGGTGCAAAATCTACCACGCGTATTTTTCTGAAACATTTACCAATTTAAAGATAATTTAATGATTGATCTTTTGTATATACGTTTTATTATAATACCTTTTGGTTTGAGTATAATAAATTAATAATGTGTCAATTTGGGTACAGCGCTCCTTGATGGGCGAGTCCCATTACTGGCTGAACGTACGATGCGTTGCGTGAACTCAGTACAGAACACGCAAGCTAACCATTCAAGGTCACTAGCATATATCTCTGTTCTAAGAAGATGTAACAAAAGAAACAAAAACATTTTTATTTGGGACACGCTTAAGAAATATAAAAATCGCATTTAAAACTAACAATATGCAAAAAAAAACAATCAAGACTTGTGCGATGTCATAAAGGCTCCTATCTCAGCATAATCCTGCGATATTTACAAAATAAATACCACAGCGCCGGTATTCTGATAGGGCCCAATAGCAATTAGGTATGTGAATTTTGTTAATATGCGAATCAAAGAGCGTGTTTAATTTCGCGTTCGTCATACAACGTCTCTTAGCGTGCGTTTACTCGCAGATAACGTTTGATTTGTGCTAGTACACTTGTATATTTTATGGGATTAACGTTTACGAAGCGATTAATTCACACTTCACAGAATTACGCAACTACATTTCATTCGCTAATGAATGTGAATGCTAATTAATTCAATACTACTGGGCAGCCAGCCCATTACCACTCTCCTGACTGACTATACTATTTATGCCGAATCAAAAAACGAATAAGAAAACTAGATGTGAATCACCTGCCTAACCTTTTCTCTCCATTGAGCTCTTCCCCCTTTTTTAATTGTATAATTGTACATACTATATGTCTGTGTGGTGCCGGACGTAAAGAATAGCACCACCCTATTTCTTCCCGTGGGTGTCGTAAAAGGCGACTAAGGAACTTACGAGAGAATGGGCAGCAGTGTTGTCTATGCATTTTAACACCATACTGCGATCGTCAACCCGCCTGCCTAGCGTGGCAATTATGGCAAACTCCCCTTTGGGGAAGGCCTATGTCCAGCAGTGGACGTATTTTGGCTGAAAAGAAGATGATGATGATGACATACTATATATATTTTGGTGCTACCTTGTATATTTTAATTAAGTTTTATAACTGAATATAATTATGTCAACCTTTTCCCAATTACTTAATTGGTTCAACTTGTAGTCTAACCGGATGCAGCTGAATACCAATATTTTACATAAAACGAGTGCCTATCTGACCTCCCATATACTAGGTCACGCGGTACCCTTTGGTAAGACTGTTTGTCAGACTTCCGGGTTTCTGACTACTAACGACTACTATAAAATATTTACAGACCACAGCCGGAACTAACGGCTTAACGTGCTTCCTGAGGTTCGGAGATGATGGCGAATATTAATGATAAAATACCTACTTGTGCATTACTTTTAGACTTAAGTAAGGTGTTCGATCATGTTGATCATATGCGGCTTATTGAAAAACTTGAAAGATACGGTATCAGTGGCCTCAAAAGCATGATTTGAATCTTATCTAACTGACAGAAAACAGGTACCAAGGATAACAAAATTGAACAAATTAAGTAATAATTTAGAAGATTTTGATTCTGAAGCATGACTAATTACTGTGGTGTACCACAAGGTAGTATTTTAGGGCCATTATTGTTCCTTATTTACTTAAATGATTTGCCTCAGTCAATAAATTAATCATCAGTGTGTATTGTTCGCCGATGACACCACTATTATTATTAAATGTAAAAATTTACGAAAAATTTACATTGAAATTAAGCAAGCATTAATGACATTATAAAATGGTTAGATATTAATAAATTAAAAATAAATATTTCCAAAACTAATGTGCTTTATTGCAAAACATTTAAAAGTAAATCTGTACGCCTTAATGTTACACTTAACAATAATAATATAGAACAAATAATTAATGCAAAGTTCCTGGATGTAACAATTGATGAGCATTTTACTTTTAATAATCACATCGAATTAAAAAAAACAATCCGTTCGTATTTGCTTTAAAAAGAATAAAAAATATTACATCTTTGTGTAACGCCATAATGGTGTATCACGCATACGTCTGCTCAATAATACGAAACGGTAAATAGTTGTGTGGGGAAACTCTTCCGAAATGGCGAAGATCTTCATTGCTCAAAAAAAGTGTATTCATGCAATATTCAAAATGCAGTGGTCTGACTCATGCAGGCCTATATTCGAGTCGCACAATCTATTGACTGTCCCATGCATTTATATTTACGAAATTGCCAGGTTTGTGAGGTCCAATCTTGAACTGTTTGAACCAAAAGATTACACAAATAAAAAGAATGTTTACACATTTAGATTTTGAAATGTCCGTTCCAAGCTAGAACTTTTTCGGCGGAGCTGCGTTTACATGGCTCCTCTAATTTACAATGCTTTGCCTAGGGCAATTACTCAACTACCCTTTAATAAATTTTGTGTTGCGTTGCGGAAGTGATTGTTACAAGAATGTTTTTATTCGATAGATGAGTTATTTTAAAAGTGTCCATGTAAATTGTATACGTTAAAGCACAGATATATTTAACTGAATGTAAAAACTTGTAATATTGCATGCTAAATATTGGCCAAATATGTGTTACTAAATATTTTATCTAAGAACTTCATATACATAGCTATAAATGAATTGAATTGAATCTAAATTTTATGGAGAGTGTTTGTTATTTTTAAGTTATGCATTGAAAATTGGGGTAGTCAACATAATTTGTCGATGTGGCAATCAAATCTTTGAACTTAATATGGGTGTACAACTGTCCTGCGGGGATTACAGGCGTGCCCTTATGTTATGAGTTATTTTTATCAGAAAAACAGGGTACACTATATCAGGATCCGTGGCACGAATTCCATGTCAAACAAGCAATGACGCGTTAAGGTAGGCTGGGATCAACTAAGATTTGAGATCTGATCTCCGAAGCGTGACCCGATTGAGAGCCGAACACATCTCGTTTATCGAGTTAGATGAAAATAGATTCCAAGATATTATCGAGAATTTTGATGAAAATGTGTAGGAGGAGGTGGCAGTATACCTCTAATACTGTTGCGAACTTAGGAAATATAACGTCTAAGGTAAGGTGAGGTGTTAAGCTATCGCTTTTCCCAAGCATCAGAGTAAAATAAATTGTCACTTCGCACTTAATAAAAAAGTCAGCTTTCAATGCCTAAATAAGGTATTTTTTAACAGACGAAAAAAAAGAGGAGGTTCTCAAATCGAAGCGTATATATTTGACTAGCAGCGCCCCGCTGTAGGTTTTGATCCCGTGGGAATATCGGTATAAGAACTATCCTATCTGTTAATCCTGGTTATAAACTATATGTGTGTGCCAAATTTCATCTAAATCCGTTTATCAAACATCCATCTATCCTCACAATCTTTCACATTTATAATAACTATTATTATTTTAAAACTATGATATCTCCTAAGATATTCATTGAAATCATTATGATGTGAAGGGCAATTTTGATCAAAATTAAATACTTGTGATGAATAAAGTATATAGTTGGATAAGGATTAATAAAAACACCTACGCAAATAATGCATTATTTTAGAACAAATTTGATTACCGTAAAAAGTTTATAGTGAGTCAACTTTAAAAGATAGACAATTATGCCGTCGCAGATTTTTTTTTAGAACTTTTAAAGGGGAACAATTATGTCATTGTGCAAGTCTGCACCAAACTTTTTATGATATTTTACCTTTTTATACCTTTTGTCTATGTTTTGCTACGTTTTGGTTTTTATTCCGATTAGCAAAAATATACTTTTGTTTTACTACCAAGAACCAGCGCCTTTTAATTTCGGTAGTTAATATTTGGTCCTATCTTCGGAAAAATGGTGAAAACACGTTCTAAACGTGCCAAAGTGGACGCGCTGTGTGCAAGAGACGGCACCCAAGTTGTGACGAGGGAGATTGCCCCACCCGCGCAACAGAGCGCGGACCTGCCCCCTCAAGCCGCGACTCCGGTGCCTTCCCGCCCGACCAGCGCCGCCACCTCGCGCTCTTCCGCCACCATCGTGGCGCGTCAGCTGGCGGCATAGGCGCAGCACGCGCGCCACCTGGCTGATTTGGAGTACCAAGCTCTAGAACGAGAGCGTCAGGTCGCTGACCTCCAATTGCAAGCTGAGCTCGCTGCCATAGAGGCGGAAGCCAGTCAACGCGGCAACCATGGCATGCGTAGCCGTGCTAGTAGTGTTCAAGATTGGGTAAAAAGTGTAGTGCCTAATCCCGATGAGCGAGATTTTTTAAGTGCCAACCCACCTTTCAGGTACTGTAAAACCATATTTGTTACGGCTGCGAATCATATTTTAATCAACATACAACCTGACACAGATCTCAGATCAGCAATACTATTTGAATGGCTATTTCATTTAAATAGTCATTCAATAGTATTCTATGAACGTAGAGAGTTATATTGCCGATTCAAATGATTATTATTCCGTAAAACTACATTTATTACGGCCGCGAATCATATTCTAATCAACATACAATGTGACCTGCAAATATCAAAAAACTTAAGAAAATTTTAATTTCACGGGCTACGTTAGCGCATCCCCCTTAACTTTCCATCGCGTAACTCTGGCAGATCTGTCGCTAAACTAAAAATAATTTTCCAACATCAAGATCTCTATCGCATTCAACTGTTTCGGACTAGGTCTTCGGATAGTTACATTTCTTCTTGCAAATCATACAAATGAAGGTCGGTTCTTCAGTGGTTGTAGCCATTGTAGTAGTAGTAGGTGGAGGTGTGGTAGTCGTAGGCTTGCAGAATGTGTAGTGCCCGTAGTGGTACGGAGTGAACGTCGGGTCATCGTCGATCCAAACGTCGGGGCCATAGGAGTATGGGTTGTCTTCGAGGTAGATTAGGGATGCAGCACCTGTAATAGAAAAGAGTAATCAGGTTTTTATTTAGCTAGCAGTTGTTTTAATAGTGGTGGCCCAGTGGTAATTGCCCCGACTTTCATGTCATAGGGTCGAACCCAAGCAAGCGCTTTACTTTGTGTTATTTATTTCATCACCATTGCTCTCAAAACAGTGAAGGTAACATCGCTAGAACCAATAAATCGAAAACATGTGACATCTACCAAACCGCACTGGGCTCGCGTGGTGGATTATACCCCACTCCCTCTCGAAGTGAGGAGGCCTATGTCCCAGCAGTGGAAACATTATAATCCAGCTGGATTCCAGAATTCCCGGAGGAACGCGCACCAGTGCTACCTTTGGCACTTCTTGTGGGAAACAAAATCGGTTCCCCAACACCCTACTCACATCTTTACAAATACCTACATTATGCTATTTTATTTACAATTTAGGCTGTAATTATCGAAGTACTTTTTGTATGTACTACCGTCTTGTATGCATGCAATGTAATACCGGGATAAAAAGTATATTGTGAGCTAATTAAGGTTATAAACTATCCGTGAGCCTAATTTCATCAAAATCCGTTTAGCGGTTTTTGCGTGATTGAGTAACAAACATACAAACTTACATTTATAAACTACTTACACCACTTTTTTTTTTTTTGTAATGTGTGTCTTGTTTGTGCAGAATAAACAATTTTTTCTTTCTTTCTTTTCTTTCTATAATATTCGTAGGATATGTGTATCGGGTAGTTCTAAATAGAAGGCCTCAATGGACACTAACGAGTTACTTGTGTGAATTCTTAGTTAGTGTCAAACATCCTACTTACTTTTGGACGAACATTGCATTGGCAAATCTGAGAACGGATAACATTTCTCTTGACGTTATTTAGTCGCCGCAATCGATACCAATGGAAACGCCAGCAAATGAAAAAAATACTTTTTCTCAAACATGCTTGGAAATATTGTCATTATTTTCGGAAAAAGAACATGCAAAGTATCGAATTTACGGTCAAAGAAATCAAATCCATTGCAGGAACGTTTTTTGAATTTGGAACATTACAACGCTTCAGCAATATTGTATGAAACGGCGCTGCGTGCTGGGGTTATTAAATACTCGTTTCTCAAACATGCTTGGAAATTCGAGCATTATTTTGACAAACCTTCTTCGAGATAAATCGAAATTGCTGTATTGGCCAAATACATGCGAGCAGCGGCCACCAAAAATTGTATGAAAATCCATATATGTGTAGTGGTTTACCGGCCAAATAAATTACATAGTAAACTCTTAACTATCGTGTAATTTAAAAATGGAACGATCTTTTACTCCGAAAATTGGCTTGCAAATAGAAAGCTGTATATTGAAAAAAAAAAACAAATGAACACTTTGGAGCGTGGAGAGTTATCTTTGTTCGTGATTGAATCTGGAATTTATACATAATTTACTTTCCCTGCATTCTTTTGAGAAAAGCACTACTTATATATGCCTCGGCTGAAATAATAATAATATATTTATATATTTTTTTAATTATATATTTATAAATATTTTTTTTTATCTATAACTTGGTGACAAAAACAATTGTACAATAATTTGATACGGACATGTGAGACTAATTAATCTCGTGGCTCCCAAACTAGGTTTATTGCCTGTGACTTGGGAGTCAGTGATATGCTAACTTATACTGCGTCAATACACCAATAGATTCATTTTATAGTTATCGTTACTTATTAACTAATTAAAATGGCAATTGCCTGTCTCGTATTAATGAAGTCCTCGCCTACGGCTCGGCCTTCAAAATCATACTCGACCTGCAATTGCCTATTTGATAACATTCTTGTTACGAATAAATAAGCCATTTAATAGGATTATCATAGAAGTAATAGGCTTACTCTAAGAGGATTATGACCTTTTTAGAGCGCAGTACCTACATCAATTATTTTGAACATAATAGCATGATATTTCTATATAGTGACAGTAGTAGTAGCGTCAGTAAGGATTGGTAATTTCTTAGCTGCCATGGCTTATTTTAATTGTTTTTTGTTTGTTTTTATATTTTTATTACGAACGGTTTTAACGTGCCGGTCTTTCTACATTGTTCTCACATGAATGACGTAAATAATATTTTAATTTAAAAGAGTGTCCGTGGAGTTTCTTACCCGTTCTCCTCCATAGGAACCTACTACGCTTTGGATTGCATATATAGCAATTAGCTTCATCTCTCTGACGAAACGGCCCCTTGTCAATTCAAAAATGCCTGTAATTGGTTTATTTGAAATAAATGCTTTGAGTTTGAGTGCGAAATCGAGATTTTATTCATCGTTTTTCGCACCGAATGGATAACCAGCCTTACCAAAATAGTTTCCTAATACAGATTAAAGGGAACATGTTCAACATAGCGCGATAACTAAGTCTTACCCTCGTCAATCCGGCGTTGCGAACAGTAGAGAGGGCACACTTTGAAACAGAAGAAAATCGGCTTTTCTGAAACGAAAATGAAAGCTCTTAATAATGATCCTTATTCAGGCTGACATGCACTATTACTTACTAAGGCCCCGTACACGTGTCGAGCGATGCGATTGCGCGCACTCAACTGTTTCCGTCGACGGGAGCTTTTTTTAACGCGATGGTTAGAACCCTGCTCTGGATTTCAACTCTCGGCGTCGGACCGAGGTTAGAATCCAACAGAATGCATCCCTGTTTTTTTTTTTAGGTGGGAAATTACCAGATAAGTTGCGTTCTAGCGTGGCAAACTTTTACTGTCTAAACCCCACCCGTGTTCCTTCAGTTGCCTGTGTCAGAAAGGGACATCGTGGCCCTGGTGGCCACGATATCCCTTTCGGACAAACTCGCAACCCTGACAGGCATTGGCTAACGGACCCCGTGAGTTCGTGCTGACATCTCTTTGAGGAGCGCATGGAACACAACGCGCCGTCGGCGTCGACCCGAGCCTGGTCCTTATCGGACGGCGAGCTACCTACGCTCACCGTCCGCAAGCCCACCCGCCTACAGTGGCCGGGAATCGGCCTGTGACTCCCGGGGCGTCTCCTGCGGTGACCTGGGGGTTTGAGGACGCGAATTTTGCCTCTTCCTCACGCGTTCTGCATCCTCCTTCGCGAGCATTATTGCTTCGCAGAAAGAGGTGACGGCCTCCAATGAACTCTCGGTCCGAACCATGGCTTCCCTAGTGCGCCTAGAGTGCATCCCCAGCGCGGTGAAAAAGTGCACAGTTGGATTTTCAACTCACGCCGCTAAACCGAACATTGGAAATCCAGAGCGCGGCAGAAACATCATGCGCTCGTGCGTACGTAGGCTGACTCGTTACAACTTCTCTAAACAATTTCTTTCATTTGTTTTCTCCGCAGTCGCGGTCGCAAGACGCTTGTCACTTGAGCGTGTAGCTCGTTGCTACAGGGTAAATTTACAACTAATAAATTTACAAGAAATCAGTTAATTGCATCCGTCTGAAGTATTCGCCTGCCCCTACATAAGACGGATACAATTTACTGATGTAGCAACATCGAAATTATTGTGCTATGTTTAAAGGGGTGCAACGGGGGTTCATAATTTGTATTTTATAATATACGATAGATGTATCAATATTCGAAAATTCGTAGGATTACTTCTGTCAACAAATAAATAAAACGAGCTTCATGCTTTTTCAAAAACAATCCTTCGGGGGGCGAAAAGAGTAGGTAGTCTAAAATTCAACATGGGTATAATTTTTAAGGTTTGTCGGGACGATGATCACGAAAATGTCATCATTTTTTAAATTTTATGTTATATTACACTTGAACCACAAAAAAATTCTAAAAGTCCTAATTTATAATTGTTTTGTATTAATCTAACAAAATTAGTTCCCATGAGAATCTACAGATGGCGTTAATAGTATTTTAAAATCCGGTGGTAAATGGGCGCTTCAACCTGTATTACATACTATTCACCATCAACTCCAGAGGAGTTCTCCTGGTAAGAACCAGGTGAACTCCTCAAAAATTAACGTTTGCACCACGAATTCCTTTAATTCCGAATGACCTTCTGTTTGAATTCAAATGATTTCAGTTTCCCTTTAAAATCTGCTTTGCAATAACTATAAGCAAGTCTCAAGGGTAAATAAACTGTTTCACACAAATACAATTCTCGTAGCTTCCTCGCACACGAGTAAGCTCACCCAGTAGTTTGGTGGCTTTGGCACCAACAAATTTAGTGAAGAATATTGTTTACATATAAAGACACGACATGACGACACGGTTGACACAGTGGTTAAGCGATTGACTGCTGCGCTGCGTGTTGCGGGTTCGATTCCCGCACGGAACAAATATTTCTATGACCTGGAAGTAGTTGTTCCGGGTCTGGCTGTTTGTGTATGTGAGTTTAAATGTTCGTAAACGCACCCACAATACAGGAGAAATTCCTAGTGTGGGTCAACGTTTACAAAAAAAAAAAAAGAAGTTTTGTAAATAATATTTTTTCTATGGAACTAAAATTTTAAAACGCTAAAACTAAAACATATCAATCAAGATAAAGGATGGCGTGAGCGAAGCCGCGGGCAAAAGTTAGTTCTATAATTCTTATCACCAACCAAGCAATTGGCAATGCCCTGGGTGGGATTGCACTATGACCGAAGTTCAAACTAACGACCTTTCATTCGCCAGGTCACATCTTAATGGTTCTGCTTATTATCTTGCTTTTATTACATGAACTAGCTTCTGCCCGTGACTTCATCCACGTGAAATTTCTTGTCCCCCCGACCACCGCGTCGCATTGCATCGCTAGCCCGCGCTATTACTTCAATTTAGCGCTCTTTCTGACTTTTTTATTTTTGTTCAGCTCCTAAGAGTTGCCTTCTACCCTTGTACCTTTCTCAAGAATGGGGCTACCAAATTCAAAAATATTTTTTTCAAATTCGAGTGGTAGTTTCAGAGATTAGCGTGTTCAAACAAACAAACTCTTCATTCGGGACGTCATAGTAGGGTTAAAATGCAACAAATTAAGCCCCCCCCTTATTGGGGGAGGCATAATATGTCCAGCAGTGGACATCTTTTGGCTGAAATGATGATGACAAGTAACCCTGTATAGTATTGATTTCTGAAAATCTGGTAATCTTTAAAGACAGTTAGATATTGAGGCTAGGGTTTAGTCCCATCTCTTCCCCTTCCCATCTCTTCCCCTAGGCATTTATTCCTACAAAAATTTCCTTTTCAAGGTATAAACGTATACGGGAAGAGATGGGACTAAGCCGAGATTAGACGAAGTGTCGATTTTCAAGTGTAGTTTATTGATTAGATAGTAAAACAAAAACTAAATTACTTTGGGTCTTAACAATAAGAGTATACAACAAACGCTAAGTTTTAATATTAAAGTCTTGTTTAATATTAAAATCTTGGAATAAACTTTGATTTATCTCGTGTAAATTTTTAATTGCCACATTTTCAAGTAATTATTTTTAATGAAGACTGAAACGAAACATTCTAAGAATATTGAAGAAATACCTAATAGATATGTTAATTATTATAATTACAGAGAGATTGACAAAGCCTTACGTATAATATTCGAGTAAATATTTAAGAAACTTTAAAGAAAATCAACACTAGTTTTAGAAAAATAAACAAATTAATCTTAAACAATATCTAACCACATCAAAGGTTTCACAACTTCAGAAAATATGAGACACAGAGTTCACCATCGCAGAACTTTTTTTTTCCTGTAGTGAAAGTTCTTATGGATACCCTCCGTCTGGGAAAATCGGAGAGTTAGGTCGGACTCCTACCGACTAAAACCCCATTGTACCATGAGTTGGGGGCCCGGGAGATACTTGTACACCACGCACCCTCGACTGGTATCAGCCCGCCATTCCTAGCGGGCCATCATCACAGAACCTAATTTGATAGACATCTCATCATAAATTACCAACCAGACAAAAGAATAACGCAAACTACTATGTAACATAACCATAATTAGCTTATATTGTTCCCACTACTAGGACACAGGCGTCCTGTCTGTGAGAGGGAGTGGGCCGTAATCCACCACGCGGGCCCAGTGTGGGTCGGTAGATGTCATTGTCTTTGATTTTTAACTGACTTCAAAAAAAGGAGGAGGTTCTCAATTCGTCGGAACCTTTTTTTTTTTTTATGTATGTTCCCTGATTACTCGAACACGGCTGGTCCGATTTAGAAAATTCTTGTTTTGTTTGAAAGGGTATACTTTACAGTTGGTCCCATTGTCATCACGTCAGGATCTGATGAGGGGATCCCATGGTAATCGAGGGAAATTCTCAAATTTTATAGGCACAGCGGCTATAGCGATTTCGGTATTTTTTATAGTAACTCGTGCATTTGCTCTCGGAAAGTACCATTTGGTGAAGTGGAACTGATGATGAAGACCAGAGATGGCCACCGCGACGCGACACAAAGGCACCGCTCGACGCACGACACGTGGAGTCTTCGTGTCGCGTCGCGTGTCCGGCCTGTAGAAGCCTTTATAAAATAAATAAAATAAAAATACTTTAATTCGGATCTTGATTCATATAATGTTAGTAATACACAAAACTTATGCTATGTTAGTAACAAATGCAACTCAAATTTTTCATTCAAATACCTGTTGCACTCACTTTATGCACCGGGTACAATGCGCCATAATGGTGCAACATGGCCTTATCACTGATGACCTTAAGAATGTCGTTGACGCTCCCACGCACTCTGCGCACCATGGACGCAATCCTTTTTCGCAGGATGGTACTGAAACCATCAGTATGTGCTTCGGCAAACATCCCTGATGCACTACAGTAACGTGGAAGCCCCAACAACATTCTGAAGGTATTACTCGTATTATATTGTACTCTGCGGGCGTTATATGCCCTTTGCGTATATCGAACCCACAGAGTGCACGAGTACAAGGATTGGCAAAACGCCTTAAATAGAGTTATTTTTGATTTTGGTGTACAACGAGCAAACCTGCGGGTTTATGGGGTAGTGTTCCAAATATTGAACCGAAATTAGAAATGAAAGTAACGGGTTTTCCAATAACAGGTGTTATTTTGATATTCAAAGAAAAATTCCAAGTTTTAATATAAATGACCAGATGTTTATTTCATTATAAAGAGGAAGGTATGCCGTTATTAGTGGAAAATAACACCAGGCAAATGACCATAACTAGACTAAGAATTTTCCATAACCAAATCGCAAAGGGGCTGCCCTATGTCCACGATAGCCTCACGAATTCCATCTTTGAGGTCTTGAGTCGACGCTGGGCTGTTGGCGTAGACATTCTCTATCACGTGGCTCCAAAGGAAGAAGTCGCAAGGCGTTAAATCACAAGATCTCGATGGCCAATTGTGATCACCTCTTCGAGAGATAACACGGTCCGGAAACTTTTCCCGTAAAAGATCAATGGTTTCGTTGCGTGTGTGGCACGTAGCGCTGCGCCGTCTTGTTGAAAGTAAACGTTGTCCAGATCAATACCATCCAATTTCGGACATAAAAGAACATAAAAAATCATTAATCATCTCTCGATAGCGCAATCCATTCACCGTAACTGTTGCTCCAGCCTCATTTTTATAGTGAATTTTAATAATTTTAATGCGTTGTTGAAGCGTGTATCGTTCCATTTTTATTTGGCGTAGTTTCTACTTGTCAAATGTCAAAAAATTACTGCCTTCAAAAGTGACATCTACCGAAATAGCAGGCTATTCAAAATAACACCTCCTATTGGAAAACCCTGTATTTGGATTATTTTAATCATATCAGCTACGCTCCTTACATACTTCTAAATACTTAGGACAAAACCTAAAATGTTGCATTCGATATAAAGGCAGAAACATTTACTGGATTTCTTCATAAACTAAATCATCTAAAACAAAATTCACAGGATAGTTTTGTCTGACATTAGAATAGAATAGAATACTCTTTATTATGTACACCATAAAAAATACAGATATAAATATAGATATTTTACATAGGGCGATACAATGGGCGGTCTTATCGCTGAAAGCGATATTTTAAAGACAACCTTTGGATGGTTTAAGGGGGAAGGAGAGAATATTGCAGGTAGTCTGTGGTGTACCATTTACATTTAAACCATGAATACATACGTACTTATTACGTATTAAACTTACTGTACACTGAAAAAAAAGCAAACTACCTAAGATACATTTTTTCTTAGATTGTCTGTAAATGATCGCTTTTAGCGATAAGACCGCCCATTGTGTCACCCTATGTAAAATGCTTTGTTTGATTTTACTTCTTCACTTTAGTATATCAAATAATAATTTAAGTTCATGGTAACAAGCAACTTGTTAGCATTATATCATTTTTAAATTGGCCAACATTTGAGCTAAATTAAATAACTACCCGTAATTAAACTAATTCATTACCTAGTAGACGGGACTATGATAATTTAACAAAGTTCTCCTAGCTTCAGAAGTCAAGATCTTGTTAGGGTCGTATGGAGTCAAGATGCGTGATCACATTGAACAAGATTTTTGTTAAAGCAAACCTTTTTTTTTCAGTGTATACAGGGTTATTTTTAAAACGTCAATAACCTCTTAAGGTGTCATTGTACTCATCATTATGAACAACTTTTACTATGGGACCAAAACAGAAATCGCAAAAAAAAAACAAGCTGTTCCCTACATTTATGTTAGAATAATTCGTTAAAATGTAGGGAACAGCTGATTTTGTTTTCGCGATTTCAGGTTTGGTCCCATAGTAAAAGTTGTTTCTGCCTTAACGCGGATAAAAAACTGAGAATGGCGCAAAATCTACCAAGCCTATTTTTCTGAAACCTTCACCAATTTAAAGATAATTTAATTGTTGATCTTCTAGTATACGCGTTTTATTAAAATACCTTTTGTTTTGTGTATAATAAATTAATAATGCGTCAAATTGGGGACAGCGCTCCTTGATGGGCGAGTCCTATTACTGGCTGAACGTACGACGCGTTGCGTGAGCTCAGTACAGAACACGCAATCCTACTCAAGGTCACTGGCATATATCTGCGTCTTAAGATCACGAGCATATTTTGGATGTGACTGTACAAGGATAGCCATTTACCTGCTACTTTTTATGGAAGTTGGTAAGAAAAAAAAAACCCCCGCCAATTGCTTGTCGGACCACGCGCAATGGAGGGTTCCGTAGGTAGAATGAATTTATCCCAAACACAAACTTAATATTGTAGTTGCAAAACATGTTCTCCCATACATCGATATACGTCACAGTCGATTCTCCGACGGCAAATGTAAGTTGGTCGACTATTAATACTCGTTATAACTTGTAAAGCCTACTTAGTTGTGAATGTTTTCCTTTTAATTTTATAAAGGTACTACTGCCATGAATTTACGTATCTAAAAACTACCATTTAGCAGACAGACTCTTGACTCTAACAAAAAAATAAACTTTCACCGCCTTATTACAAAACAAGATTTATATTTTGACATGGCTTAAACCATGGAGCCAGTTTTTGAAATAAGAACGTAACAGTGATTGAAATACCGTTCTATATACAAAACTGAAAATTTCGTTCGGTACTAAGTTGTCAGTTTTGTGTTTAGGAACTTTACCATAGTCGGAATAAAGTTCGAAATTCAATAATGGCTCCATGTTTTAAACCTAGGTCTGAAGATAAACCTTATTTTGTAATAAGGGGGTAAAGGTTAATATTACGCAAACGAAATAGTACATTTTGATACACTTATTTTTAAGTGCCGCAGCATCATGCTGGGATACGGGCCTTTTGGCCTCGTACAGGACTTTGTTTTTATTTTCTTTTTGTTTACTTTGTTTTATTTTTGCTTTTGTTCTTTGTTTTGTTTCTATGAGTGTGTTTTATTTAATTTGTGATCTGTGCGAGTCACAATAAATGATTTTTTTTTCTTTTCTTTCTTTCTATACAAGTGGAGAATGTTTGTTATTGCATTCAAGGCGTAATTAACACCCGAGCCGTAGGCGAGGTTGTTTTTGAGCCGAGAATTGCAATAACAAATGTCCACGTGTATCAAACGACGTTTTTCAATACACTTTTGAAGAAATAAAATAAATCAACGAAAAAAATTTTTGTCATGAACTATTAGGAAACTATGGTTTAATTTTCTTTTTTTTCGCGCTTTGCTTTCGCCAGGTTGAAGGAGAAGCAAATGCACAAAGCCGTTGTACAGCCTAATTTATGAAAAATAGAAAATTCAAATATTTTTGAGTTTAGAACACAAATAAATGTTAATTTGTTCATAAACGTTTTTTTTATTGTAATAATCATGGTATACTATTTATAAACATTATGTAATATTCCAAAAATATTAACTCCGTGCACCGTAAAGACACATCTTTGCAGAGATAAAAAAAAAACACCTCTGAATAGAGAGGCGCGAGACGGTGTGAATAGGCATTGAACAAATTTGGACTAAGTATAGGTATAAGTTATCTGTGGAAAATTTTATTCCCGCACACGTGTTGGAAAATAAAAAATCACACGTGTGTGAAATACATTGCATTGTGAACCTAATCGTAGTGCAATATGAACCAGTTTTCGAGGAAGTGTATCGAAAAATGGTTAACACACATCACAGACTAGCAATATTTTTGAACAGCCTATCCAACTATACCCCACATAAATATCATCCCCACTTTACGTACAAGGGAGATGCACTAAAAAGGAAAACGATTTTACTTTACCCCTTTGTCGGCGTAATTAATATCATCAATACCCATGGCAAATTATAGCTTTATGTACTAAGTACTAAGAGTCTCTGAGCTAAGGCCGGGGACAGGCAGACAGACGGACATGGGACATGCATACCTAAAACAACTGGTGTAAAAAGATGCTTAACTAAGCCAGCAGGCTTAGCACGAGAACACGGAAGAATAGACAAAAATGACGTTTCAGTGTAGACAACAGAAAGTTTTCTACTGTCTGTAGCACGGCGATTACAAAATCAAATGTGAAGAGACTTGTCTTCTCTACCCTAGACAACTGTCTACAACGTCGAGCACGACGTACAATCTTTCTCCGATGTTGACAGCTTGGGATAGAAACCTGTCTTCCGAAATAGTCTACATAGAAAATGACCTAGACAACGATTCGTTAGTTGATTTTTCGTTAATTCGAGTAATTTTAGGCGGTGCATTTTTACTTTTATCATTTATTAAGCTGAAATTAACATGTTGGGTTCAAATTGCGCTTTTTATTTAAGTTTTTTATAGAAAAACTTCAGCGAAGATGGGAAAGAAATACTTAGAGAGCTTGCTTTGCTTGTTTGGGAGCCTTTGATCTCACGGGAAGTGAGTTCTGTAGAATTATAAAATAAGCAAGGAGATAGTGCAATCAATGTTTATGCGAAGAACTCGGCTAGGACCTGTCGCCCAAAATAAATAATAGATTTTTGGAATTAACAATAAAATAAGAACAACAATATAAGTATCCTTCAGTTTTTACACTATGTTGTCCCTTAGCTTTGATTTATTAGATACATCTAATTCATATTATATTCATAATTTCATAATATAAAACATCTGATTATCAGCCAAAATCTCCTCATTGAACACTAAATTATTTATTTAATAAATACTAGCTGCTGCCCGCGGCCTCGCCCCCGTTGCATTAAGGCTTCTACATACTGGCGCGACACGCGACGCGACACAAAGGCCCCGCGTATCGCGCGACGAGCGGTGCCTTTGTGTCGCGTCGCGAGTCGCGCTGGTCTGTAGAAGCCTTTACTATGTAGTGATTATTATTTTCATTGACTAAACCTTACACACTCAGTTTTAAATGGAGCATTTACCTACTAATAAATAAAATATCGATAAACAACAATACAATAACAATGTAAGTACCTAGTAAAAACAAGGGCTCCCGCAGACAGGCGTGACGTGATAGCGCGACCCGCCAGTCTGCGGTACCCTTAAAGGATACTTCTTGCGTGACGCTATCAAAATAGTATAATTATGGCTATCTATTTAAATAATGCCTGTACATTATATGCAATTACCAATATTATATAGTGCTCTGTGTATGCAATACAAATGAGTTTTAAAACTTAGTGGCGCCACAGCCAATGATGTATTACCTATAATACGTAATGACGTATTATAGGTAATACATCACACATTCATCAAAATATTGTTAAATGGCTGTAGCCAATGGGCTACAGCCATTTAACAATATTTTTAAAAGAGAGATGCGCTAAGGTAGCCCGCGAAATTCAAATTTTATTACGTTTTTTGCAATTTGCAGGTCAGTAACACGTTGTATGTTGATTTAAATATTCGCGGCCGTAACAAATATTGCTTTACAGAATTATAATCATTAGAATCGGCAATACAACTAACTCTCTTCGAAAAATCCTTAGAATTCAAAAAACGTTCGAAAATTTGAATTTCACGGGCTACTCAGCGCATCCCCCTTGACCATTTGCATTTTGTAATTGAAGAAATATTCGTTACAAACACTTTGCTTCATAGATTTGTTTGAGAACGAAACGCAAAAGTACGGTAAAATTGGGTAGTAATACACACCACTAGCGAATACCCCGTTGCTATGGACAAGTCACTGTCTACGAAGAAACCCGAGTCTAGGTGTGTCCTCGTGCTCGCGAAGAAGAGATAACGAGAAGTGTAGACAAGCGATGTCTATTCTACAGTAGAGTAGAGATCGAAAACGCCATGCTAAGCCTGAAGGAGTCACTTGTGCTTCTCGACATTATGATATTTTTAGGGTTCCGTACCTCAAAATGAAAAAACGGAAGCCTTATAATTATCTACTCTGGGCCTTTTTGGCGCAGCCGTCTAGCCGTGAGGCACACTTTGCTGCTATATTAATTATTTCATCGCACTTTACACTTTTTACTTGTTTTATTTATTTTATCTGGTGTACATTTGTGTGCCTTTTAGTCTGTGCTAAATAAATAAATTTTATTTATTTATTAAAACTTTATGCACAAGTAAAAAAATACTGTACAAAGGCGGATTTAATGCCTGAGGCATTTTCTACCAGTCAACCTTAGGGTGATGCAGAGACAAAACATGGCAGGTGCAACATAGGGGTTAAATAACTTGAAAATCAAAAATATACTCGAATACATACTTACATACATAATTATAAACAAAATAAAAAGTGTCAGAAAAAATATATATTTATTTTCTTTCTTTCTTTCTTTTATTGTCTGTCCGTCTGTAAGAGCTGATTTGTTTGTTAGCCCGATTATGTTGAAATTTGGTACATATGAAATTCTGTGACCCAAACATGGACGTACCGTGTGGTGCCGGACCTAAAGAATAGCACTATTCCATTTCTTCCCGTGGGTGTCGTAAAATGCGACAAAGGGATTTACTAGAGAATGGGGAGCAGTGTTTTCTATGCATTTTATCACCATACCCTCTCTCGTGTCGGCTTTTTGGCGCGAAATGGGGATTTGCCACTATACGAACTGAATCAGTCGGTCTGAACCAGATCGGATGGTGAATCCGGCATAATTGACATCGGCCTAATGTAGGTCAATTGACAGATGAGAGGGTTTACCCTCTTCTGAACCAGCCTATTTGGCGCGAAAATGGGTGTGCACCACGAACGAACTGAATCAGTCGGATTGAATCAGACCGATTGGCGAATCCCGCATAATTGAAATCGGCCTCGTCGGCCTTATTAAGGCCGCTCGGCGAAAGAGAGGATACTGCGATCGCCAACCACTGCCTGCCAAGCGTGGCGATTATGGCAAACCCCCCTTTGGGGGAGGTCTATGTCCAGCAGTGGACGTCTTCTGGCGGAAATGATGATGATGAATTACAAAATTGCGAACTGCAGTAACACAACAGTGTAGTTAGTAAGGAGACTTAGCAGACTTAATTGTAATGCAGCGTCTACGTAGAACAGGCCACACGCGTGTATCTTGCTGAATGATGCTCGATGCAAACGCAGTACATTCTTGCACAGTTGCTTCGAATAATCTGTAAGTTTTTTTTTTTTTTTTTTGTTATTTATGTTCACACAGTAACATTCAGAGAGATACGACATAATTATAATTTTAGTACAAAGGTACTGCTTATTTCTTAAGAATATTTTTCCAGAAACGAAATGTAGGCAACAGTGTGTGAGAACGAGAAGAGAAAAATTAAGAAAAAAAAATCATTATATTCTGTAGAATGACATTTTTTATTCTGTTAATTATTATATGATGATGATGATGGACCGACGACCTTAAAAAGGTGGCTGGGACAGACTGGATGCGGAAGGCGGAGGACAGGGTGTTGTGGCGCAGCCTGGGAGAGGCGTATGTCCAGCAGTGGACTGCTATAGGTTGAGTTGATTGAATTATTATATACAATAAGATCACGCAACGAACTATTTACACTAACTACTAAATTAAATGACTAAAAACTACATAAACAAAAAATACAAAAAAAAAAAATACACTTATACGTCGAAGTAATCGTCCGCATCGCTGTCAGTCATCCGGAAACGTCCCCAGAAGACTGGAAGCATTGCCACGTAGAATCGCAATGCTAATTCTTTGGCCTAAGAACGAGCCAGCCCTCCATCTAACAGAATTATTACAACTAAATATATAAGTAACTAGTTGACCCGGCAAACTTCGTACCGCCTTATACCGACAGCAGCGCCACCTACTGGGTTCTATAATTGTGTTTTCAAACCATCCAGGAACCCGTTGAAATATAAATAAAAAATTTCAACGAAATCGGTCCAGCCGTTTAGGAGGAGTTAGGTGACAAACACACGTACAGAAGAATTATATATACAACATTAGTTTTTGTTTATACTAAACCTCTTAAAGGGTCATTGTATTCATCATTATGAACAACTTTTACTTTGGGACCAAAGTTGAAATCGCGAAAAAAATATCAGCTGTTCCCTACATTTTGACGAGTTCAGCGAACTTAAATGTAGGAAACAGCAGATTTTTTTTTCGCGACTTCAAGGTTGGTCCCATAGTAAAAGTTGTTCATAATGATGAGTACAATGACCCCTTAAGAGGTTTAGTATAAACAAAAACTAATGTTGTATATTATTAAGATGTTTATTTTCGACTGATGTATTATTCAAACAGCACGAAAACTGAATTATTATTGTAGTAGGTTTGGTAGGTAGGTTAGCATTACCAGTACAGGTGGTACTTTATCATCATCAAGATAGATTGGGCATGCTGATGATGATGAACCACCTATACGAGGAATTCTAACTATGTTGACTGCCAGCTAACAACTAGTTCCAGATGTCAAACACCACTTAGGTACGTCACCGAATCGTGGATTACACAAGCAAAATGTACCAGCGTGATCGGTACATTTCGACACATCGTGCTATAAATTTCAAGTGTAAGCTGCCTTGTGTATGGAAATCCGATAATAATGCGAGGAGTATCGCTTGATGTATCGTTGTGTAAACTATACTCGGTGTAAGAAACATCGACGCGCAAGCTGCTACTATGAATTCAGCACCCCCAACCGTGGAAAAATATCGTTTATATAAAAAAAAACCACTTGTTTCATACAAAAGTGACGGCGGAGTGGCGGTTTTCCTACGCTCGTCCTTCTGAAGTACCTTGCAGGTCGCTTCATATAAATATGCTCAAAATCACCTCCCCACTCTACCGACTTTTACTCCTACTCCTTCTCTCTATGCACGCGTTTCGGTTGTGGAATACACTTTCACCTGACATTAGGGTCTGCCAAACTGTTGTGGTTTTAAAAATAAGAGTAAAAGAACATTATCTTTCACTTCGTCATATCGTATTATGTATTTATTATATTCAACTTATATATATTTTAGTGATATTTATTTTAGAAGTGTGCATGTAAGTTTATTGTATGTTTATATAATTAGTTAATAGTATTTTTTATTTTATTTTGTTTTCTCTTCTACTCTTACACACGTTGTCTCTTTGTCTACTTTACTATCTTAGGGCCAATGCCTGGCAGGGTTGCGAGTTTGTCCGAAAGGGATATCGTGGCCCTGGCACGCAGGCAAATGAAGGAATACGGGTGGGTTTTAGTCAGTAAAAGTCTGACACGCCCTCCCGCTCCGCCCAGAGCGGGAGAAGTTATTTGATAATTTCCCACCCAAAAAAAAAAACGGTATGCTGGAAGAGATTTCTTTAGAAATAAGCATCACCTTTGTACGTATTTGTCGCAATAGGTCCAGACATCAGAAGTAATACTCAGATATGGCAATACAGAAATCTATTTCAATCGAACAATCAGTTATTTTTAATCGAGAGAATATAGAAATGAAATTTAAATAACTAATAATGGTAGTGGCGGTGGTCCATGCACCCACCGCAATAAGGATAGTACTAATTTGTCGTAGACAGCGTTCCACATCCAATAACCGGGCAGTACTGACTGTCGAGAGACAGTGGTACGTGCACCAAGACACATTCGTTCAAAATGCGTACCGACCTTGGGGACGTACGCACCTACGCGGGTACGTACCTTGGGGCTGGCGGGGTCGTGGCGTCGCCCCTCGCCCGCGGAAGCTTTACGTTGGCTCGACAATGCGAGCCCCTCAATGTATTTGCCTAATGCGGCTGGTTGCGGTGAGTCGTACCGACTCAACAGCGCAGCTCCTTATAAAAAAGATCCGCTAGTGGGGGGTAACGTTACAATATTTCACTCAATTGACTTTAAAGTCAAATGACCGATAGAATGAATGATTTGTCTATGGTGCACGTTCCACTAACGCCATCTAGTCGCCGCCTCTCGCAGCTGTTAAACAATATGGCTTCCGTCATATTTTTTTGTTCCTTTCTTCTTGTCTGTTTATATGTGTGTACATAAACTGTTAAATAAATAAATAAAGTGCAATACCTACACGGTCCAAATGTATATCTCATTCTATTTTTACTAACCGACGGAAAAATTCAACGGGTTCTAAATCGTATCTGAATTTATGGTAACAGTTTGCAAGTCGATGTATTCATCAGGTCATTCGGCAGTGACCCTCCAAATATAACCCACCTGGTCAGAACATCTTATTCTGCCCTTTTCAATGATTAAAATATGCATCTTCCTACTCCTCCAAGTAATAAATGAAAAAGCATTTGGAAATTTACCTGAGCAACTTGACTTCAAAATGTGTGCGCAGGAATCTTGCATATTTTCAATTGCTAAGTAGAATTTCTCATATTGCTGGCTCAGTATTGTCTGCCAAATCAAACATTTTATTACCCAACAGAAAAAGGGCAACGCATTCTGTATTGCTTCAACCTGTAACAGAGTCAATTTTAAATGCCATGATGTCATCTGAAAGATGACATATAAAGTTCTGAAAGAATTCGATTTGTCTTATTGAGTATCCAATTTCTATTTACACTAGCATTCTAACAGGATGATCTTATAGAAAGCAGGTTTGCGCGAAGATTGTTCGTACGAACCCGATCATCTCGACCGTCCAGAGGGTCTACTCCGAAGATAAGTCCGTATGTAAGTATCGGCCGAATGTTCGGCCGTTTCCTGACAACGGCTGACAATTTTTTGACAGTCATAAAGATAAGTCATAGTCAAACATGATTTGAAGTCGGGTTAGGATTCAAAGTCAAAAAAAAAACTTTGGAAGTCAAGAAGCGGCTGAACATTCAGCCGATACTTTGGATTAACGCTTCGGAGTAGAACCCCTGGACTGCGGCAAGATGAGTTGACGACATTGTGTCAACAATGTCAATCGCGGGATGAGGCTGCCACAGGAACATGGTGATTGGCACAGGAGCAGGGGATTGGCACATGCACAGAAAGGAGTATGCGGTGTATGAAGTCAGACTCTGGATGATAATGTACAGAGTACACGGTATAGAACGAGGCTTTTGGCTACTTTATATGTATTTTTTTTTCTAATGTGCATTTTTTTTGTACAGAACAAACAGTTTTCTTTTTTAATTTTGGTTTAGAACCAGTAAAATATACTCGTATATGATGGTTAAATTACTTACTATATGATCATACATAAAGCCTCTTTTCAACATATCAATTGTCACTTGAAGGTACAGCAAAGAGTGGACGAATGCTTCTAAAATGTGAAAAAGTACCTGAAAAATAGACATTTGTTTAGACGCCTTTATCCCTAACTAGCACTTCGCCGGTGGCTTCATCGGCATAGATTTCGTATTTTTCCCTAAAAATGTTAACACCCTCTTCACCCTCTTTGAATGGTAGGTTGCGAAAACTCAGCTAATACACTTCAACATGATTATAAAACTGTCATGTTTACCGAATTCTCTTTTATTCTATGGATTAATACGGTATTAATAAAAAGATACTTACAAAGTGCTGATAACAAAATCTGTGGATGTCATAACACTCTAATATATCAACGTATGCCTGAAACATTTTTTTGCTTTCACCGTACATATCACCGGTTTCTTGAGCTTTCACACTCCATAAGTAAACTTTGTTTTCCAGTAATTTAACGACTCGAACGGAATAAATAACATTAAAATCAATAACAACCAAAAGGTTGACACATAATGTAATATTGAGAGTTTCTCCAAGCCGGATGCCGAAAGTTGTATAAACAAATACGTAACAACAAGAAAATACAATTATAATCATCCAATTCTGAATGATGAAGTGGTTAAATCTGGTTTCATTATTGAGAAATCTGTGCACTTTTTGAAATGTAAGGACAAACTTGATTGAATTTTTGGTTTGAAATATCCCGTTTACAAAATTCATAGTAAATCCTAAACAATAGATAATGCAGTCAAAATAAGCGCAGATAAAGATGGTACAAGAACCTCTGTGACAGACGTCGGTAAAGCTGACTATATAGGTGCGGTACACAAATAAAAATATGAATATTAGTGTTCCAATCATTGAAATGACATTCAAGATGTAACTATTTGGTTTTATAACATTATCCTTGATACAAAATTTAGGACAGAACATAACATATTGCATCAAATTAAAAGGCATAAACAGTGACTGCACATCTTTGTCCACCGTTTCGTTTAAAACTTCTCCTTTGTTACGGATAGTGATCATTTTTAATAGATCACTAAACAGAAGCTTCCTGGCACACAACTGATGGTCAATTTATGAACACGGAACATCAAATCCACAATAGGTAAACAATATAATTCATAAATGGAATCAGTAATTTACTTAAGTGTATTTACGATAAATAAGTAATAAAAAAATAAAAATAAATCGACCGAAAAAAATCGTAGGCCCCTAATTTGTTTCGTACCTACTTTTGGTTTCATTTTGTTGGTAAATTTCGTGTATATATAAACATATTATTTCATCATTTTCAGTTAATTTCTTTTTGAAGTCGTTTTTTATAATTACTTTTCTTTTCGTAATTTTTACTTTTAAGTTAAAACGGGAATATTTGTTTGTAATAAGTAGTTAGTATTTTGATTTTTCTTACATGCACTAGAATTTGACCAAGGTTTTGAGATGTTTTCCCTTTGACACCACACCCGTAGCTCGTACCAATAAGCCAGGCCGTCACACTTACACATATTACTTCCGTATAAACTCGCATTGTTCCCGAAGTTGAAATAAATTTAGGCCAACTAAAAACATTGGCTACAATCCGATTTATAGTTTCGGAGAAATGCGTGGACAAACATAATACATACAAACATACATACAACACCTATAAAACAATTGTATATTTGTTTGGAAACCGTAATAGATTAACATACATGTGAATATATTGCAGTATATAAGTATCGAATTGATAACCTCATTTTTTTGAAGTCGGTTAAAAGGAAAGTGCTGATCTTTTCATAGATATGTCAAAAGCATTTGACTGTGTTAAATATGACATTCTGTTTGATAAATTAGAAGGTACAAATAAGCTGATTAAGAGGTACAGCACTCAAATTAATTGAGAATTATTTAAATATAGAATGCAGGCCACTATTATTGAGGTATATAATGAATGTACAAAAATGGTGGGGGTAGTAAAATCTGTGTTTGAATCTGTAATACTAGGCGTACCACGAGGCATTATATTAGGGCCACCATTATTCCTATTGTAGGTATATAAACGAGCTTCCAAACATAATTAACCACCTTTGCATAATGTATGCTGATGTTGCAACTATATTTATCTCAAATAAATAATCAAATGATTTTAATTTGATTTGTTTTTTAGCGGCACGGTTGGCGCAGTGGTTAAGCGATTGACTGCTGCGCTGCGTGTCGCGGGTTCGATTCCCGCCCGGAACAAATATTTGTATGCCCTACAAGTAGTTGTTCCGGGTCTGGCTGTTTGTGTATGTGAGTTTTAATGTTTGTAAAAGCACCCACAATACAGGAGAAATACCTAGTATGGGGCAACGTTTAAAAAAAAAGAAAAAGAAAATAAATTATGAAAGTGAAATAAACACCATATTCACAGCAGTAACAAGTTAACGTTTCAAAAACCAAATGAATTCAATTTAGAAATTACAAAAGTAAACCTGCTAAATTGAATGTAACAGCGATTGGAGAAGTAAAATATACAAGTTAAACTGGAAAGCACAAGATTAATAAAAAATATCTAGTGCTTGCTACGCATTGTCAATCCTGACAGAAACTACAAATGCAAGTGTTAATAGAAAAGCTCATTTTGGAAATGATTATCCAGTAATAACTTAAGGTATCATATTATACTGGGGAAAGTCGACAATCCACATTCATTCTCCAGACAAAATGTCTTAGGACAGGATTTATAACATGTAGTACCGAATTGTTAATAGATGTTTTTAGAACGGAGGGTTTCTGAACACTGACTGGCATTTTTAAACTAGAAAAATATGTTTATTTGTTAGAAATAATATGCAATATTTTAATTTCATATCTGAGAATATTATAAATATGACATTAATTTACCTATTATTAACAATAGGATTAAATAATATTTAATAAAATTACCTACATTACTGCTATTCATGTAAACAATCAGCTACCGCCAGATAAGGAAATTATGTTTAAAACAAAATAAAAAAACGGATAAATAATTGATAATAATGTACTTATTTTATAATCGGCAAGAGCTTTTTTGGGGAAAAAAGATGTATGTATGTAATTTATAATTCCTTTTAATACTAATGTATATCCGTCATAGGTACACTGTTGAGACTAAACATTTTTATGTTTATAAGAACAAAATATATTTACAGAAGGCAATTTTTTTTTTTCAAAATTCATGTTAATTTATATTTCAAACTTAAATACAATAAAGAAATTTAGATGTTTTGTTAAATTGTAAGAACCGTGTGAAGCAGGGGCGGGTGGCTAATTATATAATAAATAATACTTACCTGCTAAATGAAAAAACGGTTCACTCCACACTTTGTTCAGAATCACAGAGTAAATTAAAAAATACTTAAACATTTCCAATGCTGGACACAAAATCTATAGTAGATACTGCCTTTCACTACGAAGTGGACACGAGTTTTCTTCAAAAGTCCACGCGTTCTTTATATTAACTCGGTGAAACTGGTCGATTACGTGTTCCGATGGAAATTACAGGCAGTTAAATCTTTTAGAAGTTATGTTTGTAGTTATGATATACCGAGTATGGTTTATTATTAACAGTCTTATGTGAAAAGTTATAAAAATAATTAATGTTAGCTTTGTTTCGTGCGTTTTCATTAGTTTTAATTTGACTTGTACGTAGTCAAATTAAAATTGTACTTAAGTCCCATTTAAATAAAACTATTAACCTGCAAAGTTTAGGTGAATTTTATTAGATTCATATGAAGTCAGGTTTTGATTTCATATTAAATTAATAAAATGCACCTAAACTAACAGGTGACACTGAAACGACGATGATGGTCAAGTTTTCTATAAATTTTTAGGGTTCCGTACCTCAAAAGCAAAAAAAACGGTACCCATATAGGATTACTTCGTTGTCAAGAAACTGTAAATCTCAAAAATGGTAAAATATAAATATCAATAAATAAAAAAGAACATCTAATAGACAACATTCTATAAAAACTTCTCCTCAGGAACGCGTGGTGGTATCAAGTTGAAATGAATATAAAGTTGAATATACAGGGTGGATTTTTGAGATGGGGCAGTAAGGGCAGTACCTTAACCGTTGTAGCTACAGGAAAACGGTCTTAAGAGACTGTCCTTCACTTTTTGAGAAATTTTGATCTGCATTCACAGATTTTGAAAAAAATGTACAGTCAGCAGGAAAATGGCCAATTTTCACAAAAACTTTTTTTTATGCCATTCGATCCTCTTTCATAACGGGATCAAAAACGTCTATTGGACCAATTGAGGTTTGAGTACTAGAAAAGTCATAAATCGCAAAAACTTTTCTCATACATATGTTTCTCATACATGTCGGGGTCGGCTTCAAGTCTAACCGGTTGCGGTTGTAGCTGAGTACCAGTATTTTACATGGAGAGACTGCCTATCTGACCTTCACAACCTAGTAGAGTGCTGGGTAACACGACAACCCAAGGTAAGACTGGTTGACAGACTTTTGGGCTTCTGACTACTCGTAACGACTGTCAAAGATCTATGAAAGGCTGTCAGGACCAATGGTTTAACGTGATTTCCGAAGAATAGAATAGAATAGAATACTCTTAATTATGTACACCATAAAACTTACAGATATAAATGTTTAAATTTTACATAGGGTGACATAATGGGCGGTCTTATCGCTAAAAGCGATCTTTCGAAGCACGGAGGGGTCTTGATATGTAATGGATGGTCACCCATCCGCGAGCTTACTGTGGTAAGCGTAGCTTAACCAATGAAAAACCCGCGCTGCTGTTATTGCATAAACTGTTTGCATGCCCTAGTTAAGGTAGTAAGTATAAGAATCATTTTAAACTCAACATCTACAGATGTTGAGTTTAACTCAAAGCATTTATTTCAAATAAACTCAAAGCATTTATTTCAAATAAACTCAAAGCATTTATTTCAAATAAACTCCAAGTATTTATTTCAAATAAACCAATTACAGGCACTTTAGAATGATCAAGGGGTCGGTCAGTCATAAAGATTAAACTAGTTGCCCATTAAAACACTTTTAAATTAACATAATTTATGGTTACAAAATATTGGTTACATCGTTCGTGTTGAAATTATATATGTGAGCACGATGCAAAACGTCAAACGCGTCCGTAAATAAAACATAAAAAAAAACAATTCAAATATTAAATTAAATTAAAATAAGCCATGGCCGCTAACAGATGACCAGTCCCTACTGATGGCGCCCGTTAACGAACATGACGCATTGATTAGCACCATTCAGCTCCACCATTTTTGAGGGAGCTAAATGATTTAACACACCCGCCACTATCAGCAAAACATTACAGTGAGCATGACATACTGTCAGCCGCCAGGGCACATTCAAGTCAATGAAAGACGTACCCAGTAAATGGTAGCTTTGTAATAAGTACATAGTATTATATTCTATTCTATTATTTAGCCACAAGCCCTTCAAAATAAAGTTTGTATGTTGTGTCTTGTGTGTGACTTAAGTAATGATAATTTAATCATAACAAAGGTTCCGTGTGGTGCCGGATGTAAAGAATAGCACCATCCTATTTCTTACCGTGGGTGTCGTAAAAGGCGACTAAGGGACTTACTAGAGAATGGGCAGCAGCGTTCTCTATGCATTTTAACACCATACTGCGATCGCCAACCCGTCTGCCAAGCGTGGTGATTATGGCAACCCGTATGTCCAGCAGTGGACGACAAAATCAAAGAATCTAAAATCATATTTATTCAAATAAGGATGGGAATCAGCACTTTTTCAACGTCAAAATTATTTAAGATAGTCCCCGAAAACCGCCCGCCCTTCACCACGTTCTAGTGCTTTAGCTGGGAAGAAGTAGTGGTGGAACAAACTCGGACAACAGCACAGCTGTCTCCACTCCAGAACCTTTCGGCCCCATCGGCCATCTGTTCTGCGAGCAATGTGCCCTGCCCACTGCCACTTAAGTTTGGCAATTCATCGGGCTTTCTTTGGTTCGATATTGCTAAACTGATAACTTTGTTGAATGAATAACAGATTGAAAGTTAACCGAGGACGTCAGAAACTAGACATTAGACGCATAAAACTACGTTAAGTACTACATAATAAATTTACAAATTTTGAACCGCAGAAATTACGTATTTACCTCAATGACATGCTTTTGCAACTTCAACAGTTACATAAAAACTTGTTAGAAGGAAGTTTAGCTTATATCTAGATAATCTTGAAGACATGTCAAATTATAACCTGCATGAACACTAGTTCTTGACTTGTAACCCGTGTCACAGGTTTAGTGAGAGTTACAGATATAATTTACATAACTATGTAGGTTTTAATAGGTTGTGAGGTAAGGATTTTTGATGTCGTCGTATAAATTTTTGCACACTTAAAGCAAAGCCATACGACGCGTTGCCGGTGCGTTGCGACTCCCGATGACACGTTGTATTCCACGCGCGCCATTCAAGAGATGTCAGTACAAACTAACGGGGTACGTCAGGGCAAATGCCTGCCAGGGTTGCGGGTGAGTCCGAAAGGGATACCATGGCCCTGGCAGACAGGCAACTCAAGGAACACGGGTGGGTTTTAGTCAGCAAAAGTCTGACACGCCCTCCTGCTCCGCCCAGAGCGGGAGAAGTTATTTGAAAATTTCCCACCCAAAAAAAAGGGACTGCAGTCTCGACATAGATAGCGATCGCTTTACGACCGAATTCAGTCGCAAAGTCCTCAAAATTGCGTGACAAGATTTTGATTTTTTCGTGCTTGCCAAGCAATTTTGACTGGCTCTAGACCTCATTAGGACTTTGCGACCGAATAATTTGGTCGTAAAGCGATCGCTATCTATGACGATACTGCAGCCCCTAGGCGGTGACACTGCGTCATCCTACTTCCAAATCATAGTGTCATGCCACACGGTGCGTTGCGACAACTTGCATCGACGCAACGCACGCTCAACGGACAAGGATACCAGCCGAAACTCTGCGACGTCGTAGTAAGCTGCGTTGCGACTCCGGCACGGCAACGCCCGTGTGGCCTCATAAGGCGAATTTCACCAATTAAACTGAACGCAATCAGCACATAAACCACGTTTAAGAGCTGTTGCATACTTTTCTATGGAATATTGACACTGACAGCTCTTTAAACTTCGTTTAGATGTGCTGATCGCATTCAGGTAGATTGGTGAAATTCGCACTTAGTAAAGCAGTTGTTTATGTTCACGTTTTCTTTATGTAAGTGTTAAAAAAGCGTGCCTCACGGATGGTATGGATGACATAAAAACTTGTTACAAGGAAGCAGTACGGATGCAACAGCCGTCCATAGATATCTGCTATATCAGACGCGTCGCCGCGCCGTTAACGTCATAGACAGAGCTTAAATTTCTTATGTCCCTATGTAGAAATATTAAAAAAAAAAAAAAGTTGAGAGCTCAAGCTGTGGACGGCCAGCAGGGTTCTGAAGATGAAACGTCCCATGTAGCATTAAGAGTGCAAAGAATAATAATATAAAAAAATCAACAATTAACATTACTCATTACTAAATTAAAAAAATAGGTCAAAAGTCATGCGATTCACGATCCAACTTTTCTTATTGTCTGGTTACATAGAATCAGCCCAAAGTTAAAAATAATTAGTTTTATTTAATATTATTTAGGTACTTAGTTTAATTTTAAATTTTATTGTATTAAGTAATTTTATTTTATTTTGTATTTGGCAATGGGTGTAAATTACCTGAAATTAATGAATTTATTATAAGGTATAAATTTACTTAATACCTACATCGTGAGCACTGTCGGTGCAAACCATTAATTTCGACAATAATTACAAGCAAGAAAGTTCAACCTAATTATATAATCTTCGAAACTTACTAACTACAAACAAAGGGTTGTTCATTACGCGTGTGGAAACTAAAACAATAATATGTAAGTTATACTAAACTTGTACTAATACAATAGAAACGGTACAACTTTCACGCATTGACAGAGTGATTGATTTTGTGGTACTTATCTGACATGGAAAGTTCCGAAAACTTTCTACGTCTCGTAACTGTTTTCATGAAAATACATGTGATGTATGATGGTTTGTTTGTAAGTAGTAAAGTGTTGTTTTGGTTACCAATCATTGGTAATAGGAATAGGTAACCAAGTAAGTAATTTTCCATCTCTTTTATCAGGTGTAATCTAAATCTGGCTACACACATAACTGCAAGCTAGGCAAGACTGCATGAACAGTAATTTTGTGCAAGCACCTGCATGATGCATCATCATTCATCATCATCATTTTAGCCGAAAGACGTCCACTGTTGGACATAGGCCTCCCCCAAAAGGGGGGGGGGAGGTTTGCCATAATCGCCACGCTTGGCAGGCGGGTTGGCGATCGCAGTATGGTGTTAAAATGCATGGAGAACGCTGCTGCCCATTCTCTAGTAAGTCCCTTAGTCGCCTTTTACGACACTCCCGGCGTTTTTTAGATTTTGGGGGAGGCTTATGACCAGCAGTGGACATCTTTCGGCTGAAAAAATCATATAAAAAATAAAAATAAAATAAAGGACGTTTACGTCATGCGTTCCTGCCAGGGCCTCTAATGTCTCTTACACAAGTAATTTAAAATACAAAACATTCGTAAATACGTTTAATTTTCCATCGCATTACTGGCAGATCTGTCGCTAAACTAAAAACTATTCCAACATCGAGATCTCTACCGCATTCAAATGTTTCAGACTAGCTCTTCAGATAGTTACATTTCTTCTTGCAAATCATACAAATGAAGGTCGGTTCTTCGGTGGTTGTAGCCATTGTAGTAGTAGTAGGTGGAGGTGTGGTAGTCGTAGGCTTGCAGAATATGTAGTGCCCGTAGTGGTACGGAGTAATGGTAAACGTCGGGTCATCGTCGATCCAAACGTCGGGGCCATAGGAATATGGGTTGTCTTCGAGGTAAATTAGGGATACAGCATCTGTAATAAATAGATAAGAATAATCAGTTTTTTGCCTAGCTAGCAGCTGTTTCATTAGTGGTGGCTCAGTGGTAATGGCCCCGACTTTCGTATCATAGGTTCGAACCTAAGCCAGCACTTTAATTTGTGTTAGTTATTTCATCACCATTGCTCTCAAAACAGTGAAGGAAAACATCGTGAGGAAACCAAAATTTCGATGACATGTGCCATCTACCAACCCACACTGGGTCTCGTGGTGGATTACGAGCCACTCCTTCGCACCGAGAGATGGTCGCAAAAGGGTGATGAAAAACATTGTGAGCATGCCCTAGAATCCACATTAGATGTGCATGGTGAATTATACACCGTGGCATTTTAATCGTATTACAACGGCAGCCCACTTCATGTATCCAATGACTACTAATCATTCATAAAAGTAAAAAAAATATTTATTAGCACGTGAATAATTAATATATGACGCATGATGTAGTTTGAAACACCCTGATATGAGCGCGGTGCGAGCCTTGCACTCCATTCCGCGCCGCTCTTGGTACCCAAGGCTCGCACTGCGCTCATAACAGAATGTTTCAAACTACGTCATGCATCGTAATTAATAATATTTTGTTTTTTTAATTATTCAAATGTTTTTTTTTTTTACTTTTATGAATTATTATTGCCGTTGTAAGACGATTAAAATGCCATGGTGTATATGGCCTCCCTCTCGACGAGAGGAGGCCTGTGTCCCAGCAGTGGGAACATTATAGGCTGATTGATTATGTTAGTACTTTTTGTTATGTTACTGCTCAGAAATTGAGCACAACGTGTTGTTAACAGCATACCTTCTTATAAGGAAACGCCAGCAAATGGAAAATATACTTTTTAAATCTATTCTTTGATAACATTCTTGTAACGAATAAAGAAGCTATCTATTAGGATTATGATCTTTTGAGAGCGCAGTACGTATATCCTCTCTTTCGCCGAGCGGCCTTAATAAGGCCGATGAGGCCGATTTAAATTATGCGGGATTCACCAATCGGTCTGATTCAGTCTGACTGATTTAGTTCGTTCATGGCGCACACCCATTTTCGCGCCAAATAGGCTGGTTCAGAAGAGGTTACCCTCTCATCTGTCAATTGACCTACATTAGGCCGATGTCAATTATGCCGGATTCGCCATCTGATCTGGTTCAGACCGACTGATTCAGTTCGTATAGTGGCAAATCCCCATTTCGCGCCAAAAAGCCGACACGAGAGGGGATATCAGTTATTTTGATCATAATAGTGTTGCGCGCACAACTAAAAAGCCTACTACTAGCGCCATCTAGTATCAAGTAGCGAAACTAATAGAGTCAAGATACTTCGAGAAAGTTCGATTCTAGAACTATCGACACCCGGTCAGTCGGGGCCGGTATGTACTCGAATATTCTAGATGTTTCGGGAATGGGCCGCGACGGAGTTAGTTTACTTTTTAAAACGAGACAAGCGAAAAAACTGAACGATATTTGAGAGTGACATTAAGTCATTGTGTTTTTAATTGTGTTTAAAGTAGTAGTGTGTTTAAATTGGTGTTCTTAATTAAAGTGTCTATTTTTTAGTTATTAAATCGGCAGTTTTTATTGTCACGAACCCCAAGCTCGTAACAATAGCATAGTATTTATTTATAGTTCGGGGTCGAGATCTTATTTATCGTTTTTCGCACCAAACAGATAACCAGCCTTGCCAAAACAGTTTCCTAATACAGATTAAAGGGAACATGTTCAACATAGGGCGATAACTAAGTCTTACCCTCGGCAATCCGGCGTTGCGAACAGTAGAGAGGGCACACTTTGAAACAGAAGAAAATCGGCTTTTCTGAAATGAAAATGGAAGTTCTTAATAATGATCCTTATTTAGGCTGACATGCACGATTACTTACTAAGGCTCCGTTCACGCGTCGAGCGATGCGATTTGCGTCAAGCGACATGCGCGCACTCAACTGTTTCCGTCGACGGGAGCTTTCATTAACGCGAAGTTTAGAACCATGCTCTGGATTTTCAACTCTCGGCGTAAGATCGAGGGTTGAGAATCCAACAGAGTGCATCCGTTTTTTTTTTTTGGGAAATTATCAAATAACTTCTCCTGCTCTGGGCGGAGAAGTTATTTGATAATTTCACTACTGACATTAGTAAATTGCATACGTCTGAAGTATCCGCCTGCCCCTATTGCAGATGGATGCAATTTACTGATGAAGCGACATCTCAAACATCGAAACTATTGTGCTGTTTAAATTAATTATTACTTTTTTTTACACCATTTTACGAGTATACGTCATTAATCTGCCGGAATATATTATCTAAAGGCTGATTTACATAATTATATTATGAGTCCAACTACTGCCCGATAACGGCAGGGAGGAGGCTCCAAGGCGCCGACAATTAAGGTTTTTTTTTACAGTGAAACTAATAGTTACTAGTAATAGTAGGTAGTATCTGCTTTATATTTCGTTCAGTTGATAAATGCAAAGTTTCATGACATAATTTGAAGTATTTTTGTGTACTAGCGGTAAACCGCTAGTACTCAAAAATACTTCAAATGTTGGGTTTGGAGGTACTTTGTAATTTTTTTCGGTCGAGAAAATATGGAATCGCGTTTTTATCATAATCCTCAACTTTACTATATATTTATTTCAAAATTAATGCTGTAGTATTTTCGATATAACGGAGAATCATGCTAAGCAATTTAAGGTGACGATACTTTTAATGATTTTACTGAAGATCACGTCTAAACGAGTAGTGTTAATGATTTGAAAAAAATATATGTTAAATTAGAGCATTTTTTCAATAACTTTATATACGAATATTTTAGATTATGTTTATATATAACATATCACTATGTAATATATACATAATCTAATTTGTAAAGTTATGTCTATTGCAAATAAAAAACTGAGAATGGCGCAAAATCTACCAAGCGTATTTTTCTGAAACCTTCACCAATTTAAAGTAAATTTAATTATGGATATTTTAGTATAAGCGTTATTTAAAATACCTTTTGTTTTGTGTATAATAAATTAATAATGCGTCAAATTGGGGACAGCGCTCCTTGATGGGCGAGTCCTGTTACTGGCTGAACGTACGACGCGTTGCGTGACCTCAGTACAGAACATCGCAAGCTAACCACTCAAGGTCACTGGCATATATCTTAAGGTACAGACGCCAGCACATCAAGCTACTACAATCTGTCATAATTATTTAAAAGATTTTCAACTTTATCGTCAAAGCATAAAGTTCAAGGTTGATTGGGAAAATTTGACAGTTTTGGGTAGCTTGACCTGCTGGCGTCTGTACATAGGTATTATAGACTCTTAAGTGGCCAAATACTTACCTAACTAAATAACGTAATATTATGTGACCTAACGCATGTAAACACAGACACAAAAAACACGACTTTGTTTTATACTAAGTATTTATAGATTATTCTATCATCATTTTAATTCAATATTCTAGTCTTGTCACCAACCAAGCTTTTGCCAATACACTTTTTTTTACTTATCCCGCTCTGGGTGGAGCGGGAGAAGTGTGTAAAGTGTCAGACTTACTGACTAAAACCCACCCGTGTTCCTTCATTTGCCTGTGTGCCAGGGCCACGATATCCCTTTCGGACAAACTCGCAACCCTAGCAGGCATTGGCCCTATCGGACCCCGTCAGTTGGTGCTGACATCTCTTTGAGGCGCGCGTGGAACACAACGCGTCGTCGACCCGGGCCTGGGCCTCATGTCTGCTATTACAATAGTGTCAGAATGGTATATCATTGATTTCATAATTGTTGATTTTGACAAGTTTGGTAAACTACTATTATAATGGCGTCATTGTGACTTCCAATGGTCAGCCACTGACACTCCATTGAAAGAAATGGCATTTATTGGTAATCTCGTACATAATGACAAAGGAATGACTGACTTAGGCGGTAATGCGTACTGTTTGCCGATGATATTTCATTAATTACTTCCTGTAATGACTCTCAACACTTACATGAGAATCTAACTAATATAATGTTAAATATACAAATTTGGATGAATGACCACAATTTAGAAATTAACTTCTCGAAAACTAAAATTATGCAATTCAGGCCTTATCAAAAAAACCCCTTAACTATTAATTTTACGTTTGACGGTATAAAATTGGAATGCGTGGATACTTTTACTTTGTTGGGTCTAGACTTAGATATCCACATGACCTGGAAAGCGCACATACAGAGAATTAAATCAAAACTATCTAGCTTTATATACGCATTACGTGAGCTCAAAAAAGCTACAGATTTAAAAACAGCCCTATCCACTTACTATGCTTATGCATACGCATGGCTTAAGTACGGTATAATTCTTTGGGGAAATAGTGTAGATAGCAACGACTTGTTTGTACTACAGAAAAAATGTATTAGGATATTAGTTTATATTGATAATGACGTAAGCTGCAGACCGTATTTTAAGAAACTAGACCTTTTAACTTTGACATCCATTTATATTTTAGAAATCTGTAAATTCGTTAGACAATATCCACACTTCTACCTTAAAATTACTGACCAACCACGCCGATATGCACCGCGTTCACGTTTTGTAAACACGCTCGTAGTACCACAATCTAGGTTAAAATTACACAGCACAAGTCCTCATGTAACATCAATTAAAATATATAATAAAATACCTAACGACATAAAAATGGAACAAAATGATAAAATATTTATTAAACGGCTCAGAAAACTACTGATGGATAAATGCTATTACACATTGAATGATTTTTTTAATGATGACATCAAAATGGGATGACTTTACTATTTTAGACATTTATTTGATTTTTATTACTTGTATTAATTTAATTCATTTTTTAATATTATTTTAATCTGTGACATTATTATTTATTTCTTATTTTTATTGAATTATGAATGATGCCAATTATTGTTATGTTATGTAATATATTCAAATCAGGTAATTGAATTGATAATGGTATAATTTAATTGATTTTTTAATTCTACAATTTGTAATGACGTATATTACTACAATGTGTTATTATTTATTTATTTGAATTGATTAAGTTTTAAACGTTAGCCAAATACTTATAACCTATTATTTTATTATGACGCACGTAAAAATTTATTTCCATTTACTTAATGATTTTAAAGCATGCTACTTTCATATTGTGTATTATTGTGTAAAATTGAACTTTAAAATTATTTTTAAGATCTTGTACACACATGTGATAAGCAATAAAGATTTGAATTTGTAATCTGCTAAAATTTTGACAGTTCCTTTGATCAGTGACCTACCATTAGAAAGTCATTGTGCAGTTATGGCTTTTAATTCGTTACGAGTATCGTGTTTGTGGAATATTTATTGCATGGAGACAATGTATTCACTACGAGCAAATATTCTCGAGCTAGCCACTCTGCCGACGTTATAATGGGGCAGTCCATCCAATATTGTTTCGATAAACTTCGCCCTTCATTGGCGCGGCTGCAGTGGCCAAGCGCCAGGTCTTTTAATTATTATTAGAACCGTCATTTGCTCAATTAGCACCATTTTGTATAAAATCAATAAATATAGGCGGGTAAGGTTTTATATCAAGTCGCCTTAATTGGGGGGCAGGGGTAGAGTCATCCCCACCTTTTCCCCCCGCAAGATCTTTGATATGAAGTCATCAAATGTAGTTTTCTATGGAAAAGTTTGCTCAGTATGTTTCGTGACTTGTTAAAGGAAATAATTTAAACACTGATAAAGATAAGAAAGACTAGACTATATATGAGGTATCTAGGTCTGATCTATCAAATACATTTAAGTATTAAATTTTATTGACTTCTTCCAAATGATCGTAATGGATGTATGCCTGGCTGTGTTTAATACGTTCTGTATCGATTGGTATAAAACTTGCGTGTTTTGGGAGCTATTATAAAATAAGATGTTTAAAAAATTAAGAAACTCCTTAATGTATCTATTTCTCTCATTCGCTACACCGGCACCGATAAGGTGCCGAGAACAATATATTAATTAGCAGGGATTACGGAGAGACAATACAGGTAGTCTGTGGTGTGCCATTTACATATTTTATTAATAAACAATAAATACATACTTAACTCGTCATATTAAACTTATCTATATTTTATAAATATACTCAATAATAATCATAAATTTTGCAGTTGCAAAGAACATAAAAATATGCTTAACTTGTAAAGCCTACTTAGCTGAGATAGTTTTCATTTTAATTGTATTATGTTATATACTACTTACTGCCATGCCAGCCGATTTTCTCCGAATGTACTGGCCCGATTAAGTTGAAATTTGGTACTCATATGAACTTGTGTGAAAATTTAAAAAAAAAATGCATGCTGTACCGTGTGACTTATCAAATGAAAGGCTTTATTATAAGGATTTTAGATATATATTTTTTATAATTTTAGAATAAACACGTTTAAAAATATTTAAGAAAATAGATGAAAATAGGGTATTCCGCCTGTATAAAGAGCCTATTTTTTTTTAAACAGAAAATATTACAGAAAAATCTAGAAGAAGTTATGATATTAAAATAACATGGTAAATATTTCAATATTGTGCGTACAAACTTTCATTTTCAGTTGGAATGTATGAGGGAACATGCTTTTCAACTACAATGATAAGTTTGTTCTTAGGAAAAATACATCCCCACTACGGAATTGTACGGGACCATTCGATACTATTTTATTATAATTATGTATAAAGACTGATATACGTTTGTAGATAACTTAACTTGAAACTGAACTTAAAAACTTAACTTTACTTTAAAATAATGAAGAATGATCACAAATTCAGTTTAGTTTAGTCATAATTACAAAATTGCGAACTGCAGCATCACGACAGTGTAATTAGTAAGTAGACTTAACAGACTTAATTGTAATGCAGCGTCTACGTAGAACAGGCCACACGCGTGTATCTTGCTGAATGATACTCGATGCAAGCGCAGTACATTCTTGCACAGTTGCTTCGAATAATCTGTAAGATTAGATAGAAAAATTTCATTATTTATGTACACACAGTAAAATTCAGAGAGATACGACATAATTATAATTTTAGTACGAAGGTACTGCTTATTTCTTAAGATTTTTCCAGCAGACCTGCGAAAAGAAATGTAGACTATTATCTGTGAGAACAAGAAAAAAGAAAAAAAATCATTCTATTCTGTTGAATGAAATTTTTAAGCTAATAAATTAAATGACTAATTAAATAAACAAAAAAAAAAACGAAAAGGACAAGCGTCGAAGTACTCGTTCGCTGTCATTCAGAAACATGCCCAGAAGACTGGCAGCGTTGCATGTTGAATGGCAATGCTAATTTTTTGACCAAAGAACGAGCCAGCCCTCCCTCAGACAGAATGATTACAACTAAATAATACATCAGTCGAAAATAAACAAGTAATGTTTATTTTCGACTGATGTATTATTCAAAACAGCACAAAAACTCAATTATTATTGTAGTAGGTATGGTAGATAAATTAGTATTACCAGTACAGGCGGTACGTCATCATCATCAACACCAAGATAGGTTGGGCATTATGATGGTGATGAACTACCTATATGAAGAATTCTAACTATGTTGATAGCCACTATAGCTAGCTAACAATAATTTTCAGATGACAAACACCACTTCGGTACATCAACGAATCCTGGATTGCACCAGTAAAATGTACCAGCGTGATCGGTACATCTCGACACATCATGCTATAAATTTCACGTTAAGCTGCCTTGTATGGAAAGCCTATAAAAATGCGAGGAGTATCGCTTGATGTATCGTTGTGTGAACTATACTCGGTGTAAGACATCGACGCGCAAGCTGTTAGGTACTATGAATTCAGCATAAAGATTCTAGACCCCCAAGCGTGGAAAAATATCGGTTACAAAATAAAAAACCTCTTGTTTCATACAAAAGTGACGGCGGAGTGGCAGCTTTTCCTACGCCCGTCCTTCTGATGTACCTTGCAGGTAGCTTCTTAGAAATCTCCTCAAAATCACCTCCCCACTCTACCGAATTTTACTCCTACTCCTTCTCTATGCACGCGGTTTGGTTGTGGAATGCAGTTTCTTTGACATTAGGGACTGCCATACTGTTATGGTTTTTAAAAGAAGAGTGAAAGAACACTATGATCTTTCCACTCGTCATAATTGCATATTATGTATTTATTATTTTATACTTATATATATGTCTGATCGTCAGGATTATTCCGTTAGATTCCGACATCATGGGCAGAAGATGGTTTCGTGCAATGAAAACACGTCACGAGTACACGAGTAGAGTTTCGCGACGTCTTAACTCCAATGCGATGAGACACCTCAATGTTCCCCTCACCATCGGCTCAAAACATCACGACTCTGTAGAAGCGCGTTTTAGGTGTAGGTAGATCGCGTGATGTCGCCAGTGGCGCGCTTGCGCTTGATTCGTTTCGTGTCCATACTAATGACCGGATTCGACATATATGTCGGATCCGGTCATTAGTACGGACACGTAACGAGTCGCAAGCGCGCCACTACTGGCGACATGACGTCATCTACCCACACCACTGGCGCGCTTTTACAGAGTCGTGATGTTTTGAGCCGACGGCGAGGAGGACATTCAAGATTCAGTGTTTGGTCTGATCGCATCGGACTTGACGTCGCGGAACTGTACTCGATTCGTTATGCTCGGTTATTATGGAATTTAAAAATGTGTAGAGATTGTGTCAATTTGAAATTTCATTAAACGCTTTGTATCGCACCCAGTGTGTTTTCATTGCACGAAACCCAACTTCTGCCCACATGATTTCTGAATCTATATACCAGTGGATGTTGATGTTGATAAGGATTTTGATAATGAACAAGCTTAAGTTGTGGTAGAAGGTCGAGTAAAGGATTCTATCGGCCGTATTGTGTTCGACCGTACTAGTGGTTATTACGTAGTCGTAGCCCGGTAGAAATCGGTGTCTCTTGAGGCAACTCAAGTAGTCCGTGGGTGCGCGATGCGCGTTTAACTCTGGCGGAGGTCGGGGTCTGGAGAGACCGTAGTGTGTAGTCAATGGGTGATGCACACGGGTGATCCACTTGATGGATATGCGAACAGAAGTTTTGATCCATGCGCTGGATGTGAGAGCAATGCGATTGCTGGTCGGCTGGAGAGCCGAGGGGTTAGAGGTTTTACTCGAGGGTTTCTGTAAGCTTGGCAGTTTTTGTTGTTGTAGAGTTTTAAAGGTTGATTCGAACGACTATGGTACATGGCCCAGAGTATTGATTGTTGAATTTTCGATTATTCCCAATTTGACCATATTTGATGGCGATCGGTATGTTTTAAAATCTCTATTTAACAAGCGTACTTACAAATACGCTCATGATCGTATACGAAAGATGCCTCTAAGTAATGTTCCTAATGAGTTAAACGTAGAGGACGGTGATGAAAGTACCTCCACCGAGTAGTAGACACATACCATGGCTATTTGGTCGCACCGTACGCACTAGCCTGTAGTCGTAACTGCAGCTCACTTGTGAGCTGTTCAGGGGGCGATGGGCAGCTGGTGGTACGGCGGGGACCTGGGTCTCAATGGAGACTATTGTTGTTTTGGTCTTGTACTGACCTGGGAGTCGCAGACTCTATGTGATGTGTGTGGTCGTATCACATGAGGTGATGACGATATGGGTGGCATAAGTGTCACTAGCTGCTGCGGCAGCTGGGCCATGAGCGTTGTATGTGATCGAAGTTGATTTAGTTGCTGAGTAAATATGATGGAGACTTAGAGGAACCTTTTGTTTGACAACTGTTATTTTCAAGTTGTGCTTGGTCTCGGTAATCTTGAAACTAGATAGTTTCAATTCATAGGTTAGTTTAGTTTAAAGTTTCTAAATTGTTGGTTCAAATTGCTTGGAAATTAAAAACGGACTTTAAAAAGTAAAGTCCAAGTTAAAGAGTCAGTCTTCATATTAGTCAGGATTGGACGAGCAGATACTGTGGCGAGATTTTGTATTTTCCAGATAAAAACACACGAGGACGTGTGCATCGCAGGATGGCCGTGTCGGATCCGGTCATTAGTACGGACACGTAACGAGTCGCAAGCGCGCCACTACTGGCGACATGACGTCATCTACCCACACCACTGGCGCGCTTTTACAGAGTCGTGATGTTTTGAGCCGACGACGGCGAGGAGGACATTCAAGATTCAGTGTTTGGTCTGATCGCATCGGACTTGACGTCGCGGAACTGTACTCGATTCGTTATGCTCGGTTATTATGGAAAAAAAAAAACAATCTCTTGTGTCAATTTGAAATTTCATTAAACGCTTTGTATCGCACCCAGTGTGTTTTCATTGCACGAAACCCAACTTCTGCCCACATGATTTCTGAATCTAACTGAGTAAAATCGTGACGATCCGACATATATATTTTAAAACTATGTATGTAAGTTTATTGTCATAATGTATGTTTACTTATATTTAAATTAGTAAATAGTTTTTTTTTATTTTATGTATTTTGTTTTCTCTTACACATGTTGTCTCTTTGTCTACTTTCCTATCGCAGGTATGCTGGAAAAGATTTCTTTAGAAATAAGCATCACCTTTGTACGTATTTTTTTGTTCCTTTCTTCTTGTCTGTTTATATGTGTGTACATAAACTGTTAAATAAATAAATAAAGTGCAATACCTACACGGTCCAAATGTATGGGATAGCTCATATTTTTTTAATTAAGACGCTGACAATAGCTTAAGGGCGGTCACAGTCAGACTGCATACAAAAGAAAGAGAAGCGCGATGACAAAACGCTTGTAATTTATTGCAAAAATATGAAGCAATTATCTATTTACTCAAAAATGAGAGTATTTGAATTAAAATGAGTTAAGTAATTGAAAAATAAGACATACTTATTATTATTATTTTTTTTCCTTATTTTTGGAAGGCTTACAGACTAATAACTGTATAATAACAATAATATTTATCTAAGTGGCTAATTACAAGCCCACAGATAAATATTGTTATTTATTAATTATATTTATTAATATTTTAATACCGACCGTACGTTGATATTTAATACAGATATTTTGGATTGGAATTCAAAGTAAGAGCTTAGTTTACCGGTAATTTGTATCAAGATTTATTTTTCTAAATGTGTTTTGGTAACAACCAAGTTTGGAGAAATTTGTTCAAGAATAACATTTATATTTTTTCCGCTACCACAAACTATATAGATTTGGCATTTATTTTTTTTGTTTAAGACAAGCCTACTTAGATCATTTGCCTCTTGTCAGCGCCTTAACCGACGAAAAAAGTCAACGCGGGTCCTGAATCATATACTGAATTTGTGGTAACAGTATGCGCGTCGATGTATTTATTCATCAGGTCATTCGGCAGTGACACCCTCCAAAACCTATCTGGTCAGAAGATCTGCCCTTTTTCATTGAACAAAATATGCACCTTCCTTCTCCAAGTAATAAATGAAAAAGCATTTGGAAATAAATTACCTGAGCAACTTGACTTCAAAATGTGTGCGCAGGAATCTTGAATATTTTCAATTGCTAAGTAGAACTTCTCATATTGCTGGCTCAGTATTGTCTGCCAAATCAAACATTTTATCACCCAACAGAAAAAGGGCAACGCAACCTGTATTGCTTCATCCTGTAACAGAGTCAATTTTAAATGCCATGATGTCATCCGAAAGAATTCGATTTGTCATATTTAATATCCAATTTCTATTGAGACTAGCTTGGCATTCTAACACGATGGTCTTGTAGAAAGCAATGAAGGTTCGCGCGAAGGTTGTTCGAGATCGTTGTTCGTACGAACCCGATCATGTCGACCGTCCAGAACGTCTACTTCGAAGATAAATCCGAAGTATCGGTCATTTTCTTGACAATGGTTGACTACAGCGAAAAAAAAACCGATAGTCAAAGAGATTAGGATTCAAAGTCAAAAAAGGAAATTTTGGAAGTCAAGAAACGCTGGGACATTTGGCCGATACTTCGGATTTCGCTTCGGAGTAGAACCCCTGGACTGCGGCAAGATGAGTTGACGACATTGTTGTTATTGTGGGATGAGGCTGACACAAGAGCGTGGTGATTGGCAAAGGAGCAAGGGATTGGCACACGCACAGAAAAGTCTACACAGTGTGTGAAGTCAGACTCTGGTTGATGTACAGAGAATACGGTATCTTTTGGATAGTTTGTATTAGGGTTCCGTACCAAAATGGTAAAAAGGAACCCTTATGGTGAGCTAAGTCTGTCTGACTTAGATCAACTTGAAATTTAGAATAGTTTTAGATGACGTTTGCCCAACTATTTTGTAAGCATGAAATTTTAAAAAAAAAATCTTTTTAGCAAAAGGGGGTCTTAAAAATTTAAAGTGGGGCTACTAGGGCATGTGGGGTGTTTGAAAGAAAAATGTTTGCACATTCTCAAAAGATTTTTTTAGGCAGTATTCAGCAAGTTTCCGACTTTTGATGAAAAATGTAAAAAAAAATACCGTCCCCCTCCTTATCTCCGAAGTTTGCAGAGTTAAAAATCTGAAATTATTCTATATGATAGAAGCTTATGTAAAGATTACAAAAAAAATAAAATTATGTCTCTAAATAGCACAGTTTTTCAGAAATCATCAACATCATATATTCGTACGGAACCCTCCGTGCGCGAGCCCGACTCGCTCTTGACTGTTTTTTTTTTATTGCGTTTTGTATGTGCAGAATAAACAATTTTTTTTCTTAATTTTGCTTTAGAACCAGTAAAAGATACTCATATTATTATAAGGTTAAATTACTTACTATATTGTCATACATATAGCCACTTTTCAACGTATCAATTGTCACTTGCAGGTACAGCAAAGAGTGGATAAATGCTTCTAAAATGTGAAAAAGTGCCTGAAAAAAAGACATTTGTTTAGACGTCTTTATCCCTAAATATCACTTCGCCCGTGGCTTCATCAGCATAGATTTTATCTTTTCCTCTAAAAATGTTAACACCCTCTCCACCTTCTTTGAAAGGTAGGTTGCGAAAACTCAGCTAATACACTTCAACATGATTATAAAACTGTCATGTTTACCGAATTCTCTTTTATTCTATGGATTAATACGGTATTAATAAAAAGGTACTTACAAAGTGCTGATAACAAAATCTGTGGATGTCATAACACTCTAATATATCAACGTATGCCTGAAACATTTTTTTGCTTTCACCGTACATTTCACCGGTTTCTTGAGCTTTCACACTCCATAAGTAAACTTTGTTTTCCAGTAATTTAACGACTCGAACGGAATAGATAACATTAAAATCAATAACAACTAAAAGGTTGATACATAATGTAATATAGAAAGGTTCTCCAAGCCGGATGCCGAAAGTTGTATAAACAAATACGTAACAACAAAGAAATACAATTATAATCATCCAATTCCGAATGATGAAGCGGTTAAACCTGGTTCCATTATTGAGAAATCTGTGCACTCTTTGAAATGTAAGGACAAACTTGATTGATTTTTTGGTTCGAAATATCCCGTTCACAAAATTCATAGTAAATCCTAAACAATAGAGAATGCAGTCAAAATAAGCGCTGATAAAGATGGAACAAGTACATTGGTGACAGAAGTCCGTAAAGCAGATCATATAGGTGCGGTACACAAATAAAAATATGAATATTAGTGTTCCAATCATTGAAATGACATTCAAGATGTAACTATTTGGTGTTATAACATTATTCTTGATACGAAATTTAGGACAGAACATAACATATTGCATAAGATTAAAAGGCATAAATAGTGACTGAATATCTTTATCTACCGTTTCGTTTAAAACTTCTCCTTTGTTACGGATATTGATCATTTTTAATAGATCACTAACAGTAGGTTCTTAGCACACAAGTGATGGTCAATTTATGACCACGGCACATCAAATCCATTATAAGTAAACAATATAATTCATAAATGGAATCAGTAATTTACCTAAGTGTATTTACGATAAATAAGTAATAAAAATAAAGAAAATCGACCTAAAACAAATTGTAGGGCCCTAATTTGTTTCGTACTTACTTTTGGTTTCGTTTAAATGGTTCATTTCGTGATTATAAAAATATTATTTCATAATAAATTTTGAGTTAATTTCTTTTTGAAGTCATTTTTTTTTATTACTTTTTATTTCGTAAATTTTAGTTTTAAGTAAAAACTGGAACATTTGTTTGTATTATGTAGTTAATATTTTGATTGTTCTTATGAATTTTCTTACCTAAACTAGAATTTGACCAGGGTTTTGAGATGTTTTCCCTGACAATAAGCCTGGTCGTCACATTATTACACGTATTACTCCATGTCTTAAAAACCGGCCAAGTGCATGTCGGACCACGCACAATGATGGGTTCCGTAGTTGGGATGAATTGATCCCAAAAACAAACTTAACATTGTAGTTGAAAAACATGCTCTCCCATACATCGATATACGTTACGGTCAATTCCCCAACTGCAAATTTAAGTTGGTCGACTATTACTCGTTAAATTGTGAAGCCTACTTAGCTGTGATAGTTTTCCTTTTAATTTCGTTATATATACTATTGCCATGAATTTTTTCACATATCCAAAACCAACCATTTAGCTGGCACTTGACTCTAACAAAAAATAGCACTTTAAAGCTTAATATTACGCAAACGGATCCCTTAATTGAAAAATGGTTCTAATAAACACAATATCTTCAAACGGCCTATCCAACGATACCCCACACCATGGAAAGACGAGAAAAAAAAATATCATCCCCATTTCACTTGTACCGGTACCCTAAAAAAAATTGTTTTTCATGGTTTTATTTGACGACTTTTTCGGCATGATTTTTCGGCCAAATTACAGCTTTCTAGGACTAAGCGTCTCTGAGCTAAGCCAGGGACAGACGGACGGACGGACAGACAGACAGACAGACGGACATGGCGAAACTATAAGGGTTCCTTGTTTACTACGGAACACTAAAAAGTAGTAAACTGATTTTGCAATATTCCCTAAGCTGACAAAAAATTAAGCCAACTAAAACAATTAGTCACAATCCGAATTATAAATTCGGAGAAATGCGAGGACAAACATACATACAAAAAACTTTTTTACAAAAAAACAACCGACTTCCAACAAAAACACTAAAAAGTGAAAAATAACTTTATTTTCGGAAGCACATAACATAACATCATGCCTTGTTTCCTCGAAGGGTAGGGCAGAGGTGTACCTGTAGTACACCCACATTTAATATTTTATTTAATTTAATTTCGGAAGTCGGTGTCTTTGGTTTTGTATTTTCGTTTATGGCCACCGACTTCCGAAATTTAATTAAATATAATATTAAATGTGGGTGTACTACAGGTACACCTCTGCCCTACCCTTCGAGGAAACAAGGCGTGATGTTATGTTATGTGCTTCCGAAATTAAAGTTATTTTTCACTTTTTAGTGTTTTTGTTGGAAGTCGGTTGTTTTTTTTGTAAAAAAGTTTTTTTATTTTTCACTTTTTAGTGGTACCTACCCCACACCAATTCGTATACTACTACTTGCTATGAAAACAACAGGGACAGGAAGTTTTATTTTACACCCCTTAAGGGGTTAAATCTTCAAAAATCTGTTTTTAGCGGTTACCTACGTCATAATAACTATCTGTGTGCCAAATAGCCCAATCAATTCAGTGATTTGAGCTTTGTGCTGATAGATCAGTCAGTAAGTCAGTCACTGTTTCCTTTTGTATCTATTAAATCTATAGTGTAATTCGACATGTTACGACGACCCCAAATAAATTGGGATTAGGGCAGGAGACTGATGATGAAGTATTCAGGCTAAGTTTCAAGTTAATAGATCAACGAAAGAAGATTTTCTTCATACAAACTGTATCCATCCCCTTTTACCCCCACAGAGGTTAATTTTTAAAGTGGTTTGCGACTTTTCCATTATTTGACATAGAGGTTATACCAATTTTCGAGTTAATCAAGCCACGTAGTAAAATCCTCTCTTGTAAAATTGACTACCCCTTTTTACCCCGTTATGGGTAGATTTTCGAAAAACCCTGATACAAGTTATTCTTCATTTTTAGTCTTAAGTATAAATACTGAGTTTCGAGTTGATCGGACCGCGCGTTAAAATTCTTCTATACAAGCTTTGACATCCCATCCGTTGAAGTTAAGTTAACAAAAAAATATAAACTTTATAATTTACTTACGTAAGTATTCGTCCAAGTTTCAAGTTTATTAACCCTAGGAATAAGATTTTTCATGCAAACAAAACCCCCCGTTCTCCACCCTTAAAGGTCAAATTTCCAAAAACTCCTTAGCGGATGTCTACGTGCCAAATTTCAGGCCAATCTGTTCAGTGGTTTGAGCTGTGTTGATAGACCAATCAGTCACGGTTTCCATTTATATGTACATATGGCTAGATATATATATATATTGAGAACCTCCTCCTTTTTTGTAGTCAGTTAAAAATCATTTATAGCCAGAGTGCATCTCATGACAATTCCAATAAGACCAAACACGGGTAGGATACATTGTTTTTTAACGGAGTTCCAGTGCCTACCATCCGGCTTCATCATCAGATCAGTTTGTGGTACCATTTTGATCAGAACTATTTATTTAAATTTGCTCCGCTTAACACCTTAATCCAGATATCTCATCGCCACCCGTGAATTACGTATCACTGAGAAGTTCCGGTGGCCATCTGTGGCCTTCTTCATCTGTTCCACTTCACCAAATTATACTTTCTGAATGCAAATGATTGACTTGTTGATGAAAATATAAAAATTACTATAGGTATGCCTATAATATTTGAGGAGTTCCCTCAATTACTCATGGATCCCAACATCAAACTGGATTTTGAAAAAAATGGGACCACTCTGGACGTATATCCTTTCAATTAAAAAAAATATTTTCGAAATCGGTTCATAAACGACGGAGTTCTGAGGTAACAAACATAAAAAAAAAAAAAAAAAAACAAAAAAAAAAATACAGACGACTTGAGAACCTCCTCCTTTTTGAGAAGTCGGTTAAAAATACATACGTACATACAAAAATACATACATACACCTATAAAAAATAATTATATTTGTTTGGAAGCCCTAATAAATTATCGTAGGTAAGAATATTAAAGTTCCAATAATATTACATACATAATGAACGTACAAAAATATATAAATTTCCTAGGAGTTACATTAAGGAAGGCACATATTGAAAAGATTAAAAAAAAATATCTAGTTGCTACGCATTCTCAATCCTGGCAGAAACTACAAATGCAAATGTTACTAGAAAAGCTTATTTTGGAAATGTTTATTATTGTTTATCCAGTATTAACTTATGGTATCATATTATACGGGGCAAAGTAGACAAACGTACAATCCACATTGATTCTCCAGAAAAATATCTTAGGACAGGATAATATTATGTAACATGTAGTACCGAATCGTTAAGAGATGTTTTCAGAACGGCGGGTTTTTGAACACTGACTGGCTAGTATTTATAAACTAGAATTATGTTTATTTTTTTAAAGTAATAAGCAATATTTTAATTTAAAATCTGAGAATATAATAAATATGACATTAACTTACCTATTATTAACTAATATTTCATAAAATTACCTATATACTACTATTCATGTACACAATCAGCTACCGCCAGATAAGGAAATATGTTAGAAACGAAATAAAAAAAAACTGATAAATAATTGACAATAATGACCTATTTTATAATCTGCATGAGCTTTTTTGGGAAAAAAATATGTTAGTATGTAATTTATAATTCCTTTTAATACTAATGTATATCCGTCATGGGTACACTGTTGAGACTAAAAAATATGTTTAAAATATATTCACAGCAGGCAATTTTTTTTTTTCAAAATACATTTTAATTTATATTTCAAGCTTACATACAATAAAGAAATTTTGATGTTTTGTTAAATTGTAAGAACCGTGTTAAGCAGGGGCGGTTCGCTAGTTAAATAATATATAATAATTACCTGCTAAATGAAAAAACGGTTCACTCCACACTCTGTTCAGAAGCACAAAGTAAATTAAAAAATACTTAAACATTTCCAATGCTGGACACAAAATATAAAGTAGGTACTGCCTTTCACTACGAAGTGGACACGATTTTTCTTCAAAAGTCCACGCGTTCTTTAAATTAACTCGGTGAAACTGGTCGAATACGTCTTCCGATGGAAATTACAGGCAGTTTAATATTTTAGAAGTTATGTTTGGAGTTATGATACATTGAGTATGGTTTATTATTCAGTCTTATGTGAAAAGTTATAAAAATAATTAATGTTAGCTTTGTTTTGCGCGTTTTCATTAGTTTTAATTTGACTTGTACGTAGTCAAATTAAAATTGTACTTAAGTCCCATTAAATAAAACGCAAAGTTTACCTGCAATGACCGCTATTGCCACGCTAATGTGATTCGGGTGTATCGTTTTATTCTATTCAGAATTTGCATATTATTTATGTAATTCGGTTGCATGACCCCAGTGCCTGATTTTATATTCTTAGTTAAATTATACCTAACTTTGAATTATTATTGTACTTGACTAAGATTTTCAAAGTGTCTCTTTTAAGTGTCTTCAAAAAAATATTTTGCACAATAAATATAATAGGATTAAAAAATTAAAACGTACTAAACTCGAAAAAAAGGTACCGATATATTCAACACGTGACTTTCGGCTAAAAAGATGGTGATGAAGAATAGGTACACTTATCTTACTTCAGTTTTCACGACCCTGAAAACGATTCTAAAGAAACGTAGGCCAAAAAGCAAGCCTTGATTAAGCTTGTTCAACTTCATCTCAACACCTTATTTACAAACATGGAACGTACCGAAAAAATACTACGCCTTTGTAGCAAAATCACAAAAGTACACATACTTGATTTACTTCGACACTGCTCAAAAAAATACAGTACACTCCAGATTTAAATAACAACACTCTGTATAAAAGAGAGACTTATCTACCCAGTAAATGGTAGCTTTGTAGTAAGTACATACGAGTAGTACTCACACATGTAACATGGTATCTTCTTTCTGTGCAATTAAAGAACTATTCTATTCTATTATTTAGCCACAAGCCCCTTAAAATAAAGTTTGTATGTTGTGTCTTGTGTGTGACTTAAGTAATTATAACTTAATCGTAACAAAATTTCCGCGTGTTGCCGGACGTAAAAAATAGCACCATCCTATTTCTTCCCACGGGTGTCGTAAAAGGCGACTAAGGGACTTACTAGAGAACGAACAGCAGCGTTCTCTATGCATTTTAACACCATACTGCGATCGCCAACCCGGGATCTGCCAGGCGTGGTGATTATGGCAACCCCCCCGAATTTTGGGGAAGACCTATGTCCAGCAGTGGATTTCTTTCGGCTGAAATGATAAATTATCCTAATAAAGGCATAGCACCCAAATCTTAAAAAAAATTTTTTTGCGAATCAAAAACAAAAAATCAATGAGTCTAAAATCATAAGTCATTTATTTAAATTAGGGTGGGAATCAGCTCCTTTTCAACGTCAAAATGATTTAAGACAGTCCCTCAAAACTGCCCGCCCTTCACCACGTTCTAGTGCTTTAGCTGGGAAGAAGTAGTGGTGGAACAAACTCGGACAGCAGCACAGCTGTCTGAATAGTGGAATTACAGAAAAATCATAAATTGTATCAAGTACTTGTGATTCTGTGCAAGTCTCTAGTGTTAATTAGGGAAGTAGGTAGTTACCTCAGTAGTACGATAAGCTTACATCCTGCATACTTAAATACATCATCACATAGAACTCTAAAACTGGTCATACGAGTAAGGTAAGGTAAGGTTGAACTTTTTGATCAAACCCCACAGATCAGAGGACTTAAAAAGAAGTTTAATTTGCATAACATACATGCATAATCAGCCTACAATGTTCCCACTGCTGGGACACAGGCCTCCTCTCTTCGAGAGGGAGTGGGCTGTAATCTACCACGCGGGCCCAGTGCGGGTGGAGAGAGTTTCATTATTCTACCACAACTTTTCTTTCAACATAACTTATTTGTTTGGAACGAAGTTCCTTAACGTGGCTTACGCTAGGATATGTCTGGTACTTGAGGCGGTCCACAAAGGCGGTCCACCAGCCAGGGATCGCTGAAGTTGCACATGATCCCATGATCCCCGGTGCAAGTATGGGAAGGGAACACCGGAGTGGTTTTTAGTCAGTGTTAAGAGTCTGACAGACCCCTCCGCCCGCCCCAGGGCGGAGGACGTCCAAGAGGATTTTCCGCCTGAAAAAAAAAGGAGTTGACTGGTAGAAATTGCCACGCAAGGAAAATGCGTTATGTCCTGTCCATTCGACTTTCTCTCTATCTCTGTCTCTTTCTATTATATACGAGTGTGTGTACTGTGCGTGCGAGTACGCGTAAGAAACTTCGTTCCTGATGGGGGTCCCCCGACCACACACGTTTTTTTTTAAATATTATTAACATTAATCCACCTTTGTCAACAATGAAAAAGCATCTCTTTTTTAATATAAGTCTTCTTTTTCAATGAAAACCAATGAATACGCAGTGTAGATTTCAGTTCTTTAATTGCAAAATTAATTAAAGCAGCGAGTTCCATTGCAAGATCGAGCGTTTTTACGTTACATTACTCCACACGTTCGTGTTAGGCCCACATATTGCTTTGTAGTCCTTAAGTATCGCAAACGTGTTCGAGATTATCTCGTTCTACTTAAGAGGCCATAATACCTCAGTGCCACCTCACTCTTTATCTCGCTCACACACTACTGCTGGCGGTCACGCGAGCAAGCGAGATAGGGTGACAGGGAGAAGTCTCCAAAGCGCCGATAGTTTAGGTAATTTCTTTTTACTGTGAAAATAATAGTAATAAAAAAACAGTGTATGTGTTTTTACATTTAGTTTTGTTAATATACAAAGTTTCATGATCTAATTTGAAGTATTTTTGAATACTAGCGGTTTATTGTTCGGTTTGGAGGTAACTTTGTAGTTTATTATTATTAGGAAATTTTATGGAATCTTGTTTTCATCAAACCTCGTCATCATCATCAGCCGAAAGACGTCCACTACTGGACATAGGCCTCCCCCAAAAGGGGGGTTTGCCATAATCTCCACGGATGGCAGGTTGGCGATCGCAGTATGGTGTTAAAATGCATAGAGAACACTGCTGCCCATTCTCTCACACCCACGGGAAAAAACAGGGTGGTGCTATTATTTACGTCCAACACCACACAGACTATCAAACATCGTATTTAACAATAATCCTCAACTCTACCATAGGTATAATTATAATATTTATTTCAAAATTAATGCTGCAGTATTTTCGATATAACGGAGGATCATGCTATGCAGGAGGTATTATTGACTCTATTAAGATCATAAAGATTCCTCCGACCAGGTCACCTGACACTATCATCTTGTTCATTGAAGCGACCTAGATTTCTTCGTACCATCATTACTCTTTGTCATCACCTACTACGTGATGGTATTCCAAATTCAAAGTATAAAAAGAAGGATTTGACAACAATAAAAAGAAAAATTCCAACTGTCAATACTAGGCTTACTAGCTGTGACCCGTGACTTCGTCTGCGTGTGTTTTTTATTTCGTTATTTTTCTATTCAAATTTTCAGGATGAAAACTAACTATCCTTCTCCGGCACCTTAATTGCGTAACACACTATCAATCAGCTACCTATATCATTGAGGGACAAAATAACTCATAAAAACATAAAGTACAAATAAAGTAACATTTCTTACAAAATATAAATATATAATTGTGAAAAAAAAAACATAAACAACCATAAAAAAACAACAATAAAGGAAAATTAATTATTGCTAAAAATAATTATACTTTTAGGAACAACCCGTATCAATGTAAGTAACATTCCTCTATCACTCTTTGTTTGATGGACGGTCAATTCGGTCACCGATGTTGGCTCGTTTGTTTAGTAATAGATAAATATTTCGCTAAATATACCCTCGTTGTAATTTTTTTTGTTTAATTTTAATTAAGAACTTAAGTTTGGTTTAATTCTTTAAATTATGTGGTCGATGATTTTGGTGCACGGTAAAACTCTGAGTTTATGTTTGCGCCAACTTATATTATAAAAATGTAAATATAATGTATAAATTAATAAATGAATAAAAAAAATCCATTGCTTCATAATTAAGTTCGAAAAATGTGTCTACTCAACAACGTAAATAACGCGATGAATGTTTTCGAACTATCAAAATGTAACCCATTGCTGCTGATAGTGAGTTAAGCCACTACCCTGCTGGTCTCAGGGGCTGCAGTCTTGACATAGTATATAGTTAGGTATAGCTGTAGCTTCATTTAAGCGGGCACGCCCATTATGCCTGGAGGCTTTTATTTAGATACGTTTTGTTTACGTTATTTCTGCTTGAGTATAGTTTTCGACGATTATTATATATATTTTTGTATAATGGTGTGTGCTAGCTAACATAAGGCAAATAATTTAATTTAACGTTTCGTGCTAAAGCACTAGGACGTGGTGAAGGGTGGGCGTTTTTGGGGGACTGTCTCATGTAATTTTTGACGTTCGAAAAGTGCTGATTCTCAGCCTAGTTTGAATAAATGACTTTTGATTTTGTTTTTGATAGATAGCGATCGCTTTACGACCGAATTCGGTCGCAAAATCCTAATGGGTTCTAATCTAGTCGGTTAAAATTGCTTGACAATCACGATCGAAAAAGTCACAATCTTGCCAAGCAATTTTGTCTAGGTACCCCATTAGGACTTTGCGACCGAATTCGGTCGTAAAGCGAATCGCTATCTATTTCGAGACTTCATGCCCAGTACCCCGAGTGTAAGTTTGCAAGTGAGTAAACGTAACTAGCGCGTTTGCGTCATGATTTTTATTCTAACCTTTATACTCTTAGCATTATGATCCATCGGTCATATTTTAACGCAAACGAAATACAAACAAATACAAATATTTATTGAAACAAAAACACAGATTTACAAAATCTTTAGTGTTCGATAGCAGCTACATTAGTTTTGAAAACTGTGTAGCAGCCATTAGCGCCCACCTCCGAGAGGGGAGACGTCGGCGTTCCAACATTTATAATAATAAAGCAACAAAAAATAAAATAAAAATTGTTATAAACGAACCTTAAGTAAAAGTAGGTATATAGACTATAACGATCGGTTCGGTGTAACTCCGTCTGTTTGCTATTTATTCATGACTTAGCATGAATAAATAGCAAACAGACGGAGTTACCTTCGCATTTATGATATGAGTATGAATCGAAATGTCTAAACATATTGATTGATTGAGGTTGCCTATTCAGAAGCGATTACGTTGAAATATTAAGAATTTCATCGAAAGGAATTTGAGTCCTATTCGAGAGAGGGACAATTTATCACGGAGTTGTTTTGTCTGTGAATGTTTTGCAAAAGACAGACAGATCTCCAGGAAAATTTCTCTGTTGTTATATTCTTCTTTAAATATTGATTACTTTGCTGTGGTATTACGCGAATGGATACAATAATAAATTAGTAAGAATACAATGTGTAACTGAATGAATGCACATTACGAAAGTAGTTTGTTCAGAATCGTTTTCTGTCATTTTTAAGGCGATGATAACCGATTTTTAATGATTTTATACTGAAGACCACGTCCAAAAGTTTAACATATTTTTTTTCCAAATCAACAGCTTCAGTAACACGAATAGTGTTACTGAAACTGTTGATTTGAAAAAAATGTATGTTAAATTAGAGCATTTTCTCAATAATTTATTTACTTTATATTACTTCCGCTGTACAGTGAAAACAAAACGAAAATGGATGTTTAGCGTCCATTTTGGTTTGTTTTCACTGTACATATCCTACACTAATACAATACTTTAATTTCATTAAACATTATTATTTATTGATTTACTTTCAATTTTCTAAAATAGCATATTGGAGCAACCTGTACTTAAGAACTGTAGCACAGAGGTCCAGGAGAGCCAGGATCATGGATCATAACATCGAATCAATGAATATATACAAATAACGTGCAAGTAGGCGAATTGAAGGAAAGAGAGAGCTTTAATATTTAGTTGGTTTGATTTTTTTTATTTTTCAATTTATAATTATTTATCTTCATCATCATTTCAGCCGAAAGACGTCCACTGCTGGACATAGGCCTCTCCCAAAGGGGAGGGGTTTGCCTTAATATAATATATTTAAAAAAAATATAGGTACTTAATTTTATTTTTTTATTTTTACATAAAATAGTAAAAATATTCATAAATCATATTTATCTTAATATAATATATTCAATATCATACCATTTATGTTAGATGCCAGGTCAGCTTGGTCTGTCCTCAACGGGGGGGGCAGCAGGTCCTGACGCAGCACATGCTCAGCGCGCTTGGGACGACGTCGCATCTAAACGGATCCAGGAACAAATGTTGGTGGGTTCCTCGGGGGCTGATTCAGCCAGACTCAGGGCTTTATCGCAGCCGGAATCGGGGGCATGGTTGCACGCGCTTCCTTCGCCTTACTTGGGCACGTTGCTGGATGACGACTCTTTGCGTGTGGCGGTGGTCTTCCGTCTGGGCTGCAAGGTGTGTGAACACCACAGATGCACCTGCGGTTCCATGGTAGAGGCCGATGGCCATCACGCTTTGAGTTGTCGTCGTTGCTCTGGGAGGTTCCCGCGTCACATAAATGCCCTCCGCACAATATCGTTGAGCGCATCTCAACGATATTGTGCGGAGGGCATTTATGTCCGCAGATGTCCCCTGCCTGCTGGAGCCTCCGGGTCTGTGCAGGACTGACGGCAAGAGGCCGGACGGGCTGACCCTGGTGCCTTGGAGGAACGGCAAATGCCTCATATGGGACGCCACTTGCGTCAGCACTGTTGCCGCCAGCCACCTTGGTCGCACCGTCCTCTCACCGTCAGCAGCAGCGGAAGACGCCACAGAGAGGAAAAGGGTAAAATACGCACCGTTGGTGGAACGCTACCATTTTGTGCCCATTGCCGTTGAGACCATGGGTAGTTGGGGCACTGAGGCCAGGAAGCTCATTAGGGAGATAGGGCACAAGCTCCGATTAAAAACGGGTGACTCCCGCGCCGGCTCGTTCTTGGTGCAAAGGTTAGCCATTGCCATCCAACGTGGCAATGCAGCAAGCGTTATGGGCACCTTTGTGCCGGGAACAGTTAGGGGCGGGTTATTTGATTAAGTTTTTTGACGTGTTGTTGTGACTTAAGCATGTATTTTTAGGATTTAAGCTTTGTTGTTTACTAAATTATATTAATAATAAATATAAAATATAAAAAAAATAAAAATATATAAGTACTTAATTTTATTTTTATTTTTAATAAAATAATATTACATCGTGCCTGTTGTCAAAGGATATGGCAGAGGTGTACCATGGTACATCCACATTTCATTAGTTATGTTTCAGCCTATTGCCATCAACTGGGAACAAATCCAGTCTTCGTGCTGCTTCTGAGTTTATCTAAAGGAAAAACCCAATAACACTGCCTGACCTGAGAATCGAACCCAAGACCTCATGCAGTAGCGCTTGCGACCACTAGACCAATGAGGCAGTTTTCTTAAATATCTATGTGTATTTTGGTAAATAGGTTATGTTATATTTATCCCTTTTTACAGAACCGAAATAAAACGAAACCATGTGACTGATATTTGTTCATTAAGCATTTTCGTATAGTAAAACCTAGATGTGCTATTTCCGACGTAAAATGTGTTACAGACAACAATTACAATAGTTAGTACAGTACAACCACAATGACAAATTTTACAGCGAGCTATATTTACTTATCATCTTAATATACATAATTCTTCTGTACGTGTGTTTGTCACCTAACTCCTCCTAAACGGATGGACCGATTTGGTTGAAATTTTGTATTTATAATTTCAATGGGTTCCTGGATGGTTTGAAAACAGAATTGGACCCGGTAGGTGGCGCTGCTGTCGGTATAAGGCGGTACGAAGTTCGCCGGGTTAGCTAATTGATAATAAAAAATTTGTTCAGAACAAAAAACAAAACAAGAAACAAAAATTATCAATCAATTGATATGTTAAACTTTTACTTACCTCAGTAAAATAATGTTTAACATAATTTATCAATTGATGAAAGAAAAAAATAAATGGGGGATTTAAAGAATTTTAATTTGGTACTTAAATTAAATTAAAATTGTATTTGTTTGTTACACGACGCAATAATAATATACGTAGCTCTGAAAACTATGTTCACATACCTACTGAAGATAAAATCTTCTGAAAACAGACTTCTGTCAAGTTCCAATTCATTATAACAATTTTTTTTAAATATTCTCCATTGCATGTTACGTACAATCATTTTAAACTAGTGACCCGCCGCTTTGCACGGGTGCAATAGCGACATGTCAAAACATCGAGATTTATCTGCTATATATAAGTTAAACATTGATGTTATTATACACAAATACCTTCGAGAATAAATTATCTAAATGATGGTGAAAACTGCATCAAAATCCGTTGTGTAGTTTAAAAGGACAACGCGGTCACACAAACAGCCAGTCTATTCTGTAAAAATCTAACTGTGATATCTTAAGTGAAGTGAGCGTGAAGTGAACTGTCAGTAGTGTCAATCCCTAGCATCAGGTGGAATGACACCTTACTTCAAGCTCACTTCACGCAAGTTTTCACGGTGAGGGTTTTACAGAATCGGTCTGCAGATATGAAAAGTGACTTTGTAATACACATACATACACAAACTCACGCCATCTTCCCATGGGGTGTACTATGCCAAATCGAATGCCAAATAATCGAATATCAATTGATCGACCACTATAAATCGAACATCTAAATACTCGAACGTTCTTAAAATCGAATGGTTAATAAATCGAACATTCAATATATTGTACACTCAATACATCGAGTGTTCAAAATATCGAATGTTTGTTTGATCGAGCGTTCAACGAATCGCATATTCATTCTATCGAAATATCAATATACTGAAAACTTTTTAATGATATTAGAATACAAGAAAAACACAAAATTTACTAATAAATCACATTTTGATCTTTAATTAGGTATTATCTTTTATACGTACATTTAAATATTTTGTGTGAATTGCAATTGCACGGAGAAACTCTAATAAATCCATGTTGTTTTTATTAGATTTTATCAATACCTGTTTATAATTATTACTTCTTTTTTTTTTAGACTTATAATTATATTGAAAATTAATCATAGATAAATTAAATGTATCATTTTATTAACATACATAAACTTTCGATAAAAATAAGTCTATTTCTGAACGAACAATTAGGTAAGTCATATTTATTTCAGGCTAGCCTAATACATTGTAATATTGTTTTCACCTCTTAAATTAAATAAAACTATGTTCATCTGCAGAAAGCATTGTGACTAAGTACAAGTGAATTTTGTGAAAAATGTCTGTAGGGTCTTATTATAAGCCAGAATTGTCCCAAAAACGCAAGTCGGTCTTAGTTTTGGATGGCTATGTAATGGCAATAAACAAGAATATTAATAACAAGTTCTACTGGCATTGTTCCTACAAATATAAATACCATTGTAATAGTACTGCAACAACAAAATTGCACGGAAGTGAGGAGCATTTGTTGGAAACCTATACAACACAGCATAATCACGCACCAGATCCTGGTAAGGTAGATGAACTACGTTTTAGGAATTCCCTAAAAAGTGATGCTACCAGCTCGCTTGATAGACCGAGTCAAATTACAGCGAAATGAGACCAAAATTTCGAAATCAAGTTCATGTGCTCTTCCAAACAAAAAAGCAGCATCGCAAATTATACGTCGAGCAAGAAGAAAAGAAATGCCAAAGGAACCGATTACTTTGGATGATATAAACATCCCCGATAGATTGCAGAAAGTTGATGGTGAAAGATTTTTAGGGCGCCAGATTAAGTTTGAAAAAAACTATGTTATGTTATTTGCAACGAAATCAAATTTAATATTATTAAATAAATCACAACTTTGGGTGATGGATGGTACATTCGCAACATGTCCTATACTTTTCAGACAAATATATAGTATACATGGTTTGGTGGACACGGGTACAGATCGTTATTACGTACCTTTAGTATATGCGTTTGTAACGAATAAGACGCTAAATTGTTACTTGTATTTTTTTCAAGCACTAAAGACATATGCTCTAGAATATGATATCGAATTGAACCCACGAGTAATAATGACGGATTTCGAGATGGCAGTCATTAATGGTGTAAAACAAGAATTTCCTGATGCGCAACATAAATGCTGTCTATTCCACTTAGGTCAAAATGTATGGCGTCAAATTCAACAAAATGGTTTGCAAAATAAATATGGCCAGGATGCTGAGTTTGCTGTCAAGTTAAGACACATTATCGCACTTGCTTATTTACCCCAAGAAGAGATACCAGATGCTTTCGATAAATTGAGAGAAGTGTTACCCGACGAGGCAAATGATATCACCAACTGGTTTGGAAAATATTATGTTTGGGGAAATATGAATTCTCGTGAGACGGGAAATAATAAATTACTTATAGCACGCTCATCGCCAATGTTTCCACCTTCACTGTGGTCTGTGTTTCAAAATAATACACTGGGTTTTCCTAGAACTCAAAACAACATTGAAGGATGGCACAGAAGATGGAACACGTTGCTTGATAAGCACAAACGGGGTCTTTATGCTACCATAGAATTTTTAGTTAAGGAGCAAGCCATAACAAATAGGACAATTGAAAAGGCAAACGCGGGATTGGGGAGACCTACTCCACAAAAAAGAGGCAAAAGGGATGATAATGCGATTGAAAAAATATTAAATAGTAAAAACAACATGGATTTATTAGAGTTTCTCCGTGCAATTGCAATTCACACAAAATATTAAAATGTACCTATAAAAGATAATAATTAAAGATCAAAATGTGATTTATTAGTAAATTTTGTGTTTTTCTTGTATTCTAATATCATTAAAAAGTATTCAGTATATTGATATTTCGATAGAATGAATATGCGATTCGTTGAACGCTCGATCAAACAAACATTCGATATTTTGAACACTCGATGTATTGAGTGTACAATATATTGAATGTTCGATTTATTAACCATTCGATTTTAAGAACGTTCGAGTATTTAGATGTTCGATTTATAGTGGTCGATCAATTGATATTCGATTATTTGGCATTCGATTTGGCATAGTACACCCCTTCCCATGGGGGTAGACAAAAACTATAAACGCCACCTGCTAAGCTCCTCACATACTCCTTTTGCTTCATTTACGTTCATACATCTGGTCTACAACGCACGCTGGCTGCGTGTACTACGCACCTGATCTTTCTGAAGAACATCACCAATGAGGTCATTATTATGTCCTCTTAGGGCATCCCCTCCCGGCGGCGTTACCACTCAAAAATCTCTACCTCTCTACTCTACCTCTTTAATATTTATACAACATTAGTTTTGTTTATACTAAACCCGAAAGGGGTCATTGTACTCATCATTTTGAACAATTTTTTCTATGGGACCAACCTTAAAATCGCGAAATAAAAATCAGCTGTTCCATACATTTTGTCGCATTTTGTGAATACAAATGTAGGGAACAGATGATTTTTTTTTTTACACTAATGTTGTATCAATATAATACAATTACAAAAAAACTCAGGCTCTTAAACCTGCTGATGGTCTGGTTTACTAATATATTTTTCAGGCATGATGATATCTTGATTCCTCTGTTTGGCTGACATTTGATTTAATGTATTTATATAAAATTCATACCATAATTGTCGATTACTCCTAACAACGACGATAATAACGTCTAATACTATCATTGTAAAATATAGTACAATTACTATTAAAACTGATGTCATTACTGAGAGACTGGGCGCTATCATGTCTATAATGTAATTGATCATGTCTATAATATAATTGGACATCAATGTGACGTCGCACAATATAAAAATTAAAGTGGATATATACATGCGACGCCAGATGCCAGCAGCTGTAAGTGCGCTTACGTTAGAACTTCGGCAAAGTGAATATACAATAATAATGTAAAAAAAACAGTTAACTATCAAAGGTAAAAATAAAGTTACTCTCAGGAAGTAATTTGTTTTATCAGGTTAAAAATAATCAAACGTCAACCTAATTAGTGTCAATAATAAAGCAACACCCCAGGTAAAGAGGCTACTTTTTAGATATCTTCTTTGGATATTCCCATTGAAAACTTTTACAAAGTCCACGTAAAACATGTGACTTAAAACTAATAACCAGTGGTGTCTTGCTATGTTAAAGTACAAAAGTAGATAAATCACTGTCAATTGAAGTTGGTACCTTATTCGTATTTCGTCGGTCAAATTGTAGAAGCTGATAAAATACATTGAACAGATAAAAAAGTTTGCTAGTGTTGTGTTAAGAAACACATTACGAAACTTCTTTAGCATGACCCATGATGTCGCTCCGTATATCAACGCAATTAGTGTAAGCACAAGCACTATGTGGACGTTCATAATCAGTTGATTTTGTATTAGTCTCCAAGTATAATTACTGTCAGTAGAACCATGTTCGCTTGTGTAGTTATCAGACATGGCAAATATCACTTGTAAGTGATATTTGCCAGACCATCAGCAGGTTTAAGAGCCTGAGTTTTTTTTTATTTATTTGATTCTTGAATAAATATTTATTGATACACTTAAGGCCACTATGGTGCAACTCCTGGCACTCTCTCCTTCGGTGAAAACAAGCGTGATGTTATGTATTAGTACTCTTATATTTTTAAACAACTTGGCGTTAATACTGCCAGCTTAAACAGCCCTTAAAATTGCTATTGTTTCTGAAACAGTCGATGGAATTATAAGTATTTCAAACTGCTACAGAACAGCTGATTCTTGAATAAATATTTATTAACAAATCTTACGTTGATATCTAACAGCTCATTAAAAACGCAGCAAAATATTGTCAGTTCATCGAATTATTTGTTGGATATCGTTATCAGTCATGTCGGATTTTACTTGCACTGTTTTTATTGATTCACTTATAAACTATTGTTTTGTAAAGCACTTGGCGTAAAGTACTTCCCTAATAAAGTTGGATATCGTTATCAGTCATGTCGGATTTCACTTGCACTGTTTTTTATTGATTCACTTTTAAACTACTGTTTCGTGAAGCACTTGGCGTATAGTACTTCCCTAATAAAAACAGGTGTTGTTTGCGACACTGACAAAATAATATTCGTATCTGTTGGATTATTATAAATTTTTTTAAGGTTATCTGCTTATTTTTATATCAAACTTGTATTTCGAGTTTTACATAATTTTAGAATCACAAACTCAGTGTCATACATGATAAGGTTCAAATTTCATTGAAACCATAATTGTAAACACCTCCATTTTATATTGATCACTCAAAAATAAACTTAGTTCACAAAACGCTAAAGCAAATAGTTGAATAAGTGAATTGTTGCTGTTTTGCAAGTTCGATTGGTTATGGAGTGTCAGTATTTTATTCTGAATAATTCTGGTGGGTATTGTTATTATTGCTGGTGATTTGATCTCCAACAGGTTTGTTGACTACATCTATGAATTTGTTTATCAGTTGTTAGCAGGAACCGTGTAATACCGCGCTTAGGAGTTCAGTCGTACGGTGGTACCCAATTGATAAGGCGCGTCGTGAATCATCGTTCGCACAGAAAAGAAAGTATGGCCCCGAAGATTAACGAAAGAATGCTTAAAACTTACAATCAACCTTAGATCACTATTATAAGGTTCATAATACATTGGAGCTGCTAGCGTGCACTCGATCAGAAGTATGGCGGCTGACAAACATGCCACGCGGCGCGCGCTAACATGGCGGCAGCTGCCGACCAATAGCGGTACAGGAAAAAGAACCGCGGTGCGTGGAGCGTGCCGATTGGTCAATAGCATTTCCCGCACTTTTAAAATTCACCTTCTGCGCAGGTACATCGGTAAGCCATATCAATTGGGTACTACTGTATAATGTGTTTCCCTTATGGAGGATAACTTAACCCTTTCGAACTCCACAAAACGGAAACTCAATTATAACGATATGTATCTGATTGGGTTAGCCTTATTATTCTAGTAACTGATTAAACGGTAAACCCATTGAAGCAACCCATATTTATTTAAATAATCTTTATCTACATTATAGTTCTTTTGTACGTGCGTATGTCACTGAACTCCTAAACGGCTCGACCGATTTTGATGAAATTGTTAAGTGTGTTTGAGTGGATGGTTTAGATTCACAATTGGACCCGGTAGGTGGTTTTGCGATCCAGTTCTAAATTTGGGCTGTCCTGCCCAAATTTAGAACTGGATCGCAGCACGTCTGTCGGGTTCGCTTGTTAAGTATAAAAAGTTTAGTTTAGGATACAGTTTTTACATAAAACAAATAAATTACTTCCAAATTACTAATCATTTCTTCGTTACACGATGTTTATTTATTTATTTTATTATTTATGTACACACAGCATACAGATACGACATAAGAGTACAGTATTGATGTTATTATACGTAGCACTAAAAACATGTTAGATGTGTGGGTATCCGTATGCATATGTACTTAAGTTAAAATCTGAACACAGACTTATGTCAAATTTCAATTCTTTCTGCCAATTTTGTTAGTTTTGTCCATTACAATGTTATGTACTATCAATTCATTTGAAATTAGCGGCGCCCCCGGGTCAGAGCCCATTCGTCTCCTAAAATTCGTCCCCCAGCATAAAAGTTGTAGATTCGGCCCCTATATAGGTGCCCATTGGTCTCCTGGTAGGGGACCAATTAATATTTTAATAAAACATATTATTTTTAAGGTACCCATTCGTCCCCTCTAATATATATACAATATAAGTTAAAGATTCGGCACCTGTTCAGGTGCCTATTGGTCCCCTGAGATAAAATTAGCTATATTTTACATAAGAAACGGTTAACATAGTACACTTGTGAACAGTTTATTAACGGAATTAATTTAATAAATCATAACAGATCATTCAAAAAAGAGCTATGATGAATGATAATCCGTCATGATAATAATATAACCTGTCGATAGGCTTACGATGTAAAATTGTCTCACTACGAATGGCTTGTTAAAAAAACGGGTTACAAATAATAGATAAGGTGTTTAAAATTGGTAAGTACTCTCCAGATGTGCGCGAGGTGTGAAAATCGCATAATTAGCCAATTTTTTGAAAATCAGATTTCACTAGGCCACTGCATGGAAAAGCTATGCATATATTATTAATTTAAAATGAAAAAACAAATATAAGATGAGTTTTATACTAAAATAATGTTGATTTGTTTAATCTTCAATAATTATTGTGATTTTAGTAATTTTTTGTTATTGTAGTTATAGTTTGTTAGATTTAAGTTATTATGATTTTGCATGTAGTTGGTAAATATACAAAAAATACGGTGATTTTAGCCAATTTTTATGTAGGTACTTCTAGTTACAATTTATTAGATTTAAGTTATTACGATTTTGCATGTAGTTGGTTAATATACAAAAAAATAAGAAGTGATTATTTACTGTTGATATGTGTTCTATTTTTTTTTGCATATTTTATATTTAATGTTGATTTATATGATGGTCAATCAAGGCTGATTTTTGTAAAAGAGTTGTATTTTGTTAGTTTCTAGGACATTGTGATTTTGTATGTGTTAATCTTATTTGAAATAAACATGATATCTACCGAATTACTATATTTTTTATTTTAGCCTTTTCTGCGCGACTGTACCAGGACTATCAAGCTGCAGTAAACACATATACACGTACTTATATTAGAAGAATGAATAAAAATAAATATTATTCAGGGGACGAATGGGCCCCTCAAAAGTTCCAGGGGACGAGTGGGCACAGGGTGCGAATCTTAGGGGACGAATGGGCTCGGACCCGCGCCCCCTACTGCTTCGCACAGCTTCAGTAGCGACATATCTACTAAACATCGAGTACAGTCGGTGACTTGCATAAGCTGACCCCTCTTCCAGTCTTCTTCTTTGTAAGAGGGGTAAGGTAACGCAGGTCACTGACTGTACTGTCATCATGATCATCATCAGCCCACAGCCGTCCACTACTGGACATAGGCCTCTCCAATTGCACGCCATTCAGCTTGATTCTCGGCAACTCTCATCCAGCTGCCACCAGCCACCCTGTGAAGATCATCGCTCCACCTAGCCTGAGGGCGTCCTACCTTACGTTTGCCGATTCGCGGTCTACACTTAAGAACGCGTCTACCCCAAGGGTCATCGGTTCTACGGCTAATATGGCCGGCCTATCGCCACTTCAGCTTACTTATTCTATGATAATATATATCGAAAACTTTGGTTATCTGACGGATCGTTCCGGATTCAATCCCTCAGAGTGACTCCAAGCATAGTTCACTAAGCGACCTTGAATTAATGGACCAGCCGTACCGTGAGTCCATGTTTCGTCTCCGTAAGTCAGAACAGGCAGAACGCACTGATTGAAGACCTTCGTCTTGAGACTATGGAATACGTGACAAGAAGACTCGCCGAAGCTTCCCAAGCTTCTGTGCTTATATCCAAGTTAAATTAATGTACGCAAAATCTCTCCAAAATAAAAAATAAAACAATATCAAGTCATTTATTCAAACTAGGCTGAGCATAAGCACTTTTCGAACGTCAACAATTACATAAGACAGTTCCCCAAAAACGCCCACCCTTCACCACTTCCTAGTGCTTAAGCTTTAGCTGGGAAGAAGAAGTGGTGCATCAAACTCCCCAGCCACACTCCATAGCTATCTGTTCAGTTAGAAAACTTGATTCTATACAATTGAATGTAAAATAAATTGCATTACACAACACAAAACATTAAATTAAATTATTTGCCTTAAGTTATTTATTTTAATATTTATGTACACACAGTAAAATACAAAGCGATATGACATAATTAAATTAATAATTTATTCATTATTAATTATTAATTAATTAATTTATTATTTATTTATTAACTACGTTTACAAAAAACTTAACATAAGGATTTTGCCCCGCAAAACCGTTTTCACGGTTTGTCTGTGGGAACAGAACACAATTATACAATTTTTATTTATAGTGCGGACACTTTAATTTCTCTAACTGAACCTAATATGTAACTATCAATTATCTAATCTTATGAATTAATTATTTTAAAATATCCCTAATCACTCATCCGCTCTTCCCCAACAATCTGCAAACCATTTTCCTTAGAACATCGTTTACAAATTCCTGAAAAAGAACTGCCTTAGTAACTTGGCAAATTTACCTTTTATTTCCTGACTTCTTATATCAGTAGGCAATTGATTGAAAAGGTATGGAACTCTTTTGTCAAGCGTTCGGTCGCCAAAATAGTTCTTTATTCTAGGTACATCAAATTTACCTGCTGACACCATCCTAGTTGCGTGGTTATGGGTAACTATCGAGTGACGCCCCCAGCTGCCATGACTGTTAACCAGTAGTAGGTATATATGTTTTAAGCTGATAGGAAGAATTTTGCAAATTTTAAATAATTTATAATAATCATCTTTACATTTGTTTTTAGTTTTGTTACTTACTAATAGTTTTAAAAATCTTATTTGTTGTGATTCTAATTTTTCCAAGTTACTTTTGAATGTGAGTCCATAGCAGTCGAGAGCGTAACTTAATATTGGGTCAACTAATTGAAGATAAAGGCACTTAAGGGTATTACTTGGCACTTTAAAGCTTAGATGGTAGAATTTACCGAGTAATATTCTAAGTTTATTACACAAGTATTCAATATGGTTTGACCAAGAAAATTTAGCTAGCACACGCCACTATACCAAAACAAAATAATAATAATAGTAAGCAGAAAGTACCTAAATAAAAGCCTCCAGGCGTAATGGGCGTGCCCGCTTACATAAAGCTATAGCTGTAACTCACAAATGATAAACTAGCACCATCGAAGTAAAATAGGTATACATACAGGTTTTGTTATTGTTATCAATAATTAGCTGTTTATATAAACAGCTAATTATTGATAACAATAACAAAACCATGGTCAGCAAGACGACCAGTCACCACAAGCAGCACCCATTCACGAGCATAACGCAAAAATCAGCCATCACCCTCGCCATATTTGAGGGAAGGAGGCAACCCGACCCCCAACGCTACCGCAAGCAGTGACATCTAAGGAAGCACGACGAACGTGCTGCCGCTTGCTCAGGCAAGAATAAATTATAATCAATTGTCGAGGTCGCTAGCTAACCAGTTATTGCAATACAACTCATAAAAAAATATTTAGTAAAGAGTTGATTATGTCACTAATAAACTAAAATTAGAATAAATTTACTTAGACAGTCAAATAAAATAAACAAATAAATTAACACATATAACCTGTTAGTAGGTAAGCTAATTCTGGAGAAAGAACATGAACATTGTCTTGAGTTAATCACAGTGATCGAGCGATTGTTATCGTTTAAGTAGTCGTTGATAGAATAGTATGCCTTTGAACAAAGATTGGATTTAACTTTAAACGCATTAATTAAAAGGCAAATCTAGCAAAGAAGAGGGTAGCGAAGAGGGTAGCTTGTTTTTGTTTTATTTGTTTCATTAAAAACCTCATGCTCAGGGCTCAGGCTAAAACCTGCTGATGCATTTCAGGTATGTTAATATCGCAATTCCTAACCCCACGTCGTACTTCAAAGCGATTGTCGCGTGAATATGCGATCATCACGCTCATAATTATGTCAATTTTAAATAGTACGTGGCCTTAGTATTGCCGACCTTTGATTTAATTTATTTACATAATATTCATACCATAGTTGTCGATTATTCTTAAGAATTACAAAAACAACAACCAACACTATGGTAGTACAATGGGAAAATAATGTTGCAAGAATTGATAATCTTTTTCTGAGAAAGGGCGCTATCATGTCTATGACATAATTGGACACCAATGAGACATCGCAAAGTATAAATATCAAAGTGACTATATAAAAGCGACGCCAGGTGTCAGCACGTGTATGTGCACCCGTCTTAAAACTACGAGAAAGTGAGTATACAATTATAATGTACAAGATACAGTTTATTATTAAAGGTAACAACAAACATCCTCCAAGGAAATAATAGTATGGCCCAAAGGAATATATTTCAGCGAAAGTAAATATAAGGGTATTTATTAAAGTAACACCCCAAGCAAAGATATTACTCTTTAGATATCTCCTTTTAATATTTCCTTTGAAAACTTTTACAAAGTCCACGTAAAACATATGGGTTATAACTAACAACCAGTGGTGTCTTACTGATGTTAAATATAATGAAAATGATTGAAAATATAAATTTGGAATTAACTTCATTTTGACTTCTATTGTCATGTAGGCTATGAGCACATTTTCTGAACAGAGTAAAAAGTTTGATATAAGTGTGTTGAGAAATACATAGTTTTTGTAATCACGAATTTTTTTTAGCATGAACCACGATGTCGCTCCGTATATCAACGCAGCCAAAGTAAGCACAAGCACTATGTGGACACTTATACTCAGTTGATTTGCTATTAGTTCCCAAATATCATTTCTGTCAGTAGAACCATATTCGCTTGCATTGTTATTAGACATGGCGAATATCACTTGCACAGTTACAGTTTTTGTTGACACACTATGTCACACCTCTGCTAAACCCTTCGAGCCTTCGGGGAAAACAGGCGTGGCGTTATATTTATGTACTTTTATATATAGCTTGGCGTAAGCACTGCCTTTAAAATTGCTGTTGCTTCTGAAACAGTTGATTAAATTATAAATTATGACAAAACACTACAAAACTAATTAACTAACTTTATTTTATCATAAGGTAAACTATACTATCAACACGAATTTAATTGGGAATACTAGAAATATCCTGTTTGTTAGCGCACGTGTTCATTAGTAAAAATAAATGATTAAATAATTTATGGACACATTTAACGTCAATTATATAAAGAACGCAGTTAAATATAATTACTTAATGTAATTAGCCACAAATGAGCTTTCGGGACAAGCTCATAGATTTTGTCACATATCATTTATGGGGAATGCGCTAAGGTAGTAATACAACCGGTCAATTTCAGTGAATACACTTTGTTTTCTTCAACCTTGACATTGGCAGAATCATCGGTAAAACGATGGAGCCATTAATTTAAAATTGGAATTGGAAATATAATTACTTGTAATTAGCCTCAAATGAGCTTTCGCGATAAGCTCATAGATTTTGCCAAATGCGCTAAGTTAGTGTAAGATTGTGTGTTAATTAAAATAATTATGTTTCACGACTGTAACAAATATGGCTTGATGATTTTTATGATTTTAATTATATGTGTTACGATCGCGAATCATATTTAGATCAGATTTATTCTTCGTTCGTCCTGAAGTTTTGTCCCACAATCCATAAAAAAACTTAGTTTCTCCCATATCACTATTAAAGTTTTGTATCGTCCCAAATGTCAAGTACTTTAAATGTACAAAAAAAATAAAATTAAATGGAATTTTTGAAACAATAATCTATATAAAAGTTAATCCCTATTTCCCTTGGTCACGCCATAATTACATTGAGAATGACTTTACCAATTTCGTTCATATTTTTTTTTGTTTTGCAATACTTTGTAGAAGATCCTTACGGGAAGAAAAACTAAGAAAATTGTTCAGAAAATTTCAGAAATAGCTAATAATAATTTCTTTGTAGGTAATAGTAATAGCAGTAACCTATCATAAAGTACTAGGCTTGCATGAATCCAAGATAGTATTTCAATGCTTAGTATTATCCCACTAATTAGGATTTGGATGAAATAGTTTATAACCTGGATACTTTTTATCCGCAGTGCGTTGCATACGGACGTTACACGTTATTCTGTTCACGACACGACACGTTTTGCACAATTTCGAGTAGTAGACCTAACAAAACAACCGACTTCCAAAAAAAAAAAAACAGTGAAAAACAACCTTCATTTCGGAAGTCGGTGTCTTTGGATCTATTTAAATTTTTTGCCACCGACTTCTGAAAAGAAGGTTACTTTCACTTTGTAGTGTTTTTTTTGGAAGTCGGTTGTTTTTTTTGTAATTTTTTTTTTTATTTCTCCCTTTTTAGTGGGTCAGTTTGCAATTAATCTATGTCACAAGTTACAATAGTTTAATGTCAACTGCTCATCACCTTTTACAAAATATTGCTTTTCCCGATGCTGGGGTTAATAGTTGAGGAGTTCTACTGGTAAGAACCAGGAGAACTGATGGTGACTTCACGCATTGTGACGAGCATAAATTGCTTAGCAACCATATTAAAGTGTCTAATTGAATCGCAACAGTGAAATACGTATTATTAAGTAGTTTCAGTGGCCATCTGTGGTCTTCATCATCAGCTTCACTTCACCAAATGGTGCTGTCCAAGTGCGAATGCATGAGTTAGGTACTATAAAAAATACTGAAATCGATATGGGTGTGCCTATAAAATTTAAGGATTGTCCTCCATTTCCATCATCAGATTCTGACTTTGTGCCAATGGGACCACCTCGGGAGCATACCCTTTCAAACATAAAAATAATTTTCATAAACGGTCCACAATTGAAGGAGCATTAGGTGAACAAACATAAAAAAAACATACAGCCGAACATATATAATATGTTCGGAAATCAGTTAAAAAAGTACTAGGCTTGCATAAATAATTTTATTATAAAATAACACGAGTAATTTTTCTCTCGCGAGAAGACAGAGACGAGCGGTTGTTTTAAAATAGTTGATTGATGTTAAATGTTTATTAATACGTAACAATTTTTGCCGATTGTAGAAAAAAGTAAGTTTGGCCTATAAAAAAAAATGGACCGTACAAGGAATAACGAAGCATATTGTTTGGGACGACCCAGGATTTATTTATGTAGGACAAAACTCAGTGGGCCGAACGAAGAATAAATCTTAGATCAACATACAATACTGTCCTGCAAATTGCAAAAAACGTAAGAAAATTTGAATGTCGCGGGCTACCCTGACGCTTTCGCCTTAGTACCTTTTTTATTTAACGCTGAAGATATTTAAATCATCATTCTGTCTCTGTCATCATCAACCAATCGACAGAAACAGGACGACATTTTAAAGTGGTGCAGCAGGCCCTAGTAAACCTTTAAATTTTAACCTTTTCCTTTCTTTGGTGGCCGATCATAGATCTTTAGAGGCATGAAGAACAGGGTGTAAAGTTCACTCATCTTTTAGAGAAAAGGGAAGATCCTCCGACCAGATGGGTGTTGTGTCTGGTGGGCCACTGCCCAACGATTGATGTCCGGATGATGCTAGTCGCGCGGTAAACTCTGCTTGCGCGATGCAGGATTTTGCGTGACGTCAGTGTGACGCATAGTTCGCATGTGGCGATGTTGATGCCGCTACAGCTCAAATAGTACTGTTCCGATTTAGGCATTTATTACTCAGATAATAATATTATATTATATCAAACTGTCTCCCCTTCCATGGAAGTTAGGAAATATTTTTCTGCCTTAAATAATAACAGCGTCTTTGCAGAAACTTGACGGTATTTTGAGATTTACTGTCGTCATCTTGACAAGCTAAAGGGCCTCGTTTATCATCGGCTTAAGGGCCCATTGTTTGAGCAGCATCCACATGCATTTTCCTTACGTCCCAAGACATACGTCCCTTAGACCGCAATGTATCATAAATCTTGGAGGCTGATACCGCAAAATATCTGAAAGTTTTCAAATATACATTTCGCGGTTCCTATTACGTATTACTACTTTTACAGTGACTGTTTGGCTTTAAGCCGGTGGTGTTTACATACCCGTTCTTGAGATAAATCCCAAGAACGGGTTTGTAAACACCCTCAATAACCCTCTCCCTCGAATAGGTTTTAAGGCGACGATAACCGACTTTTAATGATTTTATACTAAAGATCACGTCTAAACGAGTACTGTTAATGATTTGAAAAAAAAATATGTTAAATAAAAGCGTTTTTTCAATAACTTAATATGTGAATATTTTAGATTATGTTTATATTACATAGTGAAATTAATTTGTAAAGTTATGTCTAACGCGGATAAAAAAACTGAGAATGGCGCAAAATCTACCAAGCGTATTTTTCTGAAACCTTCACCAATTTAAAGATAATTTAATTATTGATCTTTTAGTATACGCGGTTTATTAAAATACTTTTTGGTTTGTGTATAATAAATTAATAATGCGTCAAATTGGGGACAGCGCTCCTTGATGGGCGAGTCCTATTACTGGCTAAACGTACGACGCGTTGCGTGAGCTCAGTACAGAACACGCAAGCTAACCATTCAAGGTAAGTGGCATATATCTTCGCCTTAAGAAATTTCAATGGGTTTACCGTTCAATCAGTTACTAGAATAATAAGGCTAAGCGGAGTTTCCGCTTTGTGGAGTTAGACAGGGTTAAGTCAAACGAGATGTTACATGCTCCCTATGGATAACAGAATGAACGGCATATACCGTTTGAACGGCTGAACTCCTAAGCGCGGTATTGTACGGTTCCTGCTCACAATTGTTAAAAGAAACCATAGATGTAGTCAACAAACTTGTTGGTGGTCACATCACCAGCAATAATAACAATACCGACTAGAACTCAAAATAAAATACTGACACTGATACCAATAGAACTTGCAAAACAGTAAAAATTCACATAATCAACTATTTGCTTTGGCGTTTAGTGAACTAAGTTTATTTTTAAACGATCAATGTAAAATGGTTGTGTTTATGAGTTCAGTGGAATTTGAACTTTATTTTAAATATGACACTGACTTTGTGATTCCAAAATTATGTAAAACTCGAAATTCAAGTTTGATACAATAAGCAGATAACCTTCAAATAATAATCCAACAGATTAAGTCGTTTTGCACCGTCTGCATCTATCGAATATTATTCTGTCAGTGTCGGAATCAACACCTGTTTTTAGGGAAGTGTTTGATGCCAAGTGTACACAAAACAATAGTTCAAAAGTGAATCAATAAAAAACAGTGCAAGTTAAATTCGACATCACTGCTAACTATAGCCAAGGCGATAATTCAAGGTTAATTCGATGAACTGACAATATTTTGCTGCGTTTTAAATGAGCTAAATAATGTATTAATAAATTTTGTTAGTAAATATTTATTAATTTATTTTAACCATTGAAGCAGTTTGAAATACTTATAATTCCATCGACTGTTTCAGAAGCAACAGCAATTTTAAGGGCATGGCAGTGTTAACGCCAAGTTGTTTAAAAAAAATAGTACTTATACATCAAGTCACGCTTGTTTTCACCAAACAAGATAGTGCCAGGAGTTGCACTATAGTGGCCTAAAGTGTGTCAATAAAAACTATAACTGTGTAAGTGATATTTGCCATGTCAAATAACTACACAAGCGAACATGGTTCTACAGACGCTACTGATAATTGGAAACTAACAGAAGATCAACTGATTACAAAATGTCCTCATCGTGTTTGTGCTTACACTAACTGCGTTGATATACGGAGCGACATCATGGGTCATGCTAAAGAAGTTTCGTAATTACAAGAACTATGTATTTCTCAACACAACACTGGCAAACTTTTTTATCTGTACAATGTTTTTTATCAGCCTTTACAATTTTAACGACGGAGTATTGTATCAAGTTCAATTGACATTTCTCTATCTACTTTTTTTCTCTTTTTCTGCAAGACAACACTGGTTATTAGTTTTAAGTTACATGTTTTACGTGGACTTTGTAAAAGTTTTTAATAGGAATATCCAAAGAAGATATCTAAAAAGTAGCCTCTTTACCTGGGGTGGTTCTTTATTATTGACACTAATTAGGTCGACGTTTGATTATTTTTATCCTTATAAATCAAATTACTTACTTACAGTAACTTTATTTTTACCTTTGATAGTTAACTGTGTATTGTACATTATTATTGTATATTCACTTTGCCGAAGTTCTAACGCGAGCGCACATACAGCTGCTGAATCTGGCGTCGCTTGTATACATCCACTTTAATATTTATATGGTGCGACGTCACATTGATGTCCAATTATATTATCGACATGATATCGCCCAGTCTCTCAGAAATAACATCAGTTTTATTAGTAATTGTACTATATTTTACAATAATAGTATTAGACGTTTTTATTGTCTTTATTAGGAGTAATCGACAATTATGGTATGAATTTTATGTAAATAAATTAAATCAAAGGTCAGCAAAACAGAGGAATCACGATATCATCATGCCTGAAAAATATATTACTAAACCTGGCTATCAGCAGGTTTAAGAGCCAGATATTTTTGATGTATAAAATTGTATTATCTATAAATATATTATTATTAAAGTATTGCTAGTATTGATTTTATAAGGTATATTAAAATAAATAGTTTTAAAGTTCTAAATAAATGAAAATGTACCATTCCGTATCTCCGAAACTAAAAGACTTAGAAAGAAAGTTACTTTACTTACTTAATAC